>CM030008.1:8321601-9521601 GCA_017639485.1 Pluvialis apricaria | reverse complement strand
TTCCTCCACCTCCCATCAACTCAGGTCTGCTGGAATTAGCACTTCTGAGAAAATAAGTATTTGCTACTGCGGGACTTAGCGGTTGCCTACCTGGAAGACTGGAGGGTTTGAGGACAAGAAGATTAAAAGCTCTGCAACACCAAGCAAGAAAAAGGTGTTATGCAAGTAATGGATTTTTTACCCTTTTTCTCGGTCTTAGCTTTCTAAACAATTTTGGCTGGAAGAAGTTTGGATCCGCTACACAGATTTCGCTACATTTACAAGAGTAATCAGTGACAAACAATTCTTAGGAAGCTACTACTGTATAACTCCACTCCTATTTGCAGAGAATCTAGGTTGTATTAGCAATATTGGGACGAAACCAAGCTGGCATGAGAGCTTTGATTCAGGTATTTTTCTTCATGGATTTCTAGAGAGAGACTGAATTGCACTGCAAGAATGAAATATGGACACACTCCTTGCCCTCTAAACAGTCAAAAACCTCTGTAGGCTTTTCTGTTGGGCTGAATTGCCAACAGAAGCATCAGTATTTCAGCCTTTCAGAATTATGCCAATTATAATCTACAGAGCAGATAAAGCAGACGTGCAATTTGACAACTGTTTCTGTGTAAGATGCAAGTGTTAGGGAAGAGTAGACAGAAGAGTTTCTTCGGTACCAAATGACTAAAACCATTTTCAGAACCAAATGGGTGGATTTTAAATATGATCAAGTATCAAAGGAAACAGCCGCGGAGAAATGCAGCTGGGGAAAAAAAAAATCAAAACATTTCTTTAAAGGATGTTGAGCTCATCTCCTGCTCCTCACAATAAAATGAATGAAAGATGCCTTCTCATCCCGAAATAATAACAAATACTGTAGCCTGAAAATCTGCCACAAAGGATCTGTTACAGTGCCCTTGCAATGTTTTGTAGGTATCAGACAGGTTTCCACCACATTGTTATTTCTATTGCAAAAGGCTCTAGTCAAAACTGCCTTCACAGTTTCAGGCATTGCAATTGATGTATGACCCCAGCTTAAAGACAAGTAGGGTTTTATTTGAACTGTATGAAATGACTGAATATGGAAAAGAAAGGAAAAAAGAACAAAGGTGACAGGAATAGAATAACACAGTCTCACAGATGCACAATCTGACCATTTTCAAACTCCGTGTCAGTTTTATTACAGAATTAAGTAGTCAAGTCATTAGTTTGTAAGGTATTATCTCTTCTTTTTGGCTAGACTAATGTTAATGGACAGAAAACAATAAGGACTGAAATCTTCTACTTAGCTACATAGACACTTTCACATATCTACTTGGGATTTTGATTAATCTCTGAACATGGAGATGTCCACTCGAAGACTAACTGGGCAGCTCAGGCTTCGTAGTCATGATCTCTGACGCCTCTGCTGAAACAGTTCCCAGGGTGACAAACAGCACAGTTGTTTCAGAGACGTGTGAAATTTTCTTGAGGACATTGGCCCAGTAAAGAACTACACAAACCACTGAATAGCCATCAGGTGAGACTCTGGTCACTGTGGATTGTGCAGTTAAACTTACAACAGTGGAATATAGATTAAATGTCAGAAAGTACAGGCAACAGAAATTACCAAACTATTTTTGCTGGTTTTTTTTTTTTTATGTACTGTCTTTGTATTTCTGAGTAAATTTTGCTCTCTGTAACAAATGACTAGACCTTGAAAATGATAAGATTGCATAGAAATAATCAAGGATATCATCACGTTTAAATTACAATTTTTTTTATCAATTTCTCTGTACAGGAACAAATTCTGCTCCACCTTGTTTTATGTGGCTATACAAATTTTCAAAGAGGCATATACAGATGCTGTGGTGAGATTATTTAGTAGTTAACTATTAATACTATAACCTTTGGGTGCATTAATGCAGCGTTAAGGGCCTAATTCAGAACTGCATTTCTTTGGAAATCTTGCTGAAAACTTTTACAGTTTTCTTATTTGACTTTACATAAGCAGAGCATGACCGTACATATCTGCTAGGAGAACATCTAGTCACCCTCACTCTAAGGGTGAATAAGAGAAAGGGGATCACATTCAGGACATTGCTTTGATATCCCATTTGAATGACGAAACCTACCTCAACTTTTGCTCCCTTGTTCTCATGGGAGAGCAATTTCAGGAGACACCTACCAGTAGTCTTGTTGTAAACATTTAAATACCATGTTTTATCTGTATAAGACTGGCAAGATTTGAAGATCTGAATATCTTTTATAGAGCAATTGATAAAGTTTTGCCTGAAACAGAGGCAGCAAACTTCAATCTCAGTACAAACTGGGACACGCTGTTCTGAGCTTCCTTTAGTTATGTTAATCAGCTAAACAACTTGAGAGAAGAGCGTCATGAAGGGTAACCAAGGGGAGAGGTGATAAGGCTCATTTCCTTATCGGTTGGACAGAAGGTGGAACAGGAAGGGTTTATCGAGAAGGAAGGCTTAGAAAAAAATTGTAATTCAAAGTAAAAATGAATCTGTTGCGTCTGTATTTCTAATATCCAGCAAAGTTATGCATTCTATCCCAAATCGCCTCCCTCAAAGGTATTTTGTGCATCTCCCTTGAGAAACAGGCTCAGCAAGTCAGAGATAAAGTAGTTGTTTGCAAGAAATGTTCTTCTCTGAGTACTGGCTTTTCTGTCCTCTTCCAGTTATCAGCACAGAAGTATTTTGGTGCAAAGTCACTGTTTGTTTCACTCGCATAACTCCAGAAGGGTATTTGGCATGTTAGAGGAAGTATATCATACTCTTAGGCTTCCATGTGTACAGCTCACTGGTGATTTGGTTGTCATTAACATTTTTTTTTTGTGGTGGCTTTGGAGATATTTTGGCAGCTTTTGTATTTGTTGTTCTCACACAACCTGATTCTATAAAGCTTCTGATAATCAGTTTGGTGAGGTTTGGGAGAGCCGTTTAAAGGATAGAAGGGAGAGGATCAGCATATGCTATTTTTCCAATGCAGGAGGTAATCATGAAGTGATTTTCTGTATCCCACATGGGGCAGTAGCATAAAGCTCCTAGACATTTCCTAGTAGTGTGCTTAAGTGTGTTGTTCAGGTAGTTTATTCACAGATGTAATTATTTCCACAAAAAAAGTGTCTTCCTGCATGATAGTTGTACTTAGATGGCTGAGATGGGCTCAGTGCAGATGCAGTCGTGTCTAACTACATCATGAGCATGGGGTGTGTTTGAATAACGGCTTGTTGTGTAGCGGTAAGTGCAGGTTTATGAGTTTGCTGTGAAGAATACTTTATAGATTGCTCTCTTTGCTGTTGAACATAATACCTACAGAGTTTCCCTGGTATAGGAAAATTCTTAAGACAATTTGATGTAGGACAAGGTAGTTAATGAATTTGTGCTAAAAAGATAAAGACTTAACTACCTGTCAGGCTGGAGAATTACATGTGCTACTCCTTTCAATCACATTAGTAAGCGGGTATATACTTGCCTGCTACCCCTACTGAAAATTCACTCTGGATGTCCAGCTGTGATTTTATGTTGCTTTACGAAACCCTGTCAGCTATTAAAGTCCATTTGCTCTGGGGATTTCATTATGTGAATATTTCAAAATCCATTTGTCAATGAATAGCAGAATCACCAGTCCTTTCTTGGAGGTCAATTCACACTGAATGTTTGTCGCTTTTCTACTGACAGCTGAATGACAAACCAGTGCAAGCAGAACTACTTGAAGTAATAGGAAACAAACCTATTTCTATGCTAATATGTTTGAAACACTCTCTTTCTCTGACAATATCATAATGTTGGAGTCTATAAAATGTCTATACAATATTTGTTCTGTTGCTGTGTTAATAAACAAAGATTCATTATTCTAATTTTGTCCTTCATTCTCTGTAACCTTTGCAGAAAGGAAAAAAAAAACTCATAAATATCAGTGGTAATAAATTAGCACAGAGAACTAGACATATTTACATGGACATAGACTTCATATCGAAACACTAATTACTGCAGGCAAATTTAGTTTTCCCTTTAATCAGATTTTACAGGTAATTAGCAGTCAACTAAGATTAATTACAATTCATTTTCTGTTAATGTCATTTTTTGGTCACAGGAAGTTTACACAGTATTATATTTGCCAGATGTAAAAGCTAATTCTTACGTAGACATATCAAGGTTATGCAAACATGTTTTTAGTTCACCACATACCTCTTACTTGTCTTAGGAAAATGCTTTTGCATGAGATACCTGTTGGGTCTCCAGAGAGACATACAAGATCTCCAGCAAGCCATCTAAAACTCCCGTAAAGCTGCAAGATGTTCCACACAACCATTATCCAGCTGTAGTTAAAAGGGTTATCAGACCTGTGAAGTTCAGTACATTCAGTGTGAGACCACACTTTTGTATCCCACCCCATGCTTCTATGGTTCAATTTCTGCAGTTCTGCAGCCTCTCACACCTTCCCCAACGCCAGATACAGCTGCTGGTGAGTCCTTCAGCTGTTGATGAGTTGTACTGCGCTGTGAGGGTAGGATCTGCCACATGCTCAGAGAGGCTCAGCTAGCTGGTGGGCTCTCCAGTTGAATCTTAATATTACAGTCCTCCCAGTCAAGCGACCCCGTACACCCAGACTATCTCACACCACTGAGAAAAAGGACGTGCCCCAGGCAAGCCTGGGGATATTGCCTGGGAACTGCCTCCAGGGCAGGCTGGGGATCTTACAGAGACATTGGAAAAATGAACCAAGCCTGGAGATTTATGGCCAAATCTGGCTCTGGGAAAGATCATAGAAAGCTCAAAATATAATTGCTTTACAAAAATGCAAGGTAAGACCTTGAGAAGGCTGTAACTCTTGACATGGAACCAGGTTGCACCATGCCAAGATGCTCTTGCCTTGTTTCCTACTTAGACAAGTCCATCATTCCGGTTTCCGGTTTGCTTTTCTCTCTCCTGTTGCTATCCATGTGCTGTAGCTCCTCAGAAGTCTCATGCAGGAGACTCACTGCTCAAAGGTCTAGTCTTCCCTGGCTGAACCAACCTGATTCACCAAAGCTCACTTTCAAATTAATAGAGCCACCAGTTTCCATCCCCTCCCAGGCCACTTTACAGAGATGTATGAAGTCCCCATCTTACTTCATGCCCTACTGCATCAAATAATTGAGCTCACATTACAGATGTTATTCTGTACAGAACCAAAACACCTCCTGACCTGTCACCATTCAGGAATGTGAAAACGGAGAGTAAAGGAAACGAGTTTTTAGGCCTCATAACGAATAGTCAGCAATCAGAGCTTCTACTGAAACCAGAAAGTATAGAAAATCACATCTTCTGAAAACCTGTTCAGAAAATGAGCTGTAAAGGTCAAACACAAAGCTCATGGGAGGCTCGTGGGCTGCAGCACCTCAGAAAGCATCAGCGCTTAACTCTAAACATCCCACTACCTGGGAGCAGGACATCTGAAAACAGTATTTCAGGTATCCCTCACCTATTCAGAACTGAGAAAAGGTCTATCAAATAAAAGACAGAAGCTGAAAGACACAAAGTACCAATAAACACACTGCCTCTGTGCAAAGGAAAAGGGTGGCCCTGAGCAAAACTCACTGGTAGGAAATGTCTTGTAAAAGGGCAGATCCCTCTGTGGAGCACCACTGGCCCACTTTCACATAGGCTCATTTCATCCAGATCCCAACACATAGAGCTTCTTTTTTTTTCCTGCCTTTAAGGCTCTGTAGGCATGGAAAACTCTAGGATGTGGGTGACACCAAGATTGTGAATCTGTGGACTCAGTGTCACAGTCAGATGGAGCAGACAGAGGCAGGTCAATGCCGAACTGATCTCTCCTCCCAGCACATGCAACTTGGGCTAAATATGTGCTTGTGTCAAGTGAGAAAATACTCACTGATGGGTTTTAATATTCCTCCCTAAACCAAAAAAGCTTAAATGTCATAGTCTGACCTCAGACAAGAAAAAAAAAACACAACCAAAATCACTGTCAGAAATTACACAGACATTTTTCTCTTTTGTTGTCCCATTGCCCTCTTATCACCTACCTCAACAAAACAAAGCCAAGAAACAACCAGAGGTATATGAATCAAAAATGAAGAAGTGGACATAAATTTACCCTCACTGTTCAATGTATCTGACTGTGGAGCACACTGAAACTGTTTAGCCCGAATGAGGAAATAAATCTGATCAAGAGGTGAATAACTGGGAGTATATCATCAAACTCACTTGCGGCAGGAAAGCAGAAACACGCGTAAGGCGCGCTCTCTGCAAAGCTTCCAGCTGCAGTTACAAAAATCACAAAACGCATTTCTGAGTGTAAGACCAGAGTTCGAGGAATCGTAGGGTCTCCCTCACAACAGGGTGGAAAACTCTTTTTCATCATATCAATTCCCTCCTGCTCAAGTGGAAAGTCTCTTGCGAACAGCTGCCCCAGACACAAACAACCCAAATGCCTGCAGACCATCAGAGAAGGGAGGATGCTTATCAAATCTTAGATGAGGGCAACATGGCCTTTGAGTTGACCATGCAACTGCAATAATATAATCCTAGAGTCACGACACAATTGAAAGACAAAACCCATTGGCACCCTATTTTTAACTTCTTGGGATGAGTCATTTGGTGGTGAAATAATTTAACAATACCCTGCACTGATAACCTGTTTTCATCTAGTAATTTCAAAACACTTCACAATACTCGGCAAAGCTTAACCTACATTACCCCTGTGAACTAAAAGCTACTCTACAGAGTTCTTTTAGAGGAAAAAAGTGAAAGAAGGTCCAGGGTGAATAAGTGATTTTACCAAGGCTACTCTAATAATCAGTGATAAAATTGGAAATAGGAATAGGAACACTGACAGTCCAATTTTCATACATTAATCTTGGAAGAATACTTTTCTCTGCAACTGTGTTGCAGAGGTGATCACAATGACTGTAGTAGTTAGATCTCCTAATAGAAACGATTCTATGAAAAATAATTAATTTAAAATTTTAAAAATTAATTTAAATTTATGAAAATTAAATCTGTCTGCACATAAATTTAATCTTTGCATTTTCCTAATCAGAGCCTGCAAGCTCTTTTGTTTACCGATCATACATCTAGAGAACTAAAGGAAGAATATCATCATCCCTGCCTGGCACCAGAGTAGTTGTCAAGGTCCAAACTGGCCTCTGCAATAACCATCTGACTGTGAGGTCTGTGAGCAGCCCAGCACCATGTTACCATGTGAAGCGGTGGGGTCCCACAAGGCTAGGTCAGACAAGCCCAGTTGGTGTGAGCCCAGGACAAGTGTCCTGGACACAGCTCTGCGTCCACTAATGTGTAAAATTCCTCTTCTCTCATTAAAGTAGATACGTGTAGAAGAATGACTTTTCCTTTCCAGCACTTTCTTATTCCACACTACTCTTTTATTAAACTGAAGAATGAGAGCTCTAGCAAGACCTTAATATCTGCTTAATATTAGGAGGATATTTTTCCTGTCCCCTTCATCACACAACATGGTGATCCACGCAGTAATATAGGAGTGAACCAGGTGATGCAGAAAAACTAAACTTACCACCCCCACTCAAGAAATCTGAGCTGTTGAGGCCAATACAGAAGGATCTGTTGCCCTTATTCCTGCACACTTGAGGACATGGACAGACCTGTCATGATGTTTTTAATGGTCCCAGCTATTCAATCCCTTGAATCCTACTCTGTGGGGCTCAGGGGACTGCCCTCGTTGCTGCTGAGCAGTAATTGCACTACCACGATGTAGTTTCAAGGGAAACATTTTTTAGCTAAAGTTGCTGCATGTGTGAAACGCAAGTAACGAGTTTGGCAAAATGAAACTGGCGCTCAAGATCACATCTATGTGTTTGCACAGCACCTTGAACCAATCCTGCCTAGAGCCTTTGAGCACTACCGCAGCGTTAATATCAATGTTCCCTACAGACAGCAAGTTCATTAAACTCAGTCAGGAAGCGAAGGGAGTTCGGTAGACAATGGAAAGACCAAAAGAACAATTAAGTGAGACCTTATACATCATTCATGGAGGCTTCCAACAGAATTCAATAAAAAAGTCCTGCTTCAACAAGCCAAGCACATCATTTATCAGGTGGAAATAAAAAAATGAGACAACTTTCAGTACTTACGTATGATAAAGTATTTAAAAATATTGTTGCAGTTTATGCAATACTTCAAATGCTAACCAAGGCTACAGAACCTAATTTAACCTAATTTCATTAATCAAACAAGTTCTTAATACGTACTATATAAACTTTAAAATCAGCAAGAATGTATATCAAATGAGTTATATCTGTCTTCACAGAGAAACTTTTAATTCTTTTCTCTTTCAATATTCCTCCATAAGTACTGCTCTCTAAATTCTTTATTCTCTAAAATCTCTGAGGCTGTAGTCTACATTTCTCCAAACAGCTTGTTGGAGTATGCCAACACTGGTTTTTATATGTTTTAAAGGGTTCTTATCTTCCATCCAATCCAGAGCATCAATACTCTCCATTGCCGCACTACATTTTCTTTCCCTGACTTAATTTGTACCCTTCTGATGCAATATTCGTATCCTTTCCCAGTATCTCCTTATGACAGAAATGCCTTCAGGAGCAGTCAAAATAATTTAGTCACTTCTCCCTGATTCTGAGTCACCTGCGTCTATTCTGAATCACTATGAAACACTGCACAAAGCTCTATACTTAGAACATTCTGCAAATATAATGGGATTTGAAATACATTTCAGCAACCAACTCATGTCATGTATCGATACGAGCAATGAATCAGGAATCTGCAAATGCAGAACTACCTATAAGTAGAAGCAAAATCCTGATCCTTCATGTAAACTGGATGAGTAGGAGGGCAAGTTAGCTGTCCTAAGTAACTGCAGGCATCTAATTTTGAACTACATTTTCATAAGATTTTGAGGGGTCTCATCCTCTGACTTTAGAGGAACAAGCATTTCATGAGGTGTGATTCATTGGATAATAGCTTGGTTCGTGGATTCCCAAACTATGGTGCCTGGCAGTGTATCATCACTCAACAGTCTTTAGGCCACTACTGGTCCACCTGTCACAAGCAGGCAGCTCACAAAACAGCCCCCAAAATGGTAACACAGATTCCCACATGGGCAAACAAGAACACAAATAAAACAGAGAAAAATACCAACAACAAATGAAAATTCAAAGTTTAGCCTAAACTTTATTTTCTTATGCAATTCTTTACAAGAAGGTATGGAATTATTTTTTTTATATATAAGTATGCAACCCTTGAACAAGAAATGGCAAAGATACTGGTCTATGGAAATGCACAGAACATTCACAGAAGCCGATGCTCAGATGGTGCTGGTGCACCTTGGTTATCATCCGTTAATCTGCCTTAAAAAAACCCCACCTTTACAAGAACACATCGAGACCTTGACTCCCTGTATTTTTGCAAGTTTCCAACGTATTAAGAGACAGCTAGAAATACCTACAGTGCTTTCTTAAGGCTACTATTCTCTGCAGGTAGCTGCTTTAGCTGCTGCTTTCACGTAGTATAATCCGTAATGGAGACAGAATATGACCATGGTACAACTTTTCTCTTACGATGTAGTTCACATTATGAAAAGTCTTCACATAACCCCTCTTGGTTCAACATTTGTAAGTAGTGCCAGTCCAACTTTCTGCAATCATTAATGAAAATATCAGGCTGGAATTTCCTTCTTCAGCAACAATACACAGCAGGAAACTATGCAGCATGACTGAAAGTGATTAATAAGATTTCCTTGAAACAGGACACTGACAAAATTCCCCTAGTACTTTCAAACTCCAGTCAAGTAAAATCAAACTGCACAAAACAACAAAGTGAACCTTGGATTCTATATCGAGGATCAGAACGATGCTCTAGCTGAGTGGGTACCCTATTTCCAAGTGTCACTAACACTTTTAACCTCAGAGAGATGCATATGTCCTCCACAGATAACTATGAGAAACCCAGAACAAGTAGAACTCTTTGATGACAGCACATTTCAGGATAAAGAGCTATGCCTTAGAGAGCAGGCAGGATTAGATAAGCAGAAATCCTGGCCCCGTATGGACTAGTTTAAAACTCCTAAATTGAGTGAATATTTCAAATAATTTAGTAACATTATTTACTTCAAAAAAAGTAGATACTGCAGGCTCACCAAAGGAACATTTCAGTATATTTAGGTTCTTAGGCCATTTCCATCATTTCAGTTCTGATTTTACGCTGAAAGTGAAGGACTAATCTCAGGTCAGAGATGTGTCCTTGTTAATCTGCTTTCTAGGAAGGGAGGTTGTGTGTATTTCTCTTTGTGTACTAAGGTTAACAGTACTGTCATTTAAGGTTATGAGGTGTCCCCTTGTTTGCTTTTGGTGAACTAGGATAAAAATTCACCCTTCATAACGCTGATTTGCTTGATCAAGAGATAATTCAGCAACTGATAGCAACACGAAAAAATCGATTTACTAAGAGATGACATAGGATAATCATAACTATTTTGCAGAAGGGAAGAATAAAATGCCAGCAGTTAAAACTGAGGAATAAAAAAGAAAAAAAAAGTCTTTTATCTAAAATGTGCTGGGGGGGAAAGAAATAATCTCCAACTAAATTCTGCACACAGACATGCAAAATATCATTCTCACACACACCTAATCACAACCCTTTCACTACTGCCAGCTCAATGAGTGCCCTGAGGCCAACACCTGCTGCCTCGGTGAAAGAAACACAGGCTACCATAGTAAGAGCTTCCCTCTTGAATCAAAATACAGCTTGTAAAGGGGCCTTACACCTGGACAAACCTATTAAACAAGCAGTAAATAGGCAGTAGAGTATTTAAAATAGATGTCCCAAACGTATAGCAAAGTACCAAAGACACGTTTAAATAATAATCCCAACATTAGTAAGACTTAAAATTCTCTATGCAGAAAAAAATTCTAGTGTGCAATACATAGGAAATTAGAGCTAATACTTCTATAATGCTGCATGCAAAACATATACATGTACGTATATACATGCACATGTACATACACACACAGATAGACACACGAACCTGAAGCCTTTCCCACACCAAGGCATTTTATTTTACCTCCACGCTTTAGTTATGCTTCTTTCTGAAAAACAAAGACTTAAAATGGTTGCTTCCCTTTCCACTACCCTTTCTCATCCTCTACTTGATACAGATCCGTCTGCTGCATGGTGGCTACGATAAATAGCCAGCCCATGAAAATATTATGCTTTATACAGCTATTATAATCTCTTTGAATGACTACCTACAATTTTCAGTAAGGGAAGATTTTGGGATAGATCCAATATCCTGGACCCCATCTTAATACAATAAGAGACAGCACAATTGACTTTCTATAGCCCTTCAAAATAAGAAATCAAAACCTAGAATTCTTGATGTTTCAAATATTTTTTAAAAATGCAGAAAATGCAAGTATAGATATATCTATGCATAAAATAAATGCTCTTTGATGCTGAGTTTACATGAGCATTTAAAATAAGGTTTGCTTTTCCTGCAGTGGATTGTTTCCCTTGGGTTGCAGACAGCAGAGAAACCTTGCACAAAAGAATGCAGGCTGTGATATCCCAATAGTGATGCAGGATTTAAAGCCCCACTACTGAGAATTTTATGATTCTCTCTTCAGCACTCCAT
The DNA here is from genome assembly GCA_017639485.1 of Pluvialis apricaria. NCBI lineage: Eukaryota > Metazoa > Chordata > Aves > Charadriiformes > Charadriidae > Pluvialis > Pluvialis apricaria. The sequence continues at coordinate 9,509,991 of CM030008.1, read as the reverse complement.
ACAGGAAGGACAGTCAGAGAAAACAAAATGTGTTTTCATTGGTACTTCTAAAATTAAGTGAATATTCACAGACAAATTCTCAGCTGAATACCATTGTTTGACCTGTCATTATTATATAAACAGTTTTTAATTCAAAATACCTCCTCTAAACTTAATGGATCTACTTGCATGAGTCAGGTGTGCAGGATTTGCCCGTAAATGTGCCACAACCAGTAATATAAAGGCTTGAGAAAGTAGTAACTGCAGTAACAACTTATACTTTATTCATTACAGATACATAATTAATATGTTTATGTAACTAGAAATGGAAAGAAGTGCAAAAGATATGGGTGAAAAAGGGGGCACAGAGCAGCTTGGCATTTAATAAATGCCTAGGTCTACAACTTAAATCATGTATATTCTTAACACATCTTGAAAAATTAAGCTTCCTGGTGACACTTTTATCTGGCTCTGAAGTAGCTCTAAGTTCCTTGTCTCAACTTCATTTGGAAGAAATCAGAAGCATTGTCACGCACACAGAATCACAATAATGCATATGAAAACAGATATCCTTGCTCTACCGTGCTTGGCTTCTTGGAGAGAGCAGCTCATCAAGATAACAATATTTGTTATTGAATAAATTTTATATTTAATTGGAATTATTCCACACCTGATATTAGTCTTTATTGTGCTTGCATTTATCTCATTAGCAGTTACTTGCTCCTCTTTCCCCTCAGTACCTCCTCTTCTGCCCATCTCTTCTGCATGGCCCATGCTGACTTTCAGACAACAGCCCTTTGGGGGCCATGACTGTTGCTTACTGCTATTCTTATTTATGCCCAGCACAATACAGCTTAAATTGTTCCTGGCCTTCAGGTGGTATTATTGCAATATGCATGTTAATATAGGATGAGAATATCTTGGATGCTTTGCAGATATCAACGAAAATACAGAACCTCCCCTGAACTGCATACGGCTTCAAAAGCCAGTTTGGCAGCCTTGCCTCCATGAGTATATCCTGCGTATGTACATGAATCACAGAGGAGGATTAGCGCCATTTGCAACAGTTTTTGCTCAGAGGCACATTTTCCTCCATGCAGAGCCCTAGTGAAGACCACACGGTGCTGTGTGGGCAAAAACGTCCAGTCTGACAGCAGCCAGCTACAGGAAAAAGGTCTGGGGCCATGAACCCTCCCAATGAGTGATTATCTATTTGCTGGCTCTGGGCACTAGGGAAGTCCCGAACTTTTAGGAGCAAAGGGAATGACACAGTGACTTCTGCACACTCACTTGAAGGCCAGTGCTAGTTGTCTTCATTTTGGCTGAAAGCCTTGGGCACAGGTTGTAATTTGATTGCATGGATGATACAAGCAAAGTTGACTTTACGTATTAAGAGAAAAAAACCACCACCACCAAAAGGTTGTAATTTATTTAGGACGTAAGAAAAAAAAAAAGAAAAGAAGCTGAATCAAAGAGTGTTGAAGAGCTTATGATGGGGAAAAAAAAACCAGCTTCAGAAAGACAATGTAGCTCTGTTACAAGCGTGTGGGGAGATGAGCAGGTTGATGGAGGAGAAACAAAGAAAATTATAGGAATTAAGGAAAGCTAAACATTACAGCTGTAAATCTCAAGTGGCTATATTCTGTTTGGGGATTCTTGATTTGTCAAGCTGTCCTGGTTTGAGCGACACAGGACTAATTTCTCTTTTAATGCTTGGGAAAACTACACCTTTAGAAGCCTCTAGTGTCTGAATTCGTGAAAATATTTACTTTATAGCCAGCTATGGTGTGTGGGTTTCAAGGTCTCAGTGCTTTTTGAGTTCGCCAGGTGCAGGGATGAGGAGGAGTGAGACCCGGGCACTTCACCCAAGCTGGTCAACAGGATTATTTTATATCATGAACGTCTCATTCAATATAAATTAAAGAGTTTGCTGCAAAGTTCTCTCTCTCCCTTAATGGCTGCAATCCAGAGAACTTCTTGCCCTGGTGCTGGACCCCTGAGGCCTTTCTCCCCTCCCGAAGCCGTAGCGCTCATAGTGTCCGACATTTGCTGTCCACTGCTGGGAGTGCACAGATTCCTATTGATAGAATGGGCTGAGGATAATCCTTGTATATTTTATATCAGTATCAGGATCAATATTGGTTCTTTAGTGTTATTAATGTTAATTATCTAGCCTTACTCTATTAAATCTGTTTCTATTTTGACCCCCATGTTTCCTTGTTTTTTCCCCGATTCCCTGTCTGGGTGAGGACTGACCGTTGGATGATAGAACATAGTCTAAACAGATAGTCTAAACAACAATAGATTGTTGTGGGTTTTCTCAAATCATAACACAAGCTCTAAACCTGTTTCCCTATTCAGACCTTCACAGGAAAGAAACCCATTACTTATGCTAATATAACATTATCCAACATACAAAAAAACACACATACATGCAATTCCAGCTGGAAGCCATTACTCTGCCTGGAGTCCTTTGAGCAAATTACATTCTTTCAGGTGGAGATTTACATAGCTGTTGAGTCCTTACTACATGCGTTTTCTCTCTGATGTATCTGAGACAGAAAAGCTATCAGCTTCACACTTCATTTGTGGAGACATATGCTACTCCCTTGGGAAGTACAGCCACTCAGGATTTAGAGCCCACTTCCCAAGCTGCAATACTCCTGTCACTAAGCACTATGAAATCCAAATTTCTTTGCTTGAGGAAAACTTGTGGGACAAGTGCTAAAACCTACAGGAATCCTGAGGATTGCAGCCAAAGTGAACAACTTCTACTGCTTTTTTTTGTGTGCTCTGAACATCAAACTTCACCTTCTAGACACTTTTTTAACATTAACTCAACATTTGCCTATGTAGTTTATGAATTCTGGTTATCTTGTTCCCCTGAAAGTTACTATTGCTGAGAAGGGAGTATCAAATCTCTTCCAATCCACACAAAAAGGGTCAGGGAACTTTACAGCTGTGATCTGGGACAGAGTTACCGCCCAAGCCAGAAAATTGGCCATGGAAAAGGAAACTACTCCGTGTGCTGATCTGCCAGCTGGCAGGACAGCCAGACCATGCAACTGTCAAGTTCATCCTCCATCATTTTCCCTGTGGAGGCATTAATCTGAGTTTCTTTATTCCTATGCAGCCACTAATTTTCATATTTGGACCTAATACTTTTGAGATCACTGCCCGCTCTGTCACATTTGGCTGAAATCAGCTGCTGGATTCCACAGTTACTGGCAGCGACGGACAGAAAGGTGAAGGCATGGAGAAAGAGCATGGCTGTACGTATCCTTCCAAATCAAGCCTAGAGGTGTTTTTTCAATTAAAAGGTTTTGATATCAATATGCAAAGACTTTCTTTCCTGAATGTATAGTTTTAGGCATGAACTAATCTCGCAAATATCTTTAGTCCATTTTTTTATCATATTCCAAGCTGTGTATATGAATGACTCTGGAATACTTGTTCTCATTCCTCAGCACCCACTACCACTTTCTGTATTTCCTGCTGTATTCCTGAATAAAAAGGAGTTCTGGAATTCTGGGCTTTGAAGTTACACTAGAATTATTTTTATGATCCTCTCCGGTTGCATACCGTCTTACATCTAGCTTCAATGTAAGCAACTGAGACATTACTTCTATATGAATTACAGCAAGCAAATACATAATCTTTTGGCAATTATTGCTGTCCTTTGCTGAGCCATACAAAGAAATTTATACTATCATTCTTGCACAACGCAAAATTTCTGCTTTCTGGAGGACTTCATAAATAGGATGTATTTTTAACTTAATTCATAATCATTTAGTTTATTCTGCCCACATTCTCTTGGATACAACAGATCTCAGATTCTGTGGTTCATATATGCAATGTTTAGCTTATGATAAATATAGAAGATAAAATCACTTTTGCATGCTATAAACTTGAATACAGAAGGTAATCCTAGTTGTAATTCTTTCAGGTAGACGAGAAATACTCTGTAAATGCCAAACAGCTTTCTTTCATTTCAACGGAAGTTGAAAAAATGCCTGCATATATTTTGAAAAAAAAAATTGTTTATTTAAGTCATTCATAAATGTATAAATTTTTATCTGAGATGAGGTATACAGAACTTATTATGAAACTATAGTTATGGGATATAAAACACATGACAGGAAAGCCAACTCATGTAAGATCTTTAAAAAGATTACTAGCCGGAACAGTTTCCTAAGAAACTAAATGCTGCTGAAGTATTGTGGATCTGAAGGACTGCATGGAAGGCAAATAACATCAGCTGTTAGAGAGCATTGCAGGAAACCAGAAAGAAATGAAAGGTCACTACAAAAATGAGTATTACTAAAATGATAACAGTAGGATTCTATTCCCTAATCACAGATGTCACATGCTATTTTAGATACCATGGGGCATCCTGCTTGGCTTCCCTCTGCCTCTCCAAAAAGATGCAGGTCTTAAGTTCTCTGTGTATGGCAGATGTCTGCCCTACGCAAGTGTCTTGGACAACTAAGGGCATGAAAATGGCACTAGGCATTTATGTTTAAATAACTGAATGCCGTTCCTAATTCTAGGAAAAACCACAATCATATCTGAAGTCATTTGCAGGCACAATGAATAACTGTGAGGTAATGACAGCTTATGTGCAATGTCGTTTTGGCCTAACTTCAAGCTTTGACTTAAGGTCAAAGCATAAACATGTCTGACATAAACGCTATCTTTCAATTGGACCAAGTTCCAGCTCTTAGAAATAAGAAAGGCTTTATACAATTAGCAGTTATCACAGCACTTCAGTCTGCAGTCTAGTTCCTACTAGAACAGTCTCACATAAATTTGTATTTATGTGTGTTTGTAGGCCCTCTGCTATAACTCCCTATGTAGAAAAAAAAGGTAATAGATTTTTAGGCAATTTAAATATACTGTAGGTCCATTAAACAAATCATATAATTTAATGATGACTCTGATGACTAATCATATCACTGCTTGTAACCAGAAATGAAATTTCTCAACATTCTCCTTGCCGTGGTACAGTAGGGATGTTAAGAAGAATGCAAGTTTAATGCATGAGGATGTTTTCAGGTTCATTGGCCAAAGGGGTTGAAATGAGTAATGATTGTTTCACACCATTTCAAATAGAATACCTTTATCAGAAATAGAACATTTCTTCCAATGCAGCACTTCAAAGAACATGCCCAAGTCACTGCAAGAGTATTCCTACAGGACCTTCCAACCTCCTATTGTTAATTCAAACAAATTCATGCTTTGTGTAACAATGTCTTCTCCTGTGCAATAATGTTAAACCAAAAATATTTATCAAGGAACATGCAGTGCTGAGCGGCCATTTTTCTGTTTGCAGATATCAAATAAAAATATTAAATGCCACACATTTTCTAATTTTAGTAATAAAACTGAACAGACAGAAATAGCTCATTGAAATGCAGTGAACTATTCATGTCATACACACAAAAAGTTGCAAAATATCCTGTCCCGGTTTGAGGACCAAAACCATGACATAACCTTATAATAAAAGGCAGCCACTAAGCATAACTAGAAGTCTGCTTATCAAGAGACATCAATAATGTCTTTGATGCATCTAAGCTAAAAGAAGTACACTAAGAAGTATTTTCTTAGAACTACACAGGGAAAGGCTCGTAATGTGTACACAAGAGAAAATGCTTCCAAGGCGCTTATTCCTGCACATTCGCCAATAGAGAATATGTACGTTAATTGCAAACATGCAAATTCCCAAAACCAACAGTGTATTTCCTTTTTCTCAGGAGCAGACATTGCCCCAGCGGACAGAGAGAGGGTGTCTCACCCAAATTCACCATCAGAAAGATGTTTGAGTAGGAAATCACATGAAGGCAACGCAGTTACCAACAGACCAGACAGTAGCAGATGCAGGATTAGTAAATGTGTAACATAAGACTTATCGAATAGCTCCTATAATTTGGGCATACTTCAAGCAAAAGTGAACCCAGAATTGTTCGCTAGTAGACATTTGTAAGTAGACTGCAGACATTTTCCCACATTGGTATGACTGGCAACCTTAGCTCCAGAGAGGAGCAAGGAGGGATGAAAACATGGAATAATATTAAATCAGAGCTGTGCTGAAAGAAGATTCAGAGAGGTACTAAAAAAAAATATCCTGATTTTGACTAGCTTTGCACCCCAGAATTCCAGAATCTTTCCCTTTTATTGCTCACAGTATTTCTCCTACATCATGTCTTTGAATAATTTGGATATCAGATGAAAAATAATCTACCCTGTGGCTAAACTCTGGAAAAAATATTTCATCTAGAGCAGATTCATAAGAAACAGAATTTTGCTGAAATATCATAGATCTGCAAGAGTTCATGGAAGATAAATAACATGAGCTTTAGCAAGCATTCTAAGTTCCTGGGAAGCATACCAAGAGTCACAAAAGAAATCAATATAACTAAAAGAATAACAGTGTTTCAAGTAGTAGAGTTTAGCAGCTCCAAATATCACTTGCTTTGTAGGTACTTTTTAAATAATCCTAACAATTCAGGAAGCCTGATGTGCAATTACTGGTTACACTACATTCTCTTTCTATTTATAAATAGTAAGCCCAGTTCCCAGAATTAAAAATTGTGTTTGTTTGTTTGTTTGCTTAAATGGTGTGGTTATAAGTGTTTTCTGTTACGATTTGGAGAAGGTTGTAACTGGAGTATCTATACAGATTTCTATAGATATGGCAGACTGCATCTTGTTCACTTTAACAAAATAGTCCCAATGACGGACCCATTTGCAATGGCTCATGCAGAAGAAGAGGTACTCAGCAAAGAGTGGGATGGTCCAGGTCCTTCAATGGAATGACCTGCAGAAATGGAACAGCTCAAGAGCTGCAGAACCCTTCTAGCTGCTGACGAAAGTTATTTTCTATAAACTTCTCCCAAGAGTCGTCCTGCCACAGTGGTGATGAATGCTGTTCCTATTCAGCTGAGGAATAGCTTCTCCATCCAGCTCTAGAAAAACAGCTGAAGTCTCAGAGGAAATGGAATATGAAAATACATTAGTCATTAACTTCACTATTAAATGGAGCTTTGTAGTGCACACCATAATTCAATTTCTGGTGAAATCTCATTTTCATATGTTTTCTTTATCTTATCGAAATTTACTGGGAGGAAAGTTTTTACTCTCTCCCTTGCTAAATCAGCTAAGTTGGAACAAGGGACTGATTTTTTTTCCCATCAGAGAAACAGACAGCAATCTCACAGATGCCCACGAAAACCACAGGTCTGCACTAGCACAAGGAATTTGGTCTCAGTCTTTCAGCAATAAAATCCTTGTTCCTTGTAAGAACAAATCCTGAAGTATGGTAGATAGAGGAGTGAGATTTCAAGGTAGTAAATCACAGAGACTTCCAGAAGTTGACTCATCTCTTGCAGATGGGCTTGCATGAGTGTAGACCATGTGAAATCCCCACTGCTCTTAAGAACACATTTAACCCGTAGTATTACATACTTAGTGATACATTCCTGTTGTGTAAAAGAATGAAACCTTGTTATTCCTAAGACTAATTTATATCTAAATTTAAAATCTTATCATCATACGGACTGTTACTATCTCATTAGGGTTGTTAGAATTTTTTGGGGGGCAATAATAAACTCAATAAAAAAATGAAACAATACAGAAATGCGATTTAAAACAAATTTAAAGCAGAGAGTTCAGTACTCATAAAACAGAAAGAGATGAGATACTAGGAGAGAAGGAATAACAAAATCACTTTGTTCAAATTCCCCTCTGAATCGCGTTGCCAGAACCACTGCAGGCAATAAGCAACGCAGAGTCTCTCTTTTATGCCACCATCCATCCGGGCTTGTTGAGCTGCAGGTTGAACTTCCCTCCTGAATACAACAATAGGAGAAGGGATTCCACTTGCAAGTGCACTTTTTCTCCCTTTCAAAGCCCCACTGAAGAAAACACCGATTTCCAAAAAGTCACACTCTTTTGGGATGAGCATGTTATTAATGTCTATTCATTGATCCTAGGTATTATAATGTGATCAATGCATAACCCTGTACTTTAGGGTTTATCAAATCCCAGGAAGAGAATGCCCTTTCTACTGTCTTCCTATTTCTTTCTGTTTCACTGTTTGTGCTCATGATCAACATGTTCTCTTGCTTTACACTTAGATCTTCATTTCTTTGGAAATAGAGACCATCATAATGACCAGAGCCACTAGAAATTATTACAATATGAATAAATACATGATAACCTAAAAATAGGAGTTAGATTTGGTGGCCAAGAGAGAATAAAGGGTGTTGGAAAGTCAATTGAATTTGAACAATTAGACAAAAATTTAGACTATTATTTCCCAGAAAGGATAGTATCTTCATCTAGTCTAGCCACCTCTAGATGTGGTTGTCTCTGAAACAGAATTCAGCGTGATAGACCCTGTCCAGAATGGTAAACAAACATTCTTCCATGATGTGCATCTCAGTTTGTACCTGGCCGTATCTGTGCTAGCGAAAGATTATTATTGCTATTTGGCATCACAAATCACCATGGCAGGTGGAACCCATGAAACAATGGGAAAAACTTCCATGTGCCAGACCAGTGGGTTTCCATGGGACAGAGATCTGACAGATGTTTTCTAAAGCACTCCCTTAGTTTGTGAAAGTGGACAGCTTCTTGGAGTTAAGACAGGTATTTCACTTCAATTGCTAGCTCACTTGAAGTCTCACTGTGAGGAATACTTCTGTTTGCTTCTGCAACTTCTAAGGAAATTATGTTTTCCCTGTGAGGTCCCATAAATTGTAGCAGTTAAAATGTTTCTTCTTTACAGCTAAGAAAATGTGCAGGGTCAGTGAGTCTGTGCCAAGGGTATGCTAGGAAATTATGCTGGGGGTGGGAGGAATGCACTGCAACATTGCCTTCAGTACACTCTTGATTTCCAAAGTCCAAAAGAGACATGGTAGGTGCCATGAATAAAGCTATGATGAAAAAATTTCTCTTTTGCAGAGGAAGACAGTTATTTGCTGCTAACATAAGATACTGCATATGTAAAAGGGTTAGAAAAAGTCTTAAAAGGATGGAGAAAAAAAGAAAAAAAAGCAAAATCTCAGCATGCAGGCTGGAAGACTGTATCTACAAAGGAGAAAAGAAATGAATTAATGCTGCTAAAATTACAGTTCTGACCCAACAGCTCTGGATTCTGGTACTGACTCTACTACAGATTTTTGTGTCTGACTTTGAGAAAGTCTCTCCTCTTCTTCAGCGAGTGCAAAACAAGTTCAGTTCTCTGCCAACCAGATTCTGCCTCCTCTGCGTGTAAAACAGGAATAAGAAAACTCAATTTGTCAACTTAAACTGCCAGATCTTCATGGCAGCGTCTGATAAAGAAACTGAAACAATAGGGTTTTGATGTCTGATGCTTGTCGTAATATAAATAATACTAAAACTTAACTCCGGGTCATTTAAATATCACTCGGTGCATGTCAGATAAAAACCTCTGTAGGTTACCTCAAGGTTTCTGATGTTCAGAATCGGGTCAATGAAATTCTGCGTTCAAGGTTAATAAGAGAAATTGTGCATACTCATGTTATGCCCTAGCAAACAACAATAAATGCTGCCAATACCTAATTTTAGCATCTCACATACAAGGTTGTTCTTAATGGAGAAAGCTAACGGCCCTTAGGAATGATAAGAGCTTCACTGAGTTCAAGCATTTTTTTCCCACTGTATTTTTCAGAAAATCTGCAACATAAATCATGGTTTGTAACTTGAAAGTACTCAACACTGGCCTTAACTCTGCTCCCACTAAAGTCATCCATAAAGCCCTGTTATCTTTACTGGCAACAGACACAGGACACAGCAAGTGCTTTTGAAAAATCTCACCTGTATTCAACAATAACAGACGAAATCTACCTTAAGGTTAAGGTTCACACGCAAGCAGTAAATTGGGAAATGTCAGATTTAAGCCTCAAGGTCCACAAGCTCTAATTCAGCCCCTTGTGTGCATGTATTGTGCTAGAGTCTAATTATATATCCTACATACTTTCAACTGCTTCAGATGTTGCACCAAGTGGCTGGTGCTCACATGTAATGAGGCCTCTTCAATATTTCATTTGATCTTCACCGTTGTGTGCGTGGACTTATTTGCAGCACACAATCCCGGCTGGCTTTAAAGGCAGACTTATCAATTTTCTCATAGCGGTTTCTATGGAGCTCATCACTACAATATGTGAGTGCTTCAAATATTCATCACTTTCTTTCCACAGCACCTCTACGTGGCGAAGAGAAGATATTATCCCACTGCACAGATGGGGAGCTGAGTCAGAGAATGATTAAGGTCAAACATTTTGCTAATTTAGGATGTCCAATTTCAGACACCCGAGATCAGATTTTTTTCAGAGTAATTATCATAACTTTATACAGTTAAGTATAGCTCCTATCTAGTTCATTTGCAGCTAGAAATGTCTAGCACTTCTGAAAGTCAGAAAAAAAAATCTTGGTTTAGAATCCAGAGTCTTACTGAGCAACTACATCCAGCTGAGCTTTGGAAAAAAAAAAAATGGGACAAATGAGAACTATGGAATCTGTAAAAAATTTGTCTAGGGAGATCACTCAGCATCACGTAGAAATTACGGCACAAGGGAGTGAGGGGCCCCATGACAGCATTTAACCTCCTCAGCCACCAGACCATCTGTCTCTCTCGGTCCCTCCACCCCTTCTCATACCTTCAACAACTGAACCCAAATCCTGAATAGTAAACTCATCAATATTACACTCTACACTCCAAAATCATACTCACCCATAATTCACCTGAATATCAAAAACTGCTTTGCTGAAAACCCTTAAATTAGATATGTGGACTTTTTTTTCAAGTTTCCTACCATTTGACTCAAGACTTATTTGGTTGTTTCTCTGGACAAGAGAGGTTGGGTTTGAGTGGGTGAGTATGCCCATTTACGTGTGCATATTTGTATGTATCGCTTGATAATACATAGATGTAATGAAAATAAAAGGAATATCTTGGGTAGTTTTCCATATTATGACCCTTTACAAAGGAGTCAAAGTTAGTCAACCAAAAGTGTATGTATTATAAATACATTTAAAATCGAACTATTAAGCAAAGGAAGGAAAGTAATTTGAAATTATTAGAGGCAAAGGACTATCTTATTTAATTGGAAAATATTTCTTGAAAATAGCATTTATTTCAGTCAATCAAGTGCTGGAATCCTTGTCTTTTAGAAAATGCAGGACTGTCCAGCCAGATGTATGCCACTAACACTGCCAGAGCCACAAGGAAGGGGAAAGCCCACTTGGAGTATTTCAGGACAGAAAATGTCTATATTTTCAGATGTAGAACTGCCAGAAGGAACAGGAAACAGAGGGGGATGATGTGATTTATTTCACTAGTGGTTTCTCCTCTTCTCCACATATATATTTTTAACATGCTACTACATCTATTTTGAAGGGAAGGCTCCCTTTTCTCCAGCCTCCACACTTTCTCTAGGCCCTCCTTGTCCTCAGTAGTTGTAGCTTACTGAAAATGCAGTTGCTTTGCCATGCTATGAAAACCCAAAAGAGAGAAATTTAAGGGATTTTCCTCAAAACCTCATCATATTTCTTCTTCCCAGGCCAGTGACCCGTGGCCACAGAACTATCTGTCTAGTAGGACAGCTAAAAGCAGCACTGTTCACACGTCCCTCACACCATTCCTATTTGCCCACTAAGGAATGACATATATTTTGCCCCTCAAGTGAGGCAAAGACATTTGCAGGCAATAAAATGCTGCTGTCACTGCCGGGTGAGGACAGGAGATACTGAATTTTCTAGGAGAAAGGTTAGTTTGGTTGTGAAAGCATTGAAGACTTGGGAAGCAAGGGTTAAGCGCCGGGTCTGAGACAGAGCTGGATCATTTCTTTGTGCCTCTGTCCTCTCTCTGTGAAAAGAAGAAGCTCGAATTAAAGGTAAGTGTGCAGCCTGTGACAGTTACGAAGACTAAACAGGTAACCAAAATGGTCTGATCAGGCTTCATAAGCTATGCCAGCATCCCTACCGCTGAGGTTAAATTCATTAACAGTTATGAGGCACTCAGATATGGGAGGAGGTTACATCAGCACATCCACGAGACAGTTCTGGGGCTTGTTTTCTCCTGTCACTGCAAAGCATTCACCCACGGCTCTGGAATCATTTTTTTTGACACAAACCAGCATATATCATGAAATTCTTCTTCCTTCAGAAACAAATAACAAACCACTTCAAATTTAAAACCATTTGCAGGGGAAGGGCACTATTGTTTATTCTAGAGAGGAGACATTTTTTCAAGTGGTGTACCAGTCTGCTTTTTCTTTCCCAGGTCAGTTATTACTTAGGCCAGTCAAATCCAGTGGAAGCTGGAAAATGCTGTCTCTCAAATGGGAGAGATACTGCCCAACACCCTTCTGGAAGCATCTTGGCCCTAAGACAGTGATTTCTTGCTCTCAGGTTCAGAGTTCAATGGGTGCTGGCAGGCACAAGGATTCATTTGTTGATATTCATTCTAGAGTTGTAGGTCTGTGTATATGTGCATGTACGCATGAACATGTATAACCATAGTGTGCATAAGTGTTACTGCTGGAGTGTTGATTTCCACAGTTACTTTTTAGATTCTAGTTTAGGAGGAGTTTCTTTAAATGGCTGTCAAATCTCTAGAAGTGCCCATAAAGATGCAAAAACACACGGGTGTCCAAAGAACCAAAACCTGACTAATTGAATGAATGAACGAATCATTGTTAACATTTTCAAAATGCTTAAGCAATGTAGGACACATCTACACCTTGCAGCAAACTGCCTGAAGACAGTGCTGACCCAAACTGGTTGTCCCCACAGCACCGAACAGCGTTGCATCGCACAGGCTTGGAGGCTCAACACAGGAGCAATTTAGCCGTGGGCAGGTCCCTTCGTTGTCGTATTAAACTTCCCTTTCTGCCACATGTAGGTAATAGAGTTTACCTACATCACTGAGATGTCAGAAAGAATATTTTTTAAAGGCAATTCGAAGACATAAAGCGCCAAGAATGCGTTAGGTATTATTGCATGTGGAAAGTGCCAGTTTAGCAACACACACCTTTTTGTAAGGAGACTATATTTAAATAACATAACCCTATAATTACATTTCATTATCATTAACAGTATAAATAGTTATTTTAGAGCATCTCCTGTCCTGAGGTCTTTCAGAGTCTGTTACATTCCAATTAAAAAAGAAAACAAACTATATTCTATCACTAAAATGGCAATTCAGTTCCATTATTCTCTCTTGGATGCAAAGAAAAAGACAAAACTCAACAGGATTATCTAATGCCCTAAAATCTGAGAAACTTCTCCCTTTTCCTTCGTAATACTGACCAGCAGACCTCCCTCAGTTTCCCAGAATTAAATGCCATAATTTGACTACACAGCAGTTCAAATGTGTTTGTTTCAAGTGTGCTACCTTTTTAGGTGTTTTCAAAAGAAAACAGAGGGAAAAATAAATGGCCAGTAACAGCAGAAAGCTTTAAAAAAAACATCCTTTTTAATACGCAAGAAAAGTGAGCCTTCAAAGCCAGTGCATAAGCACCTACATAATTGGCTGGATATTCAAGAGCACTGAGCTTTCAGCGGTCCCCAGTGAGACCAACAATAGCTTTTGGATGCTCAACAATTTATCACGACTCAACAATTTCCCCCCTGGGCATTATTTACCAACTATGTGGTATACAGTAAGCTAAAACATTTGAGACTGTCATTTTTGGTTGGACTTGGACTCCTAACTCTATTAGGCTCCCGTAAAACACCCGCAAGTATTTCCACATATTTTATTTCTGGATCTTACAGAAAAAAAAACCCAACCCAAACTTAATTTAAATGAACACTGCACACTAGGACTCAAATGTCAAAACTGTATCATGCTGGTACAGGTTACATAAAATAATGATTAATTAGTCTTTTTCCCCATTCAGGTTTTAGTTGCCTGTCAATAAAAGACAGTAGATGATTGCCTGGCCAAAGTATGCATTATTTCCAGCTCTCTAATATCACTGAAAAGCAGGCAGCAGTTCAATTTGCCAGCAATAATTTATTGTGCAGAATCAAAACTCTGCAAGCAACCTCTTCTCATCTGTTACTTTCAACATCTCCCACAGCTATTTGATTTTCTTCCTGGCTTTTCGTGTTAACTGGTCATCTCCTGCCAAATCCCAGTGATCTAAATAATACTCTGCAGCTTGTTCAGCAGTGTTTCATGCATGCAGAGTGCGTTTCACAACAAACAGGATCGTATCTTTCAGTGGCATTACCCAGACAAAACTCTAGAGGATATTTGTCCCAAAAGCTCTAAAAATAAATAAATAAATAATCAGGAGATACCCCAGCTTTTTTAATACTGAATATGCAGCCAAAGTTTGAAGCATTGCCCGACTGATAAAAAAAAAAAAAAAAAGCTAGTGAGCACTTCATCTGCTGCTAAAAATGGACGGGAGCCGTCCCTGCCACCCTCAGCCATCTGCCTCTGCGGCGGTGTTGGGGAGCGCTGCAGCCGAGGCACCGGGAGGACGAACCCGCGGTCAGGCAGCGGGAAGCGGCTGTCTCCCGACTCCCGACCCCTTTACAAATCACCTCCCAGGTGGGGAGGAGGGAATCGGAGAGGCTAGCAACAGCAGCGGCTATTGATGCAAAAATCCTTCTTTCCTTAAATCCATAATTCCTGCAGGCAAGAGTCACAGGTGGATTTTATTCCTTTCTTTCTTTTTTTTTTTTTTTTTAAAGAAAGCTCTTAGCCTTCTCTTGCTCACTGGAATTTCACAAAGCAGACATCAATGATTTTATTGGTCTGTTTGCTTAAGCTAACAGTCTGGCTTAATACATGGTTTTTTTGTGTACTCTCTCCGCCCTCCCAGGATATGAAAGCAAAAGGAAAATGCGGTGATAGGTGACATTCGCAAAGAAAATTAGCACAAACAGATGAGTCAATGCCTCACCCTTTTCAGACAGACTTTAGTTCTCACTTTTCCACACTGCCAACGCAACCAGTCCTGAAGAAACCTTTAACTGAGGTTGATCTATTCTTGAGTTAGTTGTATTATCCATGTTGATGAATAATACAAAAAATGCTGTTCAACAGTTTTTTGGCTTGGGGCCACGGACCCACGTCATTTGGTAATTGAAGGCTTATATGATGGAAAGAAACTCTATGGAAACTGTCAAGACAATGAAAAGTAATGAAGTATAAACATCCAAGTGTCATCTAAACTCAGTCTCCTTAGAGCAACTGTCATCTCTTGTTTTTTCATCCATTTCAGCAATAAAAATAAATAAAAGTTATGCATTTCACCTGACGAGCAGCCAACCACACGTAAAAGTAGAAACAGTGTTTGGTGAATAGCTTGCAACAAGTTAATTCCTTTTTCCTCACAGAAACAGTTTCTCTTTGACACAAAGCATTTGCTCAAGAAAAAGGCCAAGGAAAGGCAACACATCGGTTCAGTGGATATTGGAGGCTGTGTTTCTGGCAACCCATAGGCGTTTGCGACCAAAGCCATGAGAGCCTGGATAGAACAGAATGAAACATAATACGGAACATGGGTTGAAAAACGTGTATCACTGTCCCCCTACAGAGGGACTCCTCAGAGAAAGAGCGCACTTGTGCAGCTTTGTTATAATCTCTCATTAACTGCTTCTCCAAACCTCTGGCACATTTGTTCTTCTTCTCTGAAGGATTACGCATGACTTGTGTATTACAGTAGCCTGTGCTGCGGCAACTTAGCTGAAGAAACAATTGATTCTTGCTCAAACTTTTTCATAGAGGTCAAGGAAAAGATGACAAAGAAGCTATTTAGGAAACAACAGCAAAGAGGAACAAGCTCTAGTCTCAGTGAGAGGACTAGAAGTAGAATAAGCACCGAGCATCCCACCAGGATTCATTTAAGCTTATATTTTTAGCCTCAAGTATGTATGTTATTTCTCATGTGTATTTTACATGGCCTGTTGAGCTCAATTACTTCATAACTTTGTGTACGTAACACAGTATTTCCAGAATGTCTCACTACAGAAGTAGCAACCAGCCAAGCCCTCTTTTCTTTCCTAGAGCAAGATGTGGAAGAGCTTTCTGGTATTAATTGGGGAGTGTAATTAACTCCAGTTGTATCACAAACTGGGACAAAAGTTTCAGTTTTCAGATATTTTAAACCCTCAGGAATAAAACCAGAAGCTTATTGCATATATTGGCAGTAGAAAAAAGTTTTAGAACAATGTGAATTTTTTGGTTTGGTAATTCCACATCCCATCAAATCTCAATTTCAGTCTTTTTTGGTTTTCATTTTTAATGTAGATGCATATAAATTCTAGGTTTAAGGTCCAAATATGTTCACCATGGAGATTTGAAATATGTCCTCAAAATACTTCGAGTTAGATCATTTGGTGGGAATGAACTGGATGAACTGCATTTTACAGAAAAAAAAAGCCAACACATCATAGTTTCAAGCAGCTCTAATTTACTGCAAAGTGAACACTGAAGACTTAAACCTGGGCTTAGCCTGTGACAGTGGCAGTGTGCTATTGATCACTGTAGTCTTTCTGGAATTCCCACCAGGATTCTGAAGAGCAAAAAAAAATTGCTCCCTTCTGGCACAAGACACAGGATGACAATTTATTTACTGACCCACCCAGATGCTAAAAGCTTTATAAGTGACTGGAGAAGTTCTAAAATTTATAGGAACCTACAGGAATTTATAGGAAGAACAGTATCTAGTATAGAGGTTTGACAGTGGACCTACTTGGTCCCTAAGTGCATTCTTGTCACCTTCCACCTCAAGGTCAGAAGACCAGCGTGAACAGGATTTCCTCACAAACAAGAGGATGGGAGCCAATGCCTGCTAAAATAAATCTTTGGAAACAAATCATGAGGAGACCAAGCCTGCAACCTTATTCCAGCGTGTAAACATGGCCTGATATACATTGTGGTCCTAATCCTGAAGTCCATTCTCAGACAGAGCTCACTCATCAGAGGACCTAAGAGAAATTTGACTTCCAAAAGAAGTATTTCTCCCCAACATGACAGAACTGTACAGAGAAGAGCCATTTACCATATTTAGCTTTTTCTGTCATAAAAGCCACATGAAAACAGAATGGGCCATGTGGAATAAAACTGTTAGTTACAGGTTTGTTTCTCTTGTACATTAAAAGCCTCAGTTTTCTATATCGGGGTTTTCAGTCTAGTGAAACATAGTGCAGAGGCCAGCTCAAGGTTTGATGAAGTCAATAGATTTACTCTCAATTTGACCACTCGCTCCAAACATCTCCTCATCATATTTCAGATACATGCAGTTTCCAAAATTCCTTAAAGTTCTCTGTTTTAAACAGGGATACTCTGTCAACATGCAGCCCAGTATCAACGCTGAATTACTCAACACATTTGAACGAAAGACATCTAGTAGATAACAACAGTCTCCTAATGTCCCAGAAGGGCATTGCAAAACCCAGGACATAAACAAGGAACAAAACCAAATGAAGACATTGTCTATTTACTTATTATCAACCTTAAAGAATTTATGGAAAGGAAGATAATATTTCTGTTCAGATGAGCAGTAACTGAAGTCAACTAGTCCTACCAAAAGATATCCACTTGAACAAAAGAGAACTGAAAAGCCTTCAGCAAGGAAAGTCAAAACATTTCCTAATCAATATACATTTTACTAATACACAACCCTTATGTGCTAAGTACTTTCCAAGGCTATTTAAATCAATTTCGCCTTGGATTTTGCTGTCCCATACATTCACAACTGCTCTTTGTTTTATCTGTCTGGTTTAGCTTGGAGTGTTGAAACAAAACTTCTAATTATAGCATGACTTGCAACAGCAAAGTCAAACATCAATATAATCCATGTAAAACCATGTATTATATCTTACGAGGAAAAGACCATGGAAAATAATTCAATTTAATGCAACTGAAGCCTCCAATGATTAAACTCACAAAGATTAATCTCAAATACTCATTAGATTCAATGGATCAGCATTCTGAGCAACGTTTGTAAATTAACTTTTACATCAAAGATATTGGGACATGAAAATTATAAAAAAGGTGGCTGCTACTATGGTTAGATTCTACTAAACTGTGAAGTGCCAGAATTTCTTAAGTAGATGAAAGTTTAGATACAAATTTCCTGCTACAAGGAGCAGTCAATGCTTATTACACTCAGTGCAATGGCATCTACAGAATCTGAAAATTAGGAAATAAAAAGAAGTTTCATTATCCTTCCCACCTTGAGCAATTCCTCCATTTTATCTAGTACCACAGTATCTCAGAAAAATAAAAAGCTTGAAGTTTTTGCTTACTACGTCCTTCAAGCTATATCATCTGCTTTGCCATAGACTGTTTTGCACAATTAAAAACCCATGACTTCATGCCTCTTCCTTCTCTCATTTTAATATGGGCTAAGTTGCAATATGTTTTCCCCATACATCCTTTAGTTTCTCTCTACCAGTAGTCACAAAATGCTGCATACGCATTTGAAAATAACCTGTTTGCTGCTGGCCATGAAAAGAGAAAGATAAAAGTGCGAAGCTGTCAGCATACTTAAGGCTGGTTACAACTTAATGTACCATTCATTAATTCCTACAACCACATTAAGATTAAGTATCAGACCCCTTTAAACCCTACACAAAAAGAGTTGAGAGGTTGGTCACAGTGTCTGATTAAGCCAAATTAAAGACCCAAAATGCATTCCACATAATATGAACTGTATACACTTACCCCCAGTCAATTACATGTTTATTATGGTATCTCTGACAGGCTAAATTAACAATAAATTAATGTCTAAGTTGTGATTTCACTTTTGACAATAATATACTACAACTAAGTCTTAAATATCTGCACGTAACTATTCAGCTACTGACATAAGCGAAGGTAATGGAGTCAAAAAGTGCAGACTAATTGCTTCAGATGAAGGCTTATTATCTCTCCAGTTTCAAGCTCAGCAGCAGTTAAGCAGTAATATAAACTACTTTAGTCAGAGCATTGTAAATCTTTATATAAAATTCACTTTTGTTTTTATCTCCTTTAGTTTTTATAAACAATAAAAGCAACAGCCATTTGCTTTCAGTCTGACAAAGGTAAGGATGTAAACTCAAGGGTTAAAAAAAACCCAACCGACCAACAGTAGAGCCTTGAGATGTGCTTGTTTTCACTATTTCACTCAAACTCTTCCTCTTCCCCTAATGCGTTTTTGCATGCTCATTTCATGTGTGAGCTCAGCCTAACCCTTCTTAAGCGCTTGCTTCAACCTGTCTCACCCTCTGTCACCATGAGACACACTCAGGGCTTGATTCCCCACACAGCGTACTTGACTTGTGAACTCAGACTTGTGAAAGTGGATGCAATGAGGGCACAGGGCTTTCCTACATGGGGATGGTGGCAGTACATATGCCCACCAAAGAGCTGGAAGGGACACACCAAATTTGAGGTAGCAGCAGAGAGACAATGTCTAGACGCTCCTGCTCCCTTGGTGACTCATCACAATCCTCTCTCAACCAACTCCCTCCAACCCAGCACATGCCAGTTCTAACAAAACTAGCCTATCCTCTGTACATGATCATCTGCAGTTTGGCTTTTTTAAGGTGGCCGTGGAGGCAGGGGACATGCCTTCCAACAGCACTCCTCACTCGCGGGGATGCAGGGAGATTGCCCCATCCATTCGCCATCCTTTCTCGCCACAGCTGCTGAGCCCAGAGGCACAGCCACGATGCTGGCACTGCAGGGCTACATAAGCAGACAAGAGCCCAAAACAGAGTTCCTGTTATGCCTCTGTGATCAGATGTTGTCCAGCAGACTGGGACAAACCCCACTCTGAGAAATTATGGTCTATCTGCACTTTTCACCTGCCATTTCCATCACAAAATAATATCTCATAATAGTAACAGCCATACCTTGCTTGCCAGTTACCATACATCATGCGTACAGCACACAGGTTGTCTCTCAAAAACAAGCTTTACTCCAGCAGCAATAAGGGCAGAGGCAATCAGGGCACTCAGGGATGGGTAATACAAGGGAGAGTGAGGGAAGCAGTGCCCCTTCCCTGGGCAAGAAGAGGAGCTTAATCCTTTTCTTCCTCTTGTTCTTCTGGAAATCTTCTCCCCCGGCAAAGACAGCTGCTGCTTTTTCCCCACCGCACCCCTCCATGTGACAGAATAGAAGGCAGTGTCTTCAGTTAATGTGTTATTTAAGTACTTATTTTGAAGGCAGGGTATTTCTGAAGAGACACGGGATATCTGAGAGCTGGCAAGAATATAGCCATCTTCACTGTCTCCCCCAAGGCAGGCAGGTAAACGGTTACCAGCGAGTTACAGGATGGAGATACTGAGACAATGCATTGCCCAAGGCCACAACCGAATGCCCAGTAAAGGCAAGAGAAGAAACAGTCCCCTCTGTCTCACAAGGCTTGCATCTAGTCCTCACCTCGAACTTCATTCCTCTGATGGTCCCACTGCATCACCCACGTGCTCTCTGGAGAGGAGCCACTATCCCTCACTGCCAGCCCTCAGGAAGGTTGCAAAGCCTGCTGAGATCCTGCACCAAATGCGTTCCTGATAATGACAAGTGTTATTGCTGCTCTGTACAACTTGGCTGTTGTACAGAGAGCCATCACCCTAACTATAACCCTGTACAACATGGTCATAGCTGATTTTCTTCTTTCCACTGCCTCATTGTTCCTGCTGCCACCTCCCCGTGGGACAGGGAAGGGTGCTGCCATGTGTTCCCTGCTTCCTTACGAACCAGCTGCCTATCTGCAGTTTCTTCTTCCTCCACAAGCCTTTTTTACTACCAAATCCATCAAACTTCTGCTGTAATTGCCCTAACTCCTCCAGATAGTTTATAGTTACTCTTTAGCCCATTCCTCTTCTACTCTCTCATTTTCCTTGATCTGTGGAAGATCCTCACCAATAGTGGTGGGAAGTAGCCATGTCCTCTTCACTTCCATCACGCTTAAGAGCTCTCTCCACAACTTCCACAACTTTGTCAGGGCTTTCTCTCTGCAAGTACCAGGCTCTGGGCTTCAGCCTTGGATCATAGCCTCGTCCTGACTTTCAGGAAGATGCCTTTCATCAACCTCCTGGGCCCTGAACTTCAGCATCTGCTTTCCACTTCTGAAAGGTTTTGTTTTTACTCTTCGCCACACATATCCCTGGCTCATCATCCCCGCATTTAGTTTTGCATTTCATCTCTATGGATCCTAATTACACCACAGTATTCCTATTGAAAAAAAATTGAATTACTTCTTCTCGGAAAACTTCTTTCTGTATTATGCAACAGAGAGCTGAAAGATGTATCTCTGTCTTACCTCGAACTCTAAAATTGCTTCAAGTTCCCAAAATCAGATAAAATCCCCAAATTCTATGCATTTTCTCTCTCTCTCATTTGCAAGTTTGCTTGTAACTATCTGAAGTCCTGCCAGGATTTACCTTTATCTTGATCTTTTTCTGCTGAAATTCTTATTCCTATCTAAGTCTTCAGAATGAGTTTTAACTTTCAGGTTTTCTCCTATGACCCTTTCCCTACATTCTCTAAATGTCAAGGAGTACATCTCTCTGATATCTCAGGTACTTACTTGTGCAGCCTGAGTTATGACAGTATCTCAGAACCTTGTATTTCATCCTCAGCAGAACCCCAGGTCTTTTTTGTTTTCCAACTTAAGGTTACAATGGACTACCTCAGAAGAACTGCTGCTGACTGCCACCACGGACCTAACACTTTTGCTCAAAGCCACAACAAAAGTCTGCAGCACAAGCAGCACAAAGTTCCATGCTCCGAGCACTGAACCATCATTCAAAGCCACCTGGTAATCCCACTCAAACTTTGCTTTTGAATGAGAAATTGATACTAACTCACCCTTCTGTTCTTGATCATTTTCATTGATTTCAAATACCGGTCCCTCTCCAAATTTCTGTTTAACAAAGGTTTTGCAAACTTGCTCAATGTCCTCCTCTCACTTCTGCTTTTAGTTCTTCTCCACATCTGCAGCAGCCCTTTGGAGAAGGAGTGTGCTCAGCTTTCCTGTTCTGTTGCTGCCTGCACTCTCGTCTCTCTGAATCTATTTCACTTACTTAAATCCCACTTAAGAATCAGAGAAGGAAGGACAGAAGGACAAAAGAAAGGATGAAAGGAAGGAAAGAGGAAAGGACAAAAGAACAAGAGACTTGAATGCAAAACATACAGAATAAACTACATAAATAATAGATATTACTGTACTCTACATCATCTAAAAAGTGCTACCTGCTCTCACATCATCCAGAGTGACCATGATTCACCACAGCTTAATGCATGATAAAGATCACAAAGAAGCAGAATAAAAGGCGTAAGAACTGAAAGCCGGTAAACCCATTGTTCATGAAATGACTGTAGCAATGCATAGCACTGCTAATGGACCACAACTGGGATGAAGCATCAGATGCTCTAATGTAAGAGTTAAAAAAAAAAAAAAAAATTAAAAAGACTTTTTTTTCTTGTGGGGTTCAAGCACAGTCTCATGACCCCTAAACAACTGATGAACTTCAGAGACAAATTATTCTGTCTTGAGCCAACAGTAAAAGAAAGACGTAATGAGAAAGACTGCAACACAAGGTACCTCTGCCAGGAGTGGAGGGAGCAGCAGTTAACCAGCACTGTCCCAAGGACAAGTGGCAGAGCACATCCCACTTGACCTATCAAGGTATAGCCAGAGTGTAAAGCATGCACAATCTCAAGCAGCATCCTACGGAAGTATACCAACCCTTAGAAGCTGTGTGCTTAGACGATCACCAACCACAATGAGGTCTTGACACATCTGAGGCCTTCCAGAAGCACTTCCATTTCAGTACTGAACACCAAAAAAAGCTTTTCTACAGCCTTCTCCTTTTGAGACTTCAGTTTTACACCAAACATGCTCCTTTCTATCTCTGTCTCGCCCTCCTCATTGCTTAGCTGCCTGCATTCCTCACGGCAAATTAACAGCTTGAAAAGACTTCCAGTTTGATGCAATTTCATGTTCTTGAATACAGTGTTCTCAGGAGCACTATTATGGAAATTTAATTTCTTCAGAAATAGATCAGATACCTTTAACAGAATGAAACACAAATGTTCTCTATGACTTCCTGGAGAAAGCCTCTGTTGGGCCTACAATAAGACATGTAATTTACAGAGCTGTTACCAAGAAAAAAAAAAAAAGTATGGTCTCATATGAACAATTTTGTTTTTTAAAAATTATGCACTTAAACAACTAACACTAAACAGTTCCCTTAAAACTCAAAAAAACCTCCTTTGTTTTCTGTGCATGTCAGAGTCAGGTTTCTCCTCTTTCCCTTCTCTTTGGCAGACACCTTCCAAAAGCGGACATTGCTCCCTGATTTCTGCACAGCTGTAATAATCACAGCCAAAATACTGCAGCAAGTCAGTGAGAACGAGGGATTCTCGCAAGCAGGGACTCACCTTTCGGATATGACGGTTTTCAACTCCAGCCAAGAACGTAGGAGCTCTGCTATCACAAGTCACTGAGATAATACGCTAAATTAGCTCATCTCCTGGGAGACTCACTCCCACCTGTTCAACATCTCCAGGCCAAGCTCCTTTCAGCCCTCTGTTGAATCTGGGTACCGCAGAAGTATGTCATGGTGCTCCTCAGTTCCTCTGCAGGGATTTTATGCCACTGGGGTGCTGCAGTGGGGAGTCTGACTGTGCCAGCTCATGGCACCATAAACCAGCGCTTTCTTGTCACACATTCAAAGCTCAGTCTGCTCCCGAACATAAAGTTACAATACGTAGTCTCAAACCTTGCTAAGAAAACAGAAGATTCAGTAGTGGCTCTTTGTGGTTTAGCATACACCAGGGACGGTATTGGCAAATAAAAGGGCAAAGTCCTTTCCCTATTTTGACAGATAAAATGCAAAACTTTTAATATGTGCCTGAACGTGCTGTACGCTACAGCTTGTGTACAAGGGGAAGGGATCCTGCGCTCTTTGGAGCCAACTGCTATGCCTCAACGTGGTGCAAGGACGCTGTAGTGTCACAGGGAATCAGGACTGCTGCAGTCTTTCAGGTAAAGCATGTTGAACTAACCAACACATTTGGCACCCAGGGATGATGATTTGCCAGACAGCACTCAGGTGAGCACAGCAGATCTGGAATGATTTTAAGTCACCCTTCACAGAAAAAAAAAACCCAAAATGAACATTTAAAGATATTTTCAGGTACAGGAACACAGCTCACATGAAGTTACATTTATTTAACTCCATCTCCCATACCTGCTAAAGACACATTGGGCACATCTGGTATTTTTGTTCAATTCACAACTGCACTACCAACCAAATCTCTCAGTTGTACCCATCTACCATGTTCTAACTCAATTTTATAGTGGCCTTAGGGCACATAAATTGGCTTCCCTTTGGATGAAGCTAAACGAGAAGATGCTGTTCAACCACTAATAGACATTCACACCAGTCTGGAACTAGCTTGAAATAACCCCCTGTCCAAAATGTGTATTTGGGGCCTCAGTACCATCTCTCTCACCCTCATAGGGTGGGTCCACGCTACTTCCCAATGTGGGCAAACTCATATTTCTTCGTTTAACTACTCTGGGAATGAAGTAACAGCGTAGGATTCAGCTCACAATGGTTGAGGACAGTTAAGACCTTGAAGGAAGACAGCAGGGCACACGGGGATTGACACCCCTTGCTACAGGAATCCCAGAATTACCTGGACTATAACTGCGTAGGGGAAAAGCCTGCATAATGCACCTTAAGTGCAGCCTTTTTTTCTTATTTGGATAAATTTACTCAAATAAAGGCACATTTTAGCATAGTACATTAGATACACCAACCATACTCACTCTTCAACATACTACAGGCTATTTCTGTGAAGTACAGAGTGGCAGGGGAACATTAGGAGCATGAAATATTAATCTTTCTATCGTGTTATTCCTGAGTCTGGCCTAGGTTTTCCAAGTTAAATGAGTTCTCTCTCCCGTTGAAGACACCTATTATGCAGAATTCCATCTGTTCGGTAAAATTCGAAATTGATTACCTTAATGACAGCTAACAGGCAGAACTGTTCTATTGATCTGAATCCACTCCTCTGTGGAGCCCACTTCAATAAAAGGCAGCCCTCAAGCTATTTTGCCTCCTTACTTTTTGGTCTTTTACATGGAGCTGCATGCAAACAATCATTAACAACCTTGTCTAGGACATGTGCACATTTCAGAGCAGGATCTCGCTCCCTGTAAGTCCATGACAGTTCTTCTCCATACAGCAAAAGAAACGGGAACAATCATTTATTCTGAGTGTTCAAGTACCCAATTAACCAATCAACCCTTTAAATATGTTTTATAAAAGGTGTTCTCTGAGAATCTGTGATCCTGTTATTCTTGATATGCTGACTCATTTTTTAAAATACTTAAAAGTCTCATTTTATCATTATGCCTATTACCACATTTTAATAAAAAACCAGCCTGCTTATTTTTATGTATGACTGTAGAGCTATTTGCACTCCCAAAGGCCATTAAAAGTAAGAAGAATGGGGCTAAACTAACATAACAAATTTACATGCTCAGGTTAAAACACAAGAATCTTCAGCCAGTGCAAATTACCAAACATTGACGGAGTACTTGACTTGTTCTTGTTATTTTCTTCTTCTTTTTTAATGGAAAAGTGGGTTTAATGGTATACACACACATGCAGCTGACAA
The DNA here is from genome assembly GCA_017639485.1 of Pluvialis apricaria. Classification (NCBI taxonomy): domain Eukaryota; kingdom Metazoa; phylum Chordata; class Aves; order Charadriiformes; family Charadriidae; genus Pluvialis; species Pluvialis apricaria. Next base: position 9,484,340 of record CM030008.1, on the reverse strand, counting down.
TCCCCAAGACAGTAAACAAGATTCACCAGTCCTCTTGAGCCAGATCCAAAGTCTATTAGCGTCTGCAGGCTTTTCTACGGACTTCTGAGCATTGGGTCTAGCAACAAACCAACTGTAATCATTGAACACTGCACGGTATCCAACTCCAACAATTTGAACAGGAAACCATAGCTGTGTCAAACGCACCTAAGCGTACAGGGGCAACTGCATTCAACGTACATCTTGATCAAGCAATTGCAAGCTGACAGTAAGAGACAGTATTACATACCACTTACAGAGCGTTTTCTGTACTTGATGCCCAAAAGACTTAAAGTTCAGACCCGTGAAACAGATAAGCAGGGAGAGAAATGATTAAAATTCTGAATAGTTTAACTGGCATGGAGGTGAGTAACATTGCTTATCAGAAAGAAACTGTATAGAAACATTTTTAATTAACAAAGGGAAGAAAGGGATGCTTATTGCACGGCTTCAAGTAGGTAAGGCAGTGCATTGCTTATCTCCACATCCCAATCATTTTCTAATTATTATAATTGTTGTAAATCTCAAGAAAGAACATGCCTTCATTTGCATATAGACACATGGGTCTGAATTAGATTTTTAAATTTATGCCTGCAAAGCTTCTGCAGATGTTTTAAAACTTTTCCCACCCTGTTCCTGCAGTGTCTTTTCGTGCCCAGCTTCTGTTTGGGTTAGCATGGTAGGAGACAGCATAGACTTAAGCCAACTGTGTCACTTGCCTGCCTCTGGATCCAGGGAATGTCACAGCGAGGAACAGAGAAAAGGGACAGTCACAATCTCTTACGACAGCAGCAGCTGCTTCTGAAAAAGACTCAGTCCTTTACAGGCGCACTAGCACTTTGCCTGCAATTGTCTCCCAGCTACAATTTTCAGTTTCTTGATCAGTTTTAAGCACAAAAAAAAATCTCAGCAATTCTTGATATGCACAAGCCTGGAAATAGAATTTCAGCTGGGAACAGAATTTGGATAGAGCCTTTTTCAGTTATGAACTGTTTTAAATAAAATAAGGGTTTAGGTCTGTGTTTGGTGTTAGAAGTGCACTCAAATCAATGGACACAGATTGGATTCAACCCCACACTGTCAAGCCATTTTACTAATAATGTATTGTGAAAAGAAAAACAAAATAATTATGAGGGTGAGCGAAGTTGCTTGCAGACTCAAACATTAATATTCATCGATATCATTGATATTTATATATGCCTGATATTTCTATTTCATGCTCACACTAGGGCAGAGCTTAGAGTATGTGTACTTTCAGAATATTTAAGCGTATCGTATGGGTATAATTGCAACTCAATCAGTTATAAGATATATTCAGTCGAGACTCTGCATAATACTAAAGACCCGTTCTGGGCATTTTATACTTCATATGGGAAGAGAGAAGTAGCAAAGACATGGCATGCCAGGAGCCAAATGGCATTAGTCAGGTAATACTACTTGAAACAAAAATAATGCTCTTTTATAAAAGGCAACCGACTTACACTTCTTGACTTATAAAACCCCGACGCTTGTACACAGCTCTAAGAAGGAGGAGGGGACAGCCCCACAGCTCTCTTTGTTCAGAAAAGGCACTTGTACATCCACCACTGCCCTGCCTCCCAGAAACACAGCTACACTGATTTTAATCTGCAGCAAACAGTGAAAAAAATACATATTCCAAAAGCAACCAGAGAGAGAAGCAGAGAAGCCCCACAGACGTAAGGTTAGATGAAGGCACAGTTCCTTTACCCTCAGTATCAAAGTTGTTTTCTTCTTGTTTTAACTGAACAGTTGAGCCTGTTTTGGCCATTAGTAAAATGTCGCCCTAAAAACACTGATTACATGATGCTACTTGTGGTGTCTAGTGTCTACCCATGCTTTTCCCTTCCCCAATTCCCTAAAATAAAGCACCAAGGGGAAAAAAAAAAAAAAGAAAAAAGAAAAACAACGTGCGAGGCTCTCAGTCTATCAAGCTAGGAAGAACTATTTTAAGAATTAATTTGTGCCCTGAGAGATCTGTTTAAATTATCCTCCCATGCTGTCCTAACCGAAGATTAAAGCAGTGAACTTCCAATGTCTTAAGGAGACGACGAAAATCGAAGAACTGGAGCGTACGGGCTGCTCCGTGGTCCCCCCAGGCGCGGGGCCGAGCGTGAGGAGGGGAAGCTGGTGCTGAGAACGATGGAGCTGCTGATCTGCCGGTGCGCCAGGAGCCCACGAACCTTTGCCATCCTCAGCTGGAGCTCAGAGATCACAACCAGACCTTCCCTCCTGCCACCACTTTTTAACTATGCCTATGCTTTCCAGCTGAGGGTATGTTCCCTTTATATGCCACCCGCTGCTTTTTTGACAGGGAAAGTTTTGACTTCATTCTGTCCTGGTAAGTGCAGTCAGGCAGAAATACCCTCTAAAAAACAGGCATGACAGAGAAAATTAAGTCTTTAACTTTCTGCCTCTATAGAAACACATACAGCACCTACCAAGAGAAAGAAAATGAATCAAGTTCAGCTATGGTGTGAGCACTGCAGTTTTCCCCAAAGTCAATGGGAGTTACATCTACTTACAGCTGCTTTTTGCCCCCAACCCCCCTGCACCACCGCTTGCACACGCACAGCCCGAGCACACGCTGCACTCTGAAGTGTCCCTCCAAGAAAATGTCAGGGGAAAAACAAAACAAAACAAAAAAATATCCCTGAAAGAGCATGACAAAGTAAGAAGCTGAAACCCACTTTTGCGATTTTAGATCCATCTGCAGAGGGGCCGTTAAAAAGCCTTACCCCCCTTCCCCCAGCGAGAAGGGGCCTCCGTCCCAACATCCTGCCCCCCCCCCAAGGAACAAGTTACAGAACAAACCTCTATAGCCTTTAGCAAGAGGTGCAGGCTGTTAAAAATAGCACAATCTCAGCTTCCCCCCCCACCCCCCACCAGCCTCCACACACACAGAGAAAGCAGACCTTGAACCCAGCTACACAGTACTTTCCTCCTGCCACTGACTGGTGACTCAGTGGACAATTTTAGGAATGCACACCAAGAAGATAAAAAAAAAAATTAAACACAATAATCATACAAGAAACACAGAGTTATACAATGCAAATCTGTATTTGTTTGAAATTGAGGAAAATAAGCATTACCTGTTCTTGTTGTTGGGCTTGTTTCCCTGATGCATTTTGCTCCTTGGCTGTAGTCATGCTCACCTATTTGTGCCCACTGCAGTGGCAAACAGGATTTTACAGTGTGTGTGTGTGTGTGTGTAAGCTTGTCTCTGTGTGTGCAGACATAAACGCGCGCGCGCACACACACACACAAAGACTAAAGGGATAAGGATGAGTAACTAGTCCATCACTTAATCACCAGCTGAGAAATTTCCCACCCCCACAAAAAGAAATAAATAAAAATGCAATGTAAAAAAGCACTAGTCTAGCTGTCTTCCCCCTTGAGCCTCTAAAATAAAAGCAGGAGCAGGAGCAGAGAGAAGGATGCTGTGGGGGCTTCTTCAATTAGCAACAGCCTCTGCAATCGTCACAGAAACAATGATAACTGCTTGGCAACCAGCAACTGGCAGCTCGGAGCCGGGAGGCAGCGATGTGGTCCTCGCTCCCCACCTCCACGGCGGCAGCCCGCGCGTTGCGCATGCACCGGCCGCCTCGTAGCACAATGTGCCGTTCGCTGGCGATGTGCAAAGCCGGAGCTCGGCAGTCATCTCCCCTCCCGCAGCCGGGGGAGAGGGGCCGCAGGCACCCGGCACTCAGGAATTAAATCCCGCATTCCCGGCGATGGGAGTCCCGCGGATACAGAGTTTCTGGCAGACGCGCTTCTCGTCTTCTCCCAACTTGCGGAGGTTTCGATGCCCTGGCAGTGCCCGGCTATGAAGGAGAGCTGTGCCGAGGCAGTTTTGGAGGATGCAATGTGTGCTCCCAGGGGAGCAGGTTCCCAGCGGTGGGACCCAGAGAGCACCAACGCTGCCCGGGGAGCTGCTTGCCTCACTGCCAAAGGGTGGCACGTTCACCGGAGTAAAACGTACCCCCAGCCTCCCCCGGCCCTCTCCACGTCCCTGATGTGACGGGGGCCACTTTGCATTTCTGGTACCGTGGCTGCCTCCGGCGCACTTGCAGCTGCCATGTAGGTCACATTGCAGGGTGACACACCAGCGAGCGCTGCCTGCTGGCTCCCCGCGGACTCCCCACCATAACAGAGATCTCTCCAACACAGCAGAGCTGTCAAACAAGCCTTCCTAGCCCGCTCACCCACCTTGCTGCCAGCATGGGGTGACATGCGGTGTGCCTGAGCATGAGGCATAAAGCCAATACCCACTCTCCAGTAACCCCCCAGGGGGCCAAACATAGTTGGAAAAAACTTAGAGCAGCATGAAGGGACGTTTGCTCGGGACTGATGCAAGCCCCAGCTCACCTCGACATCAGGTGACATGAAACTGCCGTGTTGCTGCTTTTGCCCTCCTCACCTCCTTCCCAGCGCACCCCACGCACGGGGCTGGACCGAGCCCAGAGACGCCTCGGTGCTGTAGCGCTGTATGAAGCTAAATGTTTTCTCACTCACGTGACACTGGGATGTCTGCTGAGTCTGCAGATAACCGGCTAAGGAAAGGGAACATCAGAGTATTTATCTGACGAGGAAGTGATTATGCCCCATTTGATCCTAAATTTTACAGCACAGATTTATTATACAAGGTCACATTCACCGAGAGCACAGCTCTGCTGGAGGCAAGCTCTCCTTACACCAGAGATGAGTTTGATCCTTCTTGGTTCAGGGACAGATCAACGGCAGGCCGAGTTTTGCTAGAGATTATCTACTAGCCACCACTCAGACCTTCTAAACATTTCTGCATTTTCACCATTACATACCACACCAGTTTACAGAAACCACAACATAAAAGATCTGCAACATAGAATTGTGCTGGTAGGAAACTGGACAACCTCGCCTGGTCCCAGGCACCAGGATCCAGGCAACAGCTCATTAAAAAAAAAAGTGAATAGCACCTCTTTAACAAGAAGCAATAATTTACATTTAAATCTAACAGCCCGTGTCAGCCTCTTGCTGGGCTGTACTATGACACAATCCCAGCCGACATTGCAATTTCATCTCTTTGGTCCCAATAGTTTCAGTCACAATATTTTGTAGATGTTTATAGTGAGGTTATTCTTGCTCATACGTTTTTCCCTAGCCATCGGAACACAATTGCTTTCAAGGTCTTGTGTAAGTGGATCAGTTTGAATTCTCCAATTGGCTTGGTCTATTTTTCTACCTGTTGTGGGTAGTAATGAAGACTTGCTTTACTCCACACTTCTGCTATTTTTCTTTCCAAGAGGAATTCAAATAAAACAAAATTGTATTTGGGGATTTTTATTTTTTTTTTTACTTCCTTACAGTATATCCTGGAAATTTCTGCAAAACAGATCCCTTTTAAAACATAGACCATTCACTGGATCCCTGACCCCTCAGTACTTACACTGGCAACCACTGAGCTTACGAAAATAAATATATTTGTAGCTGTCTGTTTACCCTTGCACGCCCTCTCCATGCATATTCAATTCTTTCATGGTTAACAATTTAAGATACACAGTTTTCAATAGCTCTGTAAATAGCCACTCTCCTTATGATGTAGATTTTTCCCAATAAGCTTGTTGTTGGACACACAGGAAGTTAATTGTGCTAATTAGTCCAGCAGTTAGCTATGCAAATGCATATGGTTTAGCCTCATTACATAGGTGCATTACCATGCTGACTGTTCTCACTGCACATCCCAATGTTTTGGCACAGCTACCCCGGTGTTACTGAAGTGCCTTGGTCTCTCTGCCCGGCGGTACCCCTCTGTCACCCCTGACCTCTGCAGGTGGCTTCATACCCTCAGATTGTCACGAGCTTACGTTTGCTGCCAGAAGGACGTGGAAGCAGGGGACAGTCACATCCTCCAGCTCTCTGCCACCATCCTTCCTTGATCACAAGGGTTCAGAGGTTGCCAAACACCTCCTGGGGAGACGCTAGAGGAGGAAGCAGTGGCCATTGCCATTCAGAAACACTCATTACTAACAGGCACAGAATAATCTGCTCACATATTAGCAGGGCTGAGGCCATCCATCCTGACCTCTGCACTATGTTAGGCTACCAACTTTATTGCTTGGCTGAGTCATCACTTATGAAAGATTAATATGTCCCTATCACAGGACAAGAATCAGTATCTACCAACCTCAGCGGCTGCTCGGGCAGAAGGATTTATCCAGACAGACCCATTTAGGGTGTTGCAGGAGGCACTGGCACTGGAAATACGACCTTCCCATCCATCCCACGCCACAGCATCCCAGCTGATCATAGGGATACAGGCAGCATATTATTTTCTCCCTGCCAAGTTTGAAGATGCATCAGGCTGTTCATGCTCTACCACCCATCATCTGCAACAGGTTTGTCTCCACTGGCTGCCTGGGCTATGCGCAGGGTCCATCTCCAGGCTCGCTGCCTGCCACACAAGCTGCACTCTCATCATGAGCATCCATGTAGGCCACACTGTGACATCACTGGGACAGCACAGACAGACAGCTCTCCCTGTCAACCAAGATGCATGTTCAAAATGCCAACTACAACCACATGAATGGCATCCCCACACTTGACATCAATTAGCTGGTCCAGCACCGTGGCAGGACAGACAGCCACTTCCCTCCCATCAGGAGAGGAACCAGTGACAGGTGAAAGGAACTGTTCCCGCTTCTCAACTCATCTTCACCCAGACTGCTCGTTTCAACAAAATCATGCAGCCCTGCACTAAGACAGATGATTTTTAATTACCTTGTAACAAATTAGTCACACATGTCCTAGAGCCTTTCCTGTTAGAAGGGAAGTGCTTCATTCCCCTGGGACTGGCAGGAACAGGATTGTGGTCTGGGATCATTCTCAAAACACTCCCGGGAGTTCCCGGAGAGCATCTCCACCACCACTCAAAGCTCCCTCGTACTCAAAGAGTGTTGCAAACCTTGCGCGTTGCAAACGGAAAATAATGCTGCAATGGCTCTGGAAGACGAGGTGGACTAAAACCTTAAAAAGTCATCACCATGAAGACCTATGAACTCTTAGGAACTGCCTAACAATAACCATTGTTTATGACCATGTATTACAGCAACGCATGCTAGGTTTGTTACTGCTCCCAAACAGTTTTAAGCAGATCAGTTTACTAAGACCATCCTTGATCCTGATCCTCCGTGCAGGTAGAGGTCTCTGCTGCCCATGGATGCAGAGAAGCAGCAATGGGCACTCAGGAGTCAGTGCAGAGCGTTCCCACCCCCTGCATGTTACAGAGGCCAGATTCAAGAGCAGGCTGTGCTCACAGGGAGCCCTCCAGCTGCACACATCTGTTCAAGAGAGTATAAACTAAGCAAGGGCAGTAATAAGCCTGCAGCAGAAGCGGGCATAGTTATTGGATGCAGAACCCTTCTTCTCCTTTGAAATCTGGGGTTCTGCCTGATACACACTGGGCTATTTATTCTCCATTCATTACCACATCAAGGAAGTTGAAGCCAGTGGGCAGAATGGGTAGAAACTAATTCTCCTTGATTAACTACACCTTTGCACAGTCTACTGATGCTCTCCCCTCTCCAGATAAAGACCAAACGCCATGGAGAGCTACATATCTGAAACTTTTAGTGGGTCTAAACCATCAGTACCCAGGGTGCGGTAATGTGTTACCTCCAGCAGAACACACCACACGATCTGCTTTTGTACAGCCAGTCCCTCTGAGCTTCACACTCAATACCAGTTCCCATTGGTTTGACTGGTTTCCTTTCAGTCAAGGGAGCACACATGGCCCAGGAAAGCACATGCTCTGGCAAGCTGTGACAACAGAAAAACCTACTCACAGGTAGCTTACAAGGAAAAAGTCTTAAGGGTACAGTTTTTAAGGATACAGCATTACAGAAGTACTAGATGTTAGTAAGATACCTCAGGAAGAGAGACAGAGTCTGCTAGCACAGACATCCACTGTAAGAAAGGGGAGGTGAGCTTGTAAAAATGTCGTAGCCATGGATTTTAGCATTCAGTCATTTGAAAGGTGACTGACATAGCTTGGATCAAAACAGGCATACAGAATGCAATGGGAACAGTGCTCAGCATCAGTGCTGCTTTTCGGGCGGGACACACACACACACACACAATAGGGTTATGACACAAGGCTGACAGCTCCTGGCAGGTCCTGCAGCAACTATCTGAGAAGAAGGTCTACCTTACCCATGCTCTTCTAGGACCAGTGGCATATTCACAAAAACATAAATCCCTTTAATCTCCAAGACTGATTTAATATATTTGCAGCTGCCCTATTGTCCCACCATTCCAGCTTTCCTGGAGAACTTCAAAGAGTGAGGAACCAGAGGGAAGGGTCTGTACCAAGCAGGCTGTCCATGGCATCACCATGGTCCTGCAAATGGGCCAAGGCATGCTGGGGGCCAGTTCACTCTCCTCGGTCCCAGTGCCAACATCTCATCCATACAAAAAGCAATGGCACAACCCCTCTTTATTCTGGACCTCTGTGGCCCAGATGCAGTGAGTCAGAGGGATCTGTGCCCCTCCACTGTAGATCCTTCTGGAGGTAAAGCACTCCTTACATAGGGGATGCCAGAGCAGAACAGAGAGCTGTAAAACCCTGAAGGCTGCATGGTTAAAAACTCTCTTTACAAGAGTTCATGCTTTCGGATGCTGCAAAAGCAGTCAGACATCCTGGCTGCTCGTTCTGGAGGTCTCTGTTCTGTGCTCATCTGAATAAGCTTTGGAGAGAGAGAATGAAATTTTGTTTTGTTCTGAAAGCACAGTTTGTGCCCTGCCCCTCTCCAAGAATGTGACAACAGTAATATCACATTATTGCACAACAATGTCCCCAGTTTGAATTAGGAATTGGAAACACTTAGATGGTACATCAGCTGGTATCAGCCATATTCCTACAAAGGCTTCAGAGCATCTGTATTGCTTACACACCATCCCCAGCACGGCTTCTCAAACTTGTCCCTACTAGAAGACCACAAAAACACTTAATCTTGTTCCAGATTAATCCCTATTTTTGGTAAGACTTCTCAGCTTGTCAAACGGCATCCCCCAAAAAAATTTATTATAAAAGGGGAAAACGCTTTGACCTTTAAGGATATGTATTAATTAACTTTGTCCTGCACCAGCCCTGCTACTGTCACCCCTCTCCACTTGTCTCCAACATGTTGGTTCTGTCAAGGGTTAGCCGTGGGGCAGTCTCTACGTCCAGATGAATTTTCAGGGGCTACACTGAGAACCTCTGTGGCTTGGGGATCCACTCAGATGGACAAATTTCCAAATTTCAAAGATTCTCTGAACACGCTAGAGGCAACACCAGATTATGAATATAGTCACAGATAAAAAATATATCACATTCCCATTACTCACGACCAAGATATTTAAGAAAGCAATTTGGTGTGGTATTTTCATTTAACAGATCAAATCCAGTTTATTTAGTCAATGCATTAATTAGTTATTTGCATGAATATCTGTTCCTACAGGGGATACACTTCAAAACAGCTTGAAAACTCCTGCTATCTCAGACAGCAGATATGTGCAGTGGAGGACACAGAGACAATGGGCATGGCAAGAACAATTTGTGGATCTGTGTAACAGTCCCATGGTGTTGCTACTACTTGTGCATTACTGAAGCCTCAATTAGTTCCTTTTTTTTTTTTTTTCATTTAACTTGAGCATGAGAAGGTGGCTTAAAGTGATTATAATAGTTTTATTTGAAGCACTATATTCTGCTGCTTCATGTTTCTCATTGCTGCTCCAAGTTCCAGGACCCCACAGTTCATGGTAAACAAGACAACGCTGGGATAGGAGCTGTGAAGAAGCCTGCTCACTTGTGCGCAGCTTAGAGCTGTTTTGCATAGCATTTTCCAGCCTAAATTAGAGTGTGACTCTGGGGAACACAGCAGGTACTTGTGCCCTTTCACTTCTGGATTACATACCCACTCTGGTTTGCTCACCCTAAAGATCAAGCATGTGTACTGATAATCAGGCATTCCTATATAAGTGGATTATATTTTTCAAAGACACTACTTTTGATCCACTGTGGGGTTATTTTTTGAGTCAGCATATATATTTAAATACATCATTCCAGCCCCAAAGGCACACGATTAGCAGTGCCATCGTTGTTTGGCACTGTGTTATCCCTGCAAGGAATACAGACCCTACCGCTGGCTTTTTTCTTCCCCTCTGCCTGTTCCTGCTGGTGTGACCTTGGCAGCTGTAATGCAACAGATGCCTCTTTCTCACTTGTTTATCTATGTGAGAGAGACTTCTGAGGCCCCAACTTCAGTGCCAGCTGTGAATCGCCTCCAAATTGGTTTTTCAAAGTTTGCCTCCTCACAGTCTGGCTTAGTATTTCTGCTCCCCGCAATCTTAGGGATCAATCTTCACTGACATTTCCCCCCCTCCCTGGTTATTTCTGGGTAGCAGCTGAATCCCTCATTGATTCAGTATGGGCTCTTTCTGACTGTTGTTTTAGGAGTGAAAGGATTTACTTCTTTGCTCCCTACTTTTTTTTTTTTTTCCCCTCTTTATTTAAACATAATTTTTACAGAATAGCCACAATATATATTTCATAACTCAAATACCCAGGTCAGAGAACGTAAAAGAGACTACCAGTGATGAGAAAACAGAGAAAACCAAATAACCCCCCCAAATTACTGTCAAACGGAGAATCCCCATCTTCAAAACAGCTGCAAACATATTAGGCTATTTAGCAGCCTACTGCTTGGAAAAGGGAGAGCCTCATCTTCATTTTTAGCTGCAACAGTGATTTATAGGATGAATAAATGATCTGCATATAAGATGATGACTGGTTTAAATGTAAATGTTGTGAAAGACTTCTTATGTAAGCACATACAATTGCCTGAGAGAACCTCGTGCATAAAAGCCACAGCTGGAGCAAGTGGCTTTTTAAGCATTTGTTTTATGAAGTACACTTTTCATGTCAATGGTGGTTATTTTTCATTTACTTTTATATCAGCTTTAAACAAAAAAAAAAAGAAAAAATACTTGAACTTACAACACAATCTGTACACTTCCAATAGTGAGGTTATGCAAAATACTGGCACTGTTAAAGCAGCTAGATGCACATAACATACATTCATCTTAACGATGTTGTATTTAGTTGGAAGTTATACCACCACAACTGATGAGGTCTCACAAGCGATGCAGGCATAAGGACCAAACGTCCTCAGTTTCTGAAGGTAAAACCTGACAGGCAGCTGCAGTGTATCCTGTAGGCTGGGCAGGGCTGAGCCCAGCTTTACGCAGGGAAGAGAATCTCCTTGGAACTGCTACCATCTATAGCAAAGGGTGTCACCATTGGACCCTCATGAGCAGTGACCCATTGAACACCACAGTAACCTCATGATAACTTCTCACAAATGCTCCTGAACAACACCAAGAGGGGCAAAGTTGTGAGCTCTACCACCTGCACTGGTATTTCCATTGAAGTTTACTGCCTCCCCAAAATGCTTACTGGAGTTGGATAGTTTGTGGTGGTCACTGCCCTCAGTTACTGGTGGGGGCTTTGATGACTGCAAGTGTTTGTATACTAGTGTGTTTTTTCTCAAGTACCGCTAGATCTCTTGGGATGAAATCTGTTATGGTAAACGTGCTGCTGCATTCCTACTAGCTCTATGGTAGATAAGCTTTTCCACCAGCCCAAAATAATTGCCTTTTCAAGAGTCTGAACAATGAAAACACTGCAGACACTTGTCTTCACTAAAAGAGGCACAAAGGGATCCAAGGCCCTTGCTGTCTGCTTCACCTCTTTATTTATGGAGAAGGCAAACCCAAAATAGTTTCAGATTCCTGTACTAAAGTCTTTGAAAGTGTAAGGAAAAGGCAGAAAACACCACTTGGGCATAACCCTACTTCCCTAGTTGGATGAAACAAATGGTGCACAGATACAGGTCACTTCTCTCACTTTCTGCCTCTGAGCCTCAGTACCTCCCCAGCATTCACCCTTCTGGATTGTAGGTCTTCCACAGAACATGTACTAAAGCAGAGGACAGCTGAAACTTACCAGTATTTTGAACTCCCTCTAGTGGAAATGCTATTTATGGAAAATGGGCCAACTGGAAAAGCCTACGCAGAATCCCTAACACAGAGGTAAAGGTATGTCTTTATTAAAAAAGAGAAAGAAGGGGATAAACGGAGTTGACTTATTACTAGTACAACCTCAATTGTCTGCTTTCCTTGTGATGAAGCAAACAGAAACCAGAACAATGCCTTGCTCTAATTTTTAAAAATTGATCAGCAGTTTGGAGCACCTTCGAAAGGTTTCATTTTCAGTGCATGAGAGGTGCGTTTCACAAGTGTGCTAGCACTGTGTCTTTGTTTTAGCTGCCTCAGCGGAGTGCTCTTCAGTTCTGAGAATACTGCACCAAACCAGATTCCCAACTCACTTGAAACCATATGACACAGTAAAGAAAGTGGAAATCTTACTGCATGATGTGCAAATGCATACAATACATAACTGCCTGAATACAAACTTAAATACCATAAGTAATTCAAGTAATGTAGCGGCAAGGTCCTGTTCCCATCCATTTATTTGATGTGCTTGTAACATGAGAGAATTGATGCAGAATGAATGCATAAGATCTATATATCCTATACACCTTACTGAAACCTTCTGGAGAACAGTAGGGCTCTGAGCACAGCGTAAGACCTCTAAAACGGGATAAGACATCCTTTACTTAGCATTGATAATGGTCATTAATTACAGAGACATAGCAGGTATTCAGCAATGCCACCTCAGGCGCCCAGGCAGAGCTGGAGCAAGGGCAGCTTGCACAGCACCTGATGTGCCGCAAGCAGAGGAGGTATGAAACCCCTCACATCTCTACTTGGAATGACAAAGAGCGCCTCAACTTTGCCCCGACCTGTCCCTACTGAAAGAACGAACAAGGCTTTAAAAGGCTGCGACTGGCAGAGGCACAAGAGCAGCAGGAGCAGAGGTGGGATGTCCAAAATGTACAGGGAGCATAAAAAGTCTCTTGCCAGGCTTCAAGACTACTCCCCGTGTCCTCCTATCTGAAATGTTTGTTCCTTTGAGGTCTAGCAGCGAATCAGAGGAAGGGTGAAGTAGTAAGAGTAAGCAGCAGTGATTTGGGTATATGTAATTGCCCAGGATGTCTAAGTGCTGCCGTAGGGTCTGAGGAATGGTAAGTGGCATTCATTGCGGGACTGAGGATCTCCACTTAAAACACAGTGACTCAATATGACTTTGAGATTGTCCCACTACAGTTTGCAGGGCTTCACTTATTTTTGTGAATCAAATGAATAAAATACATGGCAGCCTCCCCAAAACATTACACAGCTACTTACTGTGATGTACTTAATCACTACTTCCTCTACACAACCCAAATTAACAAATGCATTCCTTCTACAGCACTCACAAGTGAACTGGTCTTCAATAACATGGGATTTACCATACTATTGTTTGATATGGTATCTATGACCTTTCCATTTTACCATATTCTAAAGACAGTGAAGAAGAAATAACAACACAGACACTTGAAAGTAGCCTACAGCTGAATAAGTGAGCATCTCTCTGAATTATTCCATACAAAAAAGAAAAAAAAAAACCCAAAACTGTGATTTCCTTTAGTTTAGCAAATAGCACAAGGACGGGAATTTGAGATACCTGGAAACTAATAGAAAGTTCCATAACATTTCTATGCAACTTCTACAAATCCTAGCAGCTAAAAAAAGGCTATGCAAGAATGTGCATTTTTTCCCCCGATCTTACATCCCTTAGGAAACCACACGAGTATGAAATTTGAGCTTGAGTGTAATAAAGTGTACCAGACAGAACCATATGCTTGTCACAAATAAATAATGCACATCCTATTCATATACCTTGCAAATCTATATATGTCATTACACATTATATGCCCATCATATAGACACGTATAAAAATCAGACCACATGTACGTCACAGACCCAAGTGGCACATGTGATTGCCTACATATGCTGTAGTACAACAACAGTGTCCACCAAGAGACAAAAGCTGAGCCCACTCCTGCTTCCAGTTGTCAGCCAAGCCTTCTGTTATCCCCACCTGTGGCCTAGTTTCAAGAAGAGGTGCAGAAGGACTTAAAACCCGCTGGCTAAATGTCAGCAGTAGGATGCATTAGCAGATCAATACCATGTGCTCTGATCAGGCTTTGCTGTAAACAATGTGTTCTGGAAAGCTCTGGGTCATTGCCCAGCTCTACCTGTGAAATATCTGCAACTGCAACATGTTGTAGTTGGAAAGGGTATGAAGTCTCACCCCTCATACATGAAGAGCAAAAAGAAATAGCAGTTGCAACACCCGTCACAGCATGGTCTGTCGAGCAGACCCAATCTTTTAAAACAGGAAAGGGCAGATTTCACCACACTTGAGAACACTATCAGCCTTTTATTGGAAACATTACCTAAAGACAGTCTTTTGGACATATTTTCCAGGGATAATAAGGCAGCTAAGGGCTTATATTTATTCATGGAATCAGCAGTCTTTTCATTTCTATTGTTGTCATCTATAGATCAAGACTTGATCTTGACGTGATACTTCTGCTGGTGTGGGAAGTGGCTGTCGAATGGGACATTTAGAGGCTTAAGCTGCAAGAGCCTGGAATAGTGGAAACAGAAGCTGGCCAGCAGAAAAAAAATAAAAAGGAAAAAAATCAATTCATCTGCATTATAAAGCAATCCAGAACACTGAATAGTTGGTCAACTACTTTTCACCTCATGTTGTAGATTGGTGATATCAGAACAAGTAACAGCTACTCTGAAAGGATTAAATACGAGGAGAAAGTATAATAGATTGGTGGGAAAAGTATAACACATTCATGCTTGCCCATAAATCTGAGCTCAGCATGAAAGGGAAACTATTGTACAAAGCTTTAACGGATAGGATTCTTTAGCAGTACTTCACCTGATCGCTTTGCCCCTTCCAGTAATCAAAAAAAAGTCGAAGTAAATGGGAAAATTCCAACCAACAGATCAGGCTTTTAATTATGTCCAGAAATGAAGTCACGAGATAAGCTTTCCAAAACAGATTAATCTATTTTCAATGTTTTTTCCCCCTTCATAGACACCAGAGACAGGCTGCACATGATTAAAAGATACAAAAATAGCAGAATAGTCACCTGTAGTCTTGAAAGGATGCTTTAATTGGGTATTTTCTTCAAACCAGTTTCGCTTCAGATAGTATTGGCAGCAGAACGAGATACACCTGATTCAATAGCTCACCTTACCAGTTAGGCACTAGCCTGAGATTGTTGGTTTAGCCATGCGGTAGTTGTAGAAAAGCAAATAAATATTCATTTACAGTCCATCCAGCATTACATTTTAATGCTTTCTCATGAACTGGTCCATTAGGATGACATGAATTGTAATAAAAATGAACTGTTAAGTAAAACCTGCTGTAGCATTTTCTTTGGCACAGATGCATTCTTTAGCAACCTGGGTAAATGATTCAAGCGGTTCCCCTAGAATTAAACCTTTTTTAAAGGTTTAATTTTCTCCCCAGTAAGAGTATGACAAGTTAACATAAGTTAACACAAACACAGATGGTAGAATAAATCCTTATGATACATGAAGGCCTTTGCTGAAAGCATGGAGCTCACACTGCGTCATGGAGCATGGTACCAGAACACTTCTTCACTTTGACTTTCCTTACGTGAGGAAAAAGGGGTAGTTAACTTACCTGGGATGAATCCTTTTCTGGGAGAGAGAAACTTAAGTATATTCATCAGATTTTGCACTGTAAATGAGGTTTAAATTTCTATAATCAAAGATACTTGATTGCTTTAAAAGGGTGATAGAGCTTCCATCCTGGCAAAATCCTATGCATCTTCTTGTAAGCTGCTTGACATTACTCTGGCTCTGTAAAGTGCCTGTAAAGTGGCTGCAAGTGCAATGCACATCGATTTTAAAGCCTCCTTACACAGTCAGAGAAGTGCAATGCAGACACAGTATAAATGAAAATCCATTTTTGTGTGCTGAAATCCAAACCAAAAAGCATCTATTCATAAAATAGTCCCGTAGTATAGTTCCATGCAACCAATATAGTCAACATATTAGGAATTCATTGTAATAAAACTTAGAAAAACCAAAAAGTTTTTCTTTTTTTTTTTTTAATTATTTGTATTACAGCAGCACCCAGGAGCTGCACAGCCCATGGGTCCGTGTGCTTTAGGCTAGAGATGTTTCCAACACAACAACAGATCCTGCTGAAAATAATTTACAGTCCCAAGACGACTATTCTGCCTGCCATCTGCCCAGCACGCTGCTGTCTATTCCTAAAGAGACCATTTTTACTATTAGTGAGTTTCTCTGTCCACATAGGACTAACATTTCTTTTTCCAGTACTCACTTCTGAGGAACCCTGTTAAAAGACTCTTTCTGTGTGTGCAGCGTTGCATCTCTCCCCGTCCTTTCAGAGACTAATTCAAAGTACCTTTCCCAGATACAAAAAGCTGGAACGGTTCACATCATCATTCAATAGGTTTCGTTTCTCTTCCATCTCCATTTGGGTTGAGCAGGGATTTAAAAGGTGCAGTTCCCTGCACAGGTTCAGTGTTGTGTTTCTACTTGCAGCACTGGGCTTGGACACCAGGACCACAGCCTTGTTGGGGGCCAGGACCCAGGCTTTACCCTGCAGCTCAGTGTTACAGAAATGTACAGCTTTATGTTAAGTATCAGGAGATAATTCAAAGTAGAGGGCGTTTTTCCTTCTTATACAATGCAGATCTAAAGAGTCACTCATGAACAAGATTCCTGATCCATACATAGTGGGACATGATGGTGTATTTACAGTCCAGAATCCATTACAGTTAATATTGCACTATTTACACTCATCTGCCATAAATCTAATACTGTTGTTATGGCTGTCCCACTTAATGTACTCTAGGAACGCTCTTCAAGCCAGTATCAATTACATTTGCAAATAAACTAATGCTTTGGGTGAAACAAAGTGAAAACATTCTTCCTCTGAGAAATTTAGTACTTTGTATCTGCATCTTTTCCAAGTGTATCTTGTGTTTTATTCAATTAAGTACCACAGAAGATTATAATGATCCAGAAAACATTAAATGAAAACATCGATTCTGCAATAACAATGTTGGATGAGCCATGAACTGCTACCAATAACATAATCATGACGCATCGAACTCAATTACAACTTCAAAATAGTCCCTTAATTTCACAGTAATTATTTAATGTTATATTCAACTTGACTCTTTTGCCACTGACATTTGCACAAAGCTGTCTCTAATTTAAAGGCTGGTATTCTGTGACCTCAGTCTAGTCACCTGGCACATAAACTGCCAGGTATCACGAATCTTCTAGAATAATACGTGTTCTCATCCTCTTCAATATTACTGTTTGCAAGACTAGATCCTTCAGGCACATCAAGCCAGAAGTTTTGTACTAACCACAGACACATTTTTTTGCATTTTGCAACCCTACAGTTCCCTGACAACGGTCTGAATTGGCTAGGCTAAGCCTTACTGAACTCAGGAAAGGTTTCAAAGGGAATCTCTTTGACTCCTTTCCCGTCTCTATTAAAAAAAACAACCAACCCAAAACCCAAGGAAAGCCCAAACCCAGAGGTTTGAAAATGAGATACAGGAAGAAAGAATTTCCAACCTAATTCATTGTGCCATCATGGACATTCAATATAACAAGAATTTTTTGCAATATAGTGTCACATAATGTGTGCAACTTTATCAGACATATCATTCCAGCCTCAGCACGATAGTTTAAAAAGCAATACCAATTCTCATTAGATCCACAGCACAGCTCTTAAAATGTCACTTTTCCCTTACAGATCAGGAGTCTTTCCAGCAGTCTTCTTTATAATTATGTTTATTATCAGCATCAATTTCCATTTCACCATTCACCTCAGAGGAACAGCAGATGCCTTTCAACATTTGCAAGGCAAACCGACAATAATTGCTTTACCCACTACGGAAACACAGCCAGCGCTGGGGTGAAGTGAGGCAGCTCTTCCCAAATCACAGCAGCCCCTAATGACAAGTTAGTCAGCAGCTACGGAATAGCACCGCCCGGGTTTTTTGTTTTCAGGATTTCCTTGAGCTATCAACCTTTACTCAGGGCTACAATACATTTGCAAAGAGGGAAAGTATTTACGATAAACGATAGTGCAGACAGGCATGTTTGGAGAGGTCACTAGAAGGTGCAACTACACCTTCAGGAAAGAACGATGTACAGAGATTTCTTTAAACTCCTCACTCAGTGAGGCATGCAAGAAGCCCAGATTCCATTAAAAAGAAGAAAACAATCAATTTCTGCCTTCCTGAAGAAAAGGAAAGGCTCGACTTCAGTAACACAAAAAGTGCAAAAGCCAGAAGAGAGATAGAGAGGCCCCAAAATACACTCTTTTTCGAAATGCCAATACTCTTTTTTTCTTTATTTTAAATGCCGATACTCTTTTTCTTTTTAGTATGTATTATCGCTTCTTGAATGTTCAGGTCTGACAGTACAGCAGGTCATCCACCCAAATGTTTAGCAAACTTGACAATACTTAGCCCTAATAACTTCAAAGCCTGAGAAAGCACAGGAACATCATCATTTCACGCATCAGATCTGTTTAAGAACAGATACAAAGTACTGCTCACAAGCCGTAACAGAAACAATATTGTCCCAGCATTAAAAATCACACAATGGAAAAAATCACAGAAATATTACCCATTTTCAAGTTTCATAAAAAAAAAACAATAAAAAGTGAATAAGATTTTGGTCATGCTGCTTTCACTAGAGAAACTCTAAAGGAGAAATAACAGTTTAACACAGGGTAATGAAATTATACATTTTCTCCTCAGCTTGAAGTAGGCTGCCTGGCCAAAAATGAATTTAAGCTAGCTTTCAATATGTAAAATTTAAAGGCTTTTTCTGTTTTTGTAGTTAGCTTTGCTATTGTTATCTGTGATACAGCAATACTAAATTGAACGAGTACATCAATCTGTCAAGTATTGTAATAAAATTGGAGCCTGTAAGTACAGCCACCTTACAGGTGAAGCCATTTCTGAACGAGAGATATCTTTGAATCAGCAGGCAAAATAAAAACCACAAAACACTTCACATTGGATCAAACCGATGATCAGTTTAGTGCACCTTATAGTACGACAACCAGAATCAGCCAAAGTGCAAAAAAACTCTCACAAACCTACTTACAGGCACAAATTTTCCATTGTTAAGAGATATTAATATTCTTTCCAAAAGCTTTTTATACATTTCTAATATTTATGCTTATAAATGTGAATGCTTTTTGTTCATGTAAACACAGGGGCACAGAGAAAACCTGACCAGAAAGTACAAGTGGGCGAATTAATTGTGTAGAAAGCATAATCTACTTCAAAAATCATAAAAAACAGGAAGGATGGCGTGCTTCCTGCTTAGCTTTTGTCTTCATCCCTAGTACTTAAAATTTGGCTTAAGTCATGGAGTTTGACTATGTCTCCTAAAGTGTGTTACTGCTAATCAGAACAGCAGCAATATTCTTAGTGGTACAGATGTTCATGTTCTTCCCGAATCCAGAAGAATTATTCTGTCAGCACATTCTTGTGGCAACAAGCTCCACGTGTGAGAATAACATCCTTATATTTGATTTGAACTCAAACATTGGAAATGTCAGGCTTTCTGCTTGTTTCAGAAGCTTTTGGTTCCCCTTCTCCAGATCATGTCCTGCAGCAGAAGTTCAAGTGATACAGGGAATTATTTGGGGGAAGTGGGCAATGAAGGAACTTTAACAGGAGTCTGGGTGGGAAGTGTCATTGCTCTGGTTTCTGCTACCCTAGTTTCTTCCTCCCTGCAGCTTCTTGTGTAGCTGTTCAACAATGACCATGGCCGTTTGTCCCTCTGCGTACGAGGAAGGGGAAAGATGTCCTGATAATCTGTTTAATCTGATCCCCTTCCTTCGCCCTCTTCTACTGTGAAAGAAAAGGGCTGCAAACATCCAGGTGCCTTGGTCCTACACCCCACAACCCCCTTTCCTTCTCCTGCCCTAAGGTTATTTTGCACATCCCCAATCAGAAACACCTTTTATCGCCTGACTGCTGAATGACCATTTAGTTTTATTTGTTCAACAACCTACCATCTCCTCCTACAGGACAACATTCACTTCTGCCCAGCTCCTTCAGACCTCAGCACCTCTCAAACACTCACCTAAATCCCCCATCCCAGGACCTTCCTCTTCCCCAGCCTTGCCACAGGTCCATTTACTGCATCCCTCTTCTGCAACCTCCCTCCGTGCCCCAGGCTTCCTCATCACCCTAGGCACAGGCAGCAGTGGGACACATCTCCCCTCTCTGCAGTGCCCTCAGCTCCTCATTCATCACTTTTTATTCTCCCCGTGCATGGGTTAAAATTGGGGATGCTGATTCCTGGCAGGACATTTGCCCTTCATGGGCTAGATCTGGGCCACAGGTTGACACCCAAAGAGCCCCGTGTGGCAGTTTGATGTCCTCTTTGTGGTCTCCCTTCCAAAACTAAAGAACACCAATATTTAAGAATTTCCCTATGTGTTAGATTTGCTCAAGCCTCAAAACACACTCATCAGCCATCTCTGAGCCCAGCCATGCATGCAGTGTTCCCAATGAAGCTACAGTGCTTACTTATATAATTATATTTATATAATTACATTATAATTACCCTCTGTATTATCCTCCATCCCATTTTTTATGCATTTTAACATCTTGTTTGCATTTTATTAATTCCTTTTTTTCTGAATCCTGCTAAGCTCCTGGCCTCAGTGATGTATTGTGGTGATGTAGCTCCAGAGGTGCACTGTCATCCAAGCAATTACTGTTGTCCATTATCAACTAATTTCCATTGTCTATAGAAAAACTCAAGGTCACACTATTCCACTGCAGCTTTGGGCTGATCACCCAAAAGAATGTGCCACTAATAATTACTATTCAAATGCTAGAACAGATGAATAGCGAACACATTAACAGTGGTTCAGCTATGAAGATTATGTTAGAGGAGGAGATTACCACAATGCCAGATCCCTGAAGGTGCTGAGTACGTACAATTCCTATTTGCATTCCTGCTGGGTCAGTGCGGGAGGGCTGTTCTGGCATGGTAGAGTGCAACATAGAGAATAGCAGTGAAGGCACGTGTGCTCCCTTTATACCATGGGACAGATCCTACAGCGTCATGGTCTGACTGCACTTCCATCTGCTTTAATTAAAATCTCACCTGCAAGAAAGCTGTTACAGCTTCTTCTGTCTGCAAAAGATGACAAAACACCCCAATAAAGAAATGCACGTGACCAAAAGCAGGGAGGAGGAAAAGATTGTCCGTCCAGCCCACTTCTACTACCTCTGGACACAGCAGGGTCGATGTAACACCGACCTCTATCGCTTGGAGACATGAGGAGACAAGCAGAACATCACACACAGAACGGTTATGGACAGCTGCCCATTGCCATTGCTTCTGGGGGCTCCCATCTCCAAACAAGTGTGGGAATCCTCCCTGGGGACAGAGCCCAGCGCAGAGAGAAATGCTGAAACTATCGTAGTGCATTCTTCATCCTCTGTTAAATATTTTCTGACACCACATTCAGCAGTGCTTGAAACAATCTAGTTTGCCATCATTAATACTTATGAGGCTAATCAGCACCCCAGACAGAGCTGAGCTCCTTCGAATATGGAATTGTGCCTCAAGGGCAGCCTCTGCCAATGGTGGACAGAAGATTTTACACAGATTAAAGGTTATCATGCACAGCCTTGAATGGCTTGTCATGGTCCTGCCCCTTACTGAACCTGAGCAGTGGCAAAGAAGGACAAGATTTCCCCCTTTTTCATGTACAACATTTTAAGTCTAATGCTCAAAAGAACGCAAATATTGCATAAGGATCTGTAAAAGCCCATCTAATGTACATAGCACACAACACATGTTTGCTCTCCAGCTCTCTGTATCCCTCTGCAATGTTACTGAAACTATTTGTTCTTCTTCCTGAGCTAATTTTTAATCATTTTCAGGAGATAATGTGCATTTATTAAGTAGATCAATATTTTGCATGCTATGCTTTCAGTAAAGTCAGATAATTTATAGACTTTGCTTGACATTTGTCTTCTGGTGCAATAACATGTTTCAGAAACTCAAGTAAATTTATAAGCCAAAAACTCCCTTTTCCCGAGTCCAAGCAAACAGTCCTCTGTCATGTGCTTGCAGAAGCGAAACATATTTCTCCCTTATCAGTTATATTCTTACCAAAGAACTGCACTGACACCGGATTTTTTCATGAGCATCGCTTATATATAGCAACTGCATTAGCCCTTCTGCACAATCCTCTTGAACCACCCCATCCTTGGAGATGGATCAAAAAATCTCTGCCAAAGCTTTCAATTCCACTTGCTGCTTCCATCTCAGTTTTGGGATGTAACTCATCTGGACCCAGTGCCTTGTCAACTTTTAACAGCTCTAATTGCCTAACTATCTGCTCTGGCATAATCATAAAACCTTTTAGCATTTTGTATTGCCCCCAGGAAAACATATTCTAGTCTCTGAAGTGACCTTCAGCTTTTTCTCTTAATACCTAAGGCAAAGAATTCGTGGAGACTCTTTGCAATGACAACCTCATCTGTCACTCCCTACTCATGTCTCTTAACACCCTCATTGACCTCTGCATTGCTACATTGTTTCTGAGATATTTAAGGACATTGCGTCTGTTTTCCTGTATTCCAGTTAACTGTCTAACTGGCCCAGGTTAGTTTTCAGACGCCTTTTTCTTTTCTCTATGCAGATTTTTATTTTTTTTAAGTTTTTCTCACAACAATAATGTGACAAGACTGGCAGCTGCATTGAACAAAGGGCCTAATATTTTTTTTAAAGGAAAGCCATAATTAAACATTCACTCACTTGCTTTATGCACGTGCATACACTCATTCATTTGGGATTTGTTTTTGGATGTGTTGTAGTTTAGATAGGTAATTTTCTTTATTCAAACCTCCAGCACATTGGGACGCTCACAAGGGGAAGAGAGGAAATAATTTGAAACAAAAACCTGTAAGTCTTTACATCTGAATCTTTGAGTCTGACACGGACATGTTTGATGGACGTGTCATGGACATAACAAGGACATGTCTGATCCTTGTACGCAGAAGGGACTGAAGAGATGAAATACTGGAGGGAACTTGCTCTTGGCAGAGACTCTTAGGGCCAGACTCTCATTCACATTAAGCTTCCTCCTGTGCTACTCTTGTAAGAACGATGTGAGAGGGAGTTAAAATAAATTAAAACAACAATGAGGATGACACCCCTTAACCTCTATGCCATTTTTACCACCAATCCAGCTTTTCCCTACTGTTTTTTTCCCCCCCTCCCATGTACTACACTGACCTTTCTAAGCACGAGGCTACACTATCCATCACACGTGATCAGATCAAATGCCTTATTGCTGGTGCTGGTTTCCCCATTCTTAACTGCATTTTCTCATACTTCTTCCATTTTGCCCTAATGTTACCTCTGTTTTCTCTGCTGAAATCTATATCCGTAGGCTGCTTTGTTTCTTGGGGTAATTTGCCAATCCAAGTTCTTTTAATCCAGTCTCACTAAGTGGTTCCCCCTTCGTCTTCACTACTATTTTTTGTATATATTCAAATGTCTCCTTAGTAGTAAAGCACCCAGACCAGTAACAGTCCAACAGAGAGGAGAGATTCCCATATTCCACGTACCTGTGACCTGTTCCTTGCACAGTCCAAACAGGCATTCAGCTTTTTGGGAGAAATAGCACATGACAAACTTAAGTCTACTTTTCTCATAAAAGGCTTTCAATTAGGCCAGTTTTTTTAAGCGTATTCCCTTCCTCCACTTCACCCAAATGCATTAATTTGTATTACGCAGAGATGAAATTAACTCCATTATCAGTGAGTGTTTATCATCTCTGTGTCCCTTTGTAGTCTTTTTCTTTTCTGCCTATTACTCACAGTTCCTTCCTATATAGCATCACACACACAAATTCATTAACAGGCTGTTTACTCCCTCTTCAGGATCATTAAATGAGGATGCTAAATGAGACCTGACCTAACACAGACAGCTGCAATAAGCATTTCCTTGTAAAGAGAGTCTTTGCCATTTATCAAAAACTTTGCACTAATTTTCACTCCACACAAAGTTGTTTACATTGAGGCAATTTCTACAAGTTTTCAGATTTAGACTTGGCCCATTATTTTACGCTGACAGAAGTTAGTAAAAGGGGCCTATACCACAACCCCAGATCTCTGCAGACGCTCCCTCCAAATCAGTAAGAAAAGCTGAACACATCTCTGGAGCCATCAATGGCTCGATTCTCTCTGGAGTCGGAGAGGTCATGTATAAGGTACCAGCTGCACTCAGCCCCGGTCTGTGGAAGGACGCAAATCAACTGGAGAGAGTCCAGAAGAGGCTCACAGATTTCCAAAAATACATTACATCCAAGGAAAAACTTGAAAGAATTCAGATGGTTTAATTTAGAGAGGCAGAGGCCAAGGAGATGTAACATCTCTCAGGAACGGCGTGGGTATAATTAAACTTGCCTTCGGACAAAAGGGTGAACTAGATGACCTTTAGAGATCCTTTCCATCCCTATTTTCTCTGATGCTTTGATTGAGTAGGTTGCCTGCCCAAACTTCTCTTACACACAGCAGTTGTCACAGCCAGAAGCCCTGGGCCTTGCAATTTAGACCCAAAACGCATCCACTGCTGCTCTGGGGTTGCAGCTCCCCTTGCATCCCATGGCTGAGGCAGTGGATGCTTAGTCCCCTGTCAAATCTGCATTTCAAGGGCAGGAAAATCAGCAAGCACCATAATAAAGGCAAGGTCTGGAACTACTACACCTCAGGATGCTGGGGCCAAGGCTAAAGTCCTCCCACTGGGCATCAGAGAGTGTCTCAGTTCTGGATGCTCCACTCAGACACAGACAACAGGGAAAGGAGACACCCAACAGCCCATAAATAATTTCTGGAAAGGTAGATCTCGGTGGCCCACTAAGAACAGGGAAGTTGCTTGCAGCGTTGCTGTCCATTGCACGATGCAGTCTGCCCTTTGCTGCAGCAGGATATCCCTCAAGTCCTGCTGCAGTTATGTTATTGGCATTTTTTACACTTCTAACCATCCTCTTGGCCTCTCTAATGAAGAGGTGTCATTAGCACAATTTATTACCAGAGATCACTTACCTCAAAGCGCTTGCCTCTAGTCTTTATTTCTGCTAATACTTCGAGACAAACATTTTCCCTCTTTTTTCTTTTCCTTAACAAACAAGGCCCTGCATCATTCTCCACTCGCCTCTCCTTAGCTATCACACTGGGTACTAGTCCCCACAAACCCTTCCTAGCCACTCCCAGCATGCTGGTGAAGGAATATCTACCATCCTAGATCTCATCCCCATCTCCAAAAGAGCTGCTTTTTATGTTCTCTTGGATTTGTGAATTCATACAATCTATTTACAGATATAAATATTTTAACTGTAATTTGTCTGACATGTTTTCTTTCATAGTCATGCCCATAAACCTCAGATTTAATCTACTGCTTAATTAATTTGCACTCAGAGTGCACGGCTCTGGTTTCCCCGGAGCAGAGCTTCTGCTCTGGCTTGGGCTCCCTGCTGCACTTGCCACCTCCTCCTCTGCTTCCCCAGGGATATTAATTGCTCCTTTTTTTTTTTCTCAGGTATAGCCTTGTCCGTATGGGCTACATACAGCTGTACAAAACTTCTCATATTTAGAAACAATTGTCAGCATGGGTGTTTGGGGGGGGGGGGGGGGGGGGATGATTTGGTTTTAATCAGACACTTCAGATAACTATGCATCACTCCTGTTTGATCACCAAGAAGAACCACCTGCGTTTGCTTTAGAAATTTCTGCTCGACAGCAAGTTGTGTAATCCAGCCCAGAGAGGAGATGCACCTCTCGGTGAAACAAGCACACAAAATCTTTTCTTTGATCACAGGAGATTCATACAATCCTTTCCCCCTTGTTTCCTCTGCTCATTTACCTACAAAACATGCTCTCACCCCATCTCCTCCTGCCTTGGCTCTCTGCTGAACCTCATCCCCCTCATTGTCCCCAGGCCAGGCAGGTCACCCCACATTTCCAAGGAAAAGGGGAGACTCTTGCCTGTTCGTCCTTCTCCCCAACAGCTCGGTTCCTGCTAACCCAGACAGCACAGCTCTTCCTCCACTTTCCGCACTTGGGAAGGCAGACAGACAGACACATAAGGCACCGGGGAAGTTGAATTCACTATAAAAATACATCCCCTTCAGCACCCTGCTGGCTGATAATCACTGTATGGCTCCCCTCCACCACCAAAAGACAGAAGAGAGGAGTATATATGCAAAGCTGACTGTGTCAAGGCTCAAAGAGAGCAATGTCTCATGCTGTCTCCTTTCCCACCTGCAGCCAGGCATTGCTGGCTCTGAGAGCTAGCGAGGCATCAGTAAAGGAGGTTGGATTAGCAATTAGCACCTGTGAGCAGTGACCCACCTATAGGGAAACACTAGCATTGAATAACTGCAGACACAAGGTAATGCAGACACAAGGTAATGGATGCAGGAGTACTCTGTGCCAGTTTTGCCAGAGAGCAAGAAGGTGAGGTAGATATGCCCTTTTGCTACCAAAAAAAAAAAAAAAAAAACCAAAAGAAATCATCCCTCCTTTTACATATTTTTGGGTGGAAAAAAAAAATAATGCCCATTCCTAGTCTAATCCATTATTTCCTTCTGGAGAAGCAGGGACCCTGGACCCTGACAGTCCACAGCGCTGCCCATTCACCATGACACTAAGGTCCATGGAGAGCAGAACCAGCTCCCACAAACCATGGGTTGGACACTGCCTGACCAGACTTCCCAAAAGCTGCAGATCAGCCCCTGCCAGAGCCTCACATGTTTAAAAGCTACCCAGGACTCACCTTTGGTATCCAAAGGAAATGCTAGGAACCAAATCACATTTGGTACCCAAAGGCAATGCTAGGGCCACTACAGAGACTTTGGCAATTGCCTTTATCCTATACTATATATACATACACAACTATATGTGAAATTTTCTGTAGCAGTTGATTGATTTCTACTACTGACTGCTTGTAAATCTATATACAACAGTGTCTCTAAGCAGCTCAATGTGCCCTCTGTATGTATTTCTACTGCATCCACGGCTACAAAACTGGCTGTCCTCTACACCAGGTATTACTTTAATGAAATGCTGATACTCAGACAGAGCTGAGCAAGTGTCTGAGCAATCAGGCAGCAAAAGCAAGCAGTGAGTTATAGAATGGATTAGCCAGATCCCACCATCCAGCATCGAGAAAACTATTTACTAGATTTTATTTTTCCACAGTAAAAATACTGCACTTTGTAAATCTCTTTAAGTTAAAGGAAATGAAACAGATAAAAGAACCAAGCCCAACCTTGAATAGAGCCGGGCAATATCTGAGATGAAATCAATTTGCACAACCTGTCAGAAATGAAGAATAGGATTGTAATGGATTATTTTAGTACATGCTTCTGATGTTTTGTGTAAATGTTTTTGGTTTGTTTGTTGCCCCCTCCCCCCCAAGAGAGACGTTTAATGGCAACCGCTGAAAATCTATAAAATGCAGTACTTATGAGCACCATGTGCTGCCTTGAAGTTGTGAGTGAAATTGCATGCAGAGGATAAATATATGTTCAGCAGCAGGAGAACCACTAACGGAAGAAAAAGTGTTACAATAGAAATACTTTAATACTGTAACACTAAAAATCCCAGATGAAATCTTACTAAAGTAGGTATAAAACTCGTGTAATATCCAACCCAAAAGAAAGAAGTTTGTGGAGCAGGAAAAAATGCTGTCATATTATTAAAGTGTTAATCATGTCCAGCAGAACACTATAGACAGAAGTATTCAACCCTACAAATCCTGGAAAATATCATTATCACTCAGAAAATTCCATTGCCCCTTACACCTGTCCAGTATCTTCATCTTCAACCATCTATGAGCGTCAGAGTTTTGCCCCGTGCACTAAAAAAATACATCTACATCTAGAAACACAAATGGGGAGGGAAACACCCACAAGTTTTTACATTAACAGGAGAACTGCCTCCTCCTCACCAGCATCCTGCCAGGAAAAGTCTCTTCCTGAATCAAGCAGCTCAACATGCTGAAACCTTTCCAGGTTCACGATAACCTCAGCTTGATCCTTCCATTCTGGCTTCTCCAGAGAGTTTGTTTGGAGATAAAAATGAGCTACATACTGCATCTCCTCTTTTCACAGACAGACTAAATGAAAATTTGAAACAAAATCCAGGTGATACAAAGGGGATGGAGCCTTTAAACATCCCGAGACTGCTGTTCAATGCACAAAATAGCGAGAAATGTAGTATTTGCTTTGTTTGTAACCTCAGCTTGAGTGTTCCTCGTTTAAAAATCTCATAAGCATAATCATCTCTCATTTAAGGAGAGAAAACTAGAGCCCACTGATGACTTATGGTCACTAGAAGCCATTATCTTTGCTTAGTTGCGACTACAGTTGTCTCCATATAAATTGCATAGACCAATTAGGTTATTCACGTTATTAAGGTGTGACAGCTAACAATACAAATACTGCTTCAGGTCCTAATGATACCTCTGCTGTGGATTGTAAGAAAGTACTTGTCTTATTAGGTGGTAAGAGTGGTTTCTTGAGTTTGGTTTCTATATAAAAACTAAACACATGAACAGAGCAAAGAAAAATGTTATTTATAATCCTAAATATCATACCATTCCCCAAAGTGACAAGATCAATATTGCAGCTTGGCACTTGCTACTGTGACAGATGGTGCTATTAAAATACTGAACGTATCTTTCCTGCAGGAAAAAAAATCATAAGTGAGGACATTATATGTTGTCCTCATCCAATTTGCATTTTAGGTTACTAAAAAATGGTAACAAAAAGTAGAAAACACTTATGTAGTCCTCTTTCAAATATAACAAAACACTAAAAAGGACTATTATACCCTTTTTGGAACAGGGAAGTGAGGAATGCTTGCAGCAGTCTAAAGACTGTCAGAAGAGAGTTTTCATTGTGTTCCCAACTGTATTTTGCATTAATTTCACCAGGGCTCTTTCATTTTTAATACAAGTCTGTACCAGAACAGATGAGGTTGGGAAGATTACTGATGTCTTTGTGAGCAGCTCCATTCTGTCTGCTGGGAGCCTTTTGCGAAACACACCTGAGAAAAGCTCGGGTAAGAGTCAGTTGTTTCCCGATTCCCCAGATATTTTAAATGAAGATTAGTTTAGGTACTTACTATGGGTCAGCACTCACAGAGCTCATTGTACTGCTGAGGATCCTCCCAACTGAAATCCTTGAGGCTGAAAGCCATCTGCAAGTACTTTGGCAATTGAGATTACCCATTGATAGGAAGTTCCCCATTTTTATTTCTACCTATTAAGATTTCCCATTTGTTTTAATTACTTCCCCCCATCCCCATCCCTAGAGTTTAATTCTCCATTGTGAATTTCTCAGGGTTGCAACAATTGGCTTTGCTCTAGTTATTTATTTATCTGCTCATTTAGATACATGCACTTAGAAGAAGAGGCGGCATTGTATGTTTAATCAGGATTTTTTTTGTATTAATCACAGTTTTGCAGAAGATTTTCTGTGTAAACCTAGACTTGTTGTTTTCTCTCTCATGGTCATAAAATGCTAACTTTTCTCAAGCAAGTTTTGTTCATTATGTTCTTTTCACTTCCAAGCAATTCTGGGCGTCTAGGTGATTCAGATTTTTTTCTTAATGAGAATTGGCTGGGAAAGCAAGACATTTCCAGTGGGAGAAAACCAAAAATCTTCCTATTGAAAACTGTTTATCTTTTGCAAGAATCTCCTAAGTAACAAGTCTTTGAAGTAAAACAAGGCAAATTCAACACAGAGCTTTCAACATTTGCATTAGAAATAAAAACATTTCTTCCTGCCTGCTTCTGGTTCCCAGATTCAACAACCCTTGGTTTGTAGCCCCACCTATACTGCCCAGTTTCTGTTGCTATTGCTGTGGGGCAGAGCCCCCATGTGCTTCTGCAGACCAGAGGGGTCCTCCTGCTGGTGGGGTTACACCAGCCCTGGGCTGTGTGCTCCACCACGGGTTACCCATGCTGCCTCCACACAAGGAGTGCTCCATTAGCTATGCTCCTAATGGTAAAATGAAACAATTTTTATATTTAGAGAAGGTCACAGTCTTGATGTTGAATTTCTATCATGTCACACGAACAATACAAGAACACCTCCCATGTCAGGTGCCTGTGTGTGGTGGGAAGGCAAGCATCCTTACCAATACGTAGCTTTTGGAAGACAAAGCCAAAAAAAGGTCACAAAATTTGTATCGCTGAGAAAACACTTGTAAGCCCCATCAATTTAATTTACTATCTACAGGACACGGGCCAGCTACTGTAAGCTCCTCTCCACAGTGGGTCTACTCATTCAAATACTAGATTCTTAAAAAAGGGTTTCTGTGGGTTTCTGTGTTCCTTCAGTAGTGCTGGACAGACTTGAGTAATGACACAGATGTTCAGGGATGGCTGCTGATGGCGATTTTCCTGGTTTCTGCGCAGGAGGAACTAGACTGGGATGTTTTTAAGGCTTGGAAACTGGACCATGAACACTGGCAATAGCTGCTGGTCTTTTCATGTAAGACAAGAATTGTAGTCTCTGGACTAATAAAGGAGAAGGGGTTAGTCCTAATGAATGCAGATTTTTTAGGAGACTACAATCTAAAGGGCACTTCAATACAGCAGAATCTAAGAAATAATAAAATCCTACAATAACGAAGTATAAAGTTCAGTATAAAGAATACAGTCATCATATGGGATATAAAAGAGTGCAACAGAAGACCAAATCGGAGCTGCTGAATATACCACGTCAGAATCAGGAGTTCTGTTCACAAACTGGTGTAGAAGACAGAAGAACAGTAAACTTTTCTGAACAGCCCAGGGTACAAAAAGGTGCTGGTGAACAAGAACTAATTGATGCCCAGGCAAAGACATGAAGTCTGACTCTGTTTTACCATGCCTTTTAGCTCATCTTGACCCAGGCTGCAAACCTGTTCTGGAACTGAACAGCGTAGGCACTGTATTCCAGTTGCTCCAGTGGCAGGGTAAACTGCCAAGTGTTGTGTTTTACAGAGGTTTAAAACAGACGTGGCTAAATTAAAAAAAAAAAAAAAAAAAAGAAAACAAACCAAAACCAAGAAACCATAATTGAATTGTTTCCATGTGTTAAGGACATGACAGGGTGGAAGAATGGTGGTTAGTGGTTAAGTTAAATGGGCGCCAGGGAGCTTTTTGAGGATGGAGCTTATTAAGAAGTCTTGATTTACATACCACACACACAAAAAAAAACCCCAAAACCAAACCAGCACACTGCTGGTAATGAAAATAAATAGTATCTGAGCAACTGGTAGAAGAGATTTGGTAAGTAGGGAAAGGAAGCCAAAAGGTGCTTTGGAAGAATCATGTCAGATGATTAAACCTACAAAGAGCAGAACTATGTATTTATAGAGATCAGATAATAGTGTTTTAGATGTTGGCAGGCAGGGCTAAGAAAGGATAGTCTAAGAAGAGCAAACCCAAGAAGCCTGATAGGAAAAGTTAACCCTTGTGCTGCTATACACAATGTAGTCAATCCTGATGTCTAAATCTTGAAAAAAATTAGATTTTCTCATTTAAATGAGAAACTGTTCCATGTCTATAAATTTCCATTTTTGCTGAATGGAAAAAACGAAAAAGAAAGAAAAAGCTGAGATTTTTCATGCCAAGAACAGAATGTAGAATGAGAATAAATACATTCAGTAAAGGAAAAATGAGGAAATTACATAAATTCCAGTATTATACAAGTACTATCTCTGTAACTATAGGCGACTGAGTCAACAAGTCAAAGCAGCCACATTTTAAACAGATTAATCTTGAAGTTAGATTCTGCAAGAAGCAGCAGAAATAGTGCTCTTGATATAATCCTTTCCTGTGTCTAGGTAAACTGGGGAAAACAAACAAGCCCCAGAGCAGACAGATGGGGAATATCAGAGCCCTCCACCCACTGCCCAGGAGAGGGAAAGCCCTGCAGTACCAGCACTAATTCCTTTCCTCTTCGAGCGGTTTATGCGCAATATCTGCTTTTGTTTACTGCCTTGACAACCCTACAGGGACTCCAACAAGTTGTTCCTTGACTACTGCCATGCCGATTTAAGACACTTTTTGTTATTCTCCTAAATTTTTCTTTTAGGGAGTTTCTAAATCACAATGAAAGTCATAATAAATTATTTAAAAATCCTTTTTCTCCCCCCCCACGACATCCTTGGAAAATAAATACAAAATCTGTGTGCAGTTTAACAATGCCCAACTTGTAAGAACCCTGAAAAGTCTTCAAAAATCAAACAAGCAAAACTACCAGAGAGCTCATCTCCTTTCCCCAAATACAATTAATCAGTAGGATGTATGAGATCAGGCCAGAAAAACATTCAGGCAAAGACAGGAAAGTAACAGAGTCCCTCACACACATGCCCACTTTTACTTTCTGGGTCTACGGCAAACCTCCTACTAAAGAGGTGGTGGTAGAGAGGTGAAGATGAATTACTCAAGGCTATGAAGGTGAGGAATACCCCAGCTCCTGGTCTGCCAGCAGCAGGAAGCCCACAGGAAAGTTTGTTAGCAGCACAACTGTGGTGTAAAAGTGGCGACCAAAAGAAATGAGAAGGTAAATGATTCAGTCCAAAAGCAGAGCAACTAAATGGATTTCTTTTAATTTCTCTTTCACTTCAGAAGGTGAAGGGGAAATATCCATCCCAAGGTGACACTTTACAGGTAATGAAGCTGAGGCACTTGCAACGGCAGACGTATTGAAAAAAAGAGGCGAAAGAACAGTTCAATAAATTAAAATGCAATAAATCACTCAGGCTGGTTGGTATCACTCCAAGAGTGTAGAAGAAATGAAGGTGAGCGACTAATGTAAACATATATTTTAGCATTAAATCATTCGAATCACAGCTTTCAAAGCTTCAAAGCCAAAGCAATGTCTGTTTATTGGAAAGGATGCTAGAGGGTGAGAGAGGACTAGGAGATAAACATTCCCTGGTCTTGCCTCAGTAACAGGGAAGGGCAGAGGGGACACCAAATGACATAGAAAAGGATGGGAAAAAGAAATTCAGTGCTTATTATAAAGAATGGGCAGATATGGCCAAACCCACAAACCACTGTAGTATTTGCCAGAGCAATTGAGCCAAATAAGACGAGAAGGGGAAGCCAGGGTCAAGCCACTAAGCGTGTTACTCTTTTTCAGAATAGACAATAAAAAAGCTGAAGAATAACAGCGGATTTCCGAAAAGACCTTCCAAACAGGCTGTCCTCAGGGAGATAGTTGGGTAATAAACCAGAGATGGAGGGGAAGAAACTTCCGTCACGCTTTAAGAAAGCAAGCATAACATTAGATGTGCAACAAAGCGGGTGAGGGGTCTGGAGCACCAAGTCTTATAAGGAGCAGCTGAGGGAACTGGGGTTGTTTAACCTGGAGAAAAGGAGGCTGAGGGGAGACCTTATCACTCTCTACAACTACCTGAAAGGAGGTTGTAGTGAGGTACGGGTCAGTCTCTTCTCACTAGTAGCAGGTGATAGGACAAAAGGAAATGGCCTCACGTTACACCAGGGGAGGTTTAGATTGGATATTAGGAAAAACTTCTTCCCAGAAAGGGTTGTTAAGCACTGGAACTGGCTGCACAGGGAAGTGGTGGAGCCGCCATCCCTGGAGGTATTTAAAAGACGTGCAGATACAGTGCTGAGGGACGTGGTTTAGTAGTGGTGTTGGCAGTGTTAGGTTGATGGTTGGACTTGATGATCTTACAGGTCCTTTCCAACCTAGACGATTCTATGATTTTTTCTTGGCACACACACTGCAGGATGGAATCAAAGAGCCCTAAAACCACAGAGCTATGGCAGCTCCTGGGAATGGGATTCATCTGATTAAAGCAAGATATCCACACCTGAGCTCTCCATACCATCGGTGGCTTTCTAGTCAACAGCTATCTGCCAATATATTCCATGGGACGCCTGGCAGAACCTGGGTCAGCAATCATACCCCTAAACTGCCATTTTCTCTTCTGTGAATATAAAGCAAGCATGGAGTGCCTCGGTCAAATATATACCATATATATGATTTTTTCGATCATTTATACTTCCAAAAGTGAAATCCCATACAGACTGACATCATCGTTTTTAAGGCATTGTTCTTGAGGTTTCCCCCCCTCCCCACCCCCACAAATGTGTATCAAAGCTATATAAAAACCACAGACCATATTCACAGCAAAACAGAGTCCTGCTTGCAGCACGTTAGTTGCTCTATAGTATTGAGGGATGTCAAGTGAAGATTACGGATCAGTTATTTCAAAGGTAGCCCATACCCAAAACGTGAATCAAATCTTCCTGAGCTCCTCCATGCAGGATCAGCTGCTAATTGCAGAGGTTTACCCTCCTCACCTCCTTACGGAAGGGCAGCATGCAGGTTTTGCAGGGAGGAAGGACTGAAAACACCAAACTGCTGGAGCGCTTTTCTAGAGAGCTATTATCCGCTCAGCCAGGGGTGAAGCTCCAGGGGGGACACCAAAACCTTCTAACCTACTTTTCTCTCCAGTCAGACATTAAAATGCAGCAGCTGTTTCCCCGTGGAAGCCAGTGCTGTGAACACGGCTGGATATTCGCTCCACAGCTGAATCCTGCTGAGGCCACAGTCTCATGTGGAAGGGGAAGGGAATGGATTCTCTTGCAGGGGTCAGCCCAGCTCATGAGTTATCAAGTCTCTAGGCAAGCCCATTGACAGCATATATGCACGCTATTTACTTGCAGTAAAAAAAAAAAGAAAAACAAAAACAAACAAACCAAAAAACCCTGAAAAAAATATTTTAGCTGATTTATTCTTGCTTTCATCTGAAAGATCACCTTTTTCTGACCCTATTTTCTTAAGATGGTCACAATCCTATGATGATACTCAATGTTGCAGTGACCTCAGCGTACACGACAAGGCTATTTTAGCTGACATGGGTCTGGAGCTGGCAGAGGAAACCACAGAACCCCAGTGACAGGTTCAGGCACCGGATAACCCTACAGACCATAAGCCATGCGCTACCCTACAAAACCCCGAAGCAGACGGCACAATCACAGCAACTAACTCAGATCTTGCTGTAGTTTCACAGACATCTAAATTTACCGCCTCTTCCCCCTCAATTCTCCTTCTCTAAATTTAGGATTCAGACAAACTAAGAAGGTAATAAGATTTTTTTTTTTTTTAGAGACAACTGCCTTACACAGCTTCTCTCCTAAATTTCTGAGCAAACAATCCTTGGGTTTTGGCTGCCAGATCTGTCAGGTCAGGTAAACAGTTCGAAGGGGTCAGGCCAAAACTCACAGATTAATTTAAATGGTAATCCAAGGCCCATTTAACTTCAGGGGTGAAGTTCACCACTTGCTGTGCTGCCCTTAGCAATTTCAGCACGTCAGTTCAGGAACCCAAGGCTAGACCCAGGGAACCACAGAAATCAAATGCTCACCTGAGACTCCGGGATGTGCAAGCTGCAAAAGCACCGAGAGGTGCTTTAAGTTCTGTTCTCCAGCTCCAGTCCCTCAAACACTCTGTGCTGAGCAAATCCCAGAGGCGGCAGGGACCTGACAGACTTTGACAAGGTCCCACTGCAGTATCTTGTGAGCCCAGAGGCACCAACATAACCCCCTGACAACTGTCCTGCTGTGCTCAGGGAGGAAAAGAGCTACTTCAGGATCCTGAGATGTCAAAGAGGATCACCTGGGGCAGATCTGCCAGGTCCTCTGCACAGGTGTGCTAGTTACAGTGTTTAATTATATGGAATTTAATTATATCATCCCCACAGCAGGCTGGGGTTGAGGAGATTGAGATGATCGTCTTTCCTATTCAATACAGCTGAGAGTATTCTCTTCACCAGTGTAGGAGACCCTCTGGCTGTTTGCTTTGCTCCTGGGGGATTCTCTGGCTGTCTCCCACACAATTATCATGGGCCCCATTTGCAGTCCTCGGTTCTCAGGAATTTATGTGTAGGCACTGAGGATCAGGGTGATATATTTTAGAGAACTCCCAACACTTCTGAACTGCAATCAAGCCTGACTGACAGAAATCTATTTACAAAATCTCTTCTTAATCCAACACATTTATCACACAAACATATACAGAAACCCAGAAATCTGCAAAACCTAGAATTGCTTCACATTTTGAGCCAGACTCACTTCTACTTGTGCCAGAGGGAGTTTAGTCATACCAAGCATTGTATAAGATGAGTATATTTATAGGCAAACCTATAGAGTTATGATATGGTTACATAATTTTTTAGAGTTCTATTCTTTTTCTTTTTTTACTATGTGCACAGTTTCTAGGCACACCTTTTCTGACTTTGAAAAGATTGCAATACTTCAACACTTGACATTTCTTTATCATCTTTCTTGCAAAGATCCCAAAGCAATCTAAAACACGTTTGTCTCATAGCACCACTATAAACGCCATATAATTATTTCCATTTTGGCCACTAGGGAAGCTAACAAGTGACCTGCCTAAAATGAAGTAGCAGCAGAACCTGGAATAGAAATTTGGAGCTCTGGCTCTGAACTCTGATCTACCCATTAAATATCCTGGCTCCTATGTGGACTCAATAAACTTTGCAAAAAGAAAGAAAAAAAGAAGCACCTATTACATAAGGAACTGTACTTTGTCATTAGTTCCTTTCTAGTCATCCAGAGAAAACAGCCTCCAGTGGATAGGGTGGAGAGCTTAAGAGACCAGGTTCATCCTTGACCTTCCACCATTATTCTGATCAAGCCACAGTCCCTGTAGCTATTTCTTTCCTGAACAATAAAGTTAATGGTACTGCCTCAGTGAGCAAGTGTATTGTTGGAATTAACCCATTGCTTTAGTTGGTGCATTGCTGCAGATTATTAAATACTATTGAACATCTGCATGCCAGGACGAAGTTAAAATTAGCCTTTGCTTTAGTTGAAGTTATCTCGATTTATCAGCAACTATTTCTTGAAGCTTTCCCTCTGCAGAGCTTTTTCCTCAGCACTCTGCACTTATGCTTAAGTGAAATGATTGTATCCCACCAGCTCTTTTGAGCAAGATAATTGGCAATTACTTATTTTTGACATATGCAGGAAATCTAGTAAAGCATAATTCAAATTCTGTTACCAGTGATGAACTCCTTTTGCAGAACAGTGCATTACAGTGCTCATCTCCACTGCCAATATCCCTGGCAGTTTTAATTCAAATCTCAGAAGTATTATGTGCAGCACATTGTTTCTTATCTGCAAGTTCCATGCTAGAGAAATTCTTTTGTTGTGTAACCTTGAATCCTTTTCCTACACTTTTTGAAACTCCTGCAACACTTGACTGGTTAAAAAGAAAACAGAACTGATTTTATCTTGTTCCTCTTCATTTTCATGGCTGAAGCTTTCCGTATAAAGTGTATTAATTATCTCTTGCTCTTGTTATAAACAAATGTATCTAGCCACACAAATTGCCAAACAGCAGCTAATCTTACTAAGACGTTTTTTAATGAGGGTACGAACAAAACTGCCCACAGATATGCCTGGTGGAACTCTACCTAGAAACCAGAGTAATAGGCTCATTACAAAAAGATTACACATTAGATATACCGCTCCCTCAGTGGGCACGATATGGGAGTGTGGATTATCTGTGTGCATTTAGAAAAAATAATTTTGCCACTGGTAAATTATTCCTTGGGCCATTGGAAATAATGGGTATGCAGCACGTTATTCTATCTTAGCTGCATCCAAACCTTGAAGGATTATCCTGAGTATTAAATCGTGCAGTGGCTGGATAAAAACCCATTAGTGGGTGTTTTACTTTTGTAAAACCGAAGTTGATTTGAAGACTGTGGAACAGAGGGAACCCTGGATAAAATTTTACAATCAGGGCCTGCTTCCAGTTAGTAAAAGTGTTCTTAGTTCTGTTTATTTCTGAAGAAATTAAGAGAATTACTGGAAAAGAAAATATTGGAAGTTACATTGAAGAGGTTTGAATTTTTCTACTATTTCTTCAAGTCCCAGTCTTTAAAAAAACCCCGTGCAAATCTAAATATCATTTCTAGGGAGAAATTGGTGCATAGACCCAGAAAACTATTCCACTCAACTCCAGCTGAAGATGAATAAGTAAGACTAAGTACAGAGGATTTTGTCCTCAGTGTGGTATCTAAAGAGAAATTCTCACTCTTCAGAAATATCAGGGTAACTTTTAGAAGTACATGCAGAACAAGAAAACATACACTTTATTTTAAAATACAGTACCACGTTTCTAACATTAGTGTTTATTGAGAATTTCTGTACAATTTAATTATGTGGTGTGTGAATTTATTGATCTGGTAGTTTAAACACTTTTTAAAAAATTCACTCAGTTATAAGCTATTGGATTTTGTAATGATGTCATTCTTAAAGCTTACCATTATCAGTGCAATAAAGGAGAAGCCATTTCTAATTAAATTTTCTTAATGTGATACCGTTCATTATGAATTGATTTTCTCTTTTCCCCTGCTAGTTCTAAATGAATTAGGTGAAGTTTCATTTTTGTGCAAGTAGAGGTTAATTTTCACTGGCAAGGAAGAAGAGATATTGTACAAAAGGTTTATGAAAATCTCCTTAGGCGACTTTGTCAGATCACCTCAGTGTTAACTTTCAGTACTAGCATTCAAGCCCCAAGCTTCAGCTCTAATACATGTTGAAAGATTTGCAATATTACACAAACCTGTGAAGAGACTGAAACTTTTTTCTTTAATGAACATGGATTGCACTACAGCGAAGCACAGCCGTTCAGCAGCGGTGCTATTGCAATGAGGTGATTGGCAAAAATAAATTAATGGCAGCTACTACCTAAGTGATTTGCAATAGGGATGTTAGTGCTGGTAAACAGAGATAAATTAAGGACCTTTGATTGTGGGACCATGATGAGGTTATGGTGGGAAGACAGGCAGTGTATGTACCCTGTCTCTGCAGACTTGCCACCCTTCTCGGTCATTCACAACTTGACCTGGAAACACTATGAGGGGTGAGGACTCTGCTTGGTCTCAATTTTCAAATTTCAAATTAATCTTCCAAGTTGCACGTGCTCAGCAAGTGACAGTTGCTCAGCACCACTGGCTTTGGGTGAGAGATCTAAATGCTGTGTGTGCTTCCAGATGAGACAGCCAACAGGCATGTGAACTCTTAAGGCCAAAGCACAGCGATAATATCACTTTGTACACCTGACTGGTACCCTCAGCACACTTCCAACAACAACTTGACTGCACCAACTTCCCTAACGCTGTTTAAATGAATGCCTAAATGATTGAGGAATTAGATCTACAGCAAGACATGAAGTTTTCCTTTCATTCAGATAAGGGCCCTTGAATACAAACGCACAGACTTACAAAAAGAGTTGAACAAAGACCCAAGTTCATTTCTGCCATGACCTGAGACAAAAGTCCGTTTACTAAACACTGTGACTTGGGCATGAGCCAACCCTTTACCATTACACAACTGATAAGTACCTTCTCTCGCATTGTTAACTCTTATGTACCTCTAAATCAATGACACTATGATTTCCTTTACTCAGCTTGCTGAGATTGAATTAGTTCCATAAAATCCACCTATATCCTTTTTCTAAAAAAAAAAAAGTATAGTGAAAGACTTTGCAGAGAATTTCATTACCAATTTTCCTCTCCACACGGAAGCATCTTTCCCGCTGTCACATTGCACATGTATCATAGAATCATAGAGTCATTACAGTTCAAAGAGACCTTTAAGATCATCCAGTCCAACAATTAACCTAGCACTGCCAAGTTACCACTAAACCATGTCCCTAAGCACCACATCTACATGTCTCTTAAATACCTCCAGGGATGGTGACTCAGTCACTTCCCTGGTCAGCCTGTTCCAGTGCTTGACAACCCTTTTGGTGAAGATTTTTTTCCTAATATCCAATCTAAACCTCCCCTGGCACAACTTGAGGCTATTTCCTCTTGTCCTATTGCTTGTTACCTGGTTAAAAGACTGACCTCCACGTCTCTACCACCTCCTGTCAGGTAGTTGTAGAGAGCAATAAGGTATCACATGTGGTAGGAACAGGGAATGGAAGAGGAGCTGCTGCATCATGGAGATGCATCATCTATCTACCAGTCTATAACAAAGTGAAAGTCTTAAAGTTCAGATTACTGCTGGATCTTCCACTGTCTTATTCAAACCAGTTGATCATTTTAAAATATTCCTTTTGGATATCATGAACTCAGAGCCTTCCAGAGAAGCCTGTTTTAAGGTAGACTTCAGTGAAAACATAGCCGTTATTGGACACATGATAAATCAGAAACTATTGCACCTCTAAAAAGCACAGGGAAAAGAAACAGAAAGGTGAAAGAAGGGGAACAAGTTTCATTCCATCACACTGGCATCACAGATTGATCCATCCATCCCATTTAGCCGAGTCAATTTGCTGGAGCCCTCTGGCCTGCCCCGCGTTGTTCAAAGAATAGTGGAAGAGAAGTATTGATTAAATTGCAGCAGAAGCTGCTGTGCAAACGCATCCTGGTGGCATCCTGGTGTGTCTGGAAATTTGGAAGGGTTAAATGTAAAGACAGCAACTCTGGGCAGTTGCTAGGAGACAGTGTCCTGCCGTGGCATCATGCATCAGCCTCTGACAGGCTGTTCCAACAGCACAATAATCTTATGAGTCACCGGTTGTCTGTGCCGTCATCACTCGGTGTAGAGAAAACGGCTCTCACCTGAAGGTGAAGTGCTCTCCAGCCCTTTCCTGTGTTTTCTTGGATGAATTCATTTTTTAAAATAAATAAGTTATTTAACATGGTTTGCCTCACGCCTCAATAAAGTCTACAAAACCCAGCAAAACTGGAGAGATCATCTTCATAAGTAAATGCAAAAAGAGCAGTACTGATGCAGCACTCATGGAAGTCCGGAGGACACCTATTCTGAGCACGAGTGAGTGTTGGATCAAACTGACCAGCAGAATTTCTGGTCCAAAGATCTTGAAGTCAAAAAGCACAAAGGGGTGCCAGGCAATAGCAGGAAGCCATAACAAGTGAGTTACATATGGATTATTAACAGCAGTGCCTGCACAGTGTAAAGCAAGCCACCCTTTGAGAAAGACGTCAGCGTAAACGAGGTTGTGGCTGGGCAGGAGATGGGAGGATGTGCTACGCCAGTGGGTTAGTTCTGTTAATTTTGAAATACTTGCTGCCATCTTAAAATAAAGTCAAATTGAATGGCTGCAGGTTGTACTACTCCTACTGAATCTGGCAGGAAAAATTACTCCCGTGAAGAAACACCGACGGATGAGCTTAAAGAAAGGAAATCACTTACAATATTTGTGATTGCTTATGCTAAGAGAGGAAGCACGGTCTTGTCTTTAAGGAATACATGACAAATCTGGGTGTTTTGTCCCAGTCCTGCTTTACCATATTTGACAAATCACTTCTCCTTGCGGCTCTGTTGTTCATCTGTAAGGCAAGGATATTGATGTTTCCTCTCACATTCTTTGTCTGACCTTTTTAGATTATAAATTCTGCAGGGCCAGGACATTTCTTTATCTTTATCATTAATGTAATATGCCAGCACTTTAAAAGCATTAATGGATTATACCTTCACTGAACCTCTCATGCTAAACACCAATAATAATCTCAATTTTGGAGATGGAGAGTTGAAATACAGCTCAAATTAACTGATGTACCCAAGGTCACACTAGAAGACGGCAGCTGAGATGAGGTACTAACCCCAAGTTTTGCCCTACGCTTTATAAAAAAACCCACAGAAAACAGGTGTGGAATAGCCTGGGAGAGGTTTTTGTCCCCAAAACCTAAGTAAACTCCCTCTAGGCCACTCCTGAAAGATGTTTGTCCAGGATGTCTTGAAACAACTCCAGTAATAGGGATCCCACAGTACTGAAACGTGACCCTAATCCCCGTTTGCTTAATGTTACCATTATTTCCTAATTTCTGAGGTCAATCACGTTACTGAAGCCTGTAATTTCTTATCACTATCACAAGTCCATGCTTCGTAACAATTTTTTGCAGCATTTTAGTTGAGGCCTCCTTGCAGTGTTATTGTTTCTCACGTGAAGACATACTGGACAATGATTTAAATGAAAGTCTACAGCAATTCATCAATTTCTACTGCTGTAACCTGTGTCCCTGGCCTGTCGTCCTTTCACCTGTGCACTTCCAAGAGGTGTCGAGTCTGGCTCTTCTCCAGGCTGGTCAAAGCCATTTCCCTCAGTCTTTCCTCACACAGCCCCTTCCCCAGCCCTTGGCTGTCTTGGTGACCTCCCTTGAACTCACTCCAGTTTATCGATGTCTTCCTTTTACCAGGGATCCCAAAACTGGACACAGTAGTCCAGATGAGGTCTCACAAGTGGTGAACAGAGGGGGAAGACCAGTTATAAAATGCAGAGGAATTGTACAGAAATTAGAGGCAATGGAAGAAAAATTCTGTGTCTGCCCTGTCTAGAGGAGTCTGTTAGATAAATAATCAGCTGGTCAACATTGGTTTGATGAGAAACTATTTTCAGCACAATGAAAATGTTCTTGACAGGTTTCTCCTTTTTGCAGCAAATGTTAATTTTAATGCCAAATGACGGTAATTAAAAAATGCTGGTTTGCCTAATGGAGGCTCGGCCAGTTTACCTATGGGTGACCTTGACCACCCACAGTAACCAGGCGATTTATTTTGTGACGGACATAAGCAGAGATGCTCTTAAGTCCAAGAGAAAAAACAATACACCATCATGTAGTTCTGCCAAGGAGAAGAAGGGAATATGCAGCTCAAGAGCTACATCTTCCATGAGGCATTACAGTGCCAATTATAAATACATATTTTGGTTTTCACTTCAAAATAAATGAAAATGGACTCCACATCCTCACACACCTAAAAAAGAAATTAGAGTGCCACAGAAATTTTTCTAAGTCATCTTTTTAAAATACTATTAGGCAAATACAATATCAGGCTACTTTTGCTGATGAATGCTTAATGGTTTTGGCTCATGATTATGCCTCCAATGCCAGATTAAGTCAATAGGATTAGGTTCATTATGTCTCTCACGTTTCTGTTCCGCACAGTTCAACTTCAATAAAATATATTTAAAGGGTATTTACCTGTCTCTGAGGGGTGGTGTAAGGATAAATTCAGCAGTATTTCCACAGTACACTGAAAATATATGTGAAATTTTCAAAGCCACCTAGTGGATTTTGATGTACCATTCCCATTAATGTCAGTGGGAAGTGTATATCTCAGAAATCTCAGCTGTAAAGCACTGCAATACATGAAGAATAATGATGAACACAAAATTTAAGTAGGGACCGTAAGAAGATACACCTAAATCAGTATTCCACATAGACATTTTATTAATAATTTTTATGTCCTTATACGAACTACAGGAAATGAAATCAGTAAAATGTGAATATTTTTTTCTAATTACCCTGTTAAAATAAAAACTAATCAAATTATTTTTGGAGATCAAATCTTATGATTGCCTCATTAATATTCTCTCTTCTCCTCAGGATGACCACAGTTACTTCATGTTTATATTAAATTAGGGGATTCTAGAACCAATTGTCCAAATTGGCCTAATCTCCTTAACAATGATCCTATACACTATATTTGGGAGCTTCTGCAATTTACATCTTGACAGGAAAGAGCTTCTGAAGAGATTAAATTTGCTCTTTTTGAAAAGTCTGTCTGCTGTGTCATGTTTAAAATAAATTGGAGAGTTGAAATCCACAACTCTTGGCTTCTGTAAATTGTTTTCCCAACAAGGAAAGCAAAGAAGACAGATGCAGCAAATGGAAAAAAAACAAAAACAAAAACAAAAGCCAAAGCAAATCCACGTT
Organism: Pluvialis apricaria; assembly: GCA_017639485.1. Lineage (NCBI taxonomy): Eukaryota > Metazoa > Chordata > Aves > Charadriiformes > Charadriidae > Pluvialis > Pluvialis apricaria. Next base: position 9,440,424 of record CM030008.1, on the reverse strand, counting down.
GGTTTCAGTGTGGATAAGCATGTGGTACACAAAAAGAGACACTGAGTAGCCTCTGCTGATGGATTCAAGGGACAAGTACACAGTCCCCTTGCTTCTTGAAGCAATAGGAGTATCAAGGAAATAGGTTTCCTAACCACATATTGCTTACTGGTCCTGACTTTTCAGAGCTGCCCAACTCTCTCCATCATTTGTCCTTCTGCTGTCATTCTACAGTTGACCTACCTGAAATTTTACTTCTAGAAGTGGACGAGCTGTCGCAGTCGATTCTACAAAGTCTCTTTTTTTTTGGTGAACCTATTTAATCAGGAATCAAGCCAAGCAAAATCTAAACCAGAAGGTCTCCAAAGTGTCCAACACTCCATTCCTTATCCTGTTCCACAAAAAATGACTTTTCAAACTTATTATGTGATTAGGACTAGTCTACAGCAGTCACTTCCATGAGAAGACAGCACCTAACAGAGTACAACTGGGTAAATGAAATTTTCTATCAAACTTGTGCCTTTGCAGCAGGTCTGGGTACACTGACAGTCCTAACGCTCCAAGATAAGCTTAATGAGCTCCCTACTCCTCTTCTGTTGTTACATTCTGAGCTATAACATGCTCTAGAAGGACCAAAGGGGCAAAACTTCTCAATGAGACACCGTGCTGACCACTCCCCGTTAGCAAGACATGTTAAATCTTCAGTAGGACTGACACTGTAGTTACATTCTACATACGTCTGATCCTGAACCATGTTATCTCCTACAGGTCCTCTAAAGCTCAGTATCTCCATGCTCTTCTCAGCCTCAGGAAGCTGTGCCACATATGAGCCTGCAGCTCTGGCCGTATAAATACATCTCCATGAAAAAAGTATGGGGTAACATTAGACAGCAAGTGATGTGAATGCAAATTCTAATTTAGGAGTATTTCATCCTAAATCTTCCTTAGTGTGATAAGACCCCTCAAGTCACAAGGCAATGGAGAAACAGGTTCCTAGGCTAGAGTTTAAGCAGTAATCCTTATTAGTATACTCTACTGCACTTGGAAATATTTTGTAGACTAATAAACCTAAAGATTAAGTAATATAGAAACAAGGTTCCCATTATATTAAGGATTAATTGAATAATCATGTGTTTTAATAAGTGTTTATATCCTAATTCACAAAGTTTATGAAGATTTGGATCCCCTCCAAAGTTGCTCATCCATCCACACTCTTAATTCAAGAGAGTTTAATAACTACACTCTGATGACTTTTAACCAATGGCTCCCCTGGAAATTCAGAGAAGCTCTGAAATTCTAAGATAAAATGAAACAATCTTTAGAAAAACAAAACAAAATGCTACTTTCATAACTTTTTCAAAAGTAGAAATCCTCTCTTGCAATATTTTTGTGGAAAGCATAGCTCCCCTGAATGAACATTCTCAAATGACTATCAACTAAGTTATCTGAAGCAATAAAAATCCATAACAAAATGTAAGAGAACGCAGCGAGGAAGGAGAACATTTTCAGTACAGCACTGAGAAACCATTAGCAAATTTAAAAAATCAATGGAAGATTGTTTTCAGGTAATAACTGTTAATCTAGCTCATGAAACATTAACATGTGCTGTTTTTCAGCTACTTAAAAGCTTAATTCACAGGTGAGGCTAAGCAGTGATCCTTAAGAATGGTATAATGCTATTAATGAATCATAGAATGGAATTGTCTGGGTTGGAAGGGACCTTTAAGATCAACGAGTCCAACCATTAACAGCATCCTTTTGGTTTATATCAGAGTGGGAAGTATGTGAATCCATAAAAGAAAAATGGGAAAAATTTAATAAATTAATCTGAACAATGCCGATGGAATAAGAATTCTGGTGGTCTGTATGAACTTGGAAAAATACGCACTGCAAATCCTCTTTGACTTTTAGTTGTATTTTAGACCACTCCTTTTTTCAAAAACTAAGGAGAAGCAGCTCTGAGTTAATTAAGATAGGCTAGTTTGAATCCAGATGCTAAAAATTTTCATTAACAGTAATTATTTTTTATTTATGCAGCCTGAGGCCAGAGTCAGCTTAGGCTGGAGAATTCACAAAAATGCTTACAGGGCATTGAGAATGAATTAATAGTGTTGTACAACTGCTTTAGTGCATTACGTTTTGGTTTTTTTTTTCCCTTTAGTCCCTTTTCGGAAACAGTACATATTGATCATTGCCAGAGGCAAGATACAAACCTAACAGATGAACACCTTTTTGACAGGCACTAGCGAACCAGACACTAAGCAGGACTCAGGCTGGACTTGGAGCACGGATTTGGTGCCAGGCTCAAGACGAACACAACCTGTGCAAAATTGCAAATGTTTTCCCCTGCGATTCAATTACTACATATGCAACGGGACATCCGCCTACTCCACTGCCTCTCAACGACAGTGTAAAGGTAGAATATAGTGCTAGCACTATAAGGTGCTCAGGTATCTGTAAGGAAATGTATCTTACATATGGTAGAGAAGAGCATGACCTAAGGATCCAAATGGCTATGGAAATGTCCAAGACATTAGGCTAGAGTCATAATTATAAATTCCACATAAAAGGTAATCTCACAATTTAGAAGATGGTTCCTGCTCCGGCCTGTGTTGTTAATTTAGGTATTTTTGCGTCTGGTACTTGCCTTCTAGGGTTACTGTTGCTTTTGCTGTCTCTGCTGAAATATCCATTTCCAGTGAAAAATCTCCTCAGGGTACCTCAGGGATACATATCTGCCACAGCAGCCACATTTTGATAATAGGAACTTTCATTAAGATGAACGATGCTGTGGTCCCAAAGTGTTCAAATCCACAAGAGTCTGCTTTATATACCTGGGGCAGAGTTAGCACTGCCAACTGTATAGGGAGACCGCAGTAAGGTTTAAGTCATTCACCAGTTTCTCCGAATGCTGACCTTTGAGGGGAAAGATACACCCAATCTAGCTGTGCAAACCCAGAGCTGGAGAGCAATCCTACATCAAGATGGCTGGTAGAGAGGAGATATAAATCTTAATAAAGACCTTGAGAGACTGCAGAAGTCTATTAAGAAGACCCCGCTCATGAAAAATGACCATGAGCAATGGTAACTTGCTGGCAATCATTTCCAAGGACAGCATGAACAACTCAAAGCAAAGGGCTTAGCCCTGCCTAACAGCTATGGTACTGATGTCTCGGAGGAGATCCAACAGTGCACAGTGCCCTAGAGCATGAGTAAATACTGTTAACTCAGTTGCTAATTGATGATAAGCACTTGAAACTCCACGTTGTATTAAAGCTGCTTGTTAATTATTATCGTAGCTATGCTTGACTGGGGAAAGGCATGAGGGAGCTGCTCCCTCAGAGGATCGAGCAGGACATAGCTGGAGCCTGCTGTTGTGCCATCCCCACTTCATGTAGGGCTCTGTGCTTGCAGAGTCCTCCCTAAATCACCGTGCATAATTCATACTGTGAGCAGCATGTCAGGAAAGCACGGGGCAGGCTCTTCCCAGCAGGAACCACTTTTCATGTTCGTAACAGACACTAGTAAAATGGAGCTCTGGTCCACGTAGCAGCTTCAAGGCACCATATTGACCAAATCAAGTAGGTTCCCTGGAAAGATTCACTATTTTGCAATGGAACACTTTCGTGGATGCTGCCTTGGCAATGATTTCATCCATAAGAAACCTTTTGTGATACAGAAAGAAGCAACAAATGTTTGTAGACCTTTAGATCTTGTGTCTTCTGGGGTGAAAAATTAAGGAGGTTGCTCTTTCCTCTTTTTTCTTTTATTTTTATTTTTCTTTGTGGAAGAGGGAGTTAAGTCATTGGTTCAGCACTCAAGATTATCAGTTATTTTGTTTGGATGATAACTATAAACTCTATTTGTTCATATTACAAATTTAAGAAGCCCAAATGGACTCTGGGTATTATAGGGAAGCTTCCAGGTGTTCACTGGTTTAACAAATTGGTCAACAACGACAGTTCTACATATACAGTAATAGTTCAGTGTCAGTGTATTTTTGATAAGTTAGACAACAGTTTCACAGTATCAATTATCTTTAGATTTGTGAAGTAGAACAGAGGAAAATTGATGAAGCACACTGTACTAGCTCTTAATGCAGAGCTACAGAATGTATAATTTAGCATTTATTTTATTGCCAGCATTATCTATATAATGTGTTAGTGCACAAAATAGCCTATCAAATGCATTAGCAAACAAAAGCTATATAAAGACTCCCACAACCAAAAGGCAGCTTATGAATAATTCACATTTCCATGCATTAGGAGTCATCCAGATAAAACACATAAAGTGCACTTAACTTGTCCCAAAGAAAACTTATAAGTTATCTGAATAATTGTATATAATATCAACATAATATTTCGGTTACTTTAAAGGATAAAGTTGCTTTCTTGGATGACTTTGAAGACAATTTGCAAGCTTGCTCAATTTATGCTGACAGTAATTGCTGTACAGCTGCCTGATTTAGACAGAGGGAGAAAAACAGGACGCACTGTGCAAGTTACAACTACAGAAGAAAAGCTGCCGGGCTACCTTTTGTGGTACCTCTTGTACTCATTGACAGGACTAGTGCCAGAGGTTCAATTATCTGTCCAGAACAGACACTGTTTTATTGGTAACTGTACTCAGGAAAAAAAAAAAAAAAAAGAAAAAGAATTACTTTTGACTCACATAGTATTTAGCACTAGATAAACACATATTTATTAGATTAACATGGAAGATTTAGGGAAGATTCTGTATGACTACAGAAGAAGTTATATGTTTCATCCCCAGAAATATAAAAGTTATCAAGGAGGTTGTGGAGTGCTCTGATTCTAAACAATTTGTTGAGTCATGCCTTTACCTATTTTTGATCCATTAGTATTAATGAAATAACATCGAACCACTTGCACAAGCCTGCAAATACAGAAACACAAGAAGTTTCACGCATTCACAGAATCAGCTGTACACATTCAACTTCAGAGGTGGTTTTCACTTCCCCACTGAAACCCATCCCTGCGTTACCATTAGATGGACTAAGATGCAGCAGCCACGATTCATAGCATCGCTTCTGTGGGTGTCAAATTTTGCCAAGAAGCCTTCAAGCAAGCGCCGTGCTGCAACAGTTAACAACTGACTAATGACAGACATATCAAATCATCAATGTAAATGGAGGGCAATGGGGTGGACAACTGTGGTTACACGATTTAACCTTACAACGGAGGTCACACAGCCTAAAGAATATATAAAGTTCCTCTATTTATGCTTTTTGTAGTTATTAACTCTTGGAGAAAGTGTGAAGTGTGACCCAAGATGTAAAAAGGGGCAGAATTTTTGGCATTTGTGCTCAGCTGATAAGTACTCAGACAGCATACAGCAAAGACCCAGGACTGCATTATAGGCACACATCCTCCCAGACGCACACAGGGCTGCAAAACATTAACTTGCTTTTAGGTAATCACTGTTGCGTACAAATATTTCTTCAGGAAATACTGCCGTTATCCTCAACTTATTCTCTTCCTTACGACTGCAGCTGACTAATTACCGCAAAATAATTTAGGAACAATTAAAGCATTTCTCATTGCTTGTCATTTGACTGAGAGCAAGTTTCTTGATGGAGTAATGAGCAAAGGTGTACACTAATCAGCCATTAACTGGCAGAGTGCTTAAACATCATTTCATCTTGCTCTAGGAAAGGTTGCGTGCTGCTTAATTTAGTGCCACTGGTTTGCAGGTTGGCTTACAGGTTGAAAGCTGCTTAAAACAGGATCCATATCTCTATTTAGTTGAATCTCACGTGATATGGAGCACATTTTCTTTTCACTGCAAGATTTATACCTCCTCTTCCATCCTGTGGTATTTTGGGAGGGTTATTGGTGCTCTAGAAGGGGTGCAGCAAACTGGAAGACTAAGACACCACATACAGAAGTTGTACTGATTTTCACACTAAGTATTCGAGCAAGATTTGCTATATGCAACAATCAAGTCTGGGTTCTTTTCAGGATACAATTTTGCTGCGCTTTACTGAGTAGAGCACAATATGAATTAATGCTGTCCCATCTGTCCTCAGAGGCAACAGATTCATAGTTTAGGGAAGCAGCTCTGTTACCAGCAAAGTCTGAAAAACTAAGTACAGGAAAGAAGAGCTTTGCGTGTCCTCTCTTCATGTGACCCCCGGAAAGCAGAAGGCACAGAGCGAGAGGGCAAACACTTTGTGCCATCCCCAGCTTTACCTCTTGCTCTCTGCTCCGATGAGTTTTACTCTACTTTTTTTCTTTGCCGTTATCTCCTACTCTTTTTGCAGAGTATCTGCCTCAGAGGATCCTGAACAGTTTAGGAATTGTTACCTAAACCCCCTCTCACTGTTCTTGCTTCTGACTGTGGACACCAACTCTGCTGAGACCCTACAGAGCATCACCACCTACCTGGTCTAGTATCCACCCGATCTAGTGGGAGGTGTCCCTGCCCATGGCAGGGGGGTTGGAACTAGATGATCTTTAAGGTCCTTTCCAACCTAAACTGTTCTATGATTTTTATGATCGTGTCCTCAAAACCACTGGAAATGGAATTCACAGAAATCCCCACTGGCTGCCTATTTTTAATATGATTTTTTTAAACCTGGCTTTCTAAGGAAACAAGTCTGATGAGACTATGCTGTACGTGTGTCTGCCCTGCTCACTTTTGGAGTCGTGGCTGCTCAACAAAATTTCACAAAGTAAAGTTTAACAAATGTATTAAAGGTCCCAGTTTTGTGGAAATGGGCAACCCAGTAGGAAAGCCAGATGAGACTTAACATCCATATGGAATGAAGGGATAGGTGATGAACACGATCACATTAGTAGGCACTGCAGAATCTACTCCAGAGACCATCTACAGCAGTCAGGATTCAGAAAATTCACTAACTACAGAACTACAGCTTTTATATAAAGAAACTTCATTTTTACAAGACTGCTCAGATACACAAAACTTTGCTGGGAAGATCCGTAATCCTCTGTTGCAAATAAAATATGCACTTAACCTTTACAGAAGACATTTCTCTTGCATTTACTTTTTCTTTGTCAGTGAATCAGACTTTTCGTTAGCAGATCAATTTTACAAATTACATAACCACAGAGTAATTGCTCAGTACTTATTATAAAGTGCAGAAAACAAGACACAATTGGAGTGACTCTGAAACATTTCAGTGAGATAGTCAACCAAGGACTTTTGGTTTTTTTGGAAACTGGAGGATTTGGGAGATAGTGGGAGACTCCAGGTCTGCAAAAGTTAAAGCCACGCACATATTACAGGATATCAGTTAATAGTAAAATAGAATTTTAAATCCTTCAGCAGCCTAGGAGCTTTGTAGTGAGTATTTATAGATAATTGGTAGGTATTGGTAGGTATGAATGTCATATGTAAATCAACCAGAAAATTATGCTGAATCCTCCAGTATATGTTTGTTTAAAAGCTTCACTTCTGTTCTTTCTGTTAGTCCTGCTATTATTGAGTTGCTACACATAGGCCAGTTTTAATTTATACCTCTCTGCCAGTGACCCTCACTGCAATGAGCATGGGGCAGATGCTTTATTCCTTTTGTGCCCCAAACTTATGGAAATTCCTCCAGCCACCGAGCTCTGAAACTCTAATTTCCTTCACGCTTGTGTAGAAGAAAGTAGCCCTACTGCACATAGTCACTCAGCAGAGGAATTACAGGATCCCTTGGGATTATCATAACCTTTTAGTCACCCAACAAGACAAAATGAGATCATTAGGCAAGTCAAATTTTGCTTTGAGGCAGAGATTATTCAAGGGTGTTTCACTGTCATCGATCTATGCACAAATCCAATCCTAATCACTGCCGTGTCTGAACACTTCTCCCTCCTCAGTGGGTATTATCTTCCCAGCATGCTCGTGCAGCGTGGAAATGTTGTTATAACCATTTTTTTTCAAAAAACAGGAATCACCAATTTGCAAGGTACAGCAAATACTTGTGAAAGCATCTGTGACTAAGGAGGGAACTGGGCCTGGCTCTGCAGTCATGTCTTCTCCAGGGGACTGTCCTCACCTACTTCTCACAGAGCCTTAGGCTTGAGGCATGGAGGACACTGCACACAACATATCCCAAGAGAAAGAAGGGGGTAGAAGAGGAACTGTTTTTATCAGAGGGCTGTAACCTCCAGGTAGCCACTCCCTGCAGCCTCAGAATAAACATTTGGTGCAGCTAATCCCTGACAATATTGTAAAGATATTTGCAAAGAGACATAGAGCCCATTGGTCCGGAAAAATTGTCTGAGATGACAAGATTGTGCAAAAAGGTGGTGATGACTGCAATACAAGCTTAAACCAAATACTTCGAGAAGAGGCTCAAACCAGCAATGACCCGTTTTTCTCAATTAAGTTTTGCAACAGCAAGACCAGACAGAACTGCAACTCCGAAGGCAGCTGTCAGAAAAATGAAGCCTCAATATGGATTTCAGTGAGGCTGTAGCTGAAGCAGGAGTTTTAAAATATTTATAGGACATTCACAATTCACAAGTATATGACATTCAACCAATCACATTGTCAAGCTCTCTGAACAGCCATCATAGCGTGCCTTCCATTTTATATATACGCAGTGGTTGCTCTATGGTAACAGTTGAAGCATGAGGGTTGTGTTAAAAAAAAAAAAAAGAAAAAAGAAATAATAAAGGGTTATTTTCTCCCTGCAGAAAAAAAAGGTATATCTACCACAAGCGCTTAATAGTACCTTTACTCAACTGTTATTTTACTGTCTGCACAGGCATCGCATAACCCGAGCAGCCTGCCACCATCCTTTCATCTTGATTAGGCTTTTCTGAAATTTGGCTTGTGACTGCGATGGAGGACAGCCGATAAAGACAAACCGCAGTCACAAGACTGGACATGCACATCACCTGGGAAATGTAGCCTTAGGTCTCAAGCAGTCTCGCACTTGCAAGTGCCTTGTGCCGATGGAGATGGGAGCAGGAAGGTACTGGTCCCTTTGCCAAAGGGATTGCAGGAGCACAACTCTATTGCAAGTAGTTTTGCAAAACCAGAACAAGAAGGTTTCCCTCTCTTAATAGAAAAACAAAGGAAACCTTCACCTGGGTAAACTTCTTTTCCCAATTAAGTTCCCCATGAATTTTGCCATGCTCGTGCAACCCAAACAGCACCACTCGGGTATCTGATCGCTGCTCATTGCAAGACTTTCCTTTGCATCCCTGTATTATGAAGCTTTTTATCCTCTTACCATGTGTCAGCCCACCAGCAAAGCTGACTGCCCCACTTCTGTGTCCTGTAGCCCTTTACATTGTCAGGGTGGTCGCGTGACATTGCATTTGATAGGCAACTCCACACTGCTACAGCATTAGCCATACACTGACATTGGTGCTGGAGAAATATGCAGTGTAAAGAAAGACCAGCATACAGCAATAGCTCGCATTAGACAGTCACACTGATCGGTGCAGGTGGGTATCCTTTATAGGCTTCTCACGGGCAGGTGGTTTTCACACTTCAATCATGCCCTCACAACGCGCAGATTTCCACTTCAAAGGTTTGGCAGTGTTGAAAAGAGGTTTTTCAACCTACACAGAGTTCATTTAAGTTAAGAGAGGTTCATCTTCCCCAAGTTTGTACTGCTGGAATGGCTTTACCGTTACAGTGTTCAAAGTTCTCTCTAAACACCTTTTGGCGAAGTAATACAGCTCTCCTCCCTGAGAATGACTACTGTACACGTACATCCACATACACACAACCATGCTTAATGGGACTATGGCATATACGGAGTTTGCATGTCTGTGTGTATATGCAAGTATATATATGTATATACGTAAAAACAGAATTAAAAGATTTGGGAAATCTGCTTCTGAGTTCCTTTGAATCCCATTTGATACCAAGAACTCAATATCTATATCGCACTGCGATTTTGTTTTTGAGTATGTAATTTCTTTGCCTTTTTTCTATTTTTCCCCTGTAACGAGTTTGTGAGGATAAGAGGAATTTTTGCCCCTGGCACTGGGCTTGCAAATGAGGGGATTTTGCCATTTATGAAAAGCTCTTTTGCACGAAGCATCCCTCAGCCAGGGTTCGGCTGAGTCCCAGACAGGCTGGTGCTTCAGCTGGATTCTGCTGCAGGGAGGCCAGAGGAGGGATTATGGTTGGTAAGTAAATAATGGACTTTGATACTGTGTTGAGCCATGTAAGAAAGTTATCTGAGCACGCCAGGAGCTTATAAATGAAAGAGCCTCTCATGAACCACTTCAGAGATGGGGGAAGAAGAGACCTGTGAGACTTAATGATTCAAAGAAAACCTATCTGCTAGTTAGGAAATGAAGCCTTAGATGACTGACCTAAATCCCAAGTAATGCTGAAGAATGGCAGAAAGACTGAGCCGAGTGCAGTCCTATCATTTAATCTTAAGTCTTTCTGTAGTCCTATATGTATTACTCAGTAAAAGATAATACAAGGAACAATAATAATATATCTAGAATAATGTAACAATACATGAAGGAGCTTTGCATAGATGAGCCATAACTGTAGGCTTCATCTGTTCTGTTTAGTTATGCTAATAGAAAATAAAGATTTCCAGAAAACATTAGAAGGAAAGAGATACAAAAGAAGTGGCCTGGAGCTTTATATGGGCAGAAGTCAGAAAGCCAGCTGAGTTCCAAATCAGTGAATAAATATATTCATTATCTTATAGAGAGTAAAATAACTTCATATTAGCAGTATGGATATTTGTTTACCATGCTTCTATTAAGATAATTTAATAATACCATGTTTAGTTGCCTTGGAGAAATTAAACTAACTTCATACAAGTTATAGGATAATAAAAGGCAGATTGGTTTCATAGCAAGATGGTTTTCCTTGGCTCTGAACCTGCTTCACATCAGCAGATGGCCTGAAACCTCTCCTGAATCTTAAGGTATACCCCTGAACTGAGGTAAGTCAGGGAAGATTTTCTCCCCGATTAGGTTACATACCTGCTACTGTTCTCTTTCTGGTTTGATTTTAACAAATTCTTTTATTTTTTACATTTATTTTCTTTATCACTTACTATCCACATAATTACGCATTCATATATTCTGTGTGACTGTAATACATAAATCCGCCACATCACCATCTTTTACTAAGTATGTAAAATTCAAAGGAAAATTTATACTGTATTTAGTACTGTAAGAGCTCCATTTCTTTGGAAAAAGTTCTTCCTTTGAATGTCACGGTTCCCAACTCACATCTGAACTCTACACAGCAAATTGCATACTAGTGTGTTATCTTGAATGGTATATGCATTTTGATAATGTAAAACATTATTAATTTCTGAAAGCCTTACACAGGTATCATGTCTCTTTGCTTCCATTATGGCACATCTCCCATCAGATGAAATGCTACCCCAGACTATTCTCAGCACTGGACCTCTGGGGAGGGATGCACTTAAGCTTTTGGGAGCTGCTGTGCCAGCTCCCAGCTGTGTGATGAGATTCCAGGAGGTCTGCACTGGTGTGGGTACCAGCGAGGCCATGGAGGATGGCAGCGCTTTGACCTGTGCAAGCCTGGGGAAGCATCACGACCCATGGACCTGCAGGCTGGGTCCATCTCCCTCGTCTCCACAGCGCATATTCAGCAGGGAGAGCTTCACCCGGGCTGCAAGACAGGCAGATGCTGTTCAAAAACCTTTGAAAAAACTGCTAGCACTAGAACGGGGGATGCCTGCTTAAAAGCAGACAGGCATAAAAGTTGGAGTATAGGAAAAAGCTAGTACTTTACATTATAATTCTGACTTTGATATCAATTCCTTTGGGCTGGTGTGTAAAGATACAGTTTTCTAGTCTGGGAGACTAATGCTAGGAATCTAAGCCTATTTGTAGACACAAGTAAGCTGGTTCTGAAAGGTGCTCAGTAACTCCAGCACATACAGCAATGGAGATTCACACAATGCCTCTAACTCTGGGACAGATTTAAGATCTTTCTGAGGAGCCCAGCCTGTAAAATGAGGATACTGATGTTTGCCTGCTTCAGAGGGTTGCTCGAGAATTAATTACTGCTTGTGTTGTCCTGTGAATTTTCTAAATATTGTGGAAGGGCTAAATAATAACTTTTGCTTTAGGTAGTCTGAACAGATTGTTTTAGAATCATACGATCATAGAATAATTTGGGTTGGAAGGGACCTTTAAAGGTCACCGAGTCCAACCCTCCTGCAATGAGCAGGGACATCTCCAACTAGATTAGGTCCAATGTGACCATGAATGTTTCCAGGGATGGGGCATCTCCCACCTCTCTGGGCAACCCGTGCCAGTGTTTCACCACCCTCAGCGTAAAAATTTTCTTCCATACATCTAGTCTAAATCTAACCTCTTTCAGTTTAAATCTGTTACTCTTGTCCTATCGCAGCAAGTCCTACTAAAAAGTTTGTCCGCAGCTTTCTTATGAGCCCCCTTTAAATACTGAAAGACCACAATCAGATCTCCCTGGAGCCTTCTCTTCTCCAGGCTGAACAACCCCAACTCTCTCAGCCTGTCCTCACAGCAGAGGTACTCCAGCCCTCTGATCATTTCTGTGGCCCTCCTCTGGACCCACTCCAACAGGTCCACGTCCTTCTCGTGCTGAGGACTCCAAAGCTGGACATAGTACTCCAGGTTGGGTCTCACCAGAGCGCAGTAGAGGAGCAGAATCACCTCCCTTGACCTACTGGCCACACTTATTTTGATGCAGCCCAGGATGTGGTTGGCTTTCTGGGCTGCGAGCCCAGCTCATGTCCAGCTTTCCACCAGTACCCTCAAGTCCTTCTCTGCAGGGCTGCTCTCAATCCCTTCATCCCCCAGCCTGTATTGATACCGAGGGTTTTCTTTGGACCTGTATCAGCCACACCACACAGACACTGCTTCTGCTAGAAAAGTGTTAGCACTTCTCCATTAAAGCACTGCTGGTGCAAAAAGGAAATAAGAAACCTTTTTTTTCCCCCCTCTTAAGCAGCATCAAGCTAAAATATAATATAGTCTGCAAGGCAATTAGATGCGATATCATCATAGACTCATGAAGGATGGAATTCACTGCAGTGCTTATCCCCACTGCATAGCACAAAAACTAGAAACTACATCTCTGAGACTGTTTACCCTCCGCAGATCTTGCCAAATTCAAGCCATTGGATCCTGGGAATTAGTGATGGAAAACAACCCCAAACATTAGATCATTCAGACCACCTCTTTACTGATGCTAGACTGTTCTCCTAAATCAATATTTTAGTGTTTTCTCTAGGTCAGTTGAAAATTTTCATATAATGGCAAAGGGATTTAGCTGCATCCCCTGGGAACTATTCCATAGCTGAAGAGATGTTACAGGCAGGAAGCTTTGCTTTATATTCAGCATACATTATTCCATTTAAAATTCCTTTCCTTAAACATAAATTAAACTCCAACTTGTTTTGACAAATATTTTCTCATTTTCCTCATGTTTACATCTTTCATAAATATGTAGACTGTTATAAACCCGTCTCCGCATTACTCGTCATTAAATCAAAGCATTTCATACGTATTTTAATGTTCTTTCATACACTAATTGTTCCAATCCCTTGATCATTTCCTCTCGCTCCACATGTAATCCTATGAAAGACTGCTGAAGAAGACACGAATTCATAGCAGAAAGCAAAACAAACAGGGGTAAGGCAAATATGATTTCTGGATTTGATATGGTAGGAAGAGAGGCTAACGGGGAGGTCTTCAAGATATTCTTAGAAACACTTTTATCACAAATCAGGAAGGTAGAGTCCTCTTGACATTGTCTTGGTGTGCAACGAGCTGACAAGAAATTAGTTGCGGAGATGATTAGGAAGGAAAATGAGTGCAGTTTACACACATCTGAGTGGTACCAGCAGCAATGCGCCCACCTGGCATCCCCTGGGAGGCAGAGCATCCTGGGCACGAGGCTGCACCCAGACCTGCTGCATCCTGCAGAAAGAAAACTCCTCGGGGGACTCCCACGGATTCCTGAGTGCTCAGTCACGGGGAATCAGGAGCAGACTCACCATCAGGAGCAGTCTCAGTGGTGAAAGAAAGAGCCTGAGAGTTTTTAATAATGAATTGCATAGAGCTCATTCTCTCTGTAAAACCTCCACAAGCTGTGGCTGGCTCCTCAGACGCAGTCCCTGAGCTAGATCTCAGAACAGACCAATGGTTTCAGACTGCTCATAAGCAGGAACATTAAAAGTGCTATCAGTTTATACCGACACATGATCAGATGTAGAGGGGAGAAATGGATACAAGAGGAAGACTTACCACAGAAGCTAACAGCAGGCCTGTGCAGTGGGCTGAATCTTGCCAAAAGGACTGTGGTCCCCGCTTCTTGCATAGCTCTGTCAGCAGGGCATAGCTTCTCCCAGAATTGTACCTAGTATTCAGATACCAGGGTCTAATTTTCTGGAGAAAAGGAGGCTGAGGCGACATCTTATCGCTCTCTGCAACTACCTGAAAGGAGCCTGTAGCGAGGTGGGGCTAGATCTCTTCTTCCAAGTAACAAGCGACGGGACAAGAGGAAATGGCCTCAAGTTACATCAGGGTAGGTTTAGGATGGATATTAGGAAAAACTTATTCCCAGAAAGGGTTGTTAAGCATTGTAATAGGCTGCCCAGGGAAGTGGCGGAATTGCCATTCCTGGAGGTGTTTAAAAGATGGGTAGACGTGGTGCTGAGGGACGTGGTTTAGTGGTGGTGTTAGTAGTGTTAGGTTGATGGTTGGACTTGATGATCTTACAGGTCCCTTCCAACCTAGACGATTCTATGATTCTAATTTAGGTGCTGCCCAGAGGAGCTCCATGCGTAGGACATCTAGAGCAAACCGTCCAGACTTTGAACTTTCAGAGAACCATGGATGTGCTCAGTGGATGCCTTGTACGCAACCCCACTGCAAAATCAGGTCCTTAATCTGCAGTGGTCAAAATTAATGTGCATACATACCTAAGATGCAAATTCTGAGACAATCATCAAGCCTTAGGGAGACAAACTGGGAAAGCAGAGGCCTTTGCCATATTAGTGCCTACAGTTTTCATATATCAGCTTTTGTAGCATCAAGGCGACTAAACCAATTAGTTATAAAGTTACAAAAGCTAGTTCACATTTAAGAGGCAAAAAGTTGTTGAAGGAGAATTCATAAAGAATTTATGAGTCAACACAAATCCTATGATTTGTGGGGAGACATATATGAATCTTTCAAAAAAGATCTCAGCTTCACTTTATTATTTTATTGCTTTTAAAATAAGCTGAATTCATTCTAAGTAATTTATGCCATTACTGCTTCATTTTCTGAGCAAACAAAGGATTCTGGCAGACTTGACAGAGAACACGACTGAAGCTGAGAGCTGGAAGTCTCCGTGTCACATCTCCCTGTCGTACCTCTGTGAAGAACAGAGTGCCAAAAAACTTCAGTCCACCCTAGTGTGGCTTTTAGTTGCAGCCATCTATCAGTCTCAATACAGGTCCACAAGGGATTGCTCTTCACCGAAAGAAAGACAGTAGGATGATGTGTCCTTCTGCAGGAGGACTTTTTATCCTATCAATTGCTATACACAGCCTGAAACTGTAGCAGATGTTGAGGAGAATAATATCCCATCTACTTATTTTCAAACAAGTTACTATTTGAGAGATACGTAGTTCTCAGGAACAGCTCCACAGAAGTAATAAAAGCAGTGAAATGAAGGAAGCAGTCGTAAATCTGTTTCATTCATGTGGTCCAGCATGTGCTTGCTCCAAGCTTTATGGGGAGCAACAACAGGGCAAGAGGAGGAATGGCAAGAAATGCTCACTAGAAATCTTTTCCATGCTCTGTCCAGATGAGATTCCAGCTTCAAACCAAATGATCATAAATTCTATCATACTATTGACTTTCCAGCTAGCAGTCTGGCCACATTCCCAAAGGGTCAACCAAGCCACCTCTAAAGCCTCCCTGCTTGCAAGGGCTCAGCTTTGTACAAGTCTGAAGTCTAGATGTGAATACCACCTTGGAGTAAATCGGCATACCCTCCTCTGAGTCACTGCATCTCTTTATTCTCCAAGAACATCTGTGGGATGCAGCCTTACTACACTTAACACAGCTCAGCTATTCTAATACATTAACCCAACAGAGATGTTCAAAACAAATGGGTACTTTGAATGATAGAAAGCTTTCTATAACAAAACCAGCTTGCCCAGATGGTTGAGACGAACAGTCAACATATTAAGAAAGACCTTTTCTCTCTCCCCTTCTCAGTCTCTGAGGCTGAATGAATTAAGCTACATGCTCTCAAATGTACCCTAGCAGGTTTCCATCCACCCTCCTTGTTAAAAAATGCTCCCTTGAGCTTTCTACCAACACGAGGATTGCCTGCTGGCATCACTTAGCCCCAGATGTTGTCCTTTCCTTTGTCCTGAAAATGGAAAGGACATTTCCTTTTTAGCAATGAGCAAGAATGACAAAATTAAGACTGACCTCAGAAAGGCTCAAGAGACCCCCATCCTTCCCCCTTGTAGGTATTAGAGCAGAATAGAGTCAACACACAGGAATGCTTTTCCGCCCTTGCCTCACACATGAGTTATTTGGAAGCCAATAGTGATAAAAAGAAATCATAATGGGAGAAAAATGGTCATAAATACAACAATGGCATGTTTGAGGCAAGGCCAAAACGGATCTGGGAGATGCTCTGTTAGTGAGATGGAAAGAAAAATTCCTCTCTGTTTATCAGCCTGTGGTAAAACTGTCCAAAATTCACTGGAAAGTAAGGAGCTAGCCATCTTCCTGACCGATCCTCCATCTTTGGATATCTTCAGCCTATGCTGGAGACCACTCTGATTTTCACCACATGATACGAGGTGCGGGCGAAAGCCAGTCATTCTGCCTGAAGATACGAACTGATAACTGCAGGGGAAAACCATCTTGTCCCAGAGCACCTAGTAAAACACTTAAAAGCAAAGGGAACAAGTCCTTAGAGTTCAGTAAACTCCAGAGTTTGCATAAACAAATTCTTTATGAACGGAAAGACTTGCCATTTTGTTTACTGCCATCAGAAATCATTACTTTCACATGGCTTTTACACTTACCAAATTCGTGTAATTATGCAAACCGCTGCATTCGCAGAGGCATTCTGAGCTATTAGCACTGTTTCTCTAATATGTACAATTTTTTTGCCAGAAGGACACCATACCATTAATTCTGTACCCTCTCTAAATGCAGTAATTATCTAGCAAACAGATATTTTGCACCACACTTCAAGGACACTTTCACCTTCCCATCCTCCAGTGCTGTTGCTGGGCAAAGGAGAAGAAGTCACCATTACCCTCTAAGGAGACAGGTTCAAGAGGAGTCCCCAGTACAAACTCAACAGGTTTTTTTGTTTTGTTTTGTTTTTAAAGCAATAATGAATTATTATAAGTAGGCCTTCACTGACTGTGCTATTTGCCATGAAATTCTGCACATTAATTTGCATGAGTATAACCCATAAAATTTTCAGATTAAATACTCAATTTAGCACAGAGCACATGCAAGACTAACCAGCAGTGGTGCTTCTCAGGTGCCAGCTTTGACCAGGCTCAAGTACTTCTTTGCTTACGTAAACTATTCTTCCTGTCAAAGATGCATGAGCCCTTGGGTAACAAATGCTAGCCCTCCACTCAGACGAGGCAAACTGTAACTGAGTTGTGTAAGAAAGCCTCTGTGCATGTACCTTTATCAATGCATTTCTTGATACAGATGCCAGCAAAAGGGGAAGGGCGGCTCCTTGCTCAGTTTTGTGTTGGCAAAAGCAGAGGAGACCCGTACCACCAGCTGTGGTACTGGCGAGCTGTGTCACAACACAGCCCATCTCCTGCAGTCCCACTGGACCCCAGGGACGTCTCACTGCTTCAGGTGATAGGGAGGTAGAATGTCCCAAAGATCTGCATTCATGCTGGGACTGTGGCACAGGACTGAGCAGCACGACCCATCTATCTCAACGGGCCCTCAAAGGACCACGAAACTGCCAGTCAAGAGCAACTCAACCCACTGGCAGCCTGTTCTCAGGCAGAGAAACCCCAAATCCCACTAGTGAGGAAGTGATTTGTAGTACTAAAGATGTGCAAGATGGCAGCTTTCGTTTTTCATCACCATTTTGTCAGTCCTTTAAATATGGGCAATAAAAAGCCCATTTTTTTCATAAAAAAGTTATTTTTGCTGAACATAAATAGATTGCATTTCAGCTTCTCCCCTATTAAACTTTAGGGAAGACAAAAATATTCACAGCTTTCCCCCTTTTTCCTGCTTGAAAAGAAAGGGGAAAGGCCAGATCCTATTTAGGAACTTAAATTAGGAGGACTAGACTCAAGCTCCTATATCTAATAGTGGCATACGGACCCTTTATTTTAATAAACCCCAAGACTCTACCAAGAAGATCATTACAGCTATACAAAATGAATCAAAGGCCAATTACCGGCTCCCCATTGGTGTTTTGTTAGTGCCGAGAAGCTCAGTCCGTGGGAACTAAAGACAGGAGGATACAGCCCATGTTGGTACTTTCAGAGAAGAGCAAAAGGAGATTGGGCTGTGGTGGTAAAAGGTCCCTCTACCCTGGAGGTAAATAATGCAAAATCAGAGAAGCTGCCCACATTGTCCCTGAATAGGAGAGCTGAATTCCAGTGCTTCCCTTCCTCGTTCCCCTCTCTTTAGAATTTAAAAATTAATTCAATCAATTAAGAATATTTTGCATCTCATTTAAGTAAGAGCAGAATATTTGGAGCTACCTAACTGTGCAAGCAATGTAGCTAAGCCCCTGTGCCACACGGCTTGTTAAATTAGATGCATTCACCCAGAAGACCCTCAGCATCTAATTCTTGACCTATCGAAGCTGATGGAGGTCTGCCAATTACTTCAGGGAGGCCAGGATTTCACTCCAGAAACCTTGGATCTCATCATTCACAGTGAAAACGCTGACTAGAAATGGTAAAGTAAATTTTGTACATCATGCTGTCACTGCTAACAGTGATTACAAACAGCCATTAGCACAGCAGCAGCAAGATGGACTTCTGAGCAGAGGTGCAGTCAACTTCTTAGCCTGTTCTATCGTGACATGAGCATCACAGGTGAAAAGTGATTTACAAAAAAAGCGAACACTTTAGAAAGTTTTAAAAGCACATTTTCATTTGCTTGCTGAACTTTCCATTTTCCCTTTACATTGCTGAGGTGCTTGAAATGCAGTGTGATATTTTGAGAGCATTATTTCGTCTGTAAAATTTTGTTTAAAATGCTAAAGAGATTCTGATGTCATCCCTAGTATGACTGTAACTCAAACCGAAACAAAGTTAATAACAAGCAGCCTCTCCTATACCTTCAGATGAAATAACCTCCAAATGAAAGGAGCTTGCTAAGACAGAAAAAATGTTGGGGTGACCCTGTCCTCCCAGGGGGATCTCCTTGGCAGTTTATTGCCAGGGTCGTACATCCCACAGGTGAGGGAGATGAATACACAGTCCGCCAGACGGCCACCCTTAGGTTCCCACTCTGTGTAGCTATGGCTTAGCTACATTACAATCAACTCCATACAAAAACCACACAACCTTGCCAGGACAATGAACACCTAACTTCATTCACTTTTTAACAATGCAATTCATTAATTTTGTCTGATGGTGCAGTAAACATTTATAGGTATGTTTAATCTTACGGGCAATCCCCACAGAAACTAAAAGAACTGTTGTCACGAGTGAAATCACTTACATAAATAAGGGTTTCCAAGATTAGCGTGTTAAGTTTCAATATTGTTTTTTAGCTATAGGGGTTTGCAAAATTCAAACAGAAAGCAGAAGAAGCATTTTAAAATAGCATGTGCAATTTCACTCATTCTACATTTTAATCTAAAATTGCAACAGGATATATTTGTAGATTGCTTTATAAAGTCCACTTAAAAAAATTAAATCAAGTAATTTAAAGCCCAATCACTGAGATTTGGAGACTTGTAAATTCTCTAATCCAGTTTACATTTCACAGCTTTACCATACTTGGGAGTCCCTCACTGACCTTGCAGTGACAGATCTACCACTTACATATGTAGTGAATTAAGTAGTTCCCATTTTGAACCAATACACCAGATATTAAGTGTAATTAGAAACATTATAAGAGTTATAAAAGGAGCAATACACAGCAATATCTGTAACCTACATTTCTATTGATTTAGAGTTTGTGTCACAAGTTTCACAACACAAAGGGCAAGCCCTGAATAACTAAGACCAGTTCAAGCAAACCTATCTTTGCAGGGAAGACCTCTGTAGCACTAATTGCCATGTCCAAGAACATATTAAAACATTTTCCATTATTATTTTAAATCAATGCAGTTTGTTTTGTTAGGTTGGACTCAATGATCTTAAAGGTCCCTTCCAACCTAGATGATTCTATGATTCCTCAGCAGCAAAAAGCGTCACACACAGAGCAGAAGTGCCAAGTGGCCTCCCTGAGATGAACAATCGGACATACTCAGTTTCATAAACAGAAAGTAATAAGTGATTGTGTGGCATTTATGTGCAATTGGTTGACGTTTAATAGTTTTCCTGGTTCACTTGACTGAGTACTTTCCAAGCGAGTCCTTTCAGTGGGGCTGAGTACCCGGGCCTGGGGAAAAACCACTGGTCCGGAGGGGAGAATGGCAGAGCCTCCCAACTCAGCCACGGGGAGTCCTTTAAAGTAGGGGACGTCTGTTCCCCAAACACAGAGACTACAAGCCACATAAGTCACCGTTGCTCCTCCTGGGTGGTTACTTACCCAAGGACAAAGGACTCCCAGTGATGGGAGTTGGTATCAGCAAAAAGATAGTGGTGTGAGCTGCTGCATCCAAATCCCTCCTTCCTTCTCCTTTCCTCCACCAGCTGATCACACAGCCATTGAAGGGGAAGAGAGGAGAAAGCAAAAGGAGGACCACAAAACCAGAAATCCTGAGCCCTCTGTTGCCCTGTGCCAACACAGTAAGCAGTTCCCCCAACCCACCTCCAGCCCCTGTACCTGGGATTGCGGGGGTCTCTGTCACCCTTGCGCCTCTCAGACCCCCATTCCTACCTGCCAGCACTAACCAGATCGGCATCGGGCAGGTCCCCGCTGCTCACGCCGCAGGAGGGCTGCTCCAGCTCTGCCCGGGCGGGCACCCATGGGTGCTGCAGACTCATTCTCCGCTGCGGGAAGGGAGGAGCAGCTCAGCCAGCGGCCGGAGGATGCTCAAGCCCTTCTCTGCCTGCCCACACTGAGGGTCATCTGCAGACTTTCAGATGCCTCCTCCCTCATTCCCACTCTTCTCCCAGTCGTCCTTCTCCCATTAGTGCTTCCTGCAGAGGATGAGAGAGGCACCCTTGAAAATGGAAGGGGGGGGAGTGCTAATTGATGGACTTTTGCACCCATTAGTCTCCTGTTAAAAGCTACTAGAGGGAGAGGCAGAAAAGAAGTCATCAAGAAATTTCCTGAGATGCGTGCTCCCTTCCTAAATCTGTCTTTTCTCATTCAGATCTTGTACCATCAGCTTTTACCATGTGCACACGCTTTCTTGGGCAGAAGAGGCAGAGCTCCTGCAGGCGGCTGTGTCACAGCACGACCCAGAAGTATCTGTCCTGCATGCTGCAAGGAAGAAATGACATCTTCCAAAAAGGTTTAAAGTTACACCATATTCCTGTGTTATGGACAGCAAAGAATATACGAAGCCACACTAGCTGGAACCTGCACTCCTACCCTATGTCTCAGCAATGAAACTGCAGGTTACTGCCACTTGAGGGAAGGTGAAAGCTTTTTTATCTAAAAGTCAGGATTACAAGACCTGATATACATTCTGTTAACAGGTTTTAGCATTTCAGCCTTGTTGCTTTTGGGGCTGGGGGGTCAGGCTATAATTCTTTAAAACGTTAAAGTATTTTAAAAGCACTTAAATAAGACATTCTTTTTACATCTCAGTCCCTATGCATACTGACACAAGTCACCTAAAATAATATTCATCAAGATAGATTCTTAAGAAGCAGCAAGACAGAGAAATTGCTTCAGAATAAGTGCTTTTACACCAATTTGTAGCCTAAAATACATAAATTATGAGCAGGAAAGTACAGATTCCTGATGGAATCAGTTCCAGGAGCTGTTCCTGAAGAGAACAAATTGCTTCAGCCCACCACCAGAAGTACTTTCCAGAGCAAACTATAGGGATTTTTTAAAAGCCATATTTACTCCAAACATCCCTTCAAACACTTGGCATGAAAGACCATAGTAGGGTTTTATAGCCGTCACAGACTATTGGGTCAAAAATCCATTAAAAAAAAAAAGCTTAAATACTTATAGGTGTGATGGATCACAGTGGGGTGTACTATTGAGTAAATAATGTGTGCTCTAAACATTTTCTAAATAAAGGTTTACACAAGAGACTCGGTGGCTCTGAAGTAGCCACTATACACTTTCATATCAATTTTCATGTTTCCATTAAAATTGCTTTACTTTTTTATTACAAACAAAACTTGGCATAGTGTTCGTTCCAAGCTTGTTGCAAGTGTTAACCAAATATCTCTCCATCATTAACAACCATTACTAATGAGCTCTCAAGACAGCTCAGTATGGAAGTTAAATATTATAATCTTCAGTCCTCACGACAACCCAGCATGCCCATTAAATATCATAATCTGTAATCTTCTTTATAATGACTGTAGAGATTTTTTTTTTTAAGCAAATGTATTCAGAATTGAGTACAGAAAGATTGATTGCTTATTGTTGCTGCTGGTTTTGACCCTAGAATTAATTTTCCTGTTTTTTTTCCTGATAAGTTTGGCTTTCTATCCTTAATTAGCTGAGTTGGCCGTATTTTCAGGAGTGTTTACTTACCAGCCACTTCACCAGCAGGAGTGGATAGTTGCTGAACACTTTGGAAGATTTAACTCTCAGTGATATGTGCCAACACTTTGGAGATCCGTGTGAAACATCGGCCAGATCAAGAAATTAATTGAAAACAATGAGAGGCTTCCTGTGGATGTCAGAACCCACTGGAGAAACAAAAGTGAAGTTTCCCTGCCTTTTGCTGAAGGACATTCTATTTGCTGTGAAAAATGCCCGACGTTTTCCAAGCAATGCTATCTTTTGTATGTATGTAATATTTCAAAAATATCCTGAAAGCTTCATATTTTAATAAACAGTTCCTATATCCAATTTTTATTAATATGTTTTTAAAAGGGGAGTAGATAATTAACAGTATGAGTCAGATCCTCAAGCAGGCATAAATCATCATAGCTTCATTGGTTTCAATTTATACTGCCTGTGAAAAAGACTCTCTATACCTTTCTGGAATCACAGAGCGAATTCATCATCCCCAAATAATTAAGGATTTAATTTAATTATCTGTTAATCTCTTCATTTTATGACTGTATTCTGAAGGATGGCAAGAACTATGCAGAGCTATTGCAAGGGATGTTAATGATAAGTACAATGTAAATCATAATTTTGATATATCCATAAATACTGAGCAAGTTAATGCCGAGAGTTAAGTGGAGGAAGCGAGTGTGCGCCATATCATAGACTTATAAGCTCCTGCATAAATATATTATGGCTTATTATAAATGCACACACTGCACAATAAAAGGTCTATCCCTTTTGTTTTAATCCCAACCATAAAAGCCCTCTTCGAGATTTTGACATACTTCTATCCAGAATAGTTTGCAGTAGGAAAAAAGAAACAGTAGCATTTAAAACTGACATTTGCTTCAGCAGAAATTTAATTTTGAGCTATATTACCCTGAAATATCAGGTACCACAATGATGGAGCAGAGACAAATGCTTTAGGGAAAAGAGCAGAAAATGCATCAATTAAAGGATGCTTAATAGCCTGCAGTTTAATAGCTTTTACAAATAGGAGGTAAAGGACAAAGTGTTCAGCTGCACAACAACATACACAGCTATAGACAAATAAAATATTTCTATCCAAGAAGGACATTTTGCCTCTTAAAACTAAACCGCTCCCTGAGCCCATTTAAGTACCATGCTTTGACTACTGTAATTATCTCATGTCACTTAATATGATATAATATCTACTTATGCTTAATGGATATGTTTTAATTTCTAAGGAAACTGTGCCTGTTTGCACAAATGAAACTCGTATGATGATTAAAACATAATATAAAGGCAATAACACTTTCTAACAAACAAAACTGTAAATAGAGACATTACTTCTATTTCAAGACAGATTTAAAAATGTCTACTCAATGTCCTGACTATAAATTACTGTATATTATGGAAATCAACCATTTCTTATCACTGATGGAATCTCATATCAAAGCAACTTTTAAATACTCAATATTATCAGGAAGCAAGCCAACAGATTTTCAGATCACAGAAGATACACATTATTTAACTAATAACGCAAGATACTTTATGTAACTTAATTAATTGATATCAGAGCCCCATCTGCTGAAAGCATCCAAAAAATTAATTTAATGACTTTAAAATCACTTTTAAAATGACTACTGTTTGTGTCATACTTTACAAGGGGAAAAACTGACCCCAAACTTCTCAAGAAAACCCATAAAAAGCAGTTTATGAGACATCAGAGACATGCCCATTTCACTTGTTGCACCAAATCAACTTTAAGTTTGGTAAAGAATCATCTCTTCAATTTCTCTATGGTCTTATTTCCAACCTATAAGATATGCGATTTTGTATAAGTAAATATGCCATTCAATTATTATTTAATTCACTTGACCATCATTCTACGTGGGCTTTTAGCACATTCTATATATTTCAGCTCTACAATACATTTGAGCTCTAAAATACAGCCTGAGGGGAAAAGAGGGTTTTTTTGTAATGCTTTTTTTATATTCATCTACCCTTAAATGGCATTTTTTAAAGGCCACTGAGGAAATCGGTTTAGCTTAGGTTCCTCATGGTTTTTGCTGCATAAATGTTGTTGTTGTTTCAAATTCTCTAAAATTTTTCTCAAAAGTCAAATTTACATGAATGCTTAATGTCTCTAGAAATTTGCAGATGCAACTAATCTGCATGACAATAAACACACAATCAAACCCTGCATTGAAAAGTCTGACCAAATACCGTGCATGCAGCAAGACAGCTTGTCCACAAGCATCAACACTATCTGCACGTAATTTATTTGTTACCATTGCAATCATTCTAATAGACTAATGCAGATTTTTCACTCACCCTCCATAATTTTTTAAATCTCTTCACTCTGGATAATTTGGATTTGTTCATCTCTGATGTCTGCAGGTCAAATATGTATCCTATGTGGCTGTAAATATATTCTACAACCAGACGGGTGCCTAAAACAGTAGAGTGATAGATATTCTTGAAAACAGAGGCACTCCCTGGCTTTTAATGCTCCTTCCAATAACCACACAGTTCATAGCTCAGCATAAAGTAACCAATAGCCGAACATGACACCAAAAAAAAAAAACCAAAATCCCTCCTTTGAGATCATAGAGGGAGAAGTCTTGATCCATCCAATACTTGATTTAGGTCAGTGGAAAAAAAAGATGCTATTATGTCAGCCGTCCAACTTTAAGAAGACTTGTGAGCTGACAATCGTGGCACTTTAAAGCACTGTCATGATGAGTCTTTACAAAGGGATTGTTTTAATCCTACAGCCAAAAAAATGAAAGCTACTTAAGATATATGAAAATCACATGATATTACAGAAACGTCTGCAATGTGCTGCAATGGAACAATGCTGAGAAATACCTTATGTAGTGTTTTCTACTTTATTTTTGTGATATCCTAAGGATGTGAGGTTTATATGATGGTGTGAGTGTGCATATCTGTCATTTCTCCTAAATGATTTTTAACCCTTTGTCCCCTTTTAAATAAAAATTAAAAAATCATATAAAATAGAAGTCTCAAAGATGTTAATTTTTAAGTTTCCTGAATTCACTGAATGACTTGAAAAATTGTACTGATTCTTATTCTAAGGGAAAGGTGACAGTGAGAGAATCTATCCAGGAAGGAGATTCCATGGAAAGTCCCAACCACGACAAAATTTTAATCATAGTTCGTGTTATCCCATTCACAAGTTGCTATAAGAGAGAAGAGCCCTTTGGTTTTATTGTTCATATGTCTGGGCTACTTAAATTCTCTTACAGTTTCAGGAAATGGAAAAGAAAGCAGAAAGTGCGTGAAATATATGCCTTTGATAAAACATAAAAACCCCCGCCATATTTCAAGTCCATTTCTGGAATGAGAAAAGAAGCTTGTTTGACAAACACTATGATTTATTATGGGCAGCTACAATTCAAAGCTGACCTGCTGTGGTGTGCAATGAGCCATCTCTACAGATGTGACTGGTTAGAGGACACCCTTTTTAAGTGTCAGCTCTAATTGAAAGCTTGGTAGTGTAACAACCCAGGTGGCTGGAAGGAAGTCATTCAGCAGAAATGCATAAAAGGGTTTTGCTTTGAATATCTGGTATACAGAGTGGCTCTCTCCACAAGAATAAAGGGGTTACCACCACTTTCTTACCTAAATTATACTTTCTTTGTCACATTGTGCTACCCTAGATTCTTATCTTGGTGTTACGGCATCACAGAAATCTTCTTTTCCCATCTTAAAGTACTGTGCAGTGTGGACTTGATCAGATTGCACTGCATACAAGACCACATTTGAGATTATGGTCAATACTGACGCAGCCCTGATGAAATGTGCCCTCTCTTTCTCTGCAGGGAAAGCTCTAGACGGAAGTGCTGCAGGTCTGGAACTGCAAGGTTCTACTTGTGCAATGTGTCATTACTTACACAGTATAGCAAAACCCTTATGGGGATCTGCATTGAGCAGTAATTCAGGACTTGACCCATGCTTTCTAATAGTCATGAGATATTTCATTAATTGTAAAGCGCATTTCAAGTGTGGATACCAAGTTTAGTTGACACCGAGAGCAGTTACGTACTATTTTCAGCAATGACAGACTGGTCCTAGGGATCTATTTGATCATTTTATTCTCACACTTGATGTTGAAGTCCTAATGCTGTTCCACTAGGAACATTCCCATTTATTTTAAAGGCAGTAGAATCTGTCCTTTGTTTAATAAAGACTCATGTCTTTTTTTTTTATCTAAAAGGACTAAATATACCTCATTAGATTTTCTGAAAGCACTTCACCCCCCCTTAGTAATCAGCTTCTCAATTTTCTAACAGTATTCCAAACTTTAATTTTTTAGACTTTTTTTTTCAGCCACTCTGACAATAGGCTCCTAATCTGCCTACCATTGAAAAGACAGAATAATACTTCAAATCCCTTAGTGCTTGTTGTTAGATTAGTTTACGATTAGTTAGACTTAAGAGAATTTCTAGAAACTCTCCTTGATGTTATGTGGTATTAGTACTGAGGCACCAAGCACTTGCAGTTAAGCTAAATGCAGACAAGAATTGTTATGGGAGCAAATGCACCACTGTAGGTGCAGTTGTACGACTTCTGCACGTAACTGTGCCTCTGACCAAAACAAGACTGACAGTTTTACACTAACATGTGCCTGCCCAGTAAGAGCTGGGTCAGTATCTCAGGGCTATTCTCCTCTTTCCTATCCCTGTTTATGCACCACGAGCCACCTACAGCTGAAGGTGTAGTTTCCTAGACCCCAGTGATACCCAAAATGAAATGGTGTCATTCCTTGAAATGGTTCCTCTAAGCAGTAGAAGAATCTGCTCTATATTTCTTTGTCATCAAAAGATGGACATGAGCTTCTGGATTTACATACCATAATAAGTCAAATTTCTCAGGATATTCCTTTTGTTTGGCATGATCAGGGCTTAAAAATAACACTGCACATCCAGGCCAAGGTCAAGCCAAATGTGACTCTACCTTGTGGCCACCTTCTTTGTGGTTTGAACGTTATGGTTAGAAGCCAAGAAAAATGATTCTTCTGAATTAAACCCACTTCAGAATCACTCAAAATGCTTTCACCAATTTATGGACTTTTGACATTGTTGCATGCTGCAAAGTGGCTTCCAGCACATTTTGAACATGGCTTCAGGATAAAATCCTAATCTGTAAATAAACTGGCACAGTTCATTCACTGCACTCATTACGCTGACAGGCGCTCTTCAGGAAAATAGCTTCTCCCTAGACTTAAACAGTCTGAAGTCCACAAATGTCAAAGCACTGGCATTTTCAGGGTATCTCTACCAAGGTGAGGGAGCTGGAGGAGGTCAGAATAGAGCCCAGCGATTAATGACCAAATCACTCTCTCATGTCCCCCAACTCCTTTCCATAAACTCTGACCTCAAAATAAACCTCCTTATAGCAAGTATAAGGTGTCAGTCTAACTCCTGTCTTCTCTTAATTAAACCACAGAACTTCTCCTACATGAGCTTTGTAAGATAAAGAGTCAGATGAAGAAAAGGAGATAAGCACAGGTACAAAAAACTCATATTGACATTTTGTAAAAAAAAAAAAAAAAGCAACAGAACACTTTGGACATGAAAACTATCAAAATCTTCTCAAGTTCTTACAGATCACTCTTCAATATTAATTTCCTCCATTTGGCTGCCAAGATAGGTTACACGTTAACACGCTCTTTGTATTATCCAGAAATAACTGCTGCTGCAGGTTTTGCTGCTTCGCTTCCAGTAAGGTGAGATGCTCAGCTTTTACACAGTAATTTAGTTAAACATAATGGAGTAAAATCATCCCAGAATATTTACGGCAAGCTCAAAATCTCACCTCAGCTGCATTTACTGAGAGCAATAGCTTTGTGTGTGTGTTCCTGTAAGTATAATCAGGTTCCTATAGCAGATCTCAAATTAACAGAAGAGGAAGAAGATTTGATTGTACTTATTGATCACAGGATTATAAACCACCAGTGTGGACAGTGGTGAAAAAGAAATCTGCAATGCAAGGAGTTATTGGGAAAGCCTTTACTTTCCAGTAAAGACTGAGAAATATTAGTAGGAAATCACAGAGTACTGCTGACACCTCATTTGGATACCGGGTGCAATTTTGGACACCCATATTCACAAGAAATGAAAACAAAGCTGGAACAGACACAAATAATGGCTGGCAGATGATCGAGGGAATGGAGAACCTGTCATATGAGAGAAACTACAGGAGCCTAATTAAAGTAAGGCTAAGAGGGGATATGACTGCCATCTATAAATACACTGGGGAAAGAAGCTGAAATGGGGAAGAAGAGCTATTTAAACTCAAGGTCAACACCAACACAGGACAGATGTACATAAACAAGAAAGTACGAATATAAGCTAAAAATCAGAAGATAGTTTGTGACCATCTAACTCCAGAGTACTGTCCTAATAAGAATAGAAAGAAAAAAATGTTACATGATTCTAAGATTACAGTTGAGTAGCTTATGGGTGGGACAGAACAACAGAGTCCCTGCAGTATGAGGGGAGCAAACTACCTTGAAAAGCTGCTAACAATCTCCTACTCCTCTGAGTAGCTGGCAAAAACTAAGTTGAGGCAGCTGCTTCAGGAGAACTTTTCTAATGCAGCAAGTTATAAAACAATAGCAAAAAACCTACCAAAATACGTATATCTGCCACAGGGAGAAAATCTGTGAAGATATACTGGTGGCAAAGTGATGGCAAAGTACAAACAGACTTTCTCTGCTCAGATGAAGGATTCACAAAAGTCTTATTTCAAGCAAGCTCATGACCTCCCACACTGTACCCTCCCTTGAGAGATGCATCTTGGCCACAGTACTCTCACGAGGCAGTTAGGCACACATCTTTGCAGGCTGGACCTGATGCTCAGCTGCACCGTGAGCACCAGCTATGACCCTCTTCTAGCAAGCGTACACTGCCCCATGAAGTAGTTTTAGGACTATTCTAGTTTTCACCTACCTATGTAAACCCATAGACCCATATACCACAAGAGCATTACCTGCTTATCAGGTCATGATCCAATCATACCTCTGCGCTGAGGATCAGTCACAACAGCCAAGTTCAAATTCAGAGCTACCCAATTTCAGAAGCATACCAAAGGACAGCATAGTTGAAACCTTACCTTCCTTCAGAATTAGATATCTCTTTGCAAGCAAATTAGATGCAGATGGTGCATTCACACTACAAATCACATCTGAGTTTGAACCTTTGCTTTTAAAGCTAACTCAGCCCACCTGTCAGCTGTTTGGCTCCCAAGCTGAAAGCACAGGACCCTCTTGGTTCACAAATGTGATAACACTCAAAACTTGTCCACTGTCAAGTCAAATGTGCCATCTCCAGACTACAGTTTATTGTCATATAAGCACTCTTCTTTTATCACCCTCCGTCTGCCTTTAAATCTTTTCCTGGATTCCTGACTGCGCTGGAAGGAGCAGCTACTTAGTTGTTTGAACGTACCCCATCATTATGAACTGGAGGAATTTAGGGGACAATATGATTTCTCTAACAGCTAACAGAACCAATATCTGCACAAGACCATGGTGACACCTAAGGTAGGAGATGCAGAATGTTCAGACAGGCAAAGCAAACATTAAAAAAAACCCAACCAAAACAAAGAAAAGCTACAAAGAGGAAAAGATGGCAATCCGCAGTCCTGTTTGCTCATGAAGTTCTCATGAGTGAGAGGAGCAGAATCACACTGATTCCAGTCAGAGTTCATGAACTGTCTCTGGAAATGG
Source organism: Pluvialis apricaria (assembly GCA_017639485.1). Classification (NCBI taxonomy): domain Eukaryota; kingdom Metazoa; phylum Chordata; class Aves; order Charadriiformes; family Charadriidae; genus Pluvialis; species Pluvialis apricaria. Next base: position 9,409,917 of record CM030008.1, on the reverse strand, counting down.
GATTGGTACCTAAAGCCACAGTCCAAACCAATGAGAAGGAAAATTGAGATGCTGAATCCATGGAGAAAAACAGGCAAAAAAAAAAGTATTATTCCAACAAGAGCCACACCTTCCAGAATTAAGAGGGGAACTGAAACACCCAACTCTCCAACTTATTTCATGAAAATCCTGTAATGGTTGGGGCTCAGAAATGCATGCATGCATGGAGCACTGTGATGAAAACGGGTGCAAACACCCAATGCTACAGTGATGGGTAGATGCTGTGCCCAGCTCTGCCCAGAGAAAGTTGTGGCTCATGGTAAGAAGTCAAATTTTCACACCTAGACCTTTCCCTTATCTCTCCAGCCTGAGTTGCTCATTGTTGTCCCCAAAGATGACAGCAGCTTTTGGCCAAAACCCAGAAAACTGAAGTGCTCTGTGCTTCCCTTGCCACCAGGACTGCTTGCGCTCAGTTTGCCACTGACAGCACTGATAGTGCTGCACGCTTAGAAGCAGGGCTTCACATGGCAACCTTTGCCCATTTGCAGCAGTGAGATAACTCACCCCCAAATGGTATTGCCCTGCTGACTGCTACTATCAGGAGACTAATGACCAACAGGTCCATTGCTTACCCCACATCGCCCTGTCAGATGGTGCCCAAACGAGCTACAAAGATGGCTGAACATGAACTCCTGTTCACAGAATCACAGAATGGTCAGCATTGGAAGGAACCTCTACAGAATCACTTGACCTCAATAACATTAGCAGACAAAACCAGGAATAGTTTAGGTTGGAAAGGACCTTGAAGATCATCGAGTTCCAATCCCCCCGCCATGGGCAGGGACACCTCCCACCAGCCCAGGTTGCTCAAAGCCCCATCCAGTCTGGCCCTGAACACCTCCAGGGATGGAGTTTCCACAACTTCTCTGGGCAACCTGTTCCAGTGCCTCACCACGCTCAGAGTGAAAAATTTCTTCCTAATATCTAATCCAAATCTACCTCCCAGTTTGAAGCCATTCCCCCTCATCCTATCACTACATGCCCTTGTAAAAAGTCCTTCCCCAGCTCTCCTGTAGGCCCCCTTTAGGTACTGGAAGGCTGCTATAAGGTCTCCCCAGAGCCTTCTCTTCTCCAGGCTGAACAGCCCCAACTCCCTCAGTCTGCCAAAGACACTTTTAAAGACATTAATCCCTTAGACATGAAGCACACTGCAGTGTGTGGCCCCCCTCTGTTGTGCCAATGCAACTCCTTGTGGGGTCATGCTGTGAGGTGGATCAGAAAATTCATCTTTTTTACCAGGTTATTTTCAAGGCAGGTCAGTTCACTTATCAGCACATTGATCAGGTTCACAGCACGCCTGTGCAAGCAGTTATGTCGGCAAGCTGAGGACAAGCAGCTCCCTTCGCTGGCATTACCTTCCAGCTCCTCACACTGGGACCTGCAGTGAACTTCTGAACCTCCCCCTGCTCCTTGGAAACACCAACCCCGGCAGGGTGAGAGTCAGCCGTTTGCAAGCGAAAAACATTGGGAAGAAGTCACAGTACAGCAGTGTGAAAGTACTGAAGACTGTTAGCAGGAGGAGATAATGTATATTTAATGGTCTCTACTATTTGCATATATATTAACTCAAATGAATACTTCAGCCACATCCATGCACTGTGCTGGAGAAATATGAAAGAAAAAAAAAAAGTCCTTCCTCATATATGAGTGTGCACACTTGCAGGCATGGAGCCTTTGCAAAAAGCAACACCTATTGCTTAGTTATTCCAAGCCACACTCGGTGGCTGATTTCCAGTCTGCAGGAGATGTGGGAGAGAAGCCTTGAAAGCAGCATGTGCTCTGGGTGGAACAAAATACTCTGAGACAGCCTGCCATCACCACTGTCTGTCACAAAATGCTCCATTTGTTATGAATTTCATACTTTTTGCAAACAGTGTCTTCATCAAACTCAGCCACACAGATTGAAAGGTTCCAGTATGAGGCACTTAATAGGGTCTCCTTCCTGCATTGCATATGTTCTGAGTCTCAGCGTATAAAAAGGCTGTTGAACTCAGAGAAGAAAAAGCAACAACATTCTCACATCTCCACCAGTGCGTTCAGACCATGGTATCCAAGATCCCCAATGCCTTCATGAAATTCAGTCCCAAGAGGCCAAACCTTACTCACATTTAAGGTAAATGCAGTCAGTAATCAACCAGATTTTTTATTCTGTTCTCTAAATCAACCACCTGAAAGCTTCTGTTCTCACCCACGTGGCAGTTTCACAGCAACAGCTACTCCTGATTTGCGCCACTGGGTTTATTCAGAAGGAAGTCCCAGCTCCCTCACTAGCAGCACCAGCGCTATGTGACATGTTGTTGCATTCAGGTGCCCCATGTCTTGAATTTCTGGACTGCAGAAAGAACCAGGAGGAGCAGCAGAGACTGAGGGCTGTGGGGTGTACTGTCTGGTTTGACAGACATCTGGGTGAACCACTCTTCTTCTTTGGGAGCACGAGGACTAAGAAAGCAAGTTGGAAAGAGACATGGATAGACAGAAGCACAGACAGAAGCACAAAAGACAGGGCAAGCCTCAGCTACCTTGAAAGTATATTAAGAGGCTAAATTTATTGCACATTGCCAAATATGTGTAGATGACAGATCTGGAGTCCATGGGAAGATGCACTTGTCTGAGCTACCAGATCTCTCCAAGCATCTCAGCTTTCCAGGCACTCTGCAGCCAGGGCTGCCCAGATGAGCAGTAACTTTCTCACGACAAGCAGCTCCAGGGCTGTACTCCACCAAATTTCTGTAGTTTGACTGAACTCAGAAACCAGGGCACTGTATATCTGTTCTACATATAACAAAATACAGTGAATTACATTCCACTTTGTTGTAAGAAAGTCCTGATTCTCTGAAATAAAGTTAAAAAAACAACTTGCAAAGTACAAGTCAAGTTAAGCCATTCTTGTCAGATATTTCTCCAACCCTAGTTTAGAAACTTCCACTTGATGGAGACCTGACAATCTTTGCAGGCAATCTATCCCACCCTCTACCCTTAGAAAGCTAATTTTTCAAGCTTGTTATTCTATGCCATGCCTACACAAGACCGAGGGATAGTTTGTCCCTCTTTGCAACTACTCTTTAGATAAATAAAAACTGTCACTGTGTGTCCTTGTGAGGGAAGGCATTAAACAATACCTCGTTTTACACTTTACAAATTAATTTTCCATCCATGGCGTAATATTCATTCTCAGACCTGATAATACGTTCTTTTATAAAGGCAGTTTCGGTTTCTCTCCATTATTATATACAGATAAAGATTTCTACATAGTATTTAATGGTGTGTTGCTCTTCGGGGGAGTGTGTTTTGTCTTTCTATGTTATGTTGCTCTCTGACATTGATTGGTGACACAATACTGTGCCTTGCAGTTTTCTGCTTTTGTTTATATATCCTGTGTAGACCTAGGTTGTTAGGAACAGTAATGGGCTTCCAGCCCTGGTATTATTTCCATTATTGTTGCTTAGCCACCTAAAGTCAATTTGTCCCCCATTATGGGAGACAAAGACTTATAAATTGAAAGATTAATAGAATAGACACAATAAGCCAGTTTCTACCCCTAAGAATATAAGCTGTATTTTAGATAATAAAATTCTAAAAAACATAGAAATATAAAGCAATTAGGACAAACAGATGTAGTGACTTTGGAAGACACCAGACTTGGAGAAGGCAGGTAACTGTCTATACATTTACTGATTGTGCAACCATCCCCTCAGGGTTTTTCCACCTGCTTTAAAGGACAAACTCTACAAGGGAAATAGAAGCCCAATCACTGTCTCAGTTCAGAGAGATTTTTCATCTGAAATCTCCACCAAGGTGACCAATTAATGTTAATCCAGAGGGCGTTTCATGTGATCAACCATTAGCGATGCAATCAACCCATTTCATGGCCATCTACTGCTAACACATTTTGATCATTATGAAGACGGATCATTCTGATCTGCTAGTTAAAAGTAAAAACTCCTTATCCCACTCCCATAATCATTTAGACTCCGTTAGATGTAATTACTGCCCAGGCGAGAAGAAAGACTAAGGAGAGGGGCAGACTGAAATATGTCCCCAAGTGCCTTAACTATTTTGGATCTTAATTCTTTAAAACCTCTTATTATTTTAAAAATATTAGCTTTGCCACCAAAGGTGGGACTCATTTGGCGAAACACAGACATCTGCGCTGTAGATGTCTCCATCTGAGCTAGTCATCCTGGACTCCTTTTGCAGTCGATGGAGCCCAAGTCAGTGGAGTCACCATCTCCTAAAGCAGACGTCTAAACCCGGTCAGAAGAGTCATGACCTGAAAGTGCTGGTACTGCTCTTTTGATTATAAAGGGAGCCTAGGGTGACTAGATCAGATGGAAATGTCTTAGCTTGATTAAAATTAATTCTGCCCCCTGAGTCTCCTTAGCAACGTTTCACCTCTGATGAAAACCATCGCGTTGCAACCCTTGCACATTTTTTGCACTTAGAGAACAGGATTTGTGTGTGCATCTGGATGCACCTGTGCATGTGAGGTCAGGAGGAATGATAAATGCGCACAGGGCTGGATATCGCAGATACTGATATGCCACAGGGAAGTGCATTTCTTTGCTCTATTTACTAGAAAAGCAGAAATACTGGCAGGCTCCTTCTGCCACTAGATTTCCTAGCAGCTGCCCAACGACCATGTTAGCGGTTGGTTAGGGCACTTCTAGCACTCTCTAAATGTTTAATATTTTATTCCTCCCTTGAAGCATCTGGTGTAAGTCACTTCTGGAAACAGAACACTGGACCAGATGGAGCATTAGTTTGTGACATTCTGATCTGGTAATTCCTATGTTAATTTTTACAACAATTTAGATGGGCATTGGCCACAGAGCCCAATCTGAGTCAATTTTATTATAGGAAAAGGACGTCTTTCCCCCAGCTTTTCCCTTGCTATTGAGAAGTGTTATTTTGTTTTAATGGAGATTTTCACAGCACAGTACCTGGAGAGAAGAAAGGCGCATTGCAGATTCCAGGAGTCCAAAGCTGGGCTCCCACTGCTACTTCAGACACACAATGAAAAGGGGAACATTTTTCACAGTTGTTATCCACACATTCGGCAGATGTCTTAAACTTTTTACGAGCTTAAGTACTGCATGATGTGTACCAGTAAATGAAGTGTTTAGTGGTATTACAGTCAACATCGTACAGATGCCTGAAGGTTCCCTTATGAACCCCAGTTGTGTTGGCTGGTACTTAGAAGGATAGAGGGAAAAAAAAGACTGTATTGCAACATGCAATAAGGCTACATTTTTAGAAATTATCAGTAATCCTGAGCATACCGGAGTCCAAAAGGTCTGGCACAAGTGATCATAAAGGGAACTGATTATCACTACGTTTCTGAATATCAGACTTCTTTCCATGTTACACTTAGGATTAAAGGCATCCCAAACTATCAGGCATCATTGAAACGCCACTCTGCAATACCAAAGTCTGCTCTAAACTGCAGAAATACAGTCAGAACATTAGGCTGTGCCTCCACTTAAGGACAGTTTGATTGATCAAGGTCAGCTATATATAACACTGACAATTTTACAGCCACGTAATTTTCTCTAATTAAACCTCCAGCTTCTATCTAGGTGCATCTCCCTTATGTTGTTTTTGCTTATACATCCTTATGATGCCAAGCTGTGAAAAATTATATGGGTCATATAATCTTGTCATTGTTCTGTTCTTACATTTACCTATTAATTCCAAAAAGCATAGAACAAAAAAGATGTCATGACTCAAGTACTGTAGTTAGACTGAGTCCTTGCAGGCATTTTAGAGATTAGCAGCATAACAAATTATTAGTTCCTCTAAATATCTGGATCTGGCTAAAGAAACTAATCATATAAAACTGAATCATTAGCCTTTGGCAAACTGCCTCAGTTTCTGTTAGAACAGGCTGGTACAAGTTGAGAAATTGAATGAGTTTTCTTTTTTTTTTAAAAAATAACACAGGAAAGTAGGTAATTTTCCCCTGTTAATTGTTATAAACTACGTATGGCTTGAAAACACCCAGTAGAAATAGATTTGGTTTTTTCCAGTTGAGTTCACGAAGGATTCCTTGTTGCTGTATGTCCTTTTAAAATATATACTATGATTGCACTCAGAGGTTGATAGGAAAATTAATATGTCACTTTTTGGCTGGTTTTTGTTCCCTTAAGTTACAGTGATGAAATGTCAAAGTGGTGACTTTGCCAATGAGTTTCACAGGGCTGCACCAGCAATGACATATTCATCACTGATTAAATGGAGTTTGCTGCATGAACTTACTCTGGGGCGGTTTTGTACCAATAAAGCATTGCATTAAGTAGAGAAGACACAAAGCTGCATCGCTACTGCTGACATCATAGAATCATAGAATGGTTTAGGTTGGAAGGGATGTTGAAGACCATCTAGTTCCAACACCCCTGCCATAGGCAGGGACACCTCCCACCAGACCAGGTTGCTCAAAGCCCCATCCAACCTGGCCTTGAACACCTCCAGGGATGGGGCATCTACAACTTCCCTGAGCAACGTGTTCCAGTGTCTCACCACCCTGAGAGTGAAAAATTTCTTCCTAATATCTATTCTAAACCTACCCTCTTCCAGTTTGAAGCCATTCCCCCTTGTCCTATCACTACATGCCCTTGATAAAATGTCCCTCTCCAGCTTTCTTGTAGGAGTCTTTCAGATACTGGAAAGCTGCTATAAGGTGTCCCCAGAGTATTCTCTTCTCCAGGCTGAACAACCCCAACTCTCTCACCGGACATGCAGCTGTCCTTCCCGTTTGATGCTGTGGAGGTACTGCAGAGCTCTCTGGAGCAACCAGGGGAAAATGCCACCCTCATACCTGACACCCAGCACCCAGAGAAGCCAAGCTTTAGGGACAAGAGGGTCCTGCCATTTCTGTACACCTTACAAAAGAGGGGCTCATTGCTCAGAGAGCTCAGACAGACATTTTATCTTGCTGAAATGCCTCTTTTTCAGCTGACCCCTCACATCTGTGTGGCTTCTCTTCCAGAACAAGCATTTGCCAGAATTGTTTTTCTGTTTCACAATAGAAACCAGTTGGATGGAACCCAGTCTTGTGAGAGTGCATCTGCATGGGCAGTCCTGAGCAGGGGAACACCATCCAACAGACTGTTTGTCTCAGAAATGTCACTTGGAGAATTTTTTGTTACCTGCATAGGAGAGTGTCTGATTCGCACAGAACTGAGTATTTTGACTGCATTTTTTCACACAAAGAATTAAAGTAGGATGAAATAAAGGCCTGGAGTGATGCAGTCTCATACAGTAAGTTCACAGTCTCCATAGCAAGCCCCCAAATCAGTTGTTCCAGCAATGGAAGTGCCTGGGGATGGGGAAGGGGGCAGAAGATGCACAGACATGCAGAGCCTGTATTTGGCAAAAAAGCAAGATTCATACTGAGGGGTATGGAAACTTCAGTTCTAGGACTTTCTGAAAAATGTAGCATTACATTTCTGGTTACCCTGTGATGCCATCCCATATCTCCCCAAAACCACTGCAGCAGCAGCAAATAGCCGGTGCGTAGGGAAGGACAACTGGGGCAGCAGTGCAGGGCTGCTGTGCCCAAAGGCAGGAGGTAACCTGCCAGGATCGCTGCTCCTGGGGCAATAAATGTCCAGGTTGGGATGTGCTGGGTACCCTCCAGAGGCACAGGACCGTACACCATATGGCTGCCTCAACCTGAGCCTTCCCACAGAGCGGGGAGGGAGAGGAGGCTGAGAGAGAAGGAATTTATGAGCCGGCATAGGAAGGCAAGCCTGGAGCTGAAAGATACGGGATAAGAAAGATCCTCTTAGAGCACATCTGAGGAGATTGAAGGCCAGGGAAGAAAGAAATAGAGAATCTCAAGGAAACAGTGATAAAGCAGCCTGGTGAGAAGGGTATGAATAAGTGAAGGTTACAGGAGGGGGAGGTTGCTGAAAGGCGAAGAGAGGTGCCAAGAGGAAAGATACCCGGTCCTGACAAAGTGAGGACAGACAGAAGAAATGTTGTTATCTGGGACAGCGTAGCTCCCAAAATAGAACATAATCTTCTCCCCTATTTAGAGTAGGAAATGGCAAATCCTATCTATAGACATGTTTTAACTACTTCCACATTTTTTCCCTTTTTTCCCCCTGCTGCCTCCATCAAAACCTTCGACTGTTTGAAGTCACAATAAGCAAGTTCAAGACTATGCTAATATTCACATGGAAAAAATATCATCATTTGTGTGTGGGGTAATGCACATTTGTAACATTGCCTTCACCTGCATACTGGGGCAAACATTTCCGTGGGATGAGAGCTGTCTCCTCTGAGCTGAAGTGCTTGTGGAGGTCATCGAAGTTCAAGAAGCAATCCATTAGTTTGAAAGGCCTGTTTTGGAAGAGTTCTGGCTGTTTTACCAAGACAGATGGTTTTTCTGAACTGATTTCTGAAAGGAATAAGTCTTTGAGAAAATCATTAATTCCATCCTGAATACAATGAACAATAAGGGGAACAAAGAAAAGGCAATGTCCTGCTGAGTTCTCTGAAAGGCTATAGATTTCATTTTTCTTAAAAGATAATATCAGAAGCATTAGTGGGCAATTTTTACCACTTTTGTTGATTTTTACAAGTATCAAAAGATGGATGCAATCTATTCAGTACATAAGGGAGATGATTAAAAAAAGCTTCCTTGTTGGATCTCTTGGCCAGTTTGTTTCTTTGAAGCTGCCACTCTTCTGTTACCACTGGATATTTAGTGAGCTAGTTCAAGTTTTTGGGTGCCTCTTGTGTGTCTATCAGAGATAAATTTGAAGTGGTATCACCAATCGAGGCAACTTTCAATGAGAAAGACTATCCTAAGAGATATCAGTTTTGTCCTTGGAATCTATAGCACACACTGTTCTCTTTCCATAAGTAATGAATATGGGAATTGCTCAAAAGACCACGTGACACCTATGCTCTATTTAAACTCCAAATTTATTATGCGTACAAACCACTGAACAAGTAAATATGTGCTCAAGTTGGATTCAGTTAGGTAAGTTCTGGAGTCTGGTACAAGAATTTGGGCATGGGGTTCTCTAAAGAGCTTTGGTACCTGGAGAGAGTCTCACCCACGTGGCCCACGACAGCTGAAGGTAATGTCAGATAGCAACGTTAGCCAGATAAGCTGAGTGACTCACTACCTAGAAGGCTCAATACCAGAAATTTGCAGACAGCTGAGATAGTCATTTTCCTCTTAGCAAAGGCTGCCAAGGGAGGTGGTGGATTCGCCATTCCTGGAGGTGTTTAAAAAAAGGGTAGACGTGGTACTTGGAGACATGGTTTAGAAGTGGTTTTGTCAGGTTAGGTTAATGGTTGGACTTGATGATCTTAAAGGTCCCTTCCAACCTCAACAATTCTATGATTCTATGATCCTTCTGAAGCATGGAGATGGGATGCTGCCATCTGCCAAGCTCAGCTCAGTGCAGGGGCAGGAGGCAATGCAAGGTCTAGATTTGAAAAATGGGGAGTCAGAAGAATTTCTAGGTCTGGCTGCATCTGTCAGACCCCAATGAGGACCTCCTTGGCAGCCATCACAGCTGAAGCGTGCTTTCCATCCATTAAGAAGGAAATAAACGGCTTGTTGCTACAAGAGGCAGATGAACAAAATAACCTGTCTTCAAAATATGGACAGTCAGGAGGAAAATCAGGCCAAAAAAAATTGTGTTTCTTCAGAAGCACTGGGCTAATATAACACTTTCAGTAAAATTAAAAGAAGGGAAAATATGACAGGGCAGCAAAGTCCGATAAGCTGATATTAATGGCGATGCCTCTTGTAATGATCGGAGAGGGAACTATCTAGACCAGGACACTTATTAAGTCTTTGAGTATAAGCAATATCTCCTTGCAAGACCAAGAGGTTCAATTAAATAATCTGAATGAGTTTTTGAAAGTTTGGCCAAGGTAGCTTATCTAACGGAGACTGCCTCTGAAATGAGCCTCCAGGCCCCAGTGGAATGTGCTTGGCTAAAAGGTAGAAAATTCCATCAAAATCATAGTATTATCACTAATGATGTTACTTTCTGAATTCTGGAGGATGGGGGACAGCCCTTGGCTCAGGGGGAACAGAGGTGAGATTAGCTGAAAAACTACTGGGTCTGTCAGAACAGTCAAACTTCTAAAAATAACACGCGATGTTTTATTCATATGGGTAAATTACTTAATTTCAAGTCCCTTCATGGTGTTCAGTTTCCAGCAAGGCTGGGATTTGCCTTCTGCCATACAAATGACCCCTGTCTTCACTCATTCATACACGCCTCAGAAGGAAACCAGGGAGAAGGCAGGGATGAAGGGAAACTGAGGCACCGGGAGCTACAGAGGAGTGACAGCAGAGGGTGCAGAATAACCATTCAGTGTCCTTTCAACACTGACTCTTTGAGCACACTTATTTACTCTAAAAAGAGGTATTTTTTTCTAAGTTTGTTGATTTATTCTTTTTCTTTTTTTTTTTTTCCCTGAGGTTCAGAAATTAATTTCCTGTGTATAACTGATGAATGAGTTAGATGCATTTAGTAAGTGATTTTTTTAATCCACTTTTGGAGGTATATACAGACATGACACATCAACCTCTGTACATATACCCAGTAGTTCCATACAGTCAGTTACTTATATATTTCACCTGACCACCCAATAAAGCCAAATGCTATAGCACTGGTTGGCACAATGACAGATCAATGCAGATTCCTGATAATTCTTTAAATTTTGATCTGTGGGAAGAGCGTGAAAGCTCATTACAAATGCCAGACTATCATCTACCGGTTATACATCTTAAATATTAGCTATAGTTCCCTGCATTTATTTTCCTCCCTTCTAGTGCCGTTTTTATAAAGCCTTTCCAGTATTACTCACTGTTGTGGTTTAACCCCAGCTGGCAGGTAGGACCACACAGCCTCTGGTGGCAGTTCTTCCCCTCACCCCCAGAAAGGACTGGAGAAGAGGGAGAAAAGGAGGGGAAAGGGAAAGGAAAAAAACCTCATAGACTGAGATAAAGACAATTTAATAGAACAATAACAGAAAAGGAAAAAAAAATAATGAAGATAATGATGATGATAATAACGATGACACAAGTCACTCTCACCACCTGGTGAACTGCTACCTTACCGAGCAGTGATCAGGGATTCCTCCAACCCCCATTTATATACTGAGCATGACATCTATGGTATGGAATATATCATTGGCCATTCTGTTGTTCTGTCTATGCTCCTCCTCAGCTTCTATGGGAAGCTAAAAAGAGTCCTTGAAAAGTATAAACACCGCCTAGCAACAACTAAAAGAGTATGCATTCTTGACATTCCTTTCACAGCACTCACCAGAAAGAAAATTAACTCTTTCCCAGCTGAAACCAGGACAATCACTAGGCCTGGACAGGCAAAAGATACTAGAGAGTCTGTTTTTATTTTGTTTCATTTTTTGCTTTTAAACGACTGCCTTTTGCCCTAGGAATGTCTTCCATTGCCATTAGGAACCTGTGAAATTAGGGGCAGCAGGGAATCTCTTTGAGTTTGCAGTATCAAAGAACACCAGCTCTACTGTGATCATTATTTGCCCTTTTTGTATTAATAATTGCATATATTGTACGGATTTGATGAAAAAATGCACATTCTTACATTTTCTTCAGTATCAGAGTAGTCATATGAACTGATAAAAACTACTTCCTTTTGATATGGGCTTAACTCTTGGAAAAGAATGGAGGCAGTGAAGAATAGGTTGGTAAAACAATTGTAAACGAAGAGAAGCATGAAAAATAATCCAGCCAGCAGCAATGAGATGGAAGTAACCCCGCACCTCAACTCGTCAGAAATAAAAATGTTTCCATGGTCAGAACAACTGGTATTTCAGGCTGTAGAATAACCTTGCAGTGCATTTCATACAAAACGACACTTGATGATATTTACAACAGAACCGGACAAGACATTGCGCAGCAGGGGATACACAAACCAGATAATCTAATAGATATTTTCCAATTCCAATGCTTGATGGTTTTGGCAGAGGAAAAAAACAATTGTTTCAGCAAATACAATAAATCTCTTACAATACCAAGCAATAATGCAGCAATTACTAAAGGTCATGACTGTAATTAAACAGCATTATTTATTTTATTGCCAGAGCCTCATTTTCTATTAAGTTAGATGGTAACCCAGCCAACCTAACAGCCACCCTTACCTCTAAATTTATTTTCAAATGTCTTTCAGAAACTTTATTGCCGGAGATTTTAGCCCCTTTTGTTCATGCAATGCTTAGAATTTGCACCTTTTCACACAAATATAACAATACATAATACATAACATTTTCTGCAATCTCAAGGTTAAAATTAATTTTCAATGGTTGCCTTTTATTTCTAGCTGTATTCACTCATTTTTTCAGTGTAAGCGTACTCATCTGAATCCTACTTGCTTGTCAAGTCAAGTCCTCTAAGTCACATTTTGTTAATGAATCTCATCTATTACTGAAAGTACAGAACAAAATCATGATGCTAATTTCTTCCATCTAAATTCCTTCTTTTAAAATGCTGGGATGGGGACTGTTTTCCACCTGATGAGGTGTGAATATTCATTAGTAGTCTTCACTGTGTTATTTTGTCAGCTGTTACTTCTGATAATCACATTTGTGCTACTATTGTTCAAGGTCTTGATTTCCAACTCTGGACCTCTTTTTCTCTTTGTTTCCCAAAGGTTTCCTTGCAGAAGTACATGCAGTTTTGCCCTAGAGCTGCAAAGGTAATTTCTGGATATGAAATTCACATCCTCAGCTTCCCACTAAAGGCTGATGAAAAGTCATTAAAAATTCCCTGCGCAGAAGATCCTCAGCTAGTATGGAAAATACCAAGAAAAGGAGGGGAATGGATGGAGCCCATGAGTCCTACAACGTGAGATATATAAGCCACGTAGTTCCACACTGCCAAGGTGCCCATCGCTCCACTCAAGCCCAGCAGCAAAGCTTCCAAGGAGGCTGTCAGAGGGCTGTTCCTGCTCTACATTTTGGACTTTGGAGCTTTTCTCAGTCTTCCTTGTCAATTTAGCCCAGAGCTATTTACCAGTGGAACTGATCCAAAGTGAGGAACAAATACCTGCTCTGAACAAGCAGTTCCTCGCTCAGCTTAACAGCCAGCAGTTTGGGCGCTGAGCGAGCAGAGATTTCCTACAGACGTTACGGATCAAACTCTTCCCAGAATCGCAGTCCTGAGCCAACCTGTTAGTCACAGCATGGCCCTGTGGTCTTTTCCCCAGAACACATCTTTTAACTCTCCTTTCCTCACAATCATACTATTCGAAATGTTTTCCAAGTGGTCTCCAGGCACAGTGTATTTTAACCTTATAATCTCCATGTGTTAAAAAACATAATCTAGCACAGCCAGAGATGCTGAAACCTTGAATTCTCAGGGACTTGGCTGCAGGGACAGAAAGTCAGTAGAGATCATAGAGGAAGAGAGCCAAAAATGTCAAACACTATGAGATAAGGAGAGAGATGAGGCTGGAGAGGCTGCAGAAACACATGCAGGTAGTGCAGCCTTGAAGACCAATAAAGCTGGGGATGGAGAGACCCAGGTTACTGTTCTCTGGCTTAGCTTGTCACAGTGACCTTAGACAATTTCAGCATATATTCTATGAAAAAGGGAAAAAAAACTACACTGCCATGGGTTTGGTGTGCACAAGGCCCTGTGGCACTCCTTTGTTGAGCAGCACCCCAGGCACTGCAATTAGGAGTACCTGGTAGTGTGAGCCATACTCCTGGACCAGACAGAATAATTGCTCACTTACTAGCACTACAGAGCTAGTACCATTACATAGCTTTTAGTTACATCAAGTACTGCAAATATTATGACTATTATTCTAAGCTATAGAAAAGCCACCGCTATTTCAAATGTTTATCTCAGCTAAACTGAATCCTTTGAAGTCTTTGAGTCACCATTTCTCAGCTAAACTATGCAGCCCTTCAAAGACATCCATGGCCTCGGGAAAGGGGAGAAAACAGCAGTTCTGAGTTCCCCTTCTGCTTTTCAACATTCACCCCATGCAATAGATTTAAACAAATTGCAGGATCCAGGACAGCTCAAGAGTTCAAGTTTTGCAACTTGAAATTCCAATGCATCGCCCTTCCATCTCAGATCTGCATTTCAAATTGTATTTACCAAGTACTTCAAATTTTTCTTTAGAACAGGTTATTAATCTGACACAGGATTTTGCAATGCTTGTGCATTCAAATTCCTGCATAGTTTAGCAGATAGATCTGACCTTGCTATTATCCTTCCTTTAGGAGATTTATACAGCATTCCTTCTTTGGAAAGATCATTAATTAGCATGCCAATAGAAAAAATGAAATTGCCTGCCATCTCCTATGTAAATGCTTCCCCATCTGTTCCTTTCTCATTTTCTCTACACACACTCTACGAAAGGTAGCTTTAGTTTTTATACTGCTCTTAGAAAATAGTGCATTCTTTGTTGTGCAATTTAAATCTGTTAAATTGCGTTGCATTGTGAAATGTGGCTCTATTAAAGTAATATATAGTTTCATGCAGTCTCTCAGAATCTGAGCCAGCTTCCAGCAAAGTCGATGGCCATCCTTTCCTTAACACATATGGATTCAGTTTAAGGTCTAAAGAAACAGGTTTTGATATTTTTGTGTCTAAGACTGTAACCAATAACTTAAAAAAAAATGCAGTTATTAATTAATAACAACTTATGGCAGGATTCCAGTAACAGCCCAGTGAACTCTAGTGGCATTTCCACATGGCACTGTAACACCCTCCACAGGTCTTTGCTCTGCTGTTGCTAAGAGAATCACAGGCTTTTTCTGAGTCAAAAAAGCATCTATATGGAAGATTGTTTCAAAAATTGTTAGGGATGTTCAGAACTGATTTTCAAAGGACTACTGTCATTTTAGCAAATATTTCAGAGAAGGTGGCAACTTTGTGTAGCAAAAATGTAAATGCCCATCTTTTTCCTTGAATAACTGGGTAGCTCAGCAGTAAATAATTTAAGGAGAATCCAAAATAGTTATACTTGGCAATACTGCTAAGGGGCCAACGGAGATTTGCTGTTCAGTTGCCTACCATCATAGACACTTTGGACTACCCCATGACATGAGGTGGATCCCTTGATAGTCCTCACTTATCACATCTTGGTGCAGGCTAGGAAGTGGGTCTAGCACAATAAATAGGATCCTTTTGGACAAAATAAAACGGGCAGACCCACTCCAGATGTGCACGTAATGCGCCCCAACTGTTAAGGAGAGCACAGAGGTCCAAACCAGTGGGCTGTGAAGTCCTCCAACAGGTACTGAGCACTCATTCTGCAACATTATGCTCTCAAACCACTATGAGCTCATGCACCAACTAGAAGAGTTTCTTGCACAATGTAAAGGGCCAAGTGTTCCCCCCTTCATAACTGCTGTCATCCACCAGCCCTCATGCGGCTCTGCAGGCCCATCACAAACCTGGAAGGCTTGGTGATGCTCTAAGTATTTCAGTTACTGACAGGAGAGATGAATCATTTATGGATCATTCTTCTCAGAGGATGGAGAAGGGACCAGGACAAAAGCTGTCAGCTCACCTGGGAGGGAAGCAGAAGGGGGGGCTGCCTTGGCAAGAGTGTGCCCCTCTGTCTCACAAGGTGTAGGGATCAGCTGCCTTTCCCTCCTTACTACTCCACAAATTTCACCCACCCAAGGTCTTGGTTGTCCTTTAAAAAGCCAATACATTTTTCAGGGGCATGGAAGAGAGGGGGCCAACCCAAGGACGGCAATATCCATTACATCTAAAAGCAATAATTTTCCACTAGAACATTATCATAAATGTTTCTGATTTGAGAGCCCAAGATTTTGACTACCTAATTGCTCGTCACTTCCCGCCTGGGAACTGAAGCCTGGCATGATCAACCCAGCATGTTGCAGTGAAGAGCTTTCCTTTGCATTGCGGCTGAGTGCTGTATCTTTACTTCAGATTTCCTCTTTATTTCAGGTTGAAAACAGTTTCCTGTTCACTTCTGTTCAACAAAGTTTTGCATCACATTTCCCATGAATTTTCTGGACATGGAATTTTAAAAAGTAATTAGCCAAATATATTATCAAGTTGTCTTACTCATAAATATCAAATAGTAACATAAAAGAAACATATGCTGTTGTGGTTCTCCAACTGGGTGCCAGATGGCAATACTAAGATTCAGACAGACTCTGTGTTAGAGTGGGTTGGGAATTTACCACTCACATAACTTTTTCTCTGCAGTAGGAAACACGATTTCCAGAAAATCAACATTTTCCACGGAAGACTTCTGCTCACATATTTCAGTTTTTCATATCTGAACTACTGAAAGACAAAATTTTGGTTTGTCAAAATGAATGCAAACATTTTCCTCTGGGTTAACTACACTGTGGTCTGTCCTCATCCTGAGCTGCCAGAAAGCTCTATTTCTCATACCTGAGATGCTTGGTAGCCCTGTTTTCATTACAGACCTGGTTCTCAGGTGTCACCGTTTTGGCTATGGTTGATATGAGCACAGCACCAACCCAACACCCACCTAGCACAATGTCCATGCATGTGTCTTCTATGTACCAAGGACGTGGCTGGGCACAGGATGGAGTACATGGCCTCTGAACAGCATGCTCAGTAACACATTTGAGTGAAATCAATGCAGCCATCATAATTCACTCAAGCATCTGAAACAAAATTGGTTTAAGGACACTGAGATATTTCCCTTCAGCCAAACAAAATGTCTTGCATGTCAAATCAGAGGTATCAGAGACTCTGATTTTCCCACTAGGTGTACATCACTGCAGAGAGAATGGGAAGATTCTCTGGTGTTTATACCTCCAGATAAGACAGGATGTCATCCTGGATGACAAATTGCACAAATTGCAGGGTTTAACCCAGAGGTAGGAGAAATTTAAAAAAAGATGACATGATCCCATGGTCTTTTGTGAATTTAAATCCTATAAAAAATAGGAACTTGAAGAGCACCACACATACAAAATAAGTACAAACCATGAACTGCAAATAACCTGCGAATGAAACACCCAGGATGCATTTTATAATGAGGTTTACAATGTAACTGAGACTATTCCAGGGTGACACGTTGCAGACATGGTGACAAGACTTCCAGCATTTGATCATAAACCTGACAGCTCTTGGCCAGTCACCTTACCTTGTCTGGTACACGGCTCATTAGGCTGCTTACTATCGCGTTATCCGAACCCAAACATAAGTTCTCAAAAATTACTGGGTAAAGTAATGGATTGGGATTTTTTTTGTCATTACAGCATGGCATGATCTCTTAATTTATTAACAACAGTTCAATGATTTTGAGTTTCCTGCCATTTTGACTCCTGCTGCGGAGATTGTGCACTGCTCGATCTGCCTTTCCCCGTGCAATCTCTGCCTCTCTTGCAGGTAGCATTTTCCTAAAAGTTTAAGAACTCATTCATGTTTATTTCTAACTTCTTGCAAGCTCTGATCTTACAGACTGAAGAGGGGAGCTCTGTCAGCTCCATACACAAACAACGTCACACCAGGTTTCTCCTCTTTCTTATCAATGTTACAAGAAAGGAACTTTCTGCTGCTATTCATCATCATTTTCAGCAGCTTGCTTAGAACTTTTCTTGAGTGTTTAACTACTTCCATTTTCCCTTCTCCCCTCCACAGGCACAATGTTTTGTTTTGAATAAGAAAGATCAGCACAGAGTCTTTGTGAATTCAAAAACATTTCAAAAAAGGGCCTTATATTTCAACTTCAGTCCCTCTCACCACAGGCAACACTGGAAACTTCAAGGAAGGAGTTCCTATTTAAGTTCTTAAGAATAGCCTTTGTTTAATGATACCTCCCATTTCTCCCTATTTTTTTTTATATTTTTTCACGGCATTTTGCAGTGAACAAATTATGTTTTTACAATAGACTGATCAGAAAATGATTCTGCATTTCTAGCGCAGTTTTGTTCTGTGTATCCTTGATTTTCCAAAGTCCTTTACTTGGAGAACATAGGAAGTCTGACCTTTCCATCCCTCCGAGCTGGCTGCATCTGTGACACACCACTGCACGTCTACACCATGCAACACGGCTTTGAACATGCATTCTGCATGCAGAGGTGCAAATGTGTTGCGATACCGCTCTTTAACCAATCCATACAAATCTACACTTGCCTTTTCACCGCTAAATACACGAGCCTTCAGCAGCTTTGGACCCTGAAATCCTCTATACCATAAAGCAGCCTGCTTTCAACAGCTTGCTCTCAACAAATATAACAAATAGGGACGGAGTTACTGAACTTTCTGTATTCTCATGTAAGTGGAAACCAACTAGTCTGATTTGCCAAAGAACAGGGAACATCAAGTAATCTCAGATAGCGTTGACAGATTCTCCAGAGTATCTCTAGAAGCACAGCAGTGACAACCACGATGCATCGTGTCTCGCTGCAAGCCCATCCGCTCAGCTTTCGTGAGATACTAGAGTAGCCCTGGAGGGAGAGATCAGATCTGTACTGCTGCTACATCAGAGTAAGGATGTTATATGGTGTCTTGTGCCATCTGTTCTCCTAGGTTGTTCTCTGAGTGTCTCATGAAGATACAGCAAAGCATTCAAAGACGGTGGAGTAGTACAGTGTCACCTTCCCTTCATAACCACACAGTGGTTTTGCAGAAGCTATGAGTAAAACTGAGTTTTCCTGAATATTCTTGATATACATACAAATGACATTGTGCAGCCTCTAATAAAAATAAGTAGCATATTTTCTATCTTATATTTTATAGTTGATTTTTTTCTTCTCTCACCCAGTGTCTGCATTTGGAGCAAAAGGTTGTGTTTCCGGAGCAGCACAGCACTAAAAGCACTAACTTTTAGTTGAATGTGACTTCAGCACATACATACAAGAAAGTAAAGGCCATTTGGACTGACACCAGAGACCAAACAGCAGCACTCCAGACCTCAAAACTTGCCTTGAGTTAATGCATGCTCTCCACGTAAGAGTGCATCTTTCAACATTCTTGTGGCTGGCTTGGCCACTCCGGAGGACACATTATCATCTCTGACTCATCCATTACAGCAGCAGCAAAAAGATTACCTTCTGCATAGAAAGTACGGGAGTGATCCGTGTCTCTCTGCTTAAATATTCCACACTGAAACATGGTGAGGAAAGACTAGGGACCATCTCGACTTTTATTTAACAAGCTGGGGTACGTAGTCACAGTGGCCAAGACAACAGTTTTATGCTTCACCCAAAAATCATAGCTGAGAAAGGACACTGCGAGGGGCACTCACTGCAGGTGCTTCAGGAGCATCCATAAACTCCAGCATCGTGCAGCCGGGATGTCAGGCACAGGCAGTCCTGCAGATAACTGGGAGGCATACAGGGGAAACGCAGCAAGGGAAAGGCAGGTTCCCCTCCCCAGTCTTGGGGGCTGGGACGGTCGGTACCAGACACCAGTGGGTCCAGACCCTGGGTGCACCAACAGACTCTGCAAACCCTCATCTCCCCTCTGAGGGTTTGACTGGTGGTGCTCCGGGCCAGCTCGGATGCAGTGCAGCTGTAATCTGGAAAAGGAGCTGTGTGAGATGAGCTGGGAGAGGCTCCACCAGGAGCTGATCCCTTCACTCGGGAGCTGCCTGTGCTCTAGCCCTCACTCTGGGTCCTTTTCTCTGCGATGCTGCAGCTATGTCTGAGCCTGGCCACGTGCCCTGCTGGTCCTGACATGCTGATTTGAATTTTGGCTGGACTGGGGACCTATCTCATCCTACAGACATGTCTGGAGATCTGGTCTGTTGGCAGGCCCTGGCTACCATCCCTGGGCCAGCTCTACTCACCTTGCTCTGTCCTGCCTTGCCAGCCCTGTTGACTCCCCGGCTCCTGGGTGACCTTCCTGTGCTGAGAAGACCCGCTTTGGATCCTCCCCAACATACCCCTTTAATAGGATCCCACAGCCGCCCTCTGCTTAAAACAAAGGATGCACCACTTCAGGGTGGACTCAGAAATTATACAACAAGGTATAAAAATAGTTTCTGTACTGCAAAAAAGCATTTCTAGATTTCCCAAGCACCTAGCAATTCAAACAGCCCTTTACATAAATGCCACATGGTAGCATGACATAAAACCACTTACATTTGTTTCCTGCCTTCAAAACTACCTCAGAGGCTTTAGAAATTCACCTGCCTACTTCACATTCAAAGAAAACAATCCCATAGGTTTAAACGTTGCATTTAAACTGAACATTTTGCTTTATTTCCCCTTTCAAAAGAAACAATAGGTGCCAGAGGAAGGAGCATGCCAATGTGACATCGCAAAACCTCCTCTTGCCTGCATTTCAAGGACAACTAGAAACAGCTTGGTCCCTCACTGACCTCAATACTGAAAGGCTGAAGAGAACAATCACAGCCCTGAAAGCAGACCAAACAGCTGAACAACAAAGAACCCAGAAAGTATAAAATCAAACTCTTTTTCATTATGGTCACATGTGAATCAGAAGTCTTTGATACTCATAGTAATGCTTAAATTCATTTAAGCATTTTGGCCATTATATTTCAAGTTCCCTGAGTGCGAAATACTTAAAAAGTGTTCAACGTCACCTCAGAGTCCCTGAAATCCTTCCATCTCACTAGACTCACTGTCCACTTCATGGCAGTGTGGCAATGGATTTAGGATAAGGGGGCTCAGTATCACCATGAGTATCATAGAAAAAGCTGCTGGTTTTAAACTGAACTAAGTTCAGGACACGTTATTGTATTTTCCCTTGAGTCAACAGTGCCTAAAATAAAAGTAGAAATAGCACTACAGCACTAGTAGGGTCTTGCATTAGCTACTATATCCTTCAGATGCTCCAGGGCAGAGACTGTTTTTGTTCTTTAGATTTTTTTAATATGCAAAGGTGCTATTATTTAGCAGACTGATAGTTCTGCAAACAAGCTACTCATCCAAAAAAATGCAATTACTTACAGAAGAGATAATTAATGATCCTTATAATTTTGCCCACAGCCCTTTCTGAAATTAGAGCCCGTGGACTAGTTGTCATGTAAACATCTACCAGGAGGCACTCTGTGCCATTAAGTACTACCATTCAAAAAAAGGAAAAAAGAAGAGGACTAGAGAAGAACAAAGGGACGTGGAATATAGTGACTTCCCAAGGATAGCTGCAGATCACAGGTGTCCTGCAACCCAAACCTCCATCTTTACTGCACCCTTTCTTCATACCCTATGCAAATACACATTCTGGATTTTCAGCAGTTCTGTTTCATTCTAACATTATTATTGGTAACTGTTGAGAGCTCAGAGCACAATCTGTTCCTACTGAACTTTCCTTAATTGTCACTAGATGTAGTCGTAATGGATTGCCTGAAAGTGTCAGTAAAAATGAGAGAGAGGACTGCGGTTCAATGAGGTTCAACTTCAATTTTATCTGGGCTCTGGTAAAGGATCTGAGAAAGCCAGAAAGGTTCCTTCTTTCTTGTTTTTACACTTTTTAATTAAGCATGAGTTGAAAAGCATCTTGCACCAACCATTTCAGTTCCTTATTCATTTACTCTTCAAGCTGAACTGAACTCGGAAGAGAGGCGGTGGAAAGTTTAGGGTACAGCAGAAAGCCACGTGCTACTTACCAGGGCAATTTAAGGCTGAGCAGAAGTTTCCCCTCACTCCAAAAGCCCTCCAAGCCTCACAATGAAAAGTCTGAGAGGCAGCTGTTATGAGGCGGTGCACTGAGCAGTGGGATGGCAGTGCCCGCTTGTTTGTAAAAGGGGAAAAACCAGGTGAGGACACGGGGTTTCTGAGGAGGAGCAGAACTGTGACTAATGGAGGCTGAGAGATCCAAAAGTGTTGCGTCGTGCTGTGGAGTCAGTAATTCTCAATCATCTGCAGACATTTTTACAGCTAGAAAAATAGATCCTAAACAGGTTAAACTACCCACTGCGACAAAAGGAAGCACTGCTTGAAACAGAGATAGCTCATTTTCTCCCTTATACCTCGTACTTTCACTGGAGTCTAATCAGTATTTAATACCCTACCAAACAGGGCAGGAATAATGCTTTTCTGCCTCTTATCCCCAGGCAGAGTTGTGATTAGCGACGTTTTCAGGTTGCTGTCACATTCATTTCATTAACATGAAGTAGCATTGCATCTCTCATTTGGAAGTGCCGTTTCTAGCTGCAAGGGCTGTGGAGAAAACCCAAAATGTGTGAGCTAAGCAAAAGCACTGAATTCCTCCTGAACGTATAGCTGGCTGTGAAACAACAGAGGAGCAGGGGGAAGAGCAGTATCTGTTCTGGTCTCCATGGTCTCAGCCATAAACTTTAAATAAACCCTGAACTGGGACAATCGCTTCATTAACTGTTTCCCTTTTGATGATTTTTACATGAAAATGACAAGTATAATTGTCATACAGTACCTAAATCCCTCCCAGGCATTTTTTGGACCAAACGCCCTACTTCATTTCACGTTAAAACTTGCCACTTGCACTATGACAACCTCCACAAGTCTACAATGAACTGCATAAGCAGTCCCACGCAATGCTAAAACCAAAAAAAGGTAAAGAGCATGACACAGCATTTATGGTGGGACTGGGCTTGCAGACTGATGCCTGAGCATGGCCACGTGAGCCCCATCTCTGAGTTCCCCCTATAGACCATGGAGATCCAGTCGATGCAGCTAATGGAGTTTTGGGCACAGTTCAATTGATGAGACATAGATTTCTGTCTAAGGATGATCTGAATTCTTCTGACTCCACTAATGTAATCAACAACCTCCACTATCACGGGAACTTAGTGGGCTGGCTCATATTTAGATGCCTACTAGATGCCTGATTTACATGCCTGATTTAGATCCCACTCTTCGGGCTTGTTTGAGTTGCCTAAACACAGGTGACGGTGCCATCCAAAAACCCACAAGGTACCGGTGGAACTCCAGCTGTTTCCTGTGGAGGACTTGCTTGTCTGAAGGTGGCCTTTTCTATTCACTTACACTGTTTAAATATCCTGTGGCATTCCTGGTGCACTAGTATCAAACTCATCTCTTTGCTATTTAATTTAATTTTTAAAAATTACCTTTTTCAACATTCTTAGAGCTGTAGCCAGATGTTCTCCACTGGCTGTAGTAAACGCCAAACTTCTGCCCCAAAATTTTCAGTCTAGCTTCTCTGTGAAGCACAAACCAATTCCAGAGGAGGTCAATGGCAGGATTCACTGACCGAGGCACCAAAAAAGGTATGTCACAGTATTATTTTGTGTTGCGCTGTTTTTGCATTTGTATACTGAGGTGTACTGCTTGCTTTTTGTGTGTCAGCTGTATTTTTTTCTTTGTATGAGTTGTAGAATTATTATTTTTTTTACACAAAACACTTCATAAGTGAATCCCAGACTATCATCTGAAACATGCAAGTGGTCTGACAGGTAGTGCTACATGGTTCAGCATAACATCTGTAAATCTGACAGATTAAAGTTTGTTGATTGGGATCTGTTAGAGAGGTATGGTTTGTCAGTGATTCTCTGACTTTGGAAACTCTTTCTTAATCATTATAGAAAAGGAAACTAAATAAAATTCCTTGCCATGTTTGCCCAGCAACTGTGGAAGAGAACTGAGTTTTCTTAAAGATCTGGGTTTCTATGAAGACTGCTCTACATCAAGAAAGAGTCAGGTAATGGGGTAAACTCAGTGGTCAAGAAAAATTCGTAGAATAAAAGCTAACTGATTGTGCACCTAGAAAAAGACAGGTTCCTCAAAAGACCTATTGAAAGACTGTTGGGAATAGTATCTACCCACAGAATGGTGAGTTTATTCTAAGTTTAGTTGTTTTAACTGGATTCACTAGGTAATGCTCTGGTCAGATGTGCCTGTTCTTGAAACATCTGTAGATAAAACACATTTTATCTGGTTGAAATGACATTACTGCTTTCTGTCTCTCTGCTTTGTCTGCAGATGCACCCAAGAAATGTCACTACATCATTTGCAATGATACATGGTCGCATAAATTCCAGTGTCCTGAAGCTCATCCTTTACAGTAACATGTGCAGTCATTAAAGACTGAAAGAAATGGCATAGTCAGTGCCTATGTTTTTGAAAAAAAGGCATCTTTTATTTGGTATCGCATTGCTTTAATTGAGCTTGTTACTTCTGAAAAAACTGACCTTCAGTATCTCCCATCAGACCTCAGAATCAGAGATTATTTTAAAAGCCACTTTTTCTTGTCTTGCTACAGAACAAGTGACTCTGTGCCTTTGTTTGTTGGCTTGATCAAGGTGTTGCGATCAAGTACACTAATGAATGCAAACACACATCTCCTTTTCCTAATAACACAGGGAGAAAAAGTAAACTTCTGGAAAAACTGACAGAAAATGTAAATTTCCCAGCTAAGGGATTGATTGATGTTTACAGCCTTACTGTCAATGGCTGCTGTCTGTACATTATTTTCTACTACTGAGCAGTGCCTTATTTCTTCTGTGGGACTTCCAAGATGAGAAGTTACCACCTGGGTAGAAACAGGCAGCAAACTCATACCTTTAGCAACTAGCAGGGTCCAGATTACCTTCAGTGTGTTCTGCATTATTCCATTGCGTTAGGAATATGGAAGATGTTGGTATCTCATAAATTGATATCTGCATAAAGGAATCTCACATAAACATACTCCACCTCTAGCACTGCAAAGAGTAGAACTTGCTTTTAGATTTGTTTCAGAGTTATCCCTTTGAAAAAGAAACTAGACAAAGGTGCTACAGCAGTCAATAAAATAAAATAAAAAAAAGAATCAGAACATAGGCATCACTGTGAGAGTAGCACTTCTCTATATCCTAACAAACAAGCCCATCAAGAGCCCATCAAGAAGAAAGGCATCACTTGAAAGCAGATGAAAGTATGATAAATAACTTTGAATTTCTCAGAAATTTTTCTGCTTAGTAAAGTGCTTAGTAAAGTGCCAGAACTGTCACCAAAATATTTTATAAAACTATTATTTCCATTCAGTTTAATTATATGCCTAACATAATTGAGAAAAGTCACTGCCTAGTTCCAGATGGTATGTGAAACGTATTGGCTTTTATATTACAAAGAGTGATTGTTAAACTACAATGACTTTTAATGAACCTCTCAGATATGTAAAATACTTTTAAAATAATATTGTTAGCAATGTCGGCACTTCTTCTGTAAAGAAAATCCAATTCACATTAGAAAAGAATAAAGCCAAGGGCCTAACAGCCTAAAAACAACTGAATCAAAATACAGTAAATACAAATAAAAAGCTTAATAGGAGGTTCAATCGAGTTGGCAACTCCTTAGAGAGAGCAACTGAAATAACAGCTACTGCCCTCCAACCCAGGCACACATGAACGGTGATTTCAAAAGCCCCTTTTGGCCTTCAGGATGCCCGTGGACAGGCAGGCTGGCTGAGGACCAGGCTGAGGACCAGCAGCTGGGACACAACTTAGGACAAGCTGATTCCCTGGTCTTCAACCGCATGGAAATGTTCTCTGACCTGCCAAATTATGTGCTGCAATGATATTCAGTTAGGACTATGTGGGAAGCTGTTGAAAGCAAAGACTGAGTATTTCACATCTGGAAAATGCCTGACACGCTCTGGGGAGCTATAAAATAACACAGAAATTGCTGCAAGGACGGTATGTTTCTTCGTTTCCATTCTTCTCCTCCGTGAACAGGGAGTTGTTGTGTTACTAATATGATGCTGTCCTTGATCTCCTGGCAATGTCACTTGTGCTGCTGCACCTCTTCTGGGGTGGTGAGCAAAGTGTCTTTTAATAATAGTACACTCCTAAAGAGGAACATGCTGGAGGAGGTGGCCAGACTCGCTAGTGACGGCAGAGATAACAATCTGGAATATCAGAGGTGGAAATGACTCTATGGCTGACGAAGGCAGGTCTTACATGATTCAGAGCTTCAAATGGGGAAAAACTTTAGTTCACTCCATCTCCTTAACCCTGATGTGACTGGGAAGCTCGTCCCAGAGCCATAGCTTCCCTGTAGCTCCCTAAATTTGGCACCTGACAGACAGGGCAAATGCCCAGAGCCACGTGTGGGTACAGCAGGGTGGAAACAAGACTAAAAATCCCACAGCTCCTCTGGGAAGACTGTGCCTGGTTATTAGGGACTGTCACCAGATGGCGGTGGGACACTAGGGGTGGGATTCAACTCGCAAATTAAAATACCTAAAATTAAGGACCTGTATTAGCTTGAAAATCATCTTTAGTTCTCTAGGCACGACTGACTGCATTGGCTAGATCTGCATAGGATGTAATGGGAGTTTAGACAGTCATGCTGACACTGATATTTAGGTGTCATAATCTGTGAATTTAAGCCACCTCCAGCACTTTATAACTCAACCAAATGGGCTGACATGCACATGGTATGCAGTGGATGTTCAGAGCAGGCAGCCAGGAAGGCCGCAATGACCAGAGAACTACCCTATTTCCCAATTCTTGTTAAAATTCTGTAACAAAATGGAAGAGAGGTCTGTTTAAAATACCTCTACATAAAATGACAATATAATTTTTGTCCATCCCCATCATCACATGGAAAGGCTATATGATCATATTTAGTTCAATTACAAACCAGAATTACCTACATAGCATTTCTTTTTCTAAAACATTTGCACCTAGACCACAGCAAAGGAGCTATACCATACCTGTATTTTTCTTCCTTGGTTTCGCTCTTTCCAGCACGTTTTAAAATCCCTGTCTTTACTCTACTGGAAGTCATTGGGGTGAATACAGGGATGTCACGGGAAAATTTAATGACCTCTGCATGCAGCAATTCAGAAGGTATAGTCCTTTCTGACCTTAACATCTATAAATGTGATTATATTCATGCTAAATCATATGGTCAGCTACAGCATGGGGAGGGCAAAAGTTGACATACTGTTTGGGACTTACAAAACCAGTTGACTTTGAGGTTACTTCTCTTATATGTAATTGGATCTAAGGTGTTTCCTCTTATCTCCAAAAAACCCTCCGTTTACCTACAGGACAATCTACATCTGCAAGCTGCAAAATGGATTTGATGCTTACATACCATTTTTGATGGAAAATCTCCTGTCCCACTTTTCAGACATTCCTACAGAAATGTAAAAGAATATTCAGAGAACGCCTTAAGTCAACGGGATTAAGGCCTGTCAAGTACACGGCTTAGAAGGTATAAGTCCTATCTACATTCTAAGGATTTTATTGTACTTTCATGAGAATATTTGCAGTGGCAGTCAGGGATGTCTCTAGGGTTTAGCTTTTTTCTCTTTAATGATAGCTAGGGAGGTAAAATAACTGCCAGTTGGGATAAGAAATTGAACCCCTGCCTCCCCAGCTCCCTACTGTCAGTTTGATTGAATTCATTGCATAACCTTTAATCTGACATCCTTTACGCTTAACGCTGCATTATTTTACTAACCCTTTAATTATTGGTGTATACTAGAGCTGATGATTTCAACAGCATGACCATGCATCACGCTGCTCCCTGGGGAAGCCACCACAGGGCAGGGAGATCTGTGACTTGGAGAGGCTGGAAGGAAAGATGGGAAGGTGAAGCAGGGAAGGAACCTGACTTCTGGGGACAGATGAACCAAAGGAGGCAGCAGATATAAGGAGAGCAGAAGAGTGCAGCATGCACAGAGGAACACGAAGCACTCAGAAAATCAGGCAGTGTTGGAGAAATAGGCAGAAAATAGGGAAATATAGAGGTGATACAGAAATTAAGAAGAGCAACAAGCTGATAAACCAAAACCCTGACAAGCACAATCCTGGTTTTAATGAATCGCAGTGTGTTGGGTATAGTACTAACATACAAAGCAAATGATGCAGCCCCTCTCCCAATTAAATGACAATCTGTATTTAATTCAGACACACATACGTGATCATGGGAAGTACCTTCTGCAGTTTGGTACTCTTCAACCTGCTAAGAGTGAGTAGGGAACTAGGACTCTCGGTGGTGTCTGCTGGAAAGAGACATATTAGACTAATCTTGGAACACCTCAACATATCTTACAATTTACTTAACATCAAAGGGTAATTTTCCATAGTGGATCACGTATTGAATGTTTCTACCTCCATCCAGAAGGCCAGTTTGTTTGCAGATGAGGAGTAATGCACCAGTTACCAGACTGATAGAGCTTTTAGGACATGCGATAACAAGGAAGGATTGCATTGACTCAGCACCATTCAGACTCTGAAAGAGTTTATAAAGTAGTTCTGGGTTGTGAAAGAACAGAAAAAAAAAATCAAAAGTCCAAATCTCTGCTGAATGTTGCATACCTATGAAAGAAGCTGGGAGAAGGCAGAGCTAACAAGGTCTTCTGGCTTGCCAGCGCTTATCTCCAAATCAAAGAAAACACGGAAAGTCACCAGGAGAAATGCAAGGTCTCAGAGTCCAACTTTCCAGAGCAGGGACCGTCTGCCCATTCTGTGTTTGCACAGAACCAAGCCCGGTGGGGTCTTTGTTAAAAAACTTAAAAAAAAATATAATTGACTTCTTAGTTGAAAGGGTTTAGAGGCTGTATTTTGGGAATATAGATAAGTAAACAGTGACTTTGACTGCTTTATTAAGTTAGCATACCCATGGACTAATGGTTCTGGCAGCCAAGATTTTCCTGTTCTGGAAACATCTGCATTTAACCAAAGGACATGCCATTTACTGGGCCTTCAATGCTCTATAATAATACAACCCAAAGCACAATGGTGTTATTGTCTTGTCTAATTCTAATTAAACTGCCACTGCCTACTTGCTTGACCATGAACAAATTGCCGATTTCATCCTTCTCGGCTGTTACTCCCAGAGATGGAGAAGAACTACAAGAAAATCATCAGAGAAACAAGATCTGACATCTATGAACCACAGAAGAAAAACTAAAGGGTTGTACAGTCTGAGATGCCTTTATCCAGCTGCCAGCTTCTTTGATGAGCTCGCTCAGAGCATTTACACAGAACTGGGACTGAAGGTTTTGTTTCTTAAACATCCCCTTCACTAAAGATAGACTTTCTCACTGCAGTTCAAACAGGCAGCATCCATTTGCACCCTATGGCATAAGGGATACGCTCAGCAGCAAAGGAAGAAAGAAGAAAGGAAAAATCTCACACTGTCCCAATCTGAATTTAAGACCCATTGCTCTTCTTTAGAATGCAACTTCCAGAAATGCTGTAATATTTATCTCATTCTCCTCCCACAGAGACAGATGCTGACCATCACATAACGCATTCAAAGACATTAAAAATGATGGGCACTATATTAGAGTTGGAATACAATTAAAATCTCCAAATAAGGGAGGGTTCATCCTTCTGTTGTAAATGGCCAACTTTGACATTGTTTTGAAAATGCTCAAGTATGTTCAGGGCTTTGGAAGTCACAAAGCGGAAAATGTATTGACCAACAATGTAACGTGGATTATAAACATCGTAACAGAAGACACAAGGGTGAATCTGTCTCACCACAATTCTTGGAATAGACAGTATAATTATGTTGAAAGATACAGAGTGCGCTCATGAAACTTACCTTTTGAAATAGATTTACAGTTTTAAGGACAAACAAGTCTAACAGAAAGGGCCAGATAATTCAACTGGAATAAATCCAGTCTGGTAGACAAGTCAACTTAAGACGATTGAACTTTGCCCATGCCGTGCAAAGGGTGTACTGCAGAGCTCTGGATGTCATGCTGCAAGATGGCAGACCTACCTAGGTAAAGCAGATAAAAATATTGAAAAGTCTACTATTCAGCAAACCTGTCGGAAGACCAGGTATGGAGCAAGAGGAGTCAGATCCTCCTGTGAGCAGCTGTAAAGGAACAGCCCAGGTTCCTCTGGCACACACAGAAAAAAGCACTCCACGTTTCAAATGAGCTGTCTGCACAAGGCAAAATCAGGTGTTCATTTTTTGCTTCCAAGACATGCATGTTCTTCCTCTTCAGATATTCCAGTCATGCTGTTAGAGGAAATCTCGTAAGTCAGACTTTCTGCCAGTGGGACCAAAGGTTTGTGCATCCTGGTTTCACATTCGTTGCACTTTTTAAAGTTGAAGTAGACGAAATAATAAGCTATCAGCAGTGGCAGGCTTAAAATGGAGAATCATCATGCTCTCAATGTAATTATTTCATCAGACAGAGGGAGGCTAACTGAACTGATAGGTGCGTAGTGCATGAAGATGAGCCTATCACACAGTGTTTCCATCACATTTTACCCACGTAAGTGCCTGCTGTATGAGTTTTAGAAGCTTTTCTGAATGCCAGCTTCTCTGAAGCGGAACCTGCTGTGGTTTGTTGTGGTTTTCCCAGTTGTTTTCTTCTTCCAGAAGGAATTCTTTATTCTTGCTGGAATAAGACTAAACTAAGAGTTTTATGAAAAATACGTCCTCATCATTAAGCTATGAGACATGATGTATGACTCTCCAAATTAAATATCTGCCATAATCTGTGTTTTTAGTTACTTTTGATTTTTTATTGAGCTGATACTCTGAATGCAAACACCCAAAGTCAGACCCGTGCATTAGTGCTGCAACCACTTGTGTACCTTGATCGCTAAGTATTACACAAAAATGGTCTAATCATTTAAATGGTCCTCTACAACAAGGCTGACCAACCTTAAATGACAAAAGGGGTTACAAACAGCAAAAAAGAAATCCCTCCCTATTTTAGAGGAGACAAAAACTACTCATCTTGTCCAAAGCACAATAAGAATTTCATGTTGGAAGTAAGGACTTCCAAGTCTGAACCAAGAAAACACTTTTCCTCTTTTACCTTTCCTTAAGCTTTCTCCACTTTGCTTCTACTGAAAGATATGAGGTATGACACACCTGAGTAGAAATAAACACATCACTGTGACCAAAGTGCTTCCAATTTGATGGGTGTGTTTTTCTGACTAGTTGCAGATGGGCAAAAACGCCAACGCCTGCATTTATTTTGATCAATAGCACTGAAAAACCTTATAAAATCCTTCTTTAATCTGAGCATGCCCGTGAATGAAGAAAATATAAAAAAAGATCAATTACTTCCTTCTGTGAAGAATCCATGAAAGAATGTTCTTTGTTACTTGTTCAACTAAAGGAGATTGTGACCTCTGTATCTCTTGGATACTTCAGACCACATGTGTGCTAATGTGTCAAGCAGACTTTACATTTCTGTCAGGTTCAAAAGGTTTGTTTTAATAATAATAATAATAATAATAATAATAATAATAATAATAATAATAATAATAGCATTGAAATGAAAAGTTCTGGGTTGTTTTGTTTTGTTTTGTTTTGTTTTTTCAGAAATAGGAATCCAGAAGCTTAACTGTGTACATTGAACACAATCAAGCATCTTTCTTTTAGATACCATAACATAAATAATAACATAAATATTAAACCATGGCTAGTATTCAGACAAATTAAAGCACAAGCTTAACAGGATTAAGTATAAGCTTAAATACTGTGGATTTCAATGGGATGGAAGCCAATTTTCAGAAATAAGTAACTTCCTTAATTGGGTTTATGATTACAAATACATGTTACAATTTCATGATGTACCAAGCTCAAACTATGTTTGCGAAAGGCACAACTGCCTGAGTTTCAGTGTATTTGATTTCGTAAGTACCAGCTTCACTTGGCGCACATGGAATACATTCAGCAGACTGAGAACTTCATCTGATCAATGATGAGCATGCAGTAAATCAGCAAATCAATCAATGATACTAACAGAAACCCCTTCTATAATGAGGCTTTACAGAGATTTCTGCTTAGTGATTTATATCTCAATATCAAATTGTGACAGAAGTATGGAGTTCAGATCCAGGCTTTAACATATAAAGAACTAAGGGTGTTTCTCATAGCTATGCTTAAGTTTAGAAGAAATGATTGAGTGCATGACCCAAATCCATCGAGGCTTTCTGCTTTCAGTGCTCTGAATCATTTGTCCTTCAAGGGTATTAAATTTTATTTGTTAAAGTTTACTAGTGAGAGAATGAAAAGACCTAATTTATTTCCACATTTTCAAGCTCATATTTAACTTTTCAGAACAGCATACAATTTCTGAAATGGAATGCATTTCAATTTCAAACATAATTTGCACCATAAAAAGATCTATATTGCATTATGCATTTGTTTTCTCATAAACAGGAATGTTAAAAAAGGGACATTCTACAAATGGAATTAGTTTTCTTTCTTTAAAATGTCATAAAACCCCCTCACTTTCTCAAAATTTAGTCAATATCATAGCCTGCAGCTAGGACCACAAGAAGGACAGAACTGATTTTCTTTTTTCATTTACTGATCAAATAAAATATTTTTGATCCAAAACAATTTTTGATCAGAACGGCTTTCTTTTTTTTTTCCTCCCAAAACAATGTATCCATTTCGGTGTATGCTGAACTCACCAGGGACTAATGAAACACCTTTCCCAGAAAAACTCTCTCTGTAAGACATCTGTAAGATGCAAATGATATTTATCCCTGATAATTATTAATAGAATCATGGAATCATAGAATCACAGAACCTACTAAGGAGGATAAATACACTATACAGTTCTTTAGATTTAGCCCTATACCTTCTTTGTACATATAGGGGGGAAAAAAAGAGACTTCTGTCCCTGGGTGGGAGCGTGAGGTCAGATCTTCAGCATCACTGAAATATTGCCTGTGACCTCTACACATCTCAGCAGGCGAAGACTGCAAGTGCTGATCATTCTCCAACACCCTTCACATGTCCTGCTACGAAGGACAGTTAACTTCTCCTGCCAGTGACAGGGAAAAAAGGTCTGTATTGCCTCAGCACAGTACATCCCTGCATCCCCGGGCTTGACACATGTGGGTGCTCAGATTGGGCGTCTATTTTTGGAACTTCAGGCACAGCTGTTGTACCTTACTCTTATTTCTAGGTTTCAAACTGGCTGCATTTCACTTCTTTTCCCTACTCCTTTTGGTACAATTTTCCCTTCACAGAAGGCACCAGAACTATGATCACTGATATCTGTAGGACCAGGATTTCATTCACCATCTTTGGCACCAGACAGTTCTACTCATGCTCAATCACCCTAATGCTCACAGGCAAATGGCACTGAACAGAGTGGAAATCATCTGGATCAGTGGTATCATCTGGAAACCTGCAGTGCAAACTGCCCTTATTAAATTATTTCAAGTCAAGTTTAGTGTTGGGTGTAATATTTTGTATTATGCTATAGTAATCTATATAAATATTACATGCAATATAATACCAATAGTTTCATTGCATTTTGATTATTTTTTTTTTTTAGTTATCTGTCATTAAACAATCATTGAACATCAGGAATCAACAACTGTAGGTTTGCTACATGTTGAATCTGGGACACTGAATGGGAATAGCCAGCAAAGAGTAAGGAAGAATCCGACCTTTTTGCAAGGATGCACCTGATAAATTGCAGTCTGGACCTAGATTTGAGGACTGGGCAAAGAGTGAGCCACAGAAAATGGAAGCTGCCTTGGTCAATGACTTGCCCTTACATCACACCCCGATGACTGCGAGAATTCCTGAGTGGTGGATAGTGAAAACAATTACTATGTTTCTCCAGTGCTACTAAAGAGCATGACCAGTTTAAGCATGATGTCCTTAATCAGACAAGGTCATATTTCCTATTTCTGCTATCAACCATTTCAAGCTTGTTCCAATGCTTAATTATTCTTAGAATCATAAAGTTTTTTTCCTGCTAATAAACTTAAATCTTTCTTACAGAAAATTAAGTCCATTCATTCTTACTCTGTTTCTGACCCACAGCTCTCTGTTTTCTAAGAAGCTCTTCTGCACTGGAGATGTCTTGAAATCCTCCCATTTTAAATCAAAAAAACTCAGCCTTCCAACAGGGCTATTTTATTTTATTTTATTTTATTTTATTTTATTTTATTTTATTTTATTTTATTTTATTTTATTTTTTAATTCTTGTCATTCTTGCTTTCCCCTGGATTGTCTTGGATTTGTGCATATCGTTCTTAAAGTTTGGCTCAAAGCACAAAGAAGTATATATAGCAGAATAACTATTTCCCACATCCTGTTCTTGCTACTCCTATTAATACATCCCCACATGAAATTCCCTTACATCTTTACAACAGCATCAACAATGCCTGTCTAGTTTATGATTCACTCTAACAGCAGGTCCCTATGTGCACTGCTGCTGCCCAGGGAAATATTCCCCATTTTATATCTCTGCATTTGATTTCTTTTCCTTCAGTCTTGTAGTTAGCATCCGTGTTTATTTAACTTCATTTTAATGACTTTAGGCTATCTGGCAAGCCTATCCATGTCACTCTGTATTCTAATCTTGTACTGCAAAGTGTCTGTAACCCATCCCAGCCTGGCATCAATGGGAAATGTTAGAAGGGTAGATTATCCTCCATCATCCGAGTCACTGAAAATATTGATTACAATAATGCGCAGTGCTAGATGCCTGGGTAAATTCCAGTGAAATGCTCTCCCAGCTCAACAGCAAACCATCAATATGTTACTCTACCGCTTTTCAAGCAGCTCTACACCCACTTCAAGATGATAGTACCCTAATGTATCTTCCTCTAGACTGCTTGGGAAATGTCATTTGGAATGGTGTTGAAAGCCTTACTAAATTCACGATATATCACATCTACCACTTACTTTTTATCCACTTGGCAGTTCTTATCCTGTTACAGGGATGACACGATTTATACTTGACAAATCCACATGGTCTATTTTTATCTCCTTATTATCCTCTATGGCCTTATTAATGGATAGGTCCTTCTTCATTTGGGCTACAGCAGTCAGGCTGACTGGCTGACCATTCTCTCAGGCTTCTTTTTCCCTCCTTGTGGTTCATTCCCCAAGTACTCACAGGCAATTCTAGTTAGGCCCCCCCCGAACTAAACATGTTTGACTTATCTACGTATTTTGTAGCCTTTTCTCCTCCCCTGCTCTCTTGCAGTCACCTATGTCCTAGGTAAAATTAATCACTTTAATTATAGGGTCTCAAATTTCTTTTAGAAGAATGAAACAAAAGAACAATAAAAATTTCAGCCTTTTCTCAGCCATCTTGTTTTGTTTGCTTTCCACATTAAGTAATTGGCTTTCATTTATTTTGCCTTCCTCATCTTCCTAAGGTATTTATAGTACCTTTTCTTGTTGCCTTTTAGGTCACTTGCTTGCTGCATTTATTCCGTGCGTCAGCTCAGTTTCCTCTCTTTCTAAATTCTTGCGTTATTCCTTCATGTCTGGCTTTCTAAGTTGCCTTTTGAAACAATCTGATCTCGGAGAGCTGAACCCTATGTAACTTGTTGCCGACACTAGAAAATATCAGAAAATCATCATGTCGCGCACTTCCCCCCACAGCAGGTCTGCTCTATGCACCACGACTTATGACCACTGAAATGCCCCATCTGTGAACCCGCCCCACCAGACCACACACATCCACTGTGAAGAAGCTTCAACTCATTTAAAAATCTGGTCCAAAATGCGTGGGGTTTTTTTTTTCCCCAGTGTGCCCACTTGTGCAATTGCCAAGTCTTTCCTAAGTCAAAAAACATGATGAGCCAAAGCCACAAGGAAAACACTAAATGAGCTATCATTTGTGGCTTTTACATACCATTCTTTATTTCAATAATGCAATTTAAAATTATCGCAGTGAACACACATAAATGTCAAGTCTAATAGCATTTAGTGGAGAAATAAAACAGAAACGGGCAACCTAATTCTTAGGCTTTGCAGTGAAGTCCTGTCCTACCTTTTTTCTATTCCGCTTATATAGCTGTTGCGAAAGGCTGTCTGTCAATACGGTCGTGTATTATTGTCAACCTATTTGTTCTTTCGATCAAACCGACAGCAATTTAGCCTGATTGCTATGCAGCTGGAGTAATTTGGGCCCTGCTCTCCCAGACGCTTTTGTGGCAGCTGCATTTCCACGGCTTACTGCAGCACACCTGCAGAAGGACTGCAATCCAACGGCTGCAGTGCTAAAAAATACCATATTTTGACCATATTTATGGCTGAAGTGGAAGAGCTTATTTTCAAGGGAATTGGTACTAGGCATTCATGGAAAGTTGGGATGTTACCTGATAGAAAAACATGAGTGCTACTACTTCAAATGCAGAGAAATCATTCCGACCGCCTAACGTGGTATCGCACCCACACACTACAACCAAAAACCCCAGCCTGAAACAGAAATTGAAATTCAAAACTCCCTCCAAGCATCTGTGTGCTTCGCTGCACCTGCACGGATCCATCACAGCCAGAGTCAGAAAGCGTTTGATTGCAAGGGGAAATCCCGTGCTTGTGTGTTATTTCCCACCCTTTGGTATCAGAGCAACAGCACCAAGAAGTGCTGTGAGTCAGTGCCTAATTTACCACCCACCACTTCGTGTAAGCTGTGCCCTAGGATTGCTTTCAAGGGTAAGTATTTGCTTTTAGCTGGGCTCTCGAACAACCCAGTGGGGACAATCAAGGGCACTGGCATCTTGCAGGGGAAAGGCCATCTCCTCCCTTTAAAATTCCTCCTAGGTTCCATTAGTTTTGAACAATAATAAAAATTAACCACATAACCTGGACCTTCATTCACAAGAAGGGAGATGGAAGCCTGTTCGCTGAGAATTCTGGGGGAGCAGCACGAAGAGGTAAAAGAGGGTTCCCAGAGATTACACACAACCACTGGTTTCACAGGAATACCTCACTGACTGATAATTCACCACCGTGAAACAAAATGCTTTGTTTTCAATAAAAAAAATACAAAACAAAAGAGGAATCTGAAAATGGCTCAAAGGAACAGTTTGTAAAACCTGTAAACACCAAAAATCGGTTTATTCCATGTATCAGTAACACCACGAGAAACAACGGCCTGACCTCAGTGCTCTTTACCTTGTTCAGCCAATTCACGTATCACTATACTTTTAAGACTGCTTCTCCTTCATAGGGTTTTACTCTGCCCAGTGATAAATCCCCAAACGCAGTAAAGGTAGAGAAAGAAACAGGTCAAGGAGTAAATAACTGAGTTTGATTTTCCAAGGCAAACAGCCTAGGTAACCGGTTAAAAAAAAAAAAGAGAGGGACCTGTAATTATTTGATGTGGTGCACACAGACTAGACTAGACATAGACTTTGAGGCAATTATTAAAGAAAATTCAGCAGACCACAGTTCATTTCCCATGCAAAACTCCCCCTCCCCTGAGATTGCAGTCAATTGGGCTACGCAGCCCTGAGCACGAACCTCAATAACAGAGTCTCTGGGGATTTCAACCCATTTGATCACTTTAATAGAAAAAGTGATGTGACACCTGTTTGTAATCACAGGGGTTTCCTTATGTAAGTCACTCGCTGCCGAACGAGAGGCGTGACCCCACACACCGTTCCAGTTTGCGCATCACACTGGGGTTGTTACCACTTATTAAGTGTATGAAGCCCAATCCTTTGAGAGACTTTGCATCTTTGACTCCCAATATAACCCCTGGAATTAACTAATACATAACAAAATACTCTGCCCTTCTCCGGAGAAACCCTCTGATGCACAAACACATACTGTACACTTTCTGCTCCCCTGTTTTTCTCCAGTACCCAAGACCTGGGCACAGATCTGAGAGAGCAGCTGGAGCCCAGTTTACAATTAAAACTGCGTATTTGCAATGCTAATCCATTGCACTCGACATCCTCTGCAACCTCTCCAATTGTAACTGGCTTCTAGAAGGAGGCTAGAAGAAGAAAGGTAGGTTTGGGCTTTGCAGAATGAAAACCATCAAGTAACAAGGGCTTGTTTAAAACAGAAATTACTCCAGAAACACCTGTTCAAGAGAAGCTATTCCATATCATTCACCATGTGCACAGTCTTATTCCTATAAAGTGTGTCTCAAGGTGAGGTTCTTGGACCCACTTTGAAAGTGAACAGCACCACCTAACCCTATAATAAGCAGAAAAAAGAACGTATTGATTTCAACCCACCTCTTCCTTTTTATTTTTAAGTCATAAACAGAACCTAGAGCATGTCCTGAGGCCCAGCAAAAGTCAGTGCCACAACGAGATGGGCCCACATTTGAACAAAATTAGACTTACCAGCTACTGTGTGGCATGAGAAACCTGGAGCTCCGGCATCGCAGCCACAAGCATGCCTGTGCCTTGCCAGGAGCCCGGCAGATTCCTACTGTTTTCATATGTGCGTGATCAGCTGTAGGACGAAAAGCTTGAGCACGACCTACCTGAGAAGCAAAGGGTAGGAAGGTCAACAGAGAGGCCCACTGCTGTGATGAGACCACTGAGACCCAGGAACAGAACTCCAGCCACGGACCATTAATATCTGAGTACCCTCTGTTTTACGCTACTGTGCCTGCCCAGATTATGCTGACAAGATCTTGTTTATGTATTGTGTTCTTGTAAGGCTGTCTGCGCCTCGTAGCTGACAGGACACTAAACTGCTTCTGCCATTTCTTCATTTCATTTTCCAGCAATTTTCCACCAGTGTATGTGGGAATTTAAAAGAGTGACAAACTCATTTTGGGTTTGTGCTGGAAAGGTGATCACCTGGGGTTTTGTTCACATACCACTACTGTCTAAATAGATTTGCCAGAGACTCAAATCCAGCTGGTGCTGGATGGAGCTTGGGTGAGTGATGCACTTTTTGACTGACCTGATAAACTGGCAATCTTGAACTGCTACATTTTGTCTAATTTGCAGGAACTACTATACAGAGTTTATAGGAACCGTAAATTCTGGCTTTCTGGAGTCTTTGGTTCTACAGGTACCTCATTTTGCATTTGGATTCTTCTTCATGAAATGCCACGTTTCTTTAAAGCAAAAGACACCACAATTACAAGCTGAAAATTGTAAGGGGGAGGAATAATTTGAGACTAGTTTCCATAATAGAATACAGGAAACACAACCGTATCTGCAGTGAGCACTTTTCTTCAGTCCTGCATTTGCCCCTTTGCACAGTGAGTTTCACAAGAAGGGGACTCTTCCTTTTCCCCAAAACATTTTTGGAAGGCATGAATAATATGGATCAATATTCATAAAGAGTTTATCTCTAAATATTTCTACACGTCATGTTAGTTTTCCTGCCTGCTACAGATAGATAATTTTCTGTCTGTTTTTTCACAGCTCTTTCATCCTTCCTCTTGCCCACTGACTTAGTCCCTACCTGCATTTCTACCCTGTCTATATTTCTTTACTGCTTTCATTCTTGAGATATAGCCATTAAAACTGAGCTCTTTGTATTTCTTACCATCTTAGAATCACATAGAAAGCAGCAGAAGCTGTAGAAGTTTATTTTGGAGTTTCAACAGAGCTGTTTGGAAATTTTTAAACATTCTTTTTCTGCGAAAATTCTAATACATTGTCGCCCCACACTTCACATATTGACGTACAACCTCCAGTGACATCTGCTCAAGGGAAGGCTTAGGAATAAATGTCTGTTTTAAGAAGAATGAAAAACCTGACAATCCTCCAAGTCATGACTTGCCTCCCAGTAGCTATCTGACCATAACCTAATTTCCCATGGTGGGAAATTCACTGTTCAGTCTGATGGGATGACCCACCGAACAGCCATGCTCAAATAAAAGGGGTCTACATTATACGACCTTTGACAACAGAAGGCAACTGTCTCACCATTTGCGACACATTTATTCTCTCCATGATGGAAGGAACTGATATTTACTCTTTAAAGGGTGAAAACCACGGCATCGAGAAACTAAGTGCATAGACCAACTGTCTGTAAACACACTGAAGTTGAGCACAAGGACTAGTCTACTCATAACAGATGTAACTAGTACTTGCCCGGTCTCCAGGAGTACCTTTCCTCATTCACACAGAGGAGAGGCATTTGAGCTGTAAGCACCTTCTTGCAGGAAGGACTCCTTAGCAGACCATTCCTTCAAGGCTTGGCACTTGTTCCCTCTCCCTGTCCATCTCAGCTGGATGCCCTTCCAGCAGACACCCTGGAAAAGCCTTTAATGTGCACAATTGTTGGAAAGGAAACAGAAATCTCAGAGAAGAAAAGACATGCAAGGGACTAATGATTTTGTGTAGCTTTGATTTATTGACCAGTTGAGGTTATGTGTGTATGGTTATTTAATGCCACTGGCTGGCTGAGCAAATTTGTTACCTAATTCTGAGTGCTTAATGCTGCTGAATGGTCATTATGTTGCTGTAGGCTTAATTAACTGGTGGGTGGTCTATAGGTTTTAATACAGACAGAAGTTTTTTGGGTTTTTAAGAGGAAAATGTTTTATTATTTGCCCTTTTTTTGCATACTGCCTCAGTATTGGCTATAAAACATGTCAGAACACACACTGAAATCTTCCTGTCATAGTCTTTTTTGTTAATGGTCTTTTTATTTTCTTACAGTATTCTGAAACATTCCATCTAATGCCCTAACCAGGCATACTTAAAAAAAATGTAATTCTGAATGCATTTATGCCATTAGAGCCTTTTACATTTATATTTAGTTGGTATCTTTCAAGGTTTGCACTGTACTGATTTGATGGTGGAGTATTATACTAGCCAACAGACACTGCTCTGGATAGGTCCTAGGGCATATTCAGTACAAGTGAGGTGATGAGCTCGATGAGTTGACAGCTCTCTTTGATTTCCAATTTTCATGTTTCTACTTAAGTGTGTGACTCAAACCTGTAATATTCCCACAATGACCCATGTCCCTGTGACATTTAAGGGACAGTCACTCAGACTGCAGGTGCTTTGTGATTTATGTCAGAACAAATGGAGCTATTCAATTTATCCTACATCCAGGACTTCGTTACATAAATCCTGAACTAATCTCCTCTTTGTCAGAAATTAGACCCAGAACTACCTACCTGGAGAACGTTTGGCTTTGCAGCAGTGGAAACCAGCTACTCGGAAGAAATCTTTTAGCTGCTAAGCTATGTGGAAGGTCCTAGGAAACAGCCCAAGGAACCTTTCTCCCTCAAAAAGGCAGGCACAAATATGTCTGATGCAGTGTCCTTGCATGTGATGACCACTGGTCCCCTGTTTCTCAGAAACACCACTAGCTGACTCACAGTAGCTATAAGGAAGGCTCATGGCACGTGGATAAACTTGTGCTCTGTTCATCAGAAACATTGGCTTTTTGTAATCCAGGGACTGTTCTCGTCACAACCCTGATGGTGATAAGATCACACTGTTAAGGTACAGAGGTACCTCATCACTGCAGTGCTAGGGACAGCGTAGTGCCTCCTCTTCAACTCTCCCCAAAGGATATCCAACATGAGAGCAGAAAGCAAAAGGACCGCCACCATCTTTCCCAAGGCTGGCCTCAAGGACAGCGGCGATGACCAGGACATGCACACCAGAGCCCCATCAGCAAGATGTGAGAATCCCAGTTTCTCCATGAAATTAATCTCTTCACAAGCATCTGGCTCCACACCAGTACTCATTGCTGGGCTTTGCTTCAGTGGGTCTCAGTTCAATACGTGGCTCCTTATTGACTAAATGATCACTAAAGTCTCATAAAAATATTTGAGAAAATACCGGTTCTTTTTATACAGTGTCACTTCATTTATTATTATGTATCATTTAGTATTATGTATTTACCACGACTGCATTCAGTGGCAATTACTTTGCTACTGTAGACATTTTCTATTACCTGCTTTCAGTGTAAGCCACTCTTAACAGCACAAAAGGTGCCAATGAATTTGAGTACCGACTCATAGGAGATTTCTCGGAAAGCACTGAAGTGGTTAATTTATACAGCTCTGGTAAGAATCAAAGTGTTTTACAACAAGAACATCATACAAACTCTCCTAAATGTAGGTACTTAATTGAGTCTTGCGAATTCTGCTTGCCCACTCAGCTGGGACGAGTAATTATTTTTGATGGACGAGTAAAATGTCATTAGTATTTCCATCCTGCTAAAGCTGGAAGATTAGTCTTTGTGGCTGAGCTGATAAATTTCCGTGACAGTTTTGTAAGGCTGAATGAATAAATAGATGTAGCTGTACTTTTAAAACTACACACAAAGTGTGTCCTGGGAGGTACAGCCACAACCCTTACTCAGACAGGGAGCCTCTTCCATAGGCAGCAGACATGAATCCTACAGAAACACAGACACCTGCCCAGCTCAAGGTATTGCTTGGTCTCTGCTGTTTAATAAGGAGCAGACATTATCTGAAATGCTACATAAGCATCTAATAGCTGAATAACATACCATGAGTACATACACTAGGACAGTATTTGCTGTGTACCTAAAACTCCTTTACCTCATTCCCATATGAGCCTTGATGACATGAATCACTCCTCCTTAGGCTGCCTATGCGGTATATGTTGTCTCCTGAAATGCTGCTCAAATCCTTCCTGGTCTTTTTCCCGAGTTCAGCCTTAACGGCTCCAGGCACCCAACACCAAGCTGAACCCCTGCACGCAGCGGATGTGGGATACAGCTGGGCCACGTGCTGCAGAGTCTACACAAGGCTGATGGAGGCCACAAAGCCTCTCCTGAGAAGAACAGGCAGGAGAGGTCACCGGCGAGGAGCTGATTGCAGAAGAAAAATTTGAAGATTGCATCAGCCTTCACAACTCTTTAAGAAAAAGTCTCTTCAAAGGAAAGCTTTGGCTTGAGAAATGGTAATAAGCACCAGTTCCTAGGACTACCCTGAGACTTGAAAGGGAAGGGGTGTCACAGCAGGGACAGCACAAAACAGCTGGGAGAACTGACACAGGGGTGTACCTGCCCTCGCTCAGACACATCATCCTGCAGCCTCCCACCACGCAGGACTCTGCTTTGAGCCTCCAACAGTTCCACCAGCATCCACACGCATGCAAGAAAGCTTCACATAAATCACGCAATCACATCTGTGCCTTGTGCATCCGAGGTCACATCGCAATCCTTCACTAACGCAAAGGCATACGCTGGAAGAGGTTGTTTGCACAGCAAGGTGAGATGAGGGAGTTAACACCTTCGCCCCCACACTGACTTTCCGACCCCTCCTGCTGCCATACCTACACCAACAGGTCCACGTGCCTCCTGTAAGGACTCAGTGTACCCTCAGCCAGTGGAAAGGTTAGCTGGCTACATTGGCAAAAAGCTCCTGCTGCATTTTAAGTTGCATCTTACGCTAGAGGGCTCTTCCAGGAGACCTTTGTTATAAAGTCCATATAGTACGGATGTGCTCCGATATGCCAGCCAAAACAATGTCCTTTCATGCACTCCGTGTTTCTCTGGTCTTCTTTGGTAATAAGGACTCAGGAAATGGCTGCCAGGTTTCTCATACCCTGATTAACAAGTAGATGCTGTGACATTGTTTAATTGCCAAATAAACCTGCAGTCTGAAAGTAACTGGAGACCCAGAAGGACAAAACATGTGCAATACATTTCTCAGATGCACTGAAAAATGGCAAGAAAATCTTCCTAGCAAAAAGCCTGATCAGGATATGATAGAAAAATGCAGATGTATTAGCCAGAGTTTTTAAATGGTTTTTACTGACATTAATAGACACAGTAGAGTGTATGTCAGAAAAGATTATTTGAAAAGCATTTAAAATATAAACTGTAAACCACTTTATTTGGGGAGAAATTTAACAGTCATTTTTAGCAACCCCAACTCCTGTCTACAGCAAAAATAAAATAAAATAAAATAAAATAAAATAAAATAAAATAAAATAAAATAAAATAAAATAAAATAAAATAAAATAAAATAAAATTAAATTAAATTAAATTAAATTAAATTAAA
The DNA here is from genome assembly GCA_017639485.1 of Pluvialis apricaria. Lineage (NCBI taxonomy): Eukaryota > Metazoa > Chordata > Aves > Charadriiformes > Charadriidae > Pluvialis > Pluvialis apricaria. Next base: position 9,366,320 of record CM030008.1, on the reverse strand, counting down.
TTAAAATCCCGTGGCCACTAACAGCACTCTCTCTTCCCTTTCTGTAGCCTTATTTCATTGCGGCTTATTACCCACTACAATACTATCCTACTAACTTAGAAAGAAGCAGTGCTTACATATCAATGTCCTGGCAGATAAAGCACAATATGGGGCACTAATGCTCAAAGGAGGAAATGAACCTTTCATTGGAAGCCAGAAGGAGTTTGGTTTCACGTGTCAATGTAGAGCGATACTGTGCTACTCACAAAGCACAGTGGTGCAAACACAGAAACGGGCACAGCACCGTAAGCTTTTTTGGTCTGAGACCATATGGGGAAAAAGTTACTACTGTTTCTGCTGACTTTCAAAGAGCATTAGGCACCTGAATGCCTGCTGTGCTTCTGGAAAATCTCCCTTAAAATATTTTTAAATCATAGCAGGGCATTCTACAGGGTTGCAGTATTTATTAACAGCAAGATTCAGTGAGCGACAGCGCTAATGCAACTCATATCAAATACATAGAAAAGGGGACGTAGATATTCCCTGAAGTTACTGAGTTACTGTCAAAAGAAAGGGAGTTTTCTTAATTTCTTCTTATCAAGAAATAAATCTGCGTTTGCATCACTCCCAGATGCAACTGAAAACAGTGTGAACAGTTCCAGGCTTTGAAAGCATATGCATTCTCCCACCTTCCCTGCATTTCCTAAAGCCATTAAACTTTCATATTCCTTTCACCTTGTGAGTTCTCCAACCAACCACTCACACATCTCTATTTTGACTTACCAAGGTAAAAATTCATTCAACCATACCTGACCTAGCGAATTTATCAGCTGGCGGAAGGCTGCAATTCAAGACATCCTCAGAACATAAAAACACAGCAATATTTTATCTGACACCTTTTCCAGCAATCTATGCAAATACATACATTGCTCTTTGTGTATTATTTTTTTTTTTTAATTTTATTGCGACCAGACACAGGAAACTATCAGAGTGGCATCAATGGCATGAAGAGATACAACCTAATAAATGTGCTGGATCAGAATTGTTCTGACAAGATTCAGTGTAATAAATATATGATGAAAACAACACCTTGTTAATCACCAAAACACATTCCCTTGCAGACACCAAGGCTTAGACTGGCTTACGGGCAGCACACCAGGCTTTGACAAAGCACTGAAAGAAGAGATCATTAGTTTGCCAAAACCATAAATCTAGCATGTCCAATTTTCAAACCACTGACAAATTATCTCCATAGAGTGACTAAATTTTTCAGATAGTATAATCTCCCAAGGTCTAGTGGTAAAACTGCAAGAATCATGAGAAGAACCCCAAAATGCCAGTTTATTTTAAGATTTATTATATAACTTGTAACAAAATTATTATCTTCCTGAACAAAATGACTGCACCTCTGATCATGCTGCCAGGAAGAAAATTAATACTATCAACTACTAAATCAAACCAACAGGTTGGAGACCATGTGGAAAGCGAATTTAACATGGCACGTGCAGGGCACACGTCTCTCCCAGTGGCATCCCTGTGAGCGTATCCACCAGCTTCAGCGGAACTGGGATTAATGCCAATAACCAGCTCTAACAACAAGTAAGACAGAAAAGCCAACATGTCCCAAACAGTAAGTTGGATAGGAAAGGAATGACACCGAGATTTGCTGAAGTGATTGTCAGGTATCTTGAGATCAAACCCTCACGGGTGACTGAACGATGAAATGTCTGTCAAGAGCCCAATGTAAATACATGTAAAGTGAAGCACAAAAGAGAAACAATCCTAAAGTTTACATAGACGGTGATGGGTTTTGAGCGATTAGCACTCAGGGAGAAGAGCCTGAGTTACAATAAACAGACCTACGAAAATGTCAGCTTAGTGATCAGGAGCAGTCAAGGATGCAAACCAAATGCTGAGAATTATCAGGAAAGAAAAAGGGAACAAAACAGAAAAAAAATTACAACTGTATAAATCTATGGGACATCCTCATCCTGAAGATAGTATGCAGTTCCTATGCTGCTCCCTGCCCCTAAATCATGCAGTAGAAATGGACAACATACAGACAAGTGCAAGAGGGAAGAGCGAAGACAGAGACTGGCTTCCATATGAGGAACAGCTACATAAACTCAGCCCAGAAAGGGACAGGAGGGTAGGGGTCTATATAAATGTGTAGAAAAGAGAAGGTGAGCAGAAAATGCTTGTTCATTCTATCCTTCTATACAATAACTACACAATACCACATAAAATGGCCTACAAGATTACATGGATCCAAAAGGTATTGGACAAATTTAAAAAAGAAAAATTCATTTAGGACTACTAAATGCAGACAGCTCCGGCTCATGAAATTGCTGCAGGCTACAAGAATGTTCTTAAAAATATCTGAGAGTATGTTCCTGAATCCTGAGAATCTACAAATTTCAAGGTGAGTAGTTATTTAAAAACCAAACCAGAAAAGACCACGTTGGTTTTACAGTATCCTTTTAAAATTTGTTAGTTATTCAGCTACAGAACAGGAAAAACACTGTGATCATAATTTGCAGAGGATCTAGATGTTGAAGTGTGTTTTGTACTCAAAAAGCAAAGACAAATACACAGGAGACAAGGCTGATCTGCAAACAGCTTGAGAATAGATGAAAGGGCCAAGTTAATTGGATAAATTTATTTTAATTGTTCATTGATCCAGCTTTAGCTGTACTACCATAGTACGGCATTCCCTATTTCCTCTTACTTTATTGTGGAAACTCAAACAGTCTGATATACTGCCTTGATCATCCAGGAAATGAGTTGTTGGTAAGGCTGGGTTTTTCTTCAGGACAAAAAAAAAATGTTGCTAGCTATATTCTAATGGCTTTAGCCCTTTTCATGCTTTATACTAAAGTTTTGGATTGTCACAGCAACAGATAATCCAGAACTCCATCAAAGTGATCAAAACACGCATGACATATCTGTGTGCTTCTTAAAATGTCAGTTTGCTCTGTGAAATCATGCTTAAACTGTAACAACCTCCCTTCTCAGCAGAAAGCATTGAGTTGTTCATGTTTTGCATTATAACCTTGGCAAATATCACCAGACTTAGAAATCCAAGAATATCAAGCTACCAGCAGCACCCTCATTTACTTATTTTCACTTAAGGATTTTGCTAGATACTGACTCACCAGAAAAATCCTTTGCCTGCTACACAAGATCTTCTCCTAGAATTGGCTGGGCAGATGACAACTCTTGATCTCTGATTTTGTTTACTGGAACCCATGGGGAAAACATTTTCTGTTTAGCCCTTCCTCTGCTAGCCAAGCAGTAAAATGGGACCTTTTCCAGCAAAGGAATCATAACAGCTACCCCCAAAGCTTTCTCTGATTCACCCTCTTATTCATGTGTCCCCCACCTCAACATAAAACACAGTGAAATATTCTCCTTTTAGTCAAAAGCTGGGAAAGCTCTAAAATAATGATCATCTTCCCAAGCAAATATCTCAGTAGGTAATTTTGCAGTAGGGACAGGTTGTTACTTGGTGACAGAGGATGGTGTCGAGCAATGTAGGATCAATCACTGCTATCACTTAAAAAATCACAATTCTTCCAAAATGGACATTTCTAAACTCGTGTTTTGTTAATAAGCCATTCATCTGCAGGAGTTACAGGAATGCCTCCTTGGCACTCAACCCAAAGGAAAGCAACAGCAGCACTTTTCTGTTTATGAGAAACAGTCACGACAGCTAAGGATGCTACGCACTGCGACTGACTCCAAGGGACCTTATTGGTAGCACGTACATAGGTCTTGTTTCTGCATCTCTCTTCTATGCCACCACATAACTCCTGTGAAGCACACAACTAACCTCCTTTTTTTTTCCCCTATCACATAGCATATACTTTCCATAGCAATAAAATCTACAGAAAGACACTGTTGAAGAAAGCTCAGGAGAATTTCCAGTCCCTTCCAGCACAGTTTCCCAGCTACCACTGACAGATGTTTACCTTCTCTGTTCTGAATCATTCACCTCACAAAAAGTATTCCGTAATCTTTCCTAAAGCCATCTATTATTACAAAGTTTCTCCTAATACCTAACCAAAATCTCATTGTTGCAAATAAAGACTTCCCAGAAGAACTCTTTATTACAAAAAAGGACTTTGCATAGCTAAGACTGTTAAAATTGTTTCTCTCAGTTTTTTCTTTTTTTCAACTAAACAAATACAGTTTTTCAAACTTCTATCATGTTTCTCAATGCTTCTGAGTTCATCTGAATTCCCTCCAGTTTCCCTAATTTTCCTCCAAGCATCAGGCCCAGTACTCAACTTCAGACTTCTCCAGGACCAAATAGAGCTGAATAACTACTTCCTACAACTTAAATACTACATATCTGTCAATATACCCTGGAATGAGCTCTACCACTTCTGCAATTGCACACATTTTGGATCTATATTTAACTTGTCATCTACTATATATATAAGCCACAAAACCCCATTTCTGCAGAGATCTGCTTAGCCAATTCCTCCCCTTTTTGTCCTGGTGTCATATGACTTTCCTTCCTAACTACAATACTTAGCATCTGTTTTTATTGAATTTTATCTTATTGATTTCACACTGTCGCTCAAATTCATCACGATCATTTGAAATTCTATGCCTGTCCTCTTCAAGAGTGCTTGCAACCACCAATTTTGTACACTTTAATTGTACCCCTTATGCCATTATCCAAAATGCTTACAGAACAAATACGTAGCTATAGTGCACACTCTCTCCTCCTCATATTAAAATATCAGCTTTTGCAAAAAGAGAGCAAACGTGGAAATCTTTAGTAAGATGTAATCATTGTAAGTAAGGTCTTTCTATTGAAAGAAAACACACAGAAAATTCCCCGGTTCAGAATTTGACCAATTCAAAGCCATTCTTCCCCAGTACCTCCTTCCAGGAGTAATTCTAAAAGAAACAGCTAAATCTAACTCTTTGTAGGGGTCCTACAGTGCTCTTTACATGCTGGCACACTGCTCCCAGGGGAAACAGGCAATTAAACAGGGCACTTTCAAAGTCATAAATTCCAGATTGACACTAACATTAAGCCGGAGTCCTGTTCTGCTTGGTAGCCAAACATCTGCATCAATGCAGATGAAAATGAGCTATCCAGCACAAGAGAATTGCCCATATAGACTGAATTATGAGCTTATATCTAAATCACTCAAATAAATCTGCTTAAAGAAGTGGTAGCCTATTACTGATGTGCCTACTTCATTATTTAACACAGGAATATAACTTCTCCCTCTTTGCACAGATACTGTCATCTATCCATAAAGAAAAACTGCCAAGCTCAGTGTACATTTACTTGCCAAATTAGTTTAGAAACAATGGGCTTTCACTTCAAAGAGAAGTCAGGAAACATGACGTGACTTTGCAAAACATTAATCTTTCACTTCAAAATATTATGATCAGACAAATGTCCTGAATATTTCTTATAAAGCTATTGAGCAGGCTCAAATTCTTCTTCAACTTCTCTAATCAGAGACACAGATCTCTTCACTGGGTTCAAAACACCATTTTAGTCATGAAGTGAACGCAATTTACCCATTTAAGGCCCTCGTATGTAGCTGCGGTCCCATAGTATCTTGGAGACTCATGAAGTATTTATCCTCACAACATCCCCAGGAGGTAAGGAATGCTATTATCCCCCTTTCACAGTGAAGGACTGAAAACGCAACAGATGAATAACAGCCCATCCATGCAGTAGAGCTCTGGATAATGAGCCCCTAAGTTGGCGCATCCTGAGTCTGCCCAGAATCCAGCTGAGAAAGGTATTTTTGGGTGAACCTTCACTCAAACACAACACCCTGCTTTGGCAACCAGGCTTTGCACCACCATGGCACACACCACAGCATCGGATCCAGTGACTCCCATTCACTGTACAAATTTCTCCTGCACTCGCAGGTTTATCTGTCGGTGTAGGATATTGTGTGCTCTCAGCGATTATTTCCTGCACACTATCTCTGGATTACGATCACTGGAAAAGTGCAGCAGGTTCTGATACTGCTAATATAGCTGATGTTTTAAGGAGTTATTCAAATAGCAGCAAAACCAAGCCCACATTCCTGATGCAAAGACAATAGCTCATTTCAAAATATGCCTATCAGTTAAAAAGCCAGTTCAAATAATTAGCATTTATTTAACATTATTTTCCACCTTGAAAATCTCAATTTGCACAGAGTTACACCTTCAGCAACCCAAATTAATGCTAACATGAAACTCTTCAAACACTACGGCATCAGCATGTTGGAAAGAGAGAATTATAACAGGTAACTTCTGTAGCTGTCATTTCTCCTAACAAAGAAAATGCTCCCCAAATCAGATTTGGCCTAAAGGATCTGCAACACCAGCAAGTCACCTGCTGCACTGCATCCTTTTGGTCAAACTCCATGGCGTTAATCAGCTTCAAACTTCTTCCTCATGCAACAATCACTATAAATCACTTTGTCCAAGGGTACCGCTTGCCCGGAAATAACACCTATCTAAGGCATGGCTGAAGCAAGAAGGTCAGCAGAGGCGTAAATAGCTAAGAAGTAACCAACACACACACACAGAAAATAAAAAAATCACATAGGAAGAAAATGCTGTGGGTCAACACAAGGCAGAAGGGGCATGTTTGGTCCTGACGTAACCAATACTGCAACGATGTCCTCAGTTATCCAGCTCCAACACAACATGAAATGGTAAAGACAGAGGAGCAATACCGCGCCACCAGACCCATCGGAGCAGGGATCAGTGAAACACCCGTCGCACCCAGACCTGTGTGGGAAACCTCCAGCCCACTCCTCTCCTTCCCCACTCCCTGCAAAACTTCAGAGCTTCCCTACTCAGCATCATTCTTGCCGAATTCCTTCCACCCTGGAAGAGAGCTCGCTGCTTACAGCAATACCCACCCCGTGAGCAAAACACAGAGGTTTCTGGTTGCCCAGGGAAGTTTTTAACCTTCTCCTACCATACACTAGGGCATCTTCGTCCAGCGTTAGTCTGCTCTCGGCCACACCTGATGTGTCTCCAAGAGATCCTATCACCCCTGCTCCTTTGCAGGTAGCAGGAGCTTGTAAGCTGGTTGGATCCTAAGTCTGTTGGCTTTAAATATCGCCGGCTGTCGCAGCACGCTCAGGGCACTGAGCGCCCACCCCAGCCCGCCTACCTGTTCCACTGGAGCTGCCTCCTCTACAAAGAAGTCTTCCATTGCTGCAGCTGCTCACGTCTGTGCGAGGAACCGGGGCGAGGGGCGGGGATGGGGGTGGAGGGGAATCCTGGAAACTGGCACAACCTAGATACACAGACTGGCAGAGCAACCAACGTTTAAAAAAATCTTAATTAATTACACAGAATCCAGCAAAATTCTGAACCACTGAGCTGACTCTCGGGTTGTTTTTTTTTTTTTTTTTAGCGCTCATTACTCCGATGAGGCAGAAGGTACTTTCAAAGGCTTTTTGCTCTCTGCAGAGAAGTAAGCAAGGATAGCAGCCATCCTTTGAAGAAGACACACCACCAGCCGCTTGCGACGTGCCTTGGCATGTAGCTAGAACAAGACCAGAAGCTGTGTTTTGTCAGTAGTGGTACCTAAAAAGGGGCAGTTATTTTCAGGCATTTCAGTGCTACAGTGGGGTTTAGAAGAGCTATTGGGAGCGCAAATGTCCCCTTGGAGCAACGGCAGATGGGAAAAGCAGGACAGAGGCATCCTGCATGGGTACGCTGAATGGGGACAGGCTTTGCAAAGGTTGATCTTGTGCTACTAATTGTGGCCCTGCACAGGTCAAGTGGATCTGAGTGACTCCAAAGGGAGGAAATCCCTACCAGCACAATAGCTCAGACACTGCCTTGTCTTCATCTGCAAAAACACAGCAGGCTGCGTCCATGTGGCCAGGATACATCTTCTCCTCCATGGCATTAGTGGCAAAATCCCCTACTGATTCATATAGGTCAGGATCAGGCCTGCAGGCACAGGTTAGAACAACTCTCTGGTGAACACCAGGTCTTGCCGTAGTAGCTAGAGGTTTTCATAATTCACAGGGAAAGTATTTAAAATAATCTGAACAGTTGTAAAAAGCAGCAGAGGATTCCTGAAGTAATAAAAATATGTTCCCCTAAGAGCATGGAATTGGAAAAAAATTATTAATTGAAAAGTAAGTGATGTGGGATGGAGTCATATAACCGATGAAGGGGAAATGCCCTTTAGATCTTCATAGAAACAAAATGAGCTGGAATCTTTCTCAGCTTATCACATCAGCTTTCATCCTAGCAATCATATACGATCTTTTTTTCTGATGTAAGTAGAGAAAATAGACTTTCAAAGTTCAAGAAACTCTACTGAACTCTGTAGAAAAATAAAATTACTCAGAAACCTGTTTTTAAAACTACAGCAGTGCAATGAGACACCAAAAAAGAACCCTATTGGGTTCATTACTAATGAAATGACCTTAAAAATCTACATTTCATTAAATGTGGTATGCACTAAAATGCCACAGGAGAAACAATATATTATTTTATTTAGTAATATCAAAAGCTGTCATTTTCTGCAACAACCTAGGGCTACAGGAAAGCATATTCCCAGGAATAATTAGCATTTGGCATTAAGAAGTATTTTATCAAGAAAGCTGCCATAGCTCTAAGTAACACAACTAGAAGTGTTGGATGGTATTAATGAAATGTTAAGGTGGTTGTTGGCCTTAGCTTTTAATTTGTCTTTGTGGAGTTAAAATCAGAAGCTTTTCATTATTGTCGATTTTTGTTTTAATATTAATGAAACGAAAGCCATATGAAAAGTTCTGTACAAGAAGAAGAAAAACAGATGGAAAATATCAGCAAGAAAAACAATTACTTCAACAGTCTGACTTGAAAATGGCACTTTTCCCTGCAAATAAATAGCCCAGTTCTGGAAATCACATAAACAAATTTTTAATTTCAAGGATACAAGCCTTCTAGTACCATGCTTGATGCTTCAAAATCAAAGTTGCTTTCTAGATTTTAAAGGACAGACTTTACCACAGTTTACTATCTGTGAGAATTTTTGCTGCAAAAGCAAAATTTCATGGTCTTTATGGGTTTTTTTCACCTGTGTGCAATTAATAAATAGTTCCTTTCTATTTTTGAGAGCTGGGAGCAGAAAAAAAGAACACAGTTCATAGTACATTACCTGCTGGTATTTCTAAAGGACTTGAGAACAGGAAATTACTAGGTATCAGTTTCTCTGCAATAACTATGCACATATCCACTTTTATGACCTGGCACTCAGAAGTAAATGTAAGGTAAGCTGAGTTAATCAAGTCTGGACTGATTGAATGATACGTTGAGTAAAAGGGGGACAAGCTACCCTAAGGAGCTGATGGTGGAGTAGGAGAGATGTATATCAACAATCCTGAAGCAGCTGTCCTGAAGCAATTCCTGTAGTGCAGTAACTGGTTTGTATGGCAAAGCTTTCACAAATCAGAGAGGCTAATACATGCATCAACTATAAAGGACATTTATAGTCATTTATCCAGAAATCTTGATGACTACAGGTCTTCTCTGAATCTGAATTCTGTTTGAATTAGAGTGTTTTGTAGACAATTTACTAGTCCTGGCTACAAAATTTCCCAGGATAAAGTTCATTATAACTAACTCTTGGCAAGTTTTTCAACTGGCAGGCTACACCTACCTGCCTCATTTTGAAACATTTTCCTAATTTCAGTTTCCTTTACTATGCTCTGTTTACCTCTTTTCAAGCAGATGAAAGAGATGTGGCAGAGCCCTGAATTTTCACGTTGACAAACTAAATACTTCAAACTCATTCAACTCACTCAGCAGGGGATATTTTTCGGTGGTGGGTTGACCCCGGCTGGATGCCAGGTGCCCACCAAAGCCGCTCTACCACTCCCCTCCTCAGCTGGACAGGCGAGAGGAAACATACCGAAAGGCTCATGGGTTGAGATAAGGACAGTGAGATCACTCAGCAATTACTGTCACGGGCAAAACAGTCTTAACTTAGGGAAAATTAATTTAATTTACCAATCTAATCAGAACAGAGTAATGAGAAATAAAAACTAAATCTTAAAACACCTTCCCCCCCACCCCTCTGAGGCTCAGCTTCACTCCCCATTTCTCCACCTCCTCCCCACCAGCAGCGCAGGGGGACGAGCAATGGGGGTTGTAGTCAGTTCATCACACATTGTCTCTGCCGCTCCTTCCTCCTCAGGGGGAGGACTCCTCACACTCTTCCTCTGCTCCAGCATGGGGTCTCTCCCACAGGAGACAGTTCTCCACAAGCTCCTCCAATACGAGTTCTTCCATGGGGTGCAATCCTTCAGGAACAGACTGCTCCGGCGTGAATCCCCCACAGGGTCACAAGTCCTGCCAGCAAACCTGCTCCAGCGTGGGCTCCTCTCTCCATGGGTCCACAGGTCCTGCCAGGAGCGTGCTCCAGCGTGGGTTTCCCATGGGGTCACAGCCTCCTTCGGGCATCCACCTGCTCCAGCATGGGGTCCTCCACAGGCTGCAGGTGAATATCCGCTCCACCTTTAACCTCCATGGGCTGCAGGGGGACAGCCTGCCTCACCATGGCCTTCACCATGGGCTGCAAGAGAACCTCTGCTCCGGTTCCTGGGGCACCTCCTTCCACTCCTTCTTCACTGACCTTGGTTTCTACATAGTTGTTTCTCTCACTCCTCTCTCCTGGTTGCTGTCCCACAGGGTTTTTTTCCCCCTTCTTAAACAGGTGGGTTTTTTTTCCTCTTCCTTAAGTATGTTGTCACAGAGCCCCCACCACCATCGCTGATGGGCTCAGCTTTGGCCACCGGCAGGTCCGTCTTGGAGCCGGCTGGCATTCGCTCTATCGGACAAGCAAGAAGCTTCTAGCAGCTTCTCACAGAAGCCACCCTTGTAGCCCCCCACTACCAAAACCCTCCCATGCAAACCCAATACATTTTGCTTCCCTTATTCAACACGACAGCTTCTCTCTGGATCCTCTTTGTTGTGTTCAACACTCTTTTTTGAAATGTGGACACTAGTCACTCGCATAGTTTTTAAGGAACCCAACAGGGCCACTCAAAGACCTACTGTAACTTCCTTCTTACTGAAGGGTCTAATACACATAAACATTTTTGGACACGGTAATGCACAGGGAGCTTGTCCTTCACTTGATATTCCTCAATGACACCAAGTCTTTTTTCAGAGGCATTACTTCCCCTGAAAAATTCCCTTACCCATCAACTATGTCCCACATCTTTTGTTGTCATGTGTAACTTTCTTGTTTTGTGTTCTTTCTGCTTACCAACAGACCCCAGATGTCCTGGACCTGTCCCACAATCTTTAGTATTGACACAAAGATCAGTACAGCATAATCAGAAGCTTTGCTATTGCTTCCTGCATCCTTATGGGTGATTTACACAAGGTTTGAGATGGTGGATCAAGAAGGATCTGAGGCAGCACATTTGCTCTGTGATGATTCTCCATATGTAATTATACTATGACACAGTCATTGGCCAGATGTTAGTCTAAACAGACCGAACTAGTCTGCTTGCAGTTTCTTGAGTGCCATGTGGGGCTGTGGTACAGAGCCAGGAAACTCTCAGATGTTACATCCATTACCCTACTAAGACTGTTCTTGGGGGAAAAAGGTTATGTCTGAGGAGACCTGATCTTTAGGATGTCATCATCTTTGTCTTTCTTTACCAAAGGTCTAGAAACTCAATCTTCTAATTTATTATAATGATTACGAGTAATAATTCTTTTCTTTGTTCCCATCCTGATTTAGTATTTTTTATATTTATAATCCCTTCCCTCTTTGCATTTAAAAATCTCCTTTTGCATTTTCTCTAAAACAGGTAGGTTAGAAAAGAAAAACAGTATTTTTCTTTCTGGACTGTGGAGTCAGGGCACTTAGAGGACTATTCCTGAGCAGAACGCACGATGAGAGATCCTCTTGTCAAAGCTAGAGTGTCTGAAACTTTCCCAAGCTTTAGTTCCCTGAAGTTCATGGCCTCCAGTAGTTGTTGGGAATTCTGGATTCAAACTGACAAGCAAAAATCACAGCAAGCCCCTGTCAAAGTTGTCAGCTGTTGGTTGCATTTTCTCTTTTGAGATTATAGGAATCTTCAAGCCTTGCTTGAAGAAATCACAACCTTTAGTCAAACTTCAGAGGAACCTAACCTTAATTTTGAGAACTTATAGCCAGCAGAGTTTGACTTTCCCTTGGCCTTTCTCACAAATATTCTGCACAGGTCAAATGACAAGCAACATGTGGGTATCACACACCTTGTCAAACACCTTGACGTGCATTCACGAAATAACAGCAGTAGTCTCCCAATCATACTAAACTCAACTAGGGATACAGGGCTATGAGAAGATGATGATAACTTGACATACTCTTGGCTTTGTTCAAGCTACAGTACAGACAGGAAAGAATCATAATCTTTTTCAGCCTTCTTTTCATACTTCTTACTTTGCTTCCTTTTTCCAAGTATTTGCATGAAAGTTATAATAATTACTTTCTCTGAAAAAAATCCTCTGTGATTTACTGATCTTTGATTGTAAACATAGAGTTTAAGATGGAGGAATATTTTTAAAAATCCCAAATAGCACAGCTCAGTTTTATTCCTTCTTTGATATTGTTCTTTTTTATGTTGCTACGGTATGTGTGCACCATGTGAAAGTGAGGTTGCTATGGAAACTACTCATTATTTTTCAATAGTAGGCTAGCTACTTAAAAAAAATCCTACATCTTTTTAATCCCTAGAGAGTCCTAATTTATCCTGTACACAGACTTTCCGTCTTGACAGTTCCTTTAATATTCACTGCACTGCAGTGCGCATTAATCTGAATATGTCTAACAAATCCACAACTTACTTCTGAAACCAACTTTCCAGCAAAGTTTGTTTCTAAAAAAAATATTTTTTCAGCTCGGCTTTTTCCTGCTTATATTTCTCTGAAAGATTGTAGGTATGAACAGCAAAGCCAAGAGCAGACCTCTGCAAGTGTCTCACTGCTTAGAGAGACAGGCATGGCAAAAAAAATATCCTTTATCTATAATAAGTGGTAAAAGCCGCAGAAAGGGAGGATGGACAGTGGTCAGAAGTGTTAGCCTGGAATTTGGAGTTAATTCCTTCTGGTGCCACAGGCTTCCCCGGCCAGTGCAGGCAATGCGATCAGTCTCTTCTTCCCTCAATTCTCCACCTATAAAAAGGTATTTGGAGTCCTTCCTATTTGACAGACTAAATTCACCAGTGATCGTCTCAAGCATTAAGGTAACAAACCACATCAGCGCAGTTGATGGGTGGGAGTCATGGGACGTTCCAGAACTCCAGACTGTCACCATGTGGTACATCTTACCGCTCCTCTGCTTAGACATCATATTGTCCCTCCTTTTTTTTTTTTTTAAAGAAGCAAACGAAGTAACTATTAATGATGAACCAATTAACTCCTTACTACCCAAATCCTTCTATGTTATTAGGTTGTGAGAGAATGTCGTTGGTTGAAGATCCCAATTTCAGAATATCAGCTGGTGCCTAAAAGAGGCTCCTCAAAAGGACTAACCTCTCCCAGACAAAATAATCATTCCCCCTTAAGGATGTGACTATTCCAAAATATTTATTCCCCTCCAAGGATCTGATTATTCCCACATTTCTTACTACTTATTTGAAGCAGAGCAGTGACATCTCAGCAGAGCGGCTCTCATCAGAACAAGAAAGAAAACCAAAAGAGCTACAGTAGCTAATTCTCTCATGCCTTCTGCTTCAGGCATGTCTGAAGCATCAGTAGCACCTCCTTAGATTACTGCACAGTTTAACTGCTTCGACAAATGACAAAACTCATCTAATAATATACACTGAAAAGCAATGGAAACTCCAAAATTTAATGAAAGCAGAGTTAGGCTAACACAAAAATAAGCCATCGCAAGTATTTCAGAGATTAACAAGACTTTCCTGATTGTCACTGTGAATCCTTTGTTTCACAGTGACATTTTCCTCTAAATAACCTTACACACATTTCATATATGTAATCACATGTAAACCTGATCAAAATTCAGCCACGGATGAGAGCAGCTAACCAGATCCAGATCTAAGTCTTCCTATATATAATCAGCTTTTCCTTCTGGGATTTTTAAAAGGAATCAGTTTTCTTATTTACTGCCTATGAGTCATTGCTCTGTACCATTTACTCTAATTTTAACAAAGAAGGGAAAACATTGGGGGTTTTATGAGGTTCAGCAAACTTCCCCACTAGTATACAGCTCACAGATATTACACATCAATATTAGATAACACAAATAGCTCAATAATTTGCCACACACAGTCTGAAAGGTTTAAAGCCTCAAATATCTTTATCATTGATTCAGGTAAATACTCCCAGCATACTTAATATTCTCCCCAACCTTTTTGTCTGGTACTTATTACCGTGCTAGGACAAGAAAGTCCAGAATTTATTCTTGTTCACTGTAATTGAAACTCCTTCCTGCAAGAGTTTTTGGCTTTTTCCTGACCTCAGCTCAGAAAAAATTCCCTGTGACTCTTTCTGTTTTGCAATTTTACTTTGTTGAACTCTGCCACTTTTTTTTAACAATTCCCGAAGGTGAGAATGTGGCCAGCAATGATTTTCAAAACTATATTTATGAAAATTAGAACACAGTTCCTGAACCTACAAAGCTCACAGATAAGCATAACTGAACCAAAGAGTTAGTGGTATGTTGTATGTGGAAACCCTGAAAGAATGACAAAGTTTTTTAAAGTAGATCTAAGTAACAAAGCCAAAGCCAAAACGGAGAACAGCTGAATTCAGGCAGGGGGAAGGGGTGGTGGTGTAAGCATTGATGCATCTTCAAAATTCCTCCTTCGGGGACTCTGTAGCTCGGTCCTGAGCCTTATTTCTCTTAGCAGAAAGAATTTCTACTCAGCAAACCCTGCCCTCTGCTGACTAAATGCTATTAGTGCTATACATATATGAACACAGGGTTTTTTGCTTATTTGCACATAGATTGCAATGAAAAATGCAAACAAAAAGCCATTCCATGGCATGCTTTGGATTTTATTTATTCCCTCTTAAGGTCTTCATAAAAAATATTTTTTTCACTTCTGTTTCAGAGAAATGTTCATGTTACCTGCCCTAAGGACCACTGTGAATTATGTACATAAACAATATGTTGTATCCACCTCTCTTCTCTTCTACGAAAACAACCGCTCTTTCTGGACTGATCACACAGTCGTACAAAATTATCTTCCAGCCTCATCCTTCTGCCACAGAAAGAGCAAATGTCTCAGCCCATTAGGCTGCCGTAGAAAAGAACATCCCTGAGCCCATCTCTGACCCCACACCTGCCAAGCTGAGATGTTTCACACTGGACATTGCTACTTTGAAGTCCCACGACACCAGGCAATACTGGCAAAAACAAATTATGGAGACAATAAATGATTGGCATAATCAGGGTACTAAACTTATCATATTTGTACAATCAGAAATTCAAGCCTTCCACAGACAACGGGAAAATTGTGAAATCCAGATATGTACATGATCCTTAGCAAAAGCCTTTTTTCAGACTTCAAATTCAACAGTTATACTTAAAGCCATTTGCTAAATTATTTCTCCAAGCAGGCATCAGAGTGACACAAAACCATGTTTCTATCTGAACCATATAAAGAGCGTATGCCTCCCTCCCATTGTGCAAAAATTTATGTGGTTGTAACATAGATACCTTTATGATTGCTATAAACCAAAATCCTAGCAATTGAGCAGTCATCAAACCCTAAATAGCACTTGAGGGGCAGAGATCAGCAGGTCGCTGGATTTTTGGAGAGGTGGCCAGAGTTTACTAATGCACTGGCAACACTGCTGAGAGCTGCCAGGTGCATGCAGTGCATTTCTCTTTCAAAACTGAGGAGTTACCAGAATTTTCAGTACTTTTTTTTTTTTTCCCTCCCCCCCTGCAGATTGCCAGGCAGCAGCAAGGCCTGGCACAAAGCTTGTCATGCTGAGGCACATCTGGACAGGCAGGTAGAAAGGTGGGAGAGAGGCCCATAAATCACAACTTCTTCCCGGGCCAATGGCTCCATGCCACATCCCGCCAGTACCCAGCTGGGAGCTGCACCGTGGAGGAAGAGCCGGGTGCCAAGTTGCAGAGAAGTTTTGAATATAAGCTCCAGGTGACCCACAGAGCACTTAGCTGGGACTGGACGATAGCTGAAAGACTGGAAACAGCTGGGAAAACTGGTTAAATGCATTTCTATTGCTCTCATTTCAGGAGGACCCATTTTCCCCGTGGCGCTAACACTGTAGCTGCACAGGCTTGAGAAGGCATTAAGCTGACATCACAGCCAAAAGACGCCCTGCCTTCTCTCCCCTCTGACAGTGACACAAATGCCTGTGTGGCCACAGGATGACACACAGCGAGGAAGCTAAAAATAGCCCCAGCAAAGGGAAGAAAGACAAGATTTACCCTGCCCAGCACCGGAGCTGACAGTTAACTCTACTCATAGTTTCAGTTCTCTATCATTGCCATAAGAAACCCAAAGGAAAAACACTCTTAACCCTCAACCAGCATATGGGCTAGGGCGAGAAAGGTGCTATGGCTCATCAGGGAAAGCTGCCTGCTCGCTCCTCAGGCCTATCATGTAGGTCAGCAAGGCTGTTCCTCTGCCCTCAGAGGATTCACCAGGCAAGCGAGACGCCTGCGGAGACCCAACTCCGCAAGAGCAGTGGAGCCCTTCTGCTGCTGCTCCGGGGATGTGCCTTTCTGCACAGCCTAAGGCAAGGAGTGTGCCACATGTAAGAGCAAGGCCATCTTGCTAATGCACAAGTTGAAGGCAGAGCAAGCACGAAAAACAAATAAAGCAGTAAGAACAACAGAGCTCAAAGCACAATCAAGAGAACAATTATCAACCCAAGAGGAGAGACATTTTATGCCCTGCTACTTTCTCTCAGTCACAGGGCGACTGCTAATTAGAACAGATACAATTTTCAGGCAGAGTGTGATTTTCAAGTTGATGGTGTCCTTAAAAATCTTTTCTGGCTCTCATTGTTATTCATGGCACAGCAGTTTGCTCTCACTTACCCTGACTCAGCAAAGCTCTTACATGTGCTTGGTTTTAAGCACATGCTTAAACCAGTATGTTGTGAGAACATGGGTCTTCTGCTGAGCCAAGAGATTTTTATGTCATGCTCAGAGCTTAATCGTGCCCTTTGGTGCTCTTCTGAATAAGGACCACTGGCAGTAGCTCTCAGAAGGGAAGCAATTTTGATCTGCAAGTCAAAGGTTAAGGTATTATATGAGATTTGCCCAACTCTAAATGGTTGGTTTCCTCATTTCTGTCCTTCTTCGGGGACCCCCCATCCATCATAGAAATTGCAGGCATCAGTTTGCCCATCCAGCGGATGAATATTTTTTTGGTGGGAAAAAGAAGAGTCAGAAATCATGGGTTGTTCTTCTACCACAGCCCCATGAAGAACGCCTGGAGCTCCTGCTCCAGAGCCTGGGAGGCAGTGTGTACATGAAGGGCCCCTCCAAGCTAGATTCCACACAAGGGTCAGGTCAGTTTCTGGGGCTGTGGGCACCACTGATGCATGTCTAAGGTAGATGTGGCCACCTACAGTCTCAAAATAAGTCAAAGTGACACTGAAGGGGATCAGATCTGCTATGGAGCTGAAGAGATATGTCATCAGTTAACAGATTCCAGAGAAGTAGCAAATGTGGGGCACACATAACTAGCACTCGGAGCAGTGGGAGAAGCCTGAGTACCTTGCCATCCAAGTAGCCATTACTGCAAGCTTGGGCAACCAAGTTCACTATAGTTCTCTACAGAAAGATACCACAGCAGGAGGTTAAATCATCTTACTAGCCAGGGAGATGGGCTCAAATACCTTGAGGATGACAAAACATCAGGAGACAACTCAAAAAACAATGATCTAAAATCTTTTATGTGTGGCACCAGTCTCCTAACTGTTAGGACCGAAACTGCACAGCCGAAGGGCCAAAACATCCCATGTAGACAGTAACTTAGGCCCTGAATTTGCAGTGAGAGTACGTGCAACGTGGCTTCATCAGCTCATGCAATCCGCTACTGTGGACGGCAGTGCCAATGCAAAGGAGGGTTTCTGCCGCTGCAACAGTCATCAAATTGCTGATTGATTGAAGACATGCTGAACGGCTTGGAGACACAGAGAACACTACTTTACTGCTGACAATGCTGAGCCCTGTTCTTACTAAAGTACTGGAAAAGGAGGGAGAAAAAAAAGAAGATACACTTTACTTGTAATTGTCTTGTCTCCAGTTCTGTCACTTGCTTTATATTCTTGCTTTTGTCTCCTCATCTGCTCCTGCCATAAATTTCTGGCTGTGCTTGTAAGGCCTTTTACCTGTACATCAGCGCCCAAGGGATGCAAGCCTTACGCAGGGCTTACCTTCTGTCGCAGGGTCTCTGGAGGGCACAACCGGAGGGTTTGATGGAACACTGTGATCTTCATTTCGGTGACACATCCTGTTCATGCTATTTTAATTGTGGTTTAGTGGCTTACAGCCAAGGCAAGGAGTGAATTTCAGGGCAGAAGGCAGACAGCTTTTTATTTTCATTCCAGTCTCTGATACCAGACATGGCTTCAAATCACCATACAGCTTAAAAAAAATGCATTACAATGCACAAGCACGCCAGCCTGGTGGCAAAGCCACTTGGATGAAAAGCAATGACACACATCTATTCATTTCTCCTTTTTCTGTGCATTGTCCCCTACTCTCTCTTTCTCTGTCTTCCTTTTCTTTCATCTTCCCTTCTTTTCCTGGAAATTTGGAGAACTCCTACAGCAGCTTGAAAATCATGCGAGTTTTACACAATTCTCACCTGGGAGCTAAAGATCAAAGTCAAGACTGCGTCACAGTGCTTAGGAGAGACTGGTGCTTTCTCTCTCCACTCCAGCACAAACTCGCAGCATGTGGGCAAGAGAGGCAGCAAACCTGGGCTCACACACACCTTCTCGGGAAGTGGCACGTTAACTTCACAGTAGTATCATCTGCCCTCCCCATCTCTACTCTCCTTCCTATTTCAAACACACTGCCAATGCAAACCAGAGACTTCCAGAATATCCAGACTTTTGCTGCTCACCCTCACTTGGGGAAACCGGCCAAGTTCTTCACCTTGCTGGTAAATAACAATACACTTCTCACTTAGAATAGTTTGGCAAATTTATTGAGTTGTGCCAAGAGATTGCTCTGACTGGACATGAGGTCAGCCTCTTGTCAGTCCCAGTTTCTTTCACTTTGCTAGGCAGTAATTTAGACTGCAGAGGGGAGCCTGGTTTCTTGATATACTGAGATAACGACATAAGGGAAACGACTCCACTGTGTCCCAAAAAATAAGGATTACCTTACAATAGTCTAATATTCTTTCTCCAGGCAACTGCTATTGACAATTGTCAAAGAGATGAAAAAATAAACTATTTTGACCTTTGGTGTGATCCAGTATGCACTCGGCTATGTTTTAGTACTGGCATTTACTTCATGACTTCAGCTTTCTTTTAGAACCCCAATGCCCAAAGTCATAGAAGCAAATCATAAAAGGCCTTAAGGAGACTTAGAATTGTTTAATCTCCTGATTATCTTCAGCAGATCTCAAATTGTGGAAGCTCGAGTTTACAGACGCTGAGAATCAGCAGTATTGATGCTGCACATCTTCCATTTCAGTACCTACCTGCTCCATTTCTCCATGGTAGCACATTGCTCAACTCGTAAAGATGTTTTCTCCTGCCGTCCTGTGCCAGGAAGAATCTGAGAGGCAGCAGCAACAGAGGAGTTAGGCTATGCATCGCTCTGGATCCTCCACACAGCCTATGTGCTTGTGGTATGTGTAACAGAATGTCACATGCGTGTCCTGCCATGTGACACACCACCTGGTCTTGTGATGAAAAAGGGATCATGATGTGAATCTTCCCAGGGCCTCCGTATCCTGTGCATCTTCCCAGCAGCAACGTGGAAGCAGAAAAGTAAAGGTTTGGCAAAGCTCAGCCACACTTGTTGTTCACTCCCAGGAGGGAAAGCAAGCTGTGCAGGACTGTTCCAGATGGCAAAACAGACATGCACAGTTGAAGCTGCAAAACAAGCCCTGCTGACCTGCTACCACCAACTGATCAATGTTGAGTCCAATTCTTCTTTGGGGATTTCCATTGACTTAGCTCCTTAAAAGGAAGGAGTCCACTACTCTGTACATTGATCTGGAAACTGGCAGTTGAGAGGAACAGCAGAGTAATGCCAAATCACAGCTCATCGTTTTAAGCTGAGATCCACAGCTTAGATCACAGGGTCATGCTCAACCCCTGTGGCTGGCCGTGAACAATGTATATTCCATGGTCCATAGCCCATCCCAAATCAGCACACACAGCTCTCGCAGGCATGCAGCAGGGTTTGTTCTGTGAACTGAGGGGCTCATTGAGATTCTAGTTACAAAACACACTACTTCAGGGATGCCCATAGTTTGAATAATTTAAAGTCAAACTGGACAAACACAAGCACGTATTATGAAGAAAAGCAAGCTCTGGAAGGACAGGAGATAACCTCCTCGGTCTCATCCCCCTCCTCATCACTTCAACTGTGTTAAGAACTTAAATGGGAAAATGCTTTGCCCAGTGGAGTAACATTAAAGCCATCCTGTGGAGTGTCTGTTTAAAAAGCAGACCTAAGCACACTGGGAAACGAACATTAGCTGCAGTGCTGAGGACCTGCAGATGTATCCGGTGAAGCATCCGATCTCTGCAAATCATCCTCCTCAGCAGCTATGAATTTCAATTTAACCACACCCAAAGTTATCCAGGTTAGTTTACCATCTACCCTCATACCCCCTCAAGAGGAAGGAGAAATTAATCTCTCCCTCTGCATCAGCAGTGGCTCCTGGAAAAATCTTATCTACACATATTCCCAGACTATTCTCTTAGTCCTTTTGGCACCATTATTGCATTTTAGCCTCTGGTTTTTCTCTCAATAGGCTGTTGTGTTTCATCATACACCTGTAGTATATTTTGGGCAAGAGAACCAGCTGTTCCCCTCCTTACTCATTCTTCCCCCTTTTTTCTTTCTTTTACCCTTGAATTTAATTTGGGGTCTGCACACAGACGCCACAAGTCCATCATTCTGGTGCCCAAGGTGCAGGATTCTAGGCCAGATCCACAGAGACAGGTAAAGGCCAAAGCCCTGCAGAGCTCAGTTCTCTCATGTAACCAGAATGTTACGTTCAAGCAAACTATTCTTATTATTTGCAACGTGTTTATTATGATTTTATATAGTACATTCTACACCTTTGTTTTCTGTTAAAACTATGACAGGCACTACCAGAAGTTAGCTTGTTTATTCAAACTCAGTTATATCATTCCACAGCATTTCCATTCTGATCAGTCCCATAGACAATAAACATGCAATTTTCTGACTCCTAAGTGTTAAGAATTAATTTGAATTTCATGACAAGAGATATGTATCAGGGAGAAATAAATTAAGAAACACAGTATATCTTCATACCCAATGATAGGAGACTGCAGCCCACACTTGCTTTGTTCTAGCAAGTTCAGGTCCCTGAAGCAGTTAAGTCCCAGCAGCAAGTTCAGCAAGGTCAGCCATGCAAACACAAACTTGTCGTCTCTGGCAGCCATAAGGAGCCCACAGTGGGCTTTGTGCTGCCAGGACTAAATTCCTAATGGCACTCAGTCAAAATAGCCTTTTATCAGACGTGGCTACACCTACAGGAGTTGCAGTTCTACCTCCACTGTTGCAGTCATTCCATTACAGACCTTTGCAGAAGCAACTCAAGGTTTTTTTCTGACATTAAATGCCAAAGGTAGGAAAAGAAGTGAAAAAAGGAAGCGACATTCACACAGACCCGGCATTTATCTAGCACTAGTTTCTTCCCCTACCATATCTTTTGAATGATAGAAAGTTTTTCAGCCTCCCAGCAGAGATCAATGTTTGAAATCTGAAGCCAGACAAATTCAGACAAATTCAGGTGAAAAATGAGGCACACAGTTAAGAGCAAAGTGATAAACGACTGCACGACTTAAACACCTTGATGGATTCTCTGTCACTGGGGCATGCTTAGATCAGACTGGATATTTTTCCCTGATTACACTCTATCTCAAACAGTTCCTCAGCTCAAAGCCAGCATAATTCATGGAAGCTCATGACATGCAGAAGGAAGGTGTCAGTCAGACAACTTCAGAACAATTCAGCCTCGTGTAACACACTGCAGTTTTGAAGATGCCTTTCAGCCACAACCAGCACCAATACTCCATGCATTGCAGGACCATGCCTGGACAGGACGAGACACAGCTATGGCTCCATCAACATCTGCCACACAGCCCTGCAGCAGCAGCTCCACTTACTCCATAAGCAAAGACAGTGCAGCTTTTCCTGAGCAAGCACCTTCCTATTGTCTCCACTAGGCTAGAAGAGATGGATGGATGGAAGTATCCCACGGACCACATCTGACCCGTGAGCTACCAGAAGGACCACAACAGACTAGATTGCAATGAATTTAACCTTCTAGTAGACAAGCACATCTGTATTTAAGTGCACCTTTTCTTAACTTATTACAGTCCGGTCTAGATAGGCACAATGAACTGCCACGCCAGTAAAGTATCCTCATGAGTTTTGGGTGAAGGAGAAATCGTGCAGATATAATCAGCACAGGGATATCCAGACATTTGTTCTGGGAGGGTGTAGAAAGAGTATGAACTGGTTATCTGCAGATGAGATGAGAGACTTCTACCAGTCTCAGGGAAAAGGAGAAATACAGCTCCCAAATTAGTGGCGTATTAAATGGCAATACTTCATCAATCCTTAGGAAGCATGGAATGAGATGGATAGGATCGGGACAGAGATACAGATGTTTTATGCACTAAAAATTCAAGTGAAGATCACAAGTTTAGTCTGAGATGTGAAGCAGCACAGCAGATACCTCTCACTCACACTGGTGAGTCCATCACTGCATTATCACAGTGCCACTCTCAGATCAAGACTCCACTGGGCAAGTCACAAACAGGCTGTCTCCAAAGGATGGATTGTTCCTTGGGGCTCAGTTGCAAACAGGCAAGCTACAGCAAGTAATATAACTATCAGTTGGCAGCTGATTTGCAGTCACTTTCTTTGTGCATAATCTTAGCCCATGGAAAATGTAAGGCAATTTGGACCAGTTTAGCCTTTACAGGGCACTTGCTGCCCGAGAGCTGCCACTTAACAGCTCATGTGTCTAAATTCTGTGATTTCTTCTTTACCAAGTACGTGCAAGCTCATTGCATACATCATGCACACAACCTGCTGTTGTCTCCATTAACTATGCCAGCACTTTTCTAGCAATGCAGCAAACCCCTGTTCTTTCTGACACAGGATCTGAGCATGTTTGGAGAATATTGAATATTGTCTGGTGCTCTCAGAGCTACAAGTTCTTTCCGAGTTCAGTATCTGCACCCAAAACCACAGTTCTAATACAGCAAAATCTTGTGACCTGAGGATGAGACAAACTGAATGTATTTATGGAAAACAGTGAATAGATCTATTTTATTTCTCCAGGTAGTTCAGAACTACTCCTTTTAGCATAGGACACAGCACAAAACACTGCTCTCTTTGATCTTAAATCCATAACTTATTGTTCCTCAATGCAAACTACTAGATATTTACGGACCACAAAGTGAAATTGAACTTTCTTTCCAGAAAGACTTCTCAACAGCCTCAGGAATCTCACCTTTAAGAAGCTTTCTTCCAAACAGACTAGACTTTAAACTTGTTTTCCTCTTTGTGGCCAACTCTGTGCAAATCTTCTTCCCAAAATAAATTTATGTTCTCAGAGCACCCACGGGAATAATTTCTTCTGCATTCATTCATAAACCTGCATTTTTTTCTTTTAATTTTCCTCTTCAAATTTAGTCCTTTGAGCCACTCAAGACACAGGAAATTTTCTGTTTTCTACGTACATGAAGTTTCTCCAGCCTCAGAAAATTTGGAAGCAGATCTTTTGTCATACAAAGCAATAAAAAAAAAATTCTGTGATGCTGTATTTCCCTCTTAGCAGAAGGACTACTGTTTTCCATTAAGCAATGATGAACATTTCTGCTTATTGACTCCTCCAGGAACTGTTCTAAAACCCCAAGGATGCTCTGTTTTATTAAAAGTAGGAAAATCCTCTAGGTATGTTACATCAGCTCTGAAGTTCTGCCTAAACTTAACTCAGACATGATATCCCACAGAGCAGGAAGATGAATGGGAGACAGATTTCAATTAGTCTTTCTCAGGAATAAAAACACTGAAGATACAAAAGATAAATGTCTCTTGAAATGCTTCAGTAGAAAAAAACTGTGTGCAGTAACAACTAGAATAATATAAAATTCCAGAATAACATGCATGAGAACAAGAAGGATCATGAAAAAATAATTGTACTTTATGTTTTTGTGGACACTGCTCCTTTCAGCTTAGTTTTGTTCTACTGCTGGACCTCCTGGAGTTTCATCCTCGTATATTCCAGGCTAAAGATTTTGGAAATATGCTGGGAGAGGATACCGTAATTCTTTTCTATGTGAGCTGATCCACCTTGCATGGAATACTTGAATTATTATGTAGGTCAGAGAACAAAAACAATTCTCTGCCATGGGGTCTAACACACTCTCTTGGGAAATCGGATTTAAAACATCGCTCCTGGGAATGTTTAATTATCTATACAAGGTGGTATGGTTTCTATAAGGCAGAACCATAAAATCCTGTGTCTTAGTGTTTCAGAAACTTTCTGAAAGATGATTTCATCCATTCAGACAGATTGCTACAACTCCCTTCTTCTCCCTTTTTAATTTAGCCCAAATTAATTTTTTATTGCCAAAAACTGTCCATAAAGCCAGAGCAACCTTTCCAGTTTCATGAAAACTGAAATTACACAGTTTGGAAAAAAAAATACAGTTCACTTGGAAAATAGCTCAGCTAAGTTTACCTAACTACCTCACCATGAACCACATCCTCTCTGTGCCAGGAGCTGTATGAATACCAACAGAAAGGTAAGTTCTACCAGAAAAAATTTATTGTTAAAGCATGATACAAAAGACAGGCAGATGCATACAAAAGGGGAACAGATAGCAGAAATGTGTCAGAGACAGTTGATCTAATTTCCTAATAAGTCAGGTAGAAATTACCAAAATATGCCCTTTGTTATCAGAAAAGAATTCAGCATTCCCAAATCACTACATATTTCCAGCGACCTGACAGCTATGAAACTACAGAGAAAAGATGGACCTATTTCCCTGCCATAGCCGACTCTTAGAGAGGATGAGAACAAAACTATTCTCAGTTACTCCATTAACTCAACGGTCTGTGGTCACACTCTCCTCCTTCTAACCTACTGATGAATCACTGGGGACGCCATTTGCTGTCATGTAGTGTCATCTCTTGTTTTCCTGCTTGCTTTTTTAAGATGGGGCTGCTTGTGTAGACTCAGTGTTCTGAGGACATTAAAGAGACAGGGTTTGTAGGAGGAACTGTCATTAAGTCAACCAATGTAAGAGGAAAGGCTTCTAATCTGAAGGGCTCATCCACTCTAAAGTTTGTCTACCCACAGGACCGGCTACCCTAAGAAAAGACATTACTTCTCCCTACAAGTCTTGCTTTAAAACTAAGTATGGCACAATATCGGGGGTCTATATAGAATTCACATAGTCTAATGTAACCTTAACTTAGACTTGTCTTCAAGCACACAGGGATTTCCACTACAAAGACCACTGCCTCATGAGGGAATTAGTAAGGCCCACACTGACATGCATGGCTGAAAAGAAACAGCATGCAGTAAATGAAGCACTGAGCTGGAAAGAAAGAGGAAGGACAGTTTCATGACTAAGCAAATGGACTGACACGCTGAAGACACAGATGATTTCCCTGTCTCTCATACAACCAGATTCTGTGATGCTAGGCAAACGTTTAAGGTGAATTCTGCTAAGTGAGCACTACAGTGTTACTTACTTCAAAAACATTCACCTCTGGGACTTCTGGCACTATTTGTAAAAATGCTGAGGGTCCTCATTGTCACTGAGGTCACAGACTTGCATTTTGGACTCCCATAAAAATAGTCCCCACATCAAGGTATTCTCGGTACATTAAGAATTGTTCCTCAATTTGCTATCTATGGAATGGGAATAAACCCTTCCTCATCTCAGCAGCTGTCCTGCGAAAACAAATTCACTAGGTTTTGAGATGCATTCAAATACTGCGCCAGTAAATGCTAGAGAAGAGCCCAGGAGAAAATTAAACAGCATCTGAAGAGAGCGCAGATTAAGGCCTAGGGCCATACATTAAACAATGGGGGGGAAATGAAACAGTGATGAGCTTTTCCTTAAATCACTGTGAGTACAGGAAGAGGGGTCCTGTGCAAAAGAAAAAAAAACCACAATGACATGCAATCATTTAATTAAAGACTACCATAAGGCACACAAGGAAACTTGAGTAACGAATACAAGAAAGAGTTGAATGAAGGGATTCACTGGCAACTTTAAGTCCAGCACTAGTTATGTTTTTTGAGTGCCTGATGTGGTGATGATTTCTCTGATGTATATTGTAACGCTATGCAGAGATATGTAAAGGAGCCCTGAACAACCTCTAACAGCAACTGGAAGTTTACAGTCGTGTGAGTAATCAGTAGATAAATTAGTTCTGACTAATACGAATGAACAGCAGCTGAAAGCTGGCATTGCATCAGTGCAACACAGTGCTTGCAGTGCCCTCAGCTCTTCCACAAGAGTACCGCATTGGGGCCATGCGCATATAAGCCTTGGCATGAGGGAAGCTCATCCCTTGGGGAGACACGGCCCTGGGAAGGCACTGATTTAGATCAACTGTGTGTTTGGTGGCATGTGAAATTCCAGCTCAAATCACCATAAAAATCCTGAGTCTTCAACATACATTAGCACTTTCAAGCAGTATAAGCTGTACCGCTTGGTCTTTGCTGTCTTGAGAAGTAGAAAAAAAGGTGGAGTTTTAGTGCTTCACAGTTTGGATGTTTTGTTGGGTGAATCATTTCTATCGCAATGCCTTTTAGCCCAGGGCTTAGAAAAACCATCAAGAATAGAAAGCACGAGTCAGATTATAGGATAGAATAAGAATGCTTCATCTTAACAGCAGTGTAGAAACAATATCAGATGGCTTTTATTGCATAACCAAAATCTTCTGGAAAATCTGCCCAATACCACACAGGGGTTTAAAAGCTCCTGAAAAATTAAATGGCATACAGGAACAGAAGCCGGCTCTCTAACTCCCAGTCATGTGCTACAGCCATGGTGTTTGCTGACTTACTGCTCACGTGCAGCATGCTTTCCCTCTGCTACTGGCGTGAGATAACCAGAGACTACTTTGGCAATTCCCACCACGTTAACATACCTGCTGTCCTGTGCACCCAAACCCGTTCTTCACACTTGTGAGAAGCTGTCATCTGCATCCCCTGCCTCTAACCACATTGATACAGCACCACCACCTCTCCCTCAGCACCCATTTCAGAAAGCACCACTTCTGCTGTTGCCCTCTGCATTGTCCAGAAAGGGAGGCGGCCCTTCTCCTCCACTGATGTTGGAATAATTGGTAAGAAATTTCTGCCTTAGAGTAGTCTTGCTACATTAAATATCTTCACACGTATGCCTCTCATTACTTTATTTGAAGAAGTGGCTGCATTAGTTTTAAACAAGTCTGTGCCATAGGTCAGATTTTCAAAAGTGCTCAGGGCAAGGCGCAATAAAGGACATAGCTGCTTACAAGCCAGGTGCTGCCATTCCTACATTGTCAGCATTTTGAGCCCACTGTGAGCTTGGAAAATCAGCATTAGGGGTATTGAGGGGAAGAAGCCAACAGTAATTACCTGGTATGCGTGGCACCCCTTCTTGGGCACTTTTTACACTCACCATCTGCTGAGGAGCAGAGCGCTACATCTCACAGCTCTTCCCATCACCACACAGCCATGCTCGCTTTCCCTCTGTTTCCTTTCCAACTCACCCATCTCACCTGTGTTCCGAAAGGACAAGAGAGAGGAGAGCCCTTCTGAGTCTGCAGCAACAGCCAAGAGCTCATCCTGGGAGACGGGTTTTGAACAAGGCTGAGAACCAAACGCAGACTTCTCACTAGATGAATGCCACAGCTGCTAAACTATCACATAGCAAGTGGGCAGTTTTGCCTCCTCCAGGCAGAGTTTCTAAAATAGTTGGTGTTCTATAATGGACTCAAAGTTTCCAACGCATGTTTAACCCAGTCTGCGCCCACATAATGCAATGAGCCACTGAAGGGCACCAGGTGTGTGTTCCCAGGTGAAGTGAACTCTTGCTCTGCCCGTTTCTGATTCACAGGGAGACTTTGGTGGACTTGGGTGCTTACACCTGGGAAATTCTGTCACACAAACAGCATTGCTCTAGTGGCCTAGGTATCCTTTCTATTACAAAAGGGAAACATCCAGTAAGTTTGTTCAAACTCTAAGCTAGTTTTCTGGATCATTTAGATGTATTGAGGTACTAAATTCTCTTTAGATACCCAAATCTGTAATTCACATAATCTGGAGATAATTTGCATTCAGATTACATTATAGTGGTTCTAGAACATAAAACAAACTGCCTGATATTCTTCCAATAGCTTCTCACTCATAGGCTTTCCTTTGCAATCTTTGTTACCGAGATAGGCAAAGTTACTGTCTGTAAAGGACTCTGGCACTCTGTGTAGAAAAGCTAGAGCAAAGTACTCTGGTGAAACAAGAACATACAATTCTACAACAATATGGGAATAACTGCTCTGAATTAGATTTGCCCACACAGACCATTTGCAACTTAAACGCCTATAGACGCTGCTGCCCTTATAGTGACAAACCTCTTAACATCTTGCCTCTTGAAATGAAAAGCGTTTGGCCTACAGGTGAGGGAGCTAGAAAACCTTAGACAAATATCATATACCTGGTACACCTGATAATTTATTTAAAACGCAGCAATCTTGCAGGACTCTTGAATAAATCGGACCAAACAAAAACCTTAAAAATATGTGCAAAGGATGAATTCAGACCTGTGTAACTCACTTTACTACATTATTTTTTTTACAAACACAGAGTGTAATAACCTTTAGCCCTTCAGGAGATTCTTCTAAAAGATGCTTAGCCTGCATAATTAAAACTGAAGTTACTGTTACCTAGCCAGAAGCAGAGAGCTCTTCACTGGCTGCACGCAAAATTTCAATAGATCTAATTGTAAAAGGGGACCTTGTGTTTTCTCTGCTTCCAAGGGCAGGTATATAATCCCATAAAAACAGAGTTCCTGAGATCTATCTTAAAGCTAGATATGACTATTGTATTTACCCACTCTTACTGGAAGACTTTTCCAATACTTCAATGCTCAAGATCTTAGAAATCTTATAATTTCCAGCCTAAACCAATTTATGGCTAGATTACAGCCATCTATTCATATTCCAACAATATCCTCCGTCTCAAAAAAACTTTATTGTCCCCTGGAGAAGCGCCCATTGACCTGAATAAATAAGAAGCAGTGATTGTTGAAGCTGACTAAGAAAAAAGCTGGGAATGCCTGGGTCTGATAACGAAACTTTCTCCTAGATAGATATCCTGATGATGAACAGATTCTCCATTTCCATCATTACCAGCAAAGGGGAGAGACCAAGTCATAGAAAATTCTAATCTCCTGCTTTGATAAGATATAAGATCCATTAAGTATAAAAAACGTCTTTGCCTCTTAGCAAGCACAGGAATTTACATTTAAAAACTCTGAAGATTAAGTCAGTGCGAAGAACAGATTTTGGTGCTGTTCCTCGCTGGAGTGCTCTGAGCTCCAGGGCAAGAAAAGAGAAATAAGCACTAACTGTGACAGGTATTTATTCTAAGTTTTCACCAGAAATTTTAGCAATGTCAATAGACAAACTCTCAAATAACCCATTTGACTAAAAGCAGCCACCAGGTTTCTCCACCCAGTCCTAGAAATTTGGGGTATCTAAACTGATGTTAAGAAGCTCGGTTTCCAGAAATCCGGTTGCCCATTCACACCTTAACAAGCCTCTGCCTAGTATTCATGAAAACAAACGGAACAGAAAAATAAAATAGAAGTAGTCACATCGTCTTGTCTGTTCGGAAAGTCACAGCCAGCCTGTGTGAAAGGGGGGAGAGGGAGAGAGGAAAGGCAGTCCCTAATGCCCAACATGTATTTTGCAATGAGTCGATCAATCATTCTTCTTCTGTTTGTAGAAATACCTTGAACAGAACAGAACGGTCCTGAAATGGTTCATCACTCACAAACATTTGATGAAAGTGGATTCGGTTTTTGGTTTATGATACAGCATGCTGGAGGAGATGAGTTTTCTAGATGAGATACAGACAGTACACATAAAACTGATCTACTCCTTTCTGCTTTCCAGTGTTGTCCAAGGCACTGGGTTGAAGAAAAACACAGAAGTGGGCTGCTGCCAAAATCAGCCATACAGATCTCACTTATCGCTACTAGAGACATTGATCCTTGTACAGTGCATCTACACGGCACTATGGCAAGCCAGGAAAACCTCTGTCACACACATGCACTATCATTTGTTCTTTAAGTTATTTTAGCATAAAGCCTTGCATTTTATTAGTCTTCCCCTCAATTAGTATCTACCTCAGCAATCTGCCATTCAAACAATGCTCACCAAACCTTTCACAAAGGCACCCGAAGCCTGCTGATTGAGTTGTCTCACAGAAGCCTTGCTAATAATATACATTTGGAGTGCTTTTAATCATTTTATGAAGTTAGGAAATTCTCATCTATTGAACTCCAGTGGACCACAGAGAAATTTTATGGCTCATCACCAATCGAGATCAGGTGAAAGGAATGCAGAATGGTGCTTTCAAATTAAATTACAGTTTTTCAGGTTGGACTGGCACAATCTGTCTTTAGCAAAAGAAGAGCCTTTTGTGGAACTTTTCGAGCAAATTCAATCCTCTGATTCACACTGCTGCTCCCTACGGTTTATACTAAATTGTACAGTTAAAAAGTTGACTATGGCATTCTCACGTATCTTTTCAGCTCAACAGCATTGTGCTATCTGCCAAAAGCCCACTTCCAAAAGAGCTTCAGCTTAGCACAGACAGGAAGAAACAGTGAACGAACATGGTTGTAATTTGAGGGATTTCACATGCAGTTTTACAGAGTGAGATTAAAATGTCTTTTCCCTTGCTCTTAACCTTCACCTTCTCTCTCTAGTGTCATGACGCACTTCTTTCTAGCTCGTTAAAAAAGGAGAGAGCCACTACGGAGCTGTGCAGTTGCTATAAGCATCCTTGTATCTGTGAGAGAAAGAAACTATTCCCTCATGATCCCACATGACAGAAGACAGCCGATTTCCTGTCTTCTCCCTCTCCTCTAATATGAAGCTTGCCCAACGCATGGACAAGAACAGCTTATTGAGGAGCGTATAATTTGCTATTGACTGAACTGTAAAAAACAAAACAAAAAACCCCAACTACAAAAGTAACTCTTTTGGCCACATTTACACATGCTCTGAATTTGCATCCAGCAAATGTGTTAAGTGACCTTCCCTGAAAATTCACAGGAAGATAATTTCAACCTGCCCTGAGCTTAAGCGCTCACAGACAGTGAATGTTTCAGTGATGATTTCTGAAAGCTTTCTTACCAGAAACCTGATCCAAGCCCAGGCCATGAACTCCATTCTTGCAAATCCTCATTGATAGATCTGGACAAGAGTCTCCCAGAATGACTGAATGCAAGAAGAAAGGGGTACAGAAAACGTGCTTTTCAGTGACAGATCTCCTAGCAGAGCAGCCATGCATAATGGTGAAGGGTCAGGAAAGATGAAGACTCAGCCTGAAAAGCCACATAACTGCAGTCATGTCATGCAACATAGGAATGTGGACTGCACTGGACGGTAATAGCATGGGAAACTCTCAGCTCCCATCTGTAAGTGAAGGCCTGAGGATATAAGGAGATTCTCCTTGAGACCTCTCCAAACACAAGTATCAAACACATGGTTCTGTACAACCCCATAATACAAATACTGTTACTCTAGGTTGAAATTACACCAAAAAGGGATACATTCTGCTGTAAATTGAAATGAAAAGCGACAATGTTTTGTAAGTGCCAAAATATACCTTGAATTTGTTATCCACAATGCAAACATTTCATAAGGATAATAATTCTTTTTTTCTGCAATTGCAGCTGTAACACTACATAATTGGTCGCTAATTAAGTATTTATAGAGTATCTTCCCAAAGACATTACAGAAGAGGAGAAGATGAGAACTGTACACAACCAGCCTTTCTGTCAGGTATTTTATAAAGATATTAAATACTTAGTGCATTCTAGAGAGAGAAAAAAATTGTAAAAGTTACAATAGAACCAAAATATGGGAGAAATGTCTTCCAATGTCTCCCCTCTGGGGACATCAGAACATTTCAACAAAGGTGGGATAAGAGTGGGAGAGACATTTCAGGAAAAAATATGAGACAAAAAATCCTCTTCTTACAGCTTTGGGACAATCTGCCTTCCTGCCCAGAGCTAGTTCCTGGACTAGGCTAAGTAGGAGGAAAGGGCAAATGTGGAATATTCTGTCTCAGCCAGGGGAAATATTTTGCCCTATAGCAAAAAATATTTTACAAGCACATTTCCTTGGCTTCCAATATTAGAGCTGGCATCCAGTTCTGTGCACCACAGATTTCCTCTTTCTTCTTCCCCTTCATTGTCCCTTGTACGGTTTTCATCCTCTTGCTGTATTCTCTTGCTTTTGGAGTCTCCCTCATTCTTTCCCCCTGTGGCAAATTAAACCGAGGACACTGCTTGAAAATTCACATCCAGCCTCTTAATCAGTGCATCATGGCTGTATCTCTTTTGAGCAAAGAAGCTGTGTCAGAAAGGTTTTAACACACTAAAGCAGCCAGAAGAGCCCAGCCATCACACACACACATGAGACAGAGAGTCTTTGAAAACAGAAAAAAAAAAAAGAAAACTTAGAGACAGCAACCACAAATGACTCCATTCTGTCCATCTTCCTTTCCACGTTTGCTTCCTTTATTTTCTCAGTGGCCTCTCCCACCTTCCCAAGTACATGACTTTTAACCCAGACAACCCTTCCATCTATCAAGAGCCTGACATGCATGTTTATACTCCCCCAGGACTAACCTTGTCACTTTACCACATTAGCTCACGTTTCCATCTCTGAGAACTTGTGGCATGTTTTCCCTCAACCAACAACCACTTTCTTTTATATGACACATAGCACTTCAGCAGCCACAGCACAATAGTCTGGTAACTGCTCATCCAGCATCATGTATCTTCTTATTATCTGCTACATTATCCTTATCTAATTGCGTGCACTTTGGCTCAATCTGACATTTTCAAAACTACAGATGCTTATTAGCTTTTCTTAGCTAAAAGAAAAATGTACATTATAGTGATTATCAGCTCCTGGCACTGCCTGTGAAACATTGTAATGAGAGAGACCTTTATCCCACCATAAACAAGCACAATCATCAGGCCTGTTTTGGTTATTAGCAATGCTCCCACAAATGTTGCCACTGTCAGAATTAATGACCGCATTGGTAATTATTAATAATCTCATGTTTCTATGGGTTCTTTTTAGCCCAAAGATTTAGGCCAAAAGCAGAAATTATTTAATTCTGCACCACCACAGCGAAGCCACAGACAAAGTCACAGCCTTGCTTCCTTTATGGTGTCCAACAGATGCAGGTCCTGCCCCACAGGGATAAATAACTAGCTGAAGGTCAGTGGCAGACCCAGGAATGGCAAGGCTTCCCTAACGGTCACTCCAGTGCTCTACCACAGATCCATGCCACCTCAAACAGAAGGTATAGAAGTGTGCCCAGAAATCAGTGAGAATTACCCATTCTTTGAAGAAGACTCTTCCAAGCACACAGAACTCAAACACAGAGTATAAACAATGTAAGTATAACAGATCGGGTTACTGTGATCCTAAAGCTTGGCTACTTCAGTCTTTATTAGTTACTCTTGTTTGCAATGAATCACTGTATGTGTTTTGACAAGTGTTGTTTGTGCTGCAGTTCACAATAGAACAAAGAAGCTGCTTCAACAGCACCCACTGTATTAGAGACATCATTGTGAAGCACTGTAATACCTTTAGTGTTTTCTCCAGGTGCCTCCTCTTGTATCTGGGATTACAAACACCCAAATTAAAAAAATTTTCAAAAAGTTAATATAGAACAGACAGAGGAACTGTATCAGTAAAGCTCTTACATTCAGCATGCCTAGCAGGAAGACTACTAAAAGTGGAAATCTTTAGTTCACTATAAACCATTTATGTCTCTATGACAACATCATTGGTGATTTCTACAGCTTCCCTACCAATAATGTAATAGACGTTTGGTCTTTTAAATATTACCTTTCTTTTCTGGCACCTAAATGAAATAGGAAGAATAAAACCAAAGACAAACCATATTTAATACAGATTATTCAGAAACATGAGGAAGGATTTAGCAATAAATGACAAACAAATAAAGATAGGATTCTACAGTCACATGAAACATAATCCCATGAGCAATCTGTGCAAATCTCAGAGCTGTGTATGCAATAAACTTATCTTGGGACAATCAGTCTCTTATGCAAGAGGTCAAGCACTATTTAAAGCAGATCCCAACATCCTCTTTACTGTCTGCTCAAGGCTCCTTGTGTTCCTCTGGAATATGAAATAACCCAACCTGCCTGTCCTGAGAGGAGAGTAGGGGAGACAGGCAGCAGCTGAAACGTGCATTTTGCAATGCCAGAGGGCATGTCACTGTGAAGCGGCTGGAGAGGAGCTATCTGAGGTTTTTGCTAGGAGATCCATCTTTAGGCGCCAGGACAAAGAGAGATAAGGTTGCCAGCAGCCACCTGTTAGATAGGGAGGAAGAACTGACTCATGGCTTCCTGGCAGCGCAAACAAAACTGAGTTCTTCTCTCATAAGTTAGGGCTGGGGAAATGGAGAGAGGAAGAGCTGAGCTGTGTTTGCAGCCTCTATTGCTCTTCAGGTACTGGGAGGTCTTGGGAGCAAATGGGAAGAGCCATCCACCCCAAAGCCACCTCCCATACCACCCTACCTGCCAGCAGCAGCAGCTGCCACCAGATTGCTTTTCTATGACCCTGGCACAAGAATAAATTTCTGGTTTGCTACTGCCAGCAGTTCATACTTTCTCTTCTGCCGAAGGTTGGCCTTATAAATACAAGTCTTTTTTAGTCCACCTTAGCAAGTGGCGCTGCAGGACACTTGAGTTCATCTCCACAGACACAAACTCTACATGACTGGCCCCTGCAAAACACTTCTTATACCCTTGAGAAGGGACAACAGGCAGTAACAATCCTCCTGCTGCTGCCCAGATGCTGGACATTATTATCCCTCTGCCTCTGCCAGAATGGGAGGAAAGCAGCAGCCACAGGGATCCTGTATAAACCTGCTGCTGGCTCTGTTCACCAAGTATCTTCAGATCTATGGCTTGGAGACTGCAGTAACATTTGTAATTGCTCAGTCTCCATGGGTTTCATTTCTTTTCTGACCAAAATACCACAGCTACTTTCTTTTATAGAGAGTTGGAGCTCCCTTTAATGGAAAATAAGGAACACATACATACTTTTGTCATAAACACTTTAAAATTGACTATGGCATAACTAGACCTGAGGTTACCAGGCATTTCCCACTGCTATTTTTCCATTTCATGTAGCTCTGTATGTCCAAGATAGCAAGCCTGAGGAGAAATTTGCATTTGCTTTTGAGGTCTGCTTAGAGTGAAATTTACTTGAACTGCTGGAGCAGATGATACTGACAAATACAGAAGCGAAAAAGAAAAAAAAAACAAACAAAAACAAAACAAAAATAATAATAATAAAAAAAAAATCCTCAAAACAAAACTCCCTCCCACCCCCAAAATATTATATAATGAAAGTATTAAGATACTCCTATCCTTGCTTTCAGATGCTTTAAATCTCTCTTCTCTCAAAGCAAGCTCCAAACCCTTTAACAGCTGGAGGAAAACATCAGACCTTTGAAACGTCCCATGAAAACTGTCATTAATAAGTGCTAGTTACGGCAAAGACTTAAATGCGCCAGACTTCATGATTAGTTTTACACCTGTAAGAATATCCTTGGTGGTAACTGGAATAATTTTTGGTTTTAAAGCCCTTGCAGCCCAGGACCAGAAACTGGAATAGCTCACAGGGCTGAGCCACAGCAAACTGTCACTGCTGTAGAGCTGAGATGCACTGTCTCTGAGACAATGTGTCAACTCAGCCTCCGATTTTCCACCTGCGAAGTGAAGATAATAATGTTAAATGCAGTTTTAAAAGGCACAGACACAGCAACTCATGGAAGAATCTATGTAATAGCAGAGTTTTACTAACAAGCACCTTGTTTAGAGAAAAATAATTTACACCACACAAGTGATAAGCAATTAAAAAATATGTTCAATAGAAATCTGGTAAGATTTCATCAGCAGAGATTCACAATATCGGCCTTTTTCACATTACATCACACACTCCATTAGCTTTCCCTAAGTTTATTGCTTGCAATGTGGACGAGTATCAGACCCTTCTCTTCCATTCTCCCTGGCTCTGCATTACAAGTTCCCTGAGGCTTTAAAACTGCGTTAATCTTTGCTGTAATCTTTGGAAAGACTTTCAAGTGCTGTTTTAACATAACAAAGTATGAGAGATCTCTAAATTAAAGCACTTAAAAGCTGAGAAATAACTAAAACGCCAGTTGAATGTGGGAAATGAAGGGTCCCAAACACTCTACAGGTGGAAAAGTTGTGAAGGACTTGTGTTTCCACTACACAAAAACCACAGCCCGTTGACCCTTCAAAACACCTTACTGGATTGTACCACTACACTGCTCTGTTCCCTTCTGCACTGCTCTTTGCTGCAAAACATGCACGTGTCAAATGCCCATGTCCTACCCTCATTTTCAGTTACACATTGGCAATAAAGACTACACCACACAAGGTCTCTTCATATAGACTAATGCACAGACTCAAAATATATTTAACTCAGATAACTCACCCACAGTGAATCTCATCATTACCAAACATATGCCATTTAATGAATATAGATAACATTTTCAAAGGTGCATAAGTGAGGAAGAACCTGATCCAAAATGAGTATTTATGCACCTAACTAGGAAATAGATTCTAATACATATTTTTAGATTTGACCACAAATCTCTTTTATAAAAAAAATAAACAAGCACTGAATTTAAAAACCTAAATTACCTGTGTGTACATTTGAAAATTTACATTGTATCACAACCCAGTATGACTGCAAGAGGCTTTTAAGAAAAGACGGTTTTCTGTTTTCCTTTGGGAGAAAAGAGAAAAACATTCCCTTAGAAGAAAGACTCGTTTCTCCTCTCCTTCCCCTTAGCTTGAATATGGGACCATTTAAAACTGTTGTTGAATCATTTCTTCATGAGCTTTGAAAACAAATATTTCTCCCTGATGGCGCAAAAGAGAGTTACAAGACTGTCATCAAGTCAATCAAACCAAGAGGAAGCAATAAGGAATTCAACATAACCCTAACGTTTAGGTATGAGTATGTAAACAAATGGTTGGTTGGTGCCTTACTATAAAAGCAATGACATGCCAAGCGCTCTATAGGAACAGTGTAATCAAGACACGCTGCCACCCCTTGGTCACAGGATGAAAATGCACGTACATCATGACAACTAGCTGGGAATCATCCAGCACATCAGGCAAAAATCCCAGCAAAATCAACTTGCAGTTAATGAACTCTAATGTGAGATTTTTCTGGGCCATCACAAGCATAAATATACTAGCCCAAATTAACGTAAAGGTTTTTATTTCAAGGGACAAAATCTCCTGACTCCCAAAGATCATTTTCAAAGCTGTGGTGGACACCCTGAGAACTGTCTTCTTTCTGGCCTTTTCTGAAACAAAAGTATACAGAGGAATGGAGAGCAGCAAATACTTGTAGATTTTTTTTCCCACCCCCTATGTCTTTGAAAGCCCCCTGGAAACCAACATAAGCTGCACTGACCCTGGGCTTAGTGTCTTCTTTCTGCACTTGAGCTAGTAGATCAAGAGAAATAACATGAGCTGAGTACTCTACATGAGATATCCCAACTTATTGCACAGTTCACTACTATCAGAGATGATTCAGCCTCTTCACACAGTTATTCCTGAATACTTAAAAATACATTCTCTTTGGCAGATACTTTTTTAGTGCATGCATCATCATCACGGCTAGTAAAGACTGCAGAAACAGAGGCTGATTTTAAACTGACAGCAAATATCACAAGGTGGTTTAATTCTAAATTTAGCTATAAAGCAAAGTATAAAAAACATCACCTCCAGATCAGAGTGTCCATTATTCAGTAATCACAAAATATATGATGGGCTTCCATGCAAATAAAACCCATGATTTTTATGAGGTTTATAACTATTTCTTTTGAAGAAAGTAAGCTGTAATTTTATTAATTTCAAAAGGTGAGCTTACAGAGTGTCAGTAGAGCCTAACTATTTCCATTGAGAGAACTAGTGCTAGCCCTCTACGTCTTAATGGCTGTAGGATAACTGAGTTCAGCATCCAAGAACTCACCAAGAAGAGGCAGAAGAGGAGACTCTTACAGACTTAAACAGTAGTTTCTGTCAATAAGCACAGCAGTTTCAATCTGTAGATAGACTTCCAGTTACAATTCAAATGTATCATACAGTAATGTTATGAATCCTGAAGCCCTACAAACCCTTCTATAAAATCAAATCACTCATCTCTGGGAAAAGACCACACTAGTTCTGAAATACCTGTTGACTGCAGTTCAGGCTTCAACCCTTCTGAAACACTGTCCTTGACACACATTTCTAGGAGGCAATACCTCTTCCCATTAGACAAATAATGAACTGAAAATTAACACTTTCAATTACATGCAACAGCAAGTCTGACATAACAAATTAAAATTTTTTTACACTAATGGCTTTGATTCTTACTTTCTCAGACTCACTCTGTTAACAAACGATATTTGATTTACTTAATCCTTAATTTATTCAATCAGGAAACACAGTTGTACCGAAGCATTTCAAAATTATTGCTATTTATATCTGAATGAAAAAATTCTCAAACTGTAAACCAGTCTGAATAATCAATTGCAAAACTCATAAAGTATAATATATGGCCAAATGTAGCTTTAAGCGAATGCAGGAAAGAAAGAAATATTCAGGATTCAGTTATGGAAAGAACATTCACAGTAATGAAATCTTCTGTACTTTGACTCTGGCTGGTTTTATATGGTTAAGTCTCCCACTAAAGCAAATAGGAGTTTTGGCTAAGTAATGAACTTGTAAGAATGCAGCCTATGGCTCTTTATAGGCAAAAATTTTATGATGTTTCAGGGGAGCGTTCAATATTTTTAACACATAACTTATCATACAAAATTTAATTTTAAAAGGACTTCTGTGATCATCATTTTATAGTCAGTGCCTTATAAAATAGATCAATATTCTGTGTTATAGAAAAGTGCTGAATTTCCTATGCACCTGATTAATGCATTGTTATCATCCCAGTAATTAAAAGGAGTGGGGTTATACACAATCAGCATGATACATCTTACTCAGCACCTCCTGGCAGTTGCCTGCAAAAATTAAACTCATTAATCACTGTGATGTGAAAGAAGAAAAAGCTTGGAAAAAAATGAAAAAGCTCTATTTTATGGGAAAAAAATCTCAAGTCAACATCCAGGAGAAAATCTTTTCCACAGTACATTATGGAAAGCATTAACCTAAAAATCTAAAAAGGAAAATTATGTTACCAAATTCTTCATAATCTGCTATATCACCACACTGGATTTTACTAAAAGCCTTCACAGCTATTTCCTCATATTTAAATGAATGTAGTGAAAAGGTAATCCTATAACAGAGCAAAAATATCATCAGAATTTTGTTTACAACTGTTGCAATAATTAACTTCTGTATCAATACTGCCACAGAGCCACAGAGCTGACTGGGATGTGGTTTTCTGAAGTCATTTATATAGGACATAGTTTCCTCATTACCGTTCCCATAAATAACATGATTGTCTCATCAAGCTAATAATTAACATGAAAAAGTTGCGATATTTAACACAGGTTTTGCTCACAAGTTAGGTCTACTATATATTTTTTCTCATACCTACCATGATTTGAGACATTGTAAAATCTTGCTAAAACACTAAAGAATGTTGTGACTTCCGCTTTGCAATACTTTCATATTACAAAAACAATGTTCCCAAGTCTGTCTCAACCGTGGCTGTAGAGTGAAGTGAGCAGTTATCACATTAAATCAGTGTCGCCTTAGTTTTAAATTTTGTTTGTTACACAGTTACTGCTTCGTCTTTAACTTCATATAGGTTTCATCTAGTATTTTTCCACTTTCAGTCGGCAAAATGCTTACTAACAATACTGTGACCTTCAAAGGCAAGATCCTGCCTTTCCCTCTGTTTTGTACTGCATTGAGGTCTGTACTGGTGCTTAAAAATATAGTACTGAATGCAGCACGCACATTTCAATACAGAAAGTCATCATCAGCAGCCCATAAAAAAAACTTAGTTCTCTCCCATTATTAATCACATGACAAAGCTCGGAACAGAACAGTCTCATTGTCAGGTTTGTTTTGATATTTCCAAGTGTGGTCAGGGAACGAAACTTTGTTTCTTTATGTTTAAGCTCTGGCTGTTCCTACTAGATGGATGTTAAAGGATGAAAGACAACATGAATGCCCTACTATAGTATTCATGTAAAACAGAAAACATGTTCCCCATGATAAACAACAGCACATACTCCTGGCACCCTACACAAACAAACCGCCCTCCTTGCACTTCTCCCATAGTCCTTGCCTGCTGCCTGCCTCGCTTTTCCCTTTGCCTCGGGGATTTCATGCCCGGGGCTGCATTTGCTCGTCCTGGGCGAGCCTGCCTGCTGCCGCCGGGGGCGGGAGACGCACTCCCTCTCCCCGCCGCGACCTCGCCACGGCCAAGGGCAAGAGGCCGCCGCCAGCTGGCCTCGGCTCCGGTCCCGGCCGGATTCAGCACCGCAGACAGCTCCTCCTGCCCCGGGACAGGCGGTTTCAGCACGGCGGACACCCCGCCGGTCCCCGCTGCGCTCGGCTTCAGCACGGCGGACAGCTCCGCCGGTCGCCATGCGGGTGGGTTCAGCACCGCAGACAGCTCCGCCGGTCCCGCTCCACTGAAGTTCAGCACCGCGGACAGCTCCGCCGGTCCCGCCCCCCTCTGCCCCCTCTCCCCCCGCGGGCAGACCCCCTTCTTCCTGCGACACACGCTTCAAAGGCCATTTCCACTGCCTTTGTCACCACCTCATCCTTCCGACCTGAACGACCCTCCACCGGAGACCCCCAGCCCAGCCTGACCAGCCTCTGTTGGACGGGACCACCTTTGAGCCGCCCCACCCAATCCACCGAACTTTCTCAGCCACGGTGACCCCTTTAAAAACAATTCACACGAGGTGCCCACGTACGTTTAGGAGTCACCCCGAATTCCTGTTTCTGGCCATGCTTTTTGCACTTAATTGCAGGAGACACCCAGGCAGGCACCTTTCCCTCCACAGATGGCACCACACAACAGTGCCCTCCACCCACACACAAACACTGAGGGAAGAAAATAAAAAAATAAAAAAAAAAAAGACAAAAACCAGGAAAAAAAGCCCAAAACCCAAAGAAAAAAAAAAGTCCTTTCAGTGGTTTAATATTATTATTATTAACATTATTTTGGAGCCTGTCAGCACAAATCACTCGCACATGCTAAACTGCGTCCTTTGCTTCCCGGCTCAGCGCTTCTGGTGATCAGAGAAGCGGCTCCAGACATCTGCTGTCTCCAAATACAGGAAAGCGAAATTAAAACAGTCAAATAATGAGGAAAATGTGCCGGAGCCCAGCCCCGGCGGCGGCACTCCGCTGGCTCGCAGCGACACCTAGAGCCCAGCACGTCACCGGGAAGGGCCCCGTGTCCCCAGACACGCCAGGGAAGGGTCACGGGTGGGTGCGGGCAACCGGGCAAAGGGACGGGACCCCTCCCGCAGTTGGCCGGGGACAAGAAGCAGCAGCGCCAAGACCTTTGCTGGTCAGCACGTCACAGGGAAGAGTCCTCTCACCGCTGGTCCCTGGGGGCTACCAGCGTGGCCATCACCTCGGGAAGGTTTAGGCCGATTTGCCTTATGGCTGGCAAAAGCGCACTCACTCTACCAACGGCGAAAGTCTTTATGAAGGGGCGGGAAAAGGGACGGGGAATTAAAAGACAACCCGAGGAAGCTTCCCTGCGAACACAACTCTGCTCTCCGAGTGAAGCAGACCTGCTGCCTCGGCTTGAAGTGGTGCCTTTCCTGGGAAGGCTCTCAGAGCCAGAGCTGACTCCTGTCGAAAAGCTAACGCGTCCCAGCCCGGCAAGAAGTATTTTAACCGACACAAACATTATTCCCAACTGCAGCCATTTGCTTCCCCTTGTGCGTGCTTCCACAGAGGCAAAACACCCTCAGATCCCTCTGCAAGCCTAACACCACCCAGGCTACGCCAGCGATGGGGAGCCACACGGTTTGATCCATCACCGGCCCTTCTTCATCTCCCCGCTTTCTAAATCTCCCCCCCAAAGAATTAGGCGCGATCGACCCAAGCTAGTTTAACTCCTTCGGGCACAGCAGCGAGCCGGCGGCCTGGATGAGTCACTCGTTACTAAGGCAATATGCAGATGCACCCTTTGAAGTCGCTGCTCTCGGAGGCAGCGCGGGAGCGGAGGGTGAGCGGCCGAAGTTTGTGCCTTCCCCGCGGGGGCTCGCCCGGGGGCGGCGGGGAGGGAAGAGAGAGAGGGAGAGCACCCGAAACGGCTGCTTAGGGGTTAAAAAGTTTCCCCGCTGCCAGGTTAGGGGGAAGCTGACGGGAGAGCAAGGAGGGAGGGATGAGGTGAAGACTTTTGCCCCGGGGGAGTGTTAAAGGGTAAAACCTAGAATAACAATAATAAAAAAAAAAGGTGTGGGGGGGGAAGCCTTGTCGCCTCGCTTGGAAGGAGACGGCCGGAGCTTGCACTTGCCGTTTCCAAACGTGCTGAGCCCGCGCCCCCCCCCCGCCCTGCCCCGCGGCAGAGGAGAGC
Organism: Pluvialis apricaria; assembly: GCA_017639485.1. Classification (NCBI taxonomy): domain Eukaryota; kingdom Metazoa; phylum Chordata; class Aves; order Charadriiformes; family Charadriidae; genus Pluvialis; species Pluvialis apricaria. Next base: position 9,323,275 of record CM030008.1, on the reverse strand, counting down.
TGCGCAAGGAGCCAGGTAACGGGGAGAGGTGCGGGGGCAGCGCGGGGGCGGGCGAGCCCCGGCTCGGCTCCGTGCGGGCTCCGTCCCGTACTATCCTCGGCACTTCGGGGGAAAGAAGAGGAGCGCAAAGACCCCGCTTGGAAGAGTGGCCAAACCGCAAGACATCGCCGCCAGCCTTAGAGGGGCACACAGGCATCCGGCAGGACGGGGGGAGGGCGGAGGGGAGGCGGGGGGGGGGTGCACCCAAAACCCAACCCAACCCCACGCGAACGACACCGGCGCTTACATCCTCCTCCTCGCAGTCACTTCGCGGCTGGTACTGGAAGCGGGGCCGGCTGCTTTCCTGTTGCAATGGACGCGAGGTCTTGCCGGCAGCGCCGTCCTCCTCGCTGCTCTGGGCGCCCAGGAGGTGACTCGCTTCGGGGGGAACGGGGAAAGAGCGGGAGGTGTTGATCTTCCCGCTAAACCGCTGGTACAGTGAAGCCATGAAGTCAATCCGCGGGAAACGAGGGGGAGGGAGGGAAAGAGAGGCGCTTCTCCCTCTCTCTTTTTTTTTTATTTTACTCCCCCTCCTCTCTTCTTTTTTGGCTACAGCATGCTACACGCGGGCGAGGCTCAGTCCCACATCAGTGGAAGGGAGAGCGAGGGCTCCTGCTCCGCTCCTGCTCCCCGGTCCTCTGCACCGGCACCCGGAGAGACGCGGGGGGGGGGGGGGGGGAATTGAGAGAGCAGGGAGGGGGGGAGTGGTGGTGGTGGGAAAAGAGAGAAGGATAGATAAATAAATAAAACGCAATCGAGCCGTAACACCACAGGCCCTGGGAATGCTGCACCATCCAGTGTTGGGAAGGAAAAAAAAAAAAAAAAAAAAAAAGAAGAAGAAGAAAAAAAAAAAAAATAACCAAAACACTCCACGAAGACGTACCCCCGATAATGGCGCCTGAGTGGATCAGCATTAAATGTGCTTTGGGGGTGTGCGTGTATGTTTGCAAAAGCAGGGGAAAAAAAAATAAAAAAATGGAAGGGGGGCTGGCTCAATCGCTGGCTGTCAGCGGCTCCCCAGGCAGAGGTGGCGGAACAGTCGCCTCCGAGGTCGCATACCAACAGTGTGCACAAGCGAGAGGCAGAGTGACAGAGTGTGTGAGACGGAGTGGAAGAGGCTGGGAAGCCTCATTCAAAGCACGTTGCTCTTCTGGGGAGGGAGGGCTCTTCTACAATCATCTCCTTTTCGGCATCTTCTTTTTCTTCCTAATTTTTTTTTTTTTTTTTCCCGGGGAAACAACTTAAAAAAAAAAAAAAAAAAAGGCAACAGACACCTGATCGCCAGCCGTGAGAGAGAAAAGAGGTGGGGAGGGGAAAGGCGAGGCGGGGAGGAGGGAGGCGGGACCGGCAGCTGGAGGGGCGCCGGGAGGCCGGTGTGCCCGGAGCAGCCCGGCCCCGGGGAAGGGGCAAGGGGAGGGAGGGCGAAGCCCCCCCGCTGCCCTGCCTTGCCCTGCCCCAGCCGACCGCGGGCACGGCTCTGCCCGGCAAGCGGGCAAGTGCCCGGTCCCCGTCCCCTCCACCCCGTCCTCCTCCTTCCCCCGCCTCCCCAGGGCTAGGGAGAGGAGGGAGCGGGGAGAGGGAGGTGGGTTGCGGGTTTCTGGAGGTGGTTGTTGTCGCTTTTTAAAAGAAATCCGGTAAATTGTGTCTCTTACTATTTTTGTATTAATTCATTTTTGCTGCATTAAAACGTGCTTCAGCGCCCCTCTGTGGAAATCCGCCCGAAGTGGCTCCCGGCAGCACCGGCCGGGGATAAACAAGCGCGGTCCCGGCGCCGGGGGCGGCCGGGCCGGGTTGTGCCGGGCCGGGGACGGATCCGGACCCGGGACGGGACCGGGGACCGCCCGCCTTTGCGCGGCCCTTGCGCCGCCTTTGCGCGGCCCTTGCGCGGGGGCGCCGGGCCACGCTCATTCGGCCCGGAGAACCGCGGCCGCTAATTAAGGCTCCCGGAGGAGGGAACGGGGATGCGTTGAGGGAGGCAGCGGGGGAGTTGGCAGCGGGTGTCCAGCCGCTCCCAGCACGGCTGCATCGGGACAGAGGGTGACAATTCCTGTTGCTCCAGCATCTGGCTCCGGGGTTTCCATAGCAACAGATGCTTAGGTTTAAAGGAAAGTGGCAGAGTTGCTGTCCCCTCTTCTCCTCCCCGAAATCCTGCTCCTCTTTGACCTCTAAGCTTCCCAGAGATACTGGGATTACCGGGCCTCCTCTTATGGGAAACACACAAAGCATAAACCAGAGTTTGCCCATTCCCATTGACAGACTTGCTGCTGAAGAGCCACAGACTTGATTATACTTTAGCAAGTGGATTTGATGGGCTGAGATGTTTCTAAACATGGTTCTTACTTAAAGTTTAGCTGTTAAGAAAATACCATCTTTGATAGATGTGATTTCACCAGTCTTAAAAAAAACCCCCATCAACAGATCATGCATACAATATTCTAAAGTGCAACTAACCCCCCCCTTCATGATTTCAACAACTGCCTGATCAAAAATCTCTTTACATCTGAATAGTTTCATCTGCTGCTTTTTATTTGTGTCTTCAAAGTCAGGGATGAAAAGTCTTAACATTTAGATGAAAAGGGAATCTTATCAAGAGAGAAAACAAAAACAAACGCTCTGCCTCCTTCCTGACGGAACTTGAAAGAAGGAATCATTTTGATCTTCACAACTGAGATTCTGACATTTAATTAAAAGACGAGATGAGCACACAATGCTCTGAAGCAAAGGTCTAGCTCCTAAGTCATAGTGACATACAGCATAACAGACGTAACTTTCCAGAAGCCACCTGGACCCCTTGGTAAGTTATGTTTCAGACACAAATTGACTACATACTACCAAAACTCTGGACAGTTAGCTCAGCTAAATTCCATCTTGAACTGCATTAACAGTGACTTTATGACTAATTGGTGACAACTAGCACTGAAAAAAATAAAGGAACAAGAGAATCAAATTAAAAGAAATAATACATTTTTAACTTCTAAGGAAAACTAGGACACAAAGGAATAATCAAAGAAAGCCACAAAAAGGCAAGATGAAACCACCAGGCAGAAAAACCACCAAAGATGAAATGTCTGAATTAAAAAGTCTCAAAGACAGTACAGAAAAAAAGAAAACACTCTGCCTCACAGCTCAGTTCAAAACTGAAAGAGCCACTAAGGACCAATTCAGTTCCAAATACATTCAGTTTGTGGTTTTAATTCTTAAGAACCAGGATTTCACATAATCCAGTTTGTCTAGTCGTGCATGCACATATTGTGCATGTATGTGTGTACACAATTCACGGAAAAATTGTATTAAGGGAACATAAAACTGCAATGCCAAATACTTTAAAAGCTCACTGAAAAACAACCAGCCAAAATGGTCCTCATCCACCAAAAAATCCTGATCATGCAGCTTCAGGCTGTGATTCATTTGCCCTGAAATAAATAATTACAGCTATTTAAAGGCCTTCCTGATTCCAGCTCTCTACTCCATGACAGACCAGGGACAACAGAAGCAACGTCATGTCACGCTCTGGGTATCGTGGCAGGTGAAGGAAGACGGTTTGCACCAGTTGGAAACTGCAAGACACATTTCTTTACCCTGCTACAGCGAGACTGGCCTTGTGTAGAAGGGCTGAGCAGGCAGGCGGAGGCAGAAATATTTTGAATATTGACCCTGCAAGAAGATTCACCAGAACCAGACTGTTGACGCCATTACTGAAAGCAGGAGGATTTTTCTGAGTCATAAGGGACCCAGATGATTTCATTAGGGGCTCTGGAGAGCACTTCAGTCTGCCTGTGCACAACGTGTCTCAGGATGTAGTGTGTCCCCTACAAGCACGTATTATGGTAGCCCTGTCTGCGTCTCAGGGAGGGACACAACTCAGTGCTCCCGAGTCACAGCTCAGTGCTGGAAGCCCTCTACTCTTCGCTTGCAATTCCATGGTTAATTTGCTGTTCACCTGTGCATGACTTAGAGTCCAGAGTCCTCTGCAATGTCCTGGTTATATGACCAGATACTGTCATACAGTGTGCATACCAACAGGGCACAGAAAACAGGATGGAGACAAGAAAAGAAACACAGCAATCATTGAGACATGATAGTAAAATAGCAATAAACAAACACCATATCGATAACTGGGGTTTCACTACAGCAAAAGATCTTTTCAACCTATGGCGAGATTTAAGGAGAAGAAAGCAACTTGCATTGTGAAATATGCTTAAAGAGGCAAAACATTTCAAAACTACAAACTAAGACTCTTGTCTTTAAACAAAAATCTTGTATGTAAGAAAGATCCTTTCCCTGAATCCTAAAAATCAAGGCATTTCAAAACGGTGTCCTCAAGCGTCTCGTAGTTGTATATTTAATTCAGTACCCAAAGTTTTGCAAGGAGGTTTGATTCCTAACTAGTAACATTTCCATCAAAATAAAGTGTGTTAGCTTAAGATATTTCCCCTGCAGTGGCAAAGTAATTATGCTTTACTGACATTTTTAAAGCATACAGATAAAAGTGACACTTGGCTTTTCCACACTGTATAAATAAACAGCATCCCCACATTTCAGCACTATTAATGTAACATTATCAAAAGCAGGTCAAACCCAAGCCCTACTGCCTTTAAAATTCTACAGAAAAGATTTCTTTTTGGACAAGCCTTCTCAGAATAACACTGGCAAAGAAACAATCCAGCAATACTTCTCTTGGATATTTTTTAAAAAATGTACTTCTGTCTGTCAGGGAATTCAAGCATTGTTATTCATGTTCCATTCTAAGCAATTATGTTTGCTTAAACTTTGAACTTGTCATCTAAATAATATAGAGTTTGTTGCAGACAGAGTTAAACATGTTTCTAGTCTTCATGTGGTGATAGTTATAAGCAGCTGATTAGTGATCTTTTTTAACAAAAATTCATTTTCCAATAGTTCAAGTACACTTTTTATTATTTTAAATATTGTATTTTCATTTTCCAATGAACTCTAAAAGGAATTTTAGAATTTCCTGGTTATCTTTTCATATCACTCCAGAAAACCCCAAATTAATATTTGCTCTTAAAATGACTGTGTTTATTAATATAATCCCGCTGATTTTTTATAATAGCAACTCTCCAAGCACTACAGAAACAAAGATACTCTATTTTAACTCCTGTTACTATTGTTAGCCAAGATAAAAGCATCCAACTCGCGAATCTCTAATGGCCCCAGGCTTATGTCATCTATACATCTGCTGTCTGGTGTCATCTGAAAACCCAACCAAACCAAACCAGAACAGAAATTCTCTTTCCTATGTCAAATGCACCAATTCAGCAGTCCCTGAGGATACACTTGATCGTTCATTCTGATCTAATGTGTGTGCTGGGGGCAGCATACTATTGTGTCAAGATAAGTGACACTAGGGCTGCTGAAGACCGAGGGGTATTATATACTGTGGAATTAGAATGCCGATCTGTTCACTTTCTTATGTCATTATTTGGGCTAGTAGCATCTCAGAGCAAATTCTGTAGAAAAGCAGCATTGGACAGTGAGTGATTTGGGGACATAGAGAGGCATATAATCACACAGACTATTAAAAAAAATAATCTTGCAGGCCTTACAATGATTCAAAAAAAAACCCAAATAAACCCAAACCCCTAAACCAGCAAACGAGTTAGCCTTCCAGGCTGGACTAAGAGAAGCATTGAAAAAGTAAGTTTTCTGGGTGCTGCAAGAATAATTTAATCTTCCCCAAGTGGTTGAACGGAGGCTTTTTTTGTGTGGAAAAGAAAATACTGATACTCAAGTACTGGGAACAGTAGGCAAAGATGGCTTTACAGGATACCAGATTTTGGGGAGAAAGGAAAGTAGGCTAGAAGAAAAGGCTGTTCAGGGGAAGAGATGGACCCAGAGGGAGCAGTGAAGAAAGAAAAACAAAAGCACATAGAAGAGGCAGGAACACAGTGAAGTATCAGGTGGGTTGAGAGAGAAAGGAGACAAAGGCAACTGAGGTCAAAGAGGCAGAGAAGAAATGGACCAAAACTGGCAGAGATGGAAAGCACCTACATGCCTGGAGAGTGAGGAGGCAGACTGGAGCGGTACAAGGTTAATTGGAGCCACACAATGGGAAGATTTTCAAAGCCAGGGAGATCAGCTGGGCTGGAGGGTATTTGGTGGATAAATGGTGGATAAATGGTGGTCAGTAGACAGGTGATTTTACCCACAGCGAGTCTTGATTCATGCCTAGGCCTAATTAAATGAAATCAAGAACACATAGCCCAATATCAGCAAGTACTTCCTGGTAGCATAAGCAGGACTGTTTCCAGAGGAAATAGGTGAAAGTCCTAATGCTGAGGACATTTATAAATAGCCTATATGAGGCACTAGAAAATGTGCTGTGAGCCATAATCCTGCCAACTGGCAAAAGGACAGACCACATGACCAACAAGGTTTTCCCCATCTTTAGTTTTTATGATTTTGCAGCTGGTGCAGGGGTGATGAAAGGCACAAAAAAACCCACACAGAAAAGAGCACTCAGGAACAACGGTTGTGTAAGTTTGCTGCTAGAAAAGGTGACTGCAAAGCCTAAGTAAAAGAAGGTACAGATGCACATGTGTTTGTACAGCCGTACACTAAATTGGGGTCCTGGCCTACCACTGTACCTAGTATTGCCACACATGCAAATGTGAATTTGCACTGAAGACTGTTTTTCTTGCCTTAATTAATATTCTGTCTTTGGAAGCTTTATCTGAGAGAAGTTAGGACGAGATCCCAATTCCATGTCTTCAAGAGAAGCCAGAAATTTAAGCATTAAAGTTACAGACAAATACACTTTCCTTTGGATGCCAAGAGCATCTGGCAGCCATGCAAGACTCGGCTAACGCTGCTGAACTGGTCTCCACTATGCATATTCTTCTCTGCTTCGCAACTTGCCAGTGTTTGATGCTCAAATCAGATATGCCATGACAAAAAAACAGTTTGCCTGATTAATATGATCCCTCAAGGGTGTTTTCAGTAAGAAAAAGAAACAATTTTTTTCTTGAGAAAGGCAAAGGGGGCTGTTGCAGGTCCATAAAAAAGTAACCATCTTGCAAAAGTATCCACTGGCACTTCAGTCAGCTAATTCAGATGGACTCTGTCTGGAAGCAAGAGATTATGCTCAGCTCTATATGTGAAGGGGATGCACAAGGTTCCTGCTCCATCCTAAGTGCCTGAGCCACATCTGCACATCCTTAATTGCCCATGTTGGGAGAAGCTGATGCGATTCCTCTCTAATTCAACACTATAAAATTGGTAGCACACATAAGCAGCATACCTTGGAGAAATTCTGAATTTCCACTTGCCGAAAAGAACTTGTGCATGCAGAATCTTAGAGGAACAGAAGGGATTTAACCAGTCAGCATTTCAAATGCATGCCACAGATTTCAAAGGGAGCAGACAAGACAAGACAAAATACTTTCATTTAAAGACGACTTCTTTATAGTACAGAGACTTCCTTTAAACAGATCTGTGACTCTTCGGACTAGCTGTCACTAAATTGACAGCTTTCTTGTTGCTTGGAAGAGAACTAAAACCTAGATCTAGCAAAAGGCCCAAGGGATGTAATGACACAATTTTATATTTTGGAACCCCAGAGCTGAAGGAAGACCCTAGAGAGAGATATGAATATGTAGAGAAGTAAAGTATACATAGAGAGACGGACATCTCAAAAAGGCTAGCTACCACTAGGCTAACAAAATATCCTTTTACTGCTTTGCTCTCATTCTGGCCCTGCCAGACATACATTTCTTCCTCCAGTTTGGCACAGCTTCAGCAGTTTGAAATATTCTTCTCTTGCACTCTCTTACAAAGAAATGAGCAATGATGGAGGTTTGTAAAAAACCCACCCTGTGAGAGAGCATGTTGGATACTCTCTTGGGATAAACACTGCATCAGAGATCTTGAAGGCTGTGGGTATAATTCAGTCTGGTTTCTGTTTCCCATCAGGATTACAGACAGAGGTGAGGAGCTGTTTTGAGCTGTCTTCTCAGGGCAGTTTTTAAAGTACAGAATTGCCATATAGGCGCTTCAGAAAGTTTTCAGACTGAACAGAAAAGCATCTAATGAGTTCCAGTCATCTGGAGCTAAGTGGTCCGTAAGCAGGGACTTTATGGAACACAGTTCTAGATTAGCTGTCTGAAGTCCTCTGAAATCACCTAAAAGTAAATAATTCCTTTTTGGATTTGGCACTAGTTTCAATTGGTAGATGTTTTTGCTAGTTCACTATTAGTGCTGGTGCATGTTCTTTCCTGCCCATTTGTCTTCATAAATTGATCAGAAAAACAAGCTTACTAGTTCACTTACAGTTTTCTAATTAGAAATTACCCTGTTTGCCTAATTCACCTGTCTTAGTAACATAAAGTCTAAAATGACTGAGGCTCTCGGAAGCTATTTTAAAGGTTTGTTAATGCTGTTGGTCAACTGCCATTATGTAACAGCAAATATACAGGATTATAAATGGCTGTCCAAACAGTGTATTCATTTTTCAAGAGGTGGGAGACACAAGGACAAGAATGGAATACTGATAGGAGATTAATAAATTATGCCCTTACCAATTTAACAGAGGTTTATGAGCACAGTTATTTAGGATTAACAAACCAACCAATCAAAGAGAGATTTTCATTTTAATGACCTCTTTAGATGTACCTTGGTTTAACTCATGAACATATGTGCTTCCTTTTAACCTTACCATACTCTTTCAAAGTATGTCAAACAGAGGCACTGCCGTGGTTTAACCGCTGAAACCATGACAAGCACTAAGGTCAGCTTTGCAAAGGTATTTAGCAATGTGAGGTACCGGAATATATACTGGAATTATCAAAATCAGATCAGTGATGGTGTAATCAATATGAACTGCTGCTTTGGAAAATTCCAGTGGATATTCACATGCATTTTAATGTATTCAGTGTATGTACCTAAATTTAGGGGCACTCGATTTCTAGTTGCTAGTTAAGCCGATATAGATCTTATTGGATTGCTAAGTAACATCTTTAAAAAATAAATAAACCCAAAGCTTTGTGAAACAAGACATGCACATTTCTAGTCCCTCTTGACTTAGAGGTAGATCTATAAGTATATTTATTTGCATATGCCAAAGAATCATAAAAGCATGCCAAGTGAACAAAACTAAAGAAAGTGTGAAAATTAACTTTAGGGATGTTCAATAATTTCACCACAAAGATAAAAGCAATCCGTGACTCTGCTAAACAAGAAAATACAAGCTGCTTCATCATGATCTGAATACAACTGTGACAAAGGCAATCCTGTGAAATTTTGACTGTAACTGATAGTTTCAAACCTCTGAAAGAAGTCTGATTTGCTCTTCCAGAGAAAAATAATCTAATTCCCTCCAAGTTATGCAAGCACACAGCAATATTCAGACCCTCTTGTTCCTCTCCACAAAGCAGGCAAGCAGCAACTAGGCAGCCAAACATGTCACAACAGGGCTCCAAGAAACAACCTTTGAGTTCATCACACTTTCTGCTACGATGACATCAACAACACTTCAGCAACACAGACAGAGCTGCTTTTTGTAAAAGCACCAACATTGAAAGCAATTGTTGAAAAAATGAAACCACCATGACTTAAGGCAGTAACAATTTCTGACGAAACACCACTTGCTACACTAGCTGATGCCTCCCCGTCCAGGAACACTATCGGCAATGAGGAGACAGAAACAGCATCACCATTTATCTGGAATTTAAGGTTCTCGGTAATCATTAAATCGTTTCTCAACACTACATCTTCAATGTTTTCATATAAATAACAGCACTAAAACCTTCTTCAATTTCACGAGACTGAGCAAAGTTTACCATTTTTCTGTGGGAATTGTTTATTCTAGCCGTTATTTACCAATTTAAATATGTCTTCGCCTATCCAGTAACTCAGTAAAATAGAATTCACTACTGATTCTAGGGATACTAAATTTATTGAAAATATCCCTTACTGAGAAAAGAGTATCCCCATTCAAAAGAACATATCCTTGTATTGGTATTGGTTGGTATTTTTGGAAGTGGATTACACCTCAAAACCAATTAGCATGGCCTAGTTGTGTCATCTAGAAACATACGGGTCCTTCAAGATAAAGCACATGCAGTACTGGCATTGCAGCATGTTATGACAAACACAGGCAACAACTTGTCAGAGGTGGAAACATTTGCTGTGTAACAGAGATGACATAACCAGAACATGGGACAGTCCCCCCAAAGAGGGGCAACACTGTGTTTTGGCTAGAACTTGAGATGTCGCATTGTACTTACAAGAATTTAAATGACCTGGGATATTCCCACCAAAGGCATTTTCCTCATCTTGTGACACTCAGAGCTTTCTTTGTATTAAAAAGGAGAGAAAGCACTTGCAAGGGGCTCAAACCTTTGGAATTTGCTGGTCTCTTAAGCCTGGAATAGTCTTACTTTCAGAACACTTACCAAGGCCTATTTCTAAATAAATACACTGGCAATGATTTCATCTTTGGCCTGCTTTTTCCACGGAGCTGCAGAGAAGCAGTGATTTATCTGTAATGTACCTGAGTTTAGGATTCAGGGCTGAGGGGCTCCCTGTTCTCGTGGCTGATTCTTGACTGGGATTCTCGTGCTGAGCTTCACCTCCCCTCCCCGCCACGGGCAATTCTCTAGCCAGGCCACCTAGTTTAAGAGACGGCAGAAGCCACATGTCCTGCCACCTCACAAGCCCTACATGTGCCCCAAAATATTTTAAAGTAGGTTTGTGGGTCAGCTGCAGTGTGGGCTGCCGGCATATCCCAGCTTAGTACTGCAGCCATGATGGGAGAGGTCTGACTGCACCTTTCCGTTTATTTTTGGAGCAGCCTAAGGCAAGTTTACAGAGTAATCTCTCTCTCTCTCTCTCTTTTGTGTTATCAGTAGTGCCTTTCTATAGAAAAAATAAAATAAAGAAGATACTGATATGTTCATAGTGTGATTTCTAAGCTGACAGCAGGCCATTAAGATGAGTGCACAGACATTATATTAAATATGCTCCATCACACATAATTTTTGTTTATTATCTAGTTCATACTAGAAAATAGTTGTCTGTTCTTTATCAGATCCCTTTGGAAACTCACTACTGTTGGACCCTGCCCTCTACTGACACGCTTCTCTTGTGATCACAATGCAGTCTGTTATATACCTGACAACCTAGATTGGCACACTTTAATTGAGATGAGTCTTTTATGGAAAGTGAGGCAAAAAAAAAAAAAAGAATGACGTGAGGACAAAGCCTAAAGTGCTAGTGATTTCTATTTCCTAAGTCAAATAACTGGGAGAGAGGGTAAAAAGAAAAAAAAACCTTAATAATTATTAATTAATTCTTAATAATAATCTGAAGATAATTCATTGGGATCGATACAATTTTATAAATAAGAGTCTGGATCACCTTCTACCCTTCAGAAATAAAATCGTTTTGTTTATAGTGCTTGTCAAGCCTGTTCCCTGAGTTTGATACAGAAAACATGTCAGACCTGGTAGAAGTTGCAGTGGTAAACAAGCAGCTGTGCCATTCTGCTAACCTGCAGCATTAGCACATACAGCACAAAGCAGTGCCGGTGGCGAGGGAGCACTTCCACTCCCACCAGTCTGTGCCCTCTGCCCAGCACATACTATTATAAGTGACAAGAGAGTAGGCATTTTGATATCTGTTTTCATTTAAGGCCCTTGAAGTGGAGACAACATCCATTAAGACTTACAGTAAACTTCTGAAATAAAAATCCTTGTCGGTGTTTTACGGATAAGACCAGCAGAGTTAAGTGATTTGCTCATGCAAGTCTGTACTGGGGGCAGAAGAGTGCACAGACTTCATCCTATGGCCATTTATTCTATGGGGTAACAACTCTCTTTAGGTCAAGCACCAGCAAAGCTCAGCAGAATTAGCAGGAGGTGGAGCATCAGGAGAGATGCCACTTGCTAATTTCGGAAGCCAATGCGCCCCAAACCAGGGCCATTCATCTGGTCCTGTACACAGCTGCTTGCTTAAAATAGGCAGCTAACAGAAAAAACACTGACATCGGAGAACTACACCACAAAGGTAGTAAAACATCCCTGAGAAATAGCATTCTAAGTCATTACTATAGATGTCACTGGGGTGGGTGGGTGCGCTCGAACTTGTGTAGTTGGCAGTTGTGTTTCTTATGCCACGCTTGTTCTACGTTTGCAACTGCTGTCCTGAGAAAAGCCGTAACGTGCTGGCTTCTCTTTCTGTAGGGCCCTCAGGTTATTTATTCCAGCACAACTGACAGAAAAAACAGAGCTACTACGGGCACAGAGAATGCTTTATGCTCTCCATAAAATCATTTGACAATCCAAGGAAAACTTTCCCCGAGTCTGTTGTTCAGATTCCAATGTGATTAATTGTATTCGGTGGGAGCTTTACCTGAGTAAGGACTGCAGGGTCTGACAATACCCGAGCAGGTCAGCCCAAAACATTAAAAAGATTCATAATCTTAGAAATAAACATTTGAAAAAAAACCCTGTAAATACAGATCAGCATCACCACTTGAGGGTGCTGCAGTAGTTCTTAAATATTAACTCAAAGATGTGCTACCAGGCAGGTACTGTACACAGAGCTACACGGCAATAATTCAGCTAATTACTTCCATGGAGGTAGTCAGAACATTTGGAACTAAATTTGCACAAAATACAGCTCAATAGGAGATCTTCTGAAACAGAGGTTTAAATCCTAAAACCTTCCTAGCTAACTAAGGTGATAAAATAGGATTCCCCTTAAAAAGAGGTGGAAAAAAGGAAAAATTAAGCAGAACAAAAGAGAACCTTCAATTACGCAAGCACATACATTTCCAACTTCAAAAAATTCATTACAAATATAAATTCTGAGCTCTGCACACACATTTCCTTTGACTGTAGTACAAGTGAATGTTTTCCAAGGCATACCAAATCGATTTTGCTATAAACTATTACAGGATTATAGTCCATTTGAATACCCTTCACTACGGGAAACACACAGAACTAGTCTCTGTGGGAAATATATTGAATAGTCAGTAAAACACAAAGCAATACCAAAGTACAATAGAAAATGGTTTAAAAAAGCCACAGCAACCTAAATGGAGAGTCTGAGTCAAACATTATCGAGGATTCTCCTATTTTGCAGAACCTCCCTTTAATCATAAAAACATTATTGGCTCACGAGGATATAAAAACATTAAAAAAAGAATAGATGATAATGAAGTTAAAAGAAACTTACGAAATCATTATATACGTGAAAGCATAATGACTGCACATGAAATGAGCTCTCATTTGGAAAGCATGTCCAGTTCCACTTCTGTTACCTGACTCTTGTCAGATACTCAAGAGAGCTGGTCAGGAACTATTTGATGATACTCTTGGAAAACGCTGATCCACCAAAGTTAAAACTGCTGTTGGAAAAAGAGTTGGTTTAAAAGAAAACTCCCAGTTCAAAGACATTTATGGAGGGGAATTTATTGCTTAAGGTTAGAAGATATAAATGGACCCCTTTCAGACTGAAAATAACACAAATTTATTTCCAAAAATGAAGCGATTTTGAAATCCCAATAAAAAAAAAAAGTGATCTGAAATTAAAATAAATCATTTCAATTGACCCAAACTATTTTTATTCTTTGGCTTGCAATAGAGCAGACATTTCCAAGATTGATTACTCATCCCAATTCAGAGCAGCAAAGCTTTTGAAGCCTTGAAACCTGAGTCCTTCTCAGCTCTAATCTCTTTTCTGGGTGCCCACTAGAACATGGCAGGTTGAAAGGCTTCCTAAAACTATTGAAAAAGACGATGATTACGTGGACCTTGGTCTTGAAGTTAAAGTACTGCTATCAGCTAGAAGAGTAAGACTGCCCTGGTGCAAGGGTGAATACAATCTATGAACAGGTAAGTACTAGGAATAGTCCTTTGCAATGAGAGGTAGAGAGTCTCAGCCTCCTTCCATGTCCTCTCCCTTAGGTGACTGTTCAACAACATGCTGCTGCTGAAGTTGATACCGCCCATGATCCACAACATGCATTTCCCAGGGCTGTACTCACATAGGTAAGGAATTGACCCGATTTTAAAAGACGACTGATTTAACCCTAGTGAATATCTTTATGCATTACATACGCACAGCTCAACAAATGCTTGCGCCTCACTTTCCTAGCAAAGGAAGACCAAGGGAAAGCAATGACATGAGGGTGAATGTATCAAGGAGAGGTGTGCAAGAGCCAGAAATTCATTCTGCAAATGATACACACTTCTTGTTTGGCCTTAGACCTCTAATACACTGGAGTCATTTGGCCCCTTTATTGTAATACTCAGCATCAGACAAAGAGAGCAAAAGCTACTGTAGATGCTTTACAGAGACAGGAGTAAACCCTGAGCCTATGTAGGAAGACATTGTTTTATTAGGGCATCTGAAATTAGAGCCAATATGTCAATATTCCCCTTCTTTATAAAAAGTGTGTTAGAAATAGGCAGACAATCTTGACATTATGTGGGTTTTTCTACAGCCTATTCATTTCTACACTGCATTGTTCAACTAGTTATTTTTAAATTTTCATTACTTTGCAGACAGTGCCCTGATTATTCCTCTGAGAATGGTAACCTTTTAAATACCTTTATAAATGCCTTTACACATGATTAACATTAGCACAAGACCTACCCACTTCCCTATATCAAGGTCACAAATACCAGATGAACACTTCTACTGAGCAAAATAAAAGATATGTATAATTTTTACAAGTTAGAGAACTGCGGTGAGGACTTTTTTTAAAGACAAAAATAGCAGAAGAAGGTAGAATACCATCTTGGCCTCATTTAAAACATGAGTCCATCTCACACAGGTTTATGTGGAGCTCCAGCTTGGCCTACAGATATAGGAAGAGTCAGCAAACAGGCCGCAGCCAAGTGATTTGGCGGTTGGATGCACAGACAGGAACTCCTGATTACTGACTTGCATTTTTACTGTGTAGGAAATTATGCCTCCAGCAAAGTGACACATTTACCTCCTATTAACTTCAGTCAGATCAGGATTAAATTTTGGGCAAGCTGCTCTGATTCTGTTTAAGTTACCCCAGGAATAAAATGCGTGCATAATAACCTCCACCTACCCCAGAGGGGGCAGTGAAGATTAATGGTAGGAAAGCACCTGGATGCCAAGGACAGACATTTGTCCTAGTTACGTCTACATATGAAAAATGATTCAGACTCTTTTGTCTCTCAGAAAACGGTCACAATTACTTTAAAATACATATTCAAGCTAAGAGTTGTGAACTCAAAGACCAGGATAGGTGAAATTATTAACAAGTAACGTGTAACACTGTAAATGTATTTCACGGGGAAAAGGTCAGCATTAGAGATATGAGACAGCCTTTTACATTAGAATAACTCATATAGCCTTCTCTTCATCAGTCATGTATTTCCATAACTCTGTGTTTTCTTTCAGTCATCTTATTTAACAAAGAGAATTTACGTTTTGTGGAAAACAGCACTCCAGAAAAGGCATATTTATTAAGTCTGCCACTGCAAAATCTTTTGTATTAGATAAGTGTTAGCAGCCCTTAATTTTTTTCAATAAATAATTTTATTATTTATTGCACACTCCTACCCTATACTTCGTTCAGTTTAATTATCCCAGTAACATGCTGGCTAACATTTCTAATTTTCCTTCTGTAAATAACTGGTATCATAGCAAATGCCTGTAAGCACTCATTACAAATGAGGAATGCTTGTCACTCATATTAAACCACTGTGGTTTGCCATGCACAAATGTTTTTAAAACATTCAAATCTTTGGGCTGAAATATTTCATTCAAAGCAGCATGTGGTTGCTTTGTGTCAACGTACACAGGAGAGAGTGACAGCTGTGTAAACACTGAATTATGGCACACTGCAAAACCCCCCAAACTTCTCCACAGAAGCGTTTCAAAACATCTGCCCTCCTACGGGCAGGTCTTGAGCACTGCATTTTGTGCATAGCAGGGTCAGGATTTACCATGCTTTTACTCTGCTTCTGTGCAGTGTGCATAGAAAGGGGATAACAAAGTGATTTCATTATTCCTGCTCCATATTCTCCCTTCGTGGCTTCACTAGATGAGCAGCAATACTGCTACTGTTGAGATAATTAGCACAGGCAATTAGTAAGAGATTGTTAGTGTTTCACTGAAACACAAATAGCAAAAGATAAATAATTCCTCCCTTAAGATCTAAACCAGAAAAATAATTAACAGCTGGAGGGGAGGGGAAGCAAGAAGCTAGAACGCACTCCAGAACTGCAATCTGCTACCCAATTTTTGCAGGAAAACACGTGTGCTTGTGCATTATATCCTTTACTCAAGCATCTATCCTGCAGCAGCAAAGCACCTGCAAAGTTCTCCACTGAGTTCAGCGATAGCAGCATTGCACCTGGAGTTGGAAATGCTCATCCTTAGAAATGGGTGATCCTAATAATGTGATCATATGGCCCAGTCCTGTAAGAAATGTTGTTCAGTCTGCACAGAAATCTTTGCAAGATCAGGGCTACAGCTTTATATTCTGGTGGTAACACTCTGGACAATCACTTCAAGAACCAGCACCCTCACCTGTACTCTGTGAAAAACTACAATCCTTTCACTCCTTGCTTTCTCCAGTTCTATTGTTCTCTATTCTGTTAAGGATAAAGCTTGACTACTTCTCAATATTTAGGAACTTCTTTTGCTCCCTAGGAGAAGTGAAAAACATGCAAAGTAGAATTAAGACTTATCAACGACCCTGTGTTTTAATTTAGGACCCCTAGAAAAAGCAGCTGAAGCTAACCCATCCTTCCATTCTTGCTGCCCTAGGTAGTGCCCTACCTCATTTCTCTTTGTAAGACATCTTTCCATGCTCTGGAGGGATTTTCCCCGTGCTCCCCTGTTCAGACACGAGTGCTTATTTATGTTCTGCTTTGAGACATTTTTATTTTGAGCTTGTGTTTGGGTATGTCAGAGAAAGCTGTTTGCTGGGCAAAGAGCTACGCATGAATGATGCTGTGTGTAAAGAAAGCACTGCCCATTGTGGTCGGTTATTTACATATCTCTTCCAGAGCTCTGCCAAGCTTCAGGGCACAGCAGAGGAAGATACCTGTACTTCACCCTTACAGACAGCAATTCTGATTTACCATGTATCAGTACAAGGACAGAGGAGAGGTAGGCTTCTCCTTTCTTCTCTCAGGGACTCTGGGTCTTTAGGCAGCAGATGAACAGGTTACGTAGTTAATAGCATGCGACACACCTCGCTCACTTCCCTCGTACAAGAAGCACCATATGCTCCTGCTTCCAGACCATGTCTCCACACAGGACAGCCAGAGGGCTCTGCAATCACAGGCAGCATAGCATGGGAAGGCAGGAGTACAGAAGCAGTGTTTCTATGCCCAGCTACTTTCCTGTTTCTAGGATTACTGGTGAGCTGAGAAAGTATGGAATGATTCACATCCATTTCTTAAAATCATCAAACCAAATCAATGAGATGCTTTCTGTCTGCAGTGCTGAGCAAAGGGGAGTTCTGGAGGAAAGGGTAATTTATAAAGAACAGAATGGAAATACTGCATGTGCTGTGACAACTTATTTGTTTATTTAGATTTAAAATGATTAACAAATTTGCCTCTCCATGGCTCTCAGTGCCCTAACATCATTAACCACTCAATAAAATTTCAACAGCTTTAACTTAATCAGTTTCACAGAAACCCAGTCAGCTAGCCACTTTCAAAGGTATCGCATGCAGGGGAAAGAAACCCAAAGTCCTCTCTGCCTTTTGCAATATACTCTAATTCTTTAAATATGGGCTATTTCAGATCTGTGATTAGAAACACATTCCAGAGTCGTGGAGAACATTCTGCTAATTGCCTTAGCTTTTAATGGGCATACAGGTCAGGCACCCTGCTGATCTCAGCTCGATGATGCAAGCATGATCTTGTGCTGGACCAGCTCCAGGCACAATAGATCATAACTGGGATCTTATGCACCACCCATGACCTAAAAATGGCCAGCAGAGATCCTGGGCTGGCCACACCAAGCAAAATGTTTCCCTCAGAAGCAAAATCTGTGCATCTCTATAGCTGGCCTGGGACACCAGCATAATAATCTGGCCACAGATGACCAGGCACGGACAAGGCAGCTGAAAAGAAAGGTCAGCACACATTGTCCAAAGGGGATTAGATGAAATTCCTTCTTTCTAAGGCACAGATAATACCTCTGCCATCTTATCTGTCTGCTTCCTCACTCCACCCGCATGACCTTAGTATTGCTGAAGACAAAGTTTAGCCAACTCGCCTTCATCCATACCCAAACTTGACGGGAGAGAGAAGCTGACTTCCAGCACTCCAGATTCACTTTCCAAAATCCTAGCAAATATCAGTGCTTATATGTATATGTATGCGCGCGCACACACACACACAAAGCATGGCAAAGTCTGGAACCTTAGTCCAGACAGGAGACATGCAGAGCTTCCAAACTCTTGGCAGTCTAAAGCTGGAACCCAGGCTTGATCCAAAGGCCGCTAAAGACAACAGCAGTCTTTTCACAGTCTCCAAAGACATTACGCCTCTATGGAGTGAAAGAAGTGGCAAATTAACCCCAGACAGGTACTGGCTAGGAGAGTAGAACATCTATGAGATACTATGTTCACTCCTGGGATTATTTATATATGAGGAACCAGGTTTCTTGTTTATTTGTACAGAAAGTACAGCCACAGCGTGCTGTTTAAATGAGCAGTCTTTTGATACTTCAGTAAGCATTTCTATTTATACAATGAGGCAATATTTCACTGTCCTTCTGCACTCTGAATTTTAGCTGTGATGCCCTTGTCTGTACACATCTTCCATGACTGGTACAAGTGTGTACCACAGACACTTCAAAGCACCACCAGTCATTTCACTAGTGTACTACAATTCAGTAAAATATATGGCATATTGCAACTACAAAATACGTTTTAGTCTTTCCAAAACCTGCTTCCTGTTGATGGCCCATAAAAGGGAGTAGTTCAGAATATTATTTCATTGCTTAGCTTCCCTGCTCAAGCTCCTACAGTACCAGCCGAGAAATACTATGAGTCTGAATGAACTCACCATCTGCAATAACCAAATATCTTCCTATTTGAAAAGCAAATATGCACAGGAAAAGCAATAACCTTCTATATATGTCAAAAGGGCAGAAGAATCCTTAAGTTCAGTGGCCTATTCATACAATATCAATGCCACAAACTTGTATTAAGTGGGCGCTGTTCTTTTCCAGCTGCAATTACACTGGTTTCCTTTTAGCAAAGCCATGCAAAAAAATAATGCAGCACAAAAAGGGTTGCATGAAAGCAATTTTTGATACCATTTTGCCCATTTCCTTACTGCAGATTGCCTGCCTTTTTCTTACTGTCTCAAATCAGAGCAACAACCTTTGCTTTCTTAGATTAGCACAATGACTTAATGCAGATATTTTACATTCACCATTGCCACGATTAATGGAAATAGATTTGTCCCTACTGCTTAACGTTAAACAGCTGAGGTCAGGTTATATGCTAATTTAAACTTCAGACAATCCTACTGGCGTCGATGGAATCATGTATGGAGCAAAATATTGCTTCAATTGCATTTCTGTCTCCTAAAGCACTCCATTGGATTTTAACATATGTCTTTGGTGATGTTCTAATGGGTACATAGCAATGAGAGTCATTCACAGCATGGTGGTATTTTGCACTGCTGCTTGCAGATTGCATTACTTGGATTTGCCAGTCACATAACAAACAACTAGCCTACAAGGAGACAATAAAAGTAGGAGATTAAAAAACAACATGCATTTTTGTGGAGCAGCAGAACTAGTGAAGCAAACTTTTCTATCAAGATATAGCTAATGGTTAGATTCTCTAGTGTCTAATGAGGTATCAGCTCTGACTAAAGTTTGTTGGGTGGGGCATTTCATAACAACTCTTCCTTTATAAAGCCTCTGGTGCTTGATAAGACCAAAAATTACACTGCAGTCTCCCTTCAAGGGTCTATGAATTGTGTCTTTTCTTATCAGACTACCTATTTTCAAAGAAAATTGTGGCAATATCTACCCTCAGATAGCTTTGCTGGAGTTGTTTTTAAATTTATTGGAATAGGGAAAATAAGACAAAAACACACAAGCATGACTGCAAATGCCTCACATTCTCGCAAACTGGGAAAAAAAAAAAAAAAACAAAACAAGAGAAACCATTAGAAATTTATACTCACTATCTACAGTTGGCTTCTTCAGTCAGTGGAACTAAGCACGCTTAAAATTTACAAGCTCTGAAATCACACTCTGGAAGGGTGTCCTCCTCTCCACTGACTATATAGAGCCCAGGTTCGTCCCTAAGGCATCTGAAATGAATGATTAGAATGAATATCCCTTAAGTTGGCAATTTTGGAGAGAAACAGCTCTGTGGATCTAGTGGGTCCCAAAAAACATTCTCCTCCATGGAGCCAGGGAGTTTCCTTTGAAGTGTGATTGTCAAGTTTTGATAGTCTCTGGATAACAGATAGTCTATTAGATAGCCCCACAAGAACTACATGGTGAAGCTTATTCTGAAGGACTTCTAGGGAAAGAAGCAACTAAACCATTTATGCTGAAGCAAAGCTGGCACAAACCCAAGAAGTGGCAAGATCTCAGAGGTGTGGAGCTTTTGTGAGACTGTTCTGGCAAAGATCTGACACATCTTCTGGGATATTTGTGAATATTAAGATGTGGTGTGATACAAATAATGTTTCAGCAAGAGAATGATGCTGTATTTGGCCGAAACAATTGCTCCTTACATCAGCTCAATGTGCACAAAACAAACTGCACCACATGTACAGAAAAGTCATCACCATTCCTGCACCTGTCACCACTGCAAGGTCATTTGGGACCACATCTTCAACTTTATCTCTGGCAATGCTCCATCCCAAGCTCAGCTGCAGTCACTGGGGTTCTATTCTGACATCAGTAGGATAACTGGTAAGCAAGGACTGTGCGCATGTTCCGAAATGTCTCAGCAATCTTGTCAAATAACTGAGCACAACTAGGGAAATACCAAGAGATGCAGAGTTAGAATTAGTGAAAGAAAAAGGAGGTCTATTATTTATATTCCATCAGCATGTAGAAACCCCAACTGTGATCTGAATCTCAGTGTGCCAGACAACATACAAACATACAGTGGAAGCCAATTTTGGCTCTGAATAGCTTGCTGCCTTCAGAGGCAAGACAAGCAGAAGGTGAGAAAAGAAACAGAGACAACTAACATACACGCAGTAAAACCAGTCGCAACGCTAAGAGTAAAACTCTGTCTCCCTCTAAATACCGAAGCCTCTCCTCTACCCAGTCTGTTGTACTGCCTGCTAATCAAAACAGTTTGACATCTTGAATGCATTCACTTTATGCATTCACTTTCCATAGGATCTCTGCAAGCTAAGCTATGAGGGGCCCCAAGCAGAAAACAAGCTGAATCACACCTCCAGAAACCAAAATGATCAGTTTATTCTGCTACAATTCTTCATGAATCCACACTAGGTTATTGCTCCTTTGTCCTTTACTTTTCTTTTACCGTCTTTTTTTTTTTTTTTCCTAAGTAGGTCACCTCATCTCCTGAAGTATGAAGCCATAAGACTATGAAAGCATAAAGGAGATTTATTCCTCTCTATGTGCATGATCTCCACCGAAAGAAGTATGGGAATGACTACAAGGTTCATCATCGACTTCCAAGAACAAAAAAATTGCCTTTGTTATGCTTCTGTGGCAGATCTCAAACATAGGTAGGATGAAACCTACAGTGAAGACAGAAGAACTCTTGCCATTAAGTCACCCACTAAAATATTTGAGCATGGTCCAAAGCTGGTAAAAGGTCAGAAACTAATTTCATTTGAGAATTTTAATTTGCTAGACTTAACATAAGGCCGTTAATGTTTTTTTTACCTCTCTGTCTCAGACCTCTCTCTGCTCCTCTATACACTTTTATATTAAATTTATGATTTACAAGCATCATGATAGACTGCCCTTTGCTAACCTCTTAAAGGGCTCTCAGTCACAATGATTCCTCACATATGATGCTTAATTACATTTTAATAAGTTGTTCTTGAGAAAATAAAATCCCCAACAAGTGAAGCTGACAGAAATTTAAACCCTTCACATGCCTAAAATACAAAATCTTTGCAGAATAAAATCAAGCGCTTTCCCCCCCTCAGTACTCTTATTTTGCAACTTTTTTCTGATTTCTGTTTGTACTACTTCCAGAGGTCTCAGTTAACACCACCAAAAAATTATGTTATTCACAATAGGTGCCTGTTCTCAGGAAATTTCTCCACATAAGACAAGGCAAGATTGAAGAAACCCACAGAGTAAAGCAGGGTTGCTTCCATTCAAGATGTCTGTAGTGAAGGAAAAGCTTGTGGCTATTTTATGAAGAGGTGGATGCTGATGCTATAATTCCAGGATTATTTATGAATGAACTAGACAGCACACACATGCTCACATATGCAGATAAACAGACAGTGTCCAACAGAGTCAGGAAGGACCTTGATTCACAAATGGCCATTCAAATAAATACACTGTAATGCTGACATTTAAATCTTATGGAAAATGCTTCTGACAGTACATTAATAATGTACGTCCTTAAGAAATTAATTCTACAATCCCATACTCCAAACTTCTCTGAAACAAGCACACTCTTTTTGGTATATAAGAAATAAAATCTTGTGGAATAGGAGGATTTCCATAGAAAGTTAAAGCAGAAATGAACACATTAAGAATCTGTGTCTTCTAAGATGCTCCTAACTCAAATTTTCACTTACATTAAAAGCCCAGTAGCTTTCCTAAGGATCAACAATTGTTAGGATCCAATATTTTCCTAGGAATTAACTACAAGTCAATGGACTCTACTATCACCAGAAACAGCATCCACATTCCTTTGGATCTATCCACTCCCTCAGGCGGATGCATTTTTCAACTAAAAGTAGCCCTGCTTTCTGGGTATTCTTTATCAATTCTTCCTTACTTTTGACAAAACAGAGAACAAAACATTCAAAGCAGGAAAGATTCTATGTCCAAATAAATCAATGAAGTCTACAAGATGAATTAGGTATCTAGCTATGCTCAGATCTGATTCCAATGAAATCAAAGGCAACTGTATGACTGTAGGGTCTGCTGACCTGGAGTTTTCATTAGATCCACAGGAAATTTTAAGCTCTTAAAAACACTTGTTAATAATGCCAGATGACACAGTTATGCAATTATCTGGCCCATTAATTTTGCAGTTTACAACCACTAGGAAGTGGTTTTCCTACACTCTGAAAACTTTGATGAACAGTAGTATTTACAATAGAGTAGCTGATAACACAGTGCTGATACCAGAAAGTCTGCTCAAGTCCCATTTTTTATTACATCCAGGACTGGAATACAAGTCTCTTCTCAGGGTTAGGAGAAGAGGTTAAGATCCTGTCTCAGTGTATGTGAGAGCTCCTAATGCCTCCAGTAACTGTCAGTTCAGGTTCTTCATGTGTCTAGAGTCTTTGAAGCCCCATTATTTGAACAACGAGATCTTTCACACAATTTAGTTGTTGCAACATGCTCCGGCAAAACTGTGAGCAGAATCACTGACAAAGAAAGGACACACTGGACATCTACTAAATTTTGAGACTTCATTTGACCCACAAGAGCAGTAAGCTTAATAGTACTCCATCTATTAGTATTACTGACCAAGGCTGCTCAATAAAGGTTTTACGATGAAAGCATAACATCACAGCAGGTATAATTCTTAGTGTTCCTGTGGACAATGACTAAATCAATACTGAGTATCAGCCTCAGAGTTTCCAGATAGCAACACAGTAAGTCTTCCTTCTTCATATAACTTCACTAACAGCATGCAATAAACCATTCAGCAAGCACAAAATTCCTGCACTTCAATACAACAGCACAAATTTCCCCTTCTAGATTCTCCTCTGTTGTGGAAACAGGACAGATAAGCCAGTGTAAAGCATGCTACCTAGACATGCATTCACTTCCATGGATTTGCTCCTGCATAGTGAAACTTCTGTGATATTTAGATGAGCACACAGTTACACAGCTCCAATGCACCACAGTTGCCCATTTTCAACCTGCATCCTAAGTTATGTCTGCAAGGTCACACAAGAAAAACCCAACAATGACAGAGAAGGATCTCAAGCCAACAGTGTGTCAAACTTTCCCTGGAAACCAAGCATAGAGTCCACAGTTAACTCACTGTTTTCTTATCGCCTCTGCTGTTGGTCATTCTACACCCTCACTGTATGAGCTGAGCTTTCTTTCATACCTTTAAGCACCTACAATTTAAATATTTATAGCGAAGCTTTAGTTACACCAGCTCCCTTTGTAAGTAATAAACGCTTTAGGTTAGAAGTCACTTGATCTATTTCAGCATCTATTTCATACAGAGATGAGTTCTGGGCAAGCCTCAGTAAGCACGCTCATTAGGTCCCCACAAATTTCAGTAGGAAACTGGGATGACCAGCTCAGATGTAAGGTGTTTACCCTGCATATGTCCACATTTAATCAGGAAACATGAATTAATCATTAACTAATCCTGCCCTGTGTCCATCAGTCTCCTAAGTGGACCATAACACTGTCCTCTCATAAAACTACTGTGAAGAAAAAGGTATTAAAGACTGTTATATGTGGCTATTATGGCACTGTGGCCACAGAAGGACATGGCAGAGCTGAGACTGAGTGGCCCTCAATAACCACATATTCCGATACCTTCTTGGGGAGAATTTAGGTAAATAGGGCAAGACTTCCAGCCTTAGGACACAGCAAAGGAGACACCACAGCTGTTAAACAAGGGGTATGCTTGGGGTCTAACCCGAACTGAATCTAACCAGCACTCTCTCTGCAACATTTCTATGTGTATTAAATAATTTTCAAATATGCCAAAATCAAATTAAACCAAGTATGGTTTCTTAACTGCATGCATAATCACTTATGTAGTATATATGTAAATACCATAAATAAAGGCACTGCAAACACATAAGAATGTGAACAAATACTCATTTTAAATGTCTGCAAAACCCCAAGCTACCCAGGATGCCTGGCCTCAGTTCCATATCTGACTTGAGAGCACAAATGCCTTTAAGTGTCAACCATTAACTCACTTGTGAAACTGGGATGCACAGGCCAATTGACTTCCGAGTGATGAAAACTGCAAGGATCCTTAGAGAATACCTGTGACTTTACCTACCTGTGAAGTCACTCACCAGTGAATGCAAAAGGAAAAACAAACAGAGCTGTCCCCAGCCACAAAGGAGATGGAGAGGATAGGGTAATACCACAACCAACTTCTTTCACAGGAAGAGCACTGTTTTCTAGTCTAATCCTCTTTCACAGTGGATTAAGCTAATATGTAAAAAGCAATGAAGAACAGTGTCTGTGTAACTATCCCAAAATTGCTCCATGCGTTGGCAACCATCAATGTACTTAAACGCTCACTGGCAGGCCACTGAAAAAACACTGTTTGGCAGTGTCTGTTATACTCAGAATCAAGTGCATGAAGAAGCCAAGATTAAATCTACAGAGATATTCAGATGTGGAGTCTCTCTTCTGCCAGATGTGGATATGTCCCCATGCATCACAGCCTCATGAAAGAAAAGAACCATGAAGCCAGGCTGCTGTTGGAGAGCACGCATCCTATGGGGTCACAGCACAGGGGAGAAGCCATGCATACTTCAAATGCAAGATGCACAAGCCAAGGGACTTGGGAGTGTGAGGAGGAAGCCAAATGTGTGATCTTATACTTTATGTGTGAGATTTGTCAGGCCTGCCTACAGCCTTACAAAAACACTCACAAACCAATACTCAGCCAGCTGGTTTGTATTTTCATTGTATTTCCTAGAGGCAGAAAACAGAGTCTGCCCACAAACTGCATTCATATTCTCCTCGTGTAAATTTTACTTTTCAGCGCAGCTATGATGGGTTTAATTTCACCTTGATTTCTTTGGAGGGTAAAAGCATTACAGAAAAAATACATTTCTTCTGCTTTGCCTTCAGCGTGAGAATGACAGCAACATTGTCCCTGTGAAGAACTGGTAATGCTGCAGTGATTTTTATCACTAGCACTTGTATCTCCTCGATATTAATAGATGTTTGGAAAATACTGTAGTATCTTATTATTTATAAAATATAACTGGGTATAATTCTGCAAAGAGATTAATACCTCTGTATCTGGAGCTGAGCAGATTGCTTGTTTTACTCTGCAGTTTACATTAACGGACCACCAAGGCTTGGCTTGGAAAGACGATGTTAACATCAAAAATCGGACAGATCTGCAGTTGTTGTGCAATCAGCATCTACTTTGTCATGACAAGGGTACAGCTGTACTCCTCCTACCCACTGCAAAGTTAACAAATGTGAGTGCATCACCTGTAACATATATCTCTCCAGCTCATTGCAGTGCACAGGTATGTCTTATTTTGGAACAAGCTGATGAACACACTGTTGCATTAGTCAATACCACAGTATCAAAATTTAGACAGATTTTAAACTGGAGAAATTAAAAAAAATACAATAAGGACAAGAAACCACATTTCAGCGAGAATAATGAAGTACACAAATACAGGTTGGGGAATTTCCAGATAGATGGAAGTTCTGAGGGAAAGGATCTTGTATTAAAACGAATTTTAAACTCAGTATGAGACAATAACATTATGCTTTTGGGAAGTGCAAATACCATGCCAGGACCAGTGAAGGAGAGAAAAGCTTTCAGTACACTTTCGGTAAGATTTTTACTTGACTCGGCATTTGGGGTTCTGTGCCCATTTTGAGACACAAAATGTAGATCAGTTTGGAGAGACCATGGAGAAAAACAAGGAGAAACATTCACACAGAAGGAAAAGTACCTGTTTAATTGAGAGGGGTAAAAAAAAGCCCAATGGCTTTTTAACAGCTAGTCATAAAGGAAGTGGCAAAAATTGCCGTGTCTGTGGTGGGCAGAGCAGATAGTACAAGTTAGGAAAGTAAGAGAGGAAATACCTTTCTAAGCAGACAAAACCTTTCTAAGGATGCTGTAGTATCACCCAGGAAGACTGAAATCTACCCCATTATAGTTTTCAAAAATGTTAAACAGACACATCCCAAGAATGACTATGGCAGAACTGATCTTGGTTTGCAAGTGGGCAATGAACTAAGTAAAACCTAATGTTCTCTTTTAGGCCTATATTTCTTTTGTTGTTGTTGTTGTCAGTGCCAGTGAGCTTTTTTTCTTGTTCGTTTTGATTTTCCTGTGGATGAAGAAGATAGATAGAACGTCCACAGTCTGGCTTTCAGGTCCTCATGGGAGATTGTAGGACTTAAATGTATGGAAAAAAAAATCTTTCTACTCTATGGAAACTTGGCACATTTGAAATGATACAATTCCGCAAAAAACCTTCAGAGCCTTCAAACCATCATGTGTCAGAATAGGTGTTTTTAAGATGATTTTCATTATACTACGCATCTCTCACTTGATTATACTCTGATTCTATTCTCACTTCAGCAGGCATCACTCCTGCTGACTTCAATAGCGTTATTCCCCCTCTTTTTACACTACACTAAATGAGAACAGACCCAGCCCTAAAGTAGTAAAATGGATTTGGGATTACAAATTCTTAATGTTCTGGGACTTTTTTGCAATTTACTACTGTCCTCCAGGTTTCATTTGTGCCTATAAATTGTCCCTTTGATGGCAGTGGCATGAATGTATTTGTTTAAGACACCGCTTGCTTCAATAAACACAGAAAGACAGATGAACCCCTGCAGAACCCTGCAGCTTGGGCTAGATTGATCTATAACTCAATCCAGCAGTTCTTAAACACAGGTAACATGAAAAGCTCTTCAGCAAGCTGCTGAATACAGCAGTCTGCTTAAAAACAATAGAAGTGACTGAGTATATTCATCTCATTGTAAGAAAATGCTCACAGAATAAGACAAGCTTCCTCAAAAGGCAGGGTTTTCCAGTTAGTTGCTGTGACTGCATCCCCTGGTGAGCTGCACTTCTGAGTTCATGAATGTAGCAGCACAAAGCAAGGAATACTGAGAATCTGGGGTTGGTTTTGGACCTCAGTCCACCTCTAGACAAAAGCCTCAATGAACTTCAGTATTTTACACAAGGGCTGGATCTGAGGAAATGCTCATAGAAGAACTACCTCAACAATAACTCTAACAACCTACAAGTTAAACTAAACTGAAAATACTCTGAAACTACATTCTACTAAGTATTCTAAAATTACATTAAATATTAAAATACTAGAGATCTCCAGCAGTGCCACATCATTGCTCAAGTGGGTATCTACCACACACAAATTTCATTTTTGCACACATAAAGCTTCTCCAGCTTCAGTATATTAAACTGGAACTCGTACGATTTGAAGAGGAAACTCACAAATGAGAACGTGCCTCTGTATATCTCAGAGAACTCTCTGAAGAAGCCTACGGCCGAAACAGAGGCATACCTATTCAATATCAAGAACGCTGGACTGCCAAAGATAGCATTGCTGAGACTATCCTTCCAGCAGCCCCTCCAAGAGCAAATAGTCCTGACATCCAAGAGGATACTCCACCTCTAAAGGCTCTAGGAAAGTCACAGTAGATAACTTCTAGTTTTTTTCTCCAAACACAGTTGTCTATTAAAGAATCAAAAGGGTAAAGGGTCTAATTCTACATCAAGTAAAAGCTAGTTTAGGTCCCCTTCCAAAAATATTGGTTTATTCTCGAAGACAACTGGCTCTGGCGAACTGTATGTTTTTAGGAAGCCAGGAGACACCAAGTTATATGTTATGACCCTTTTTTGGTTGCTAAACTCTTTCATGAAGGTTGAACCTGAGGAAATCCACAGTGCTGATAATCACCAAGATTATCTTCCCTTGCAAGTATAAATAGAAAAGATAGAAGCGTTTTTCAGGTGGAAGAGAGTTTCATTACTTTCGCGGCAAAGGAATTCTGCCTGCCTAACCACACTTCTAACACCTTTCTCGTAAGAGAAGTCATTACGGCGACTTTTATTAAAGAGAATTTCTGATTTCTGCACATGATATAAGCAAAAGATCCTGGAATCCTAGATGAGAAGTAAAAAGGGAGTGCCTAAAATGGATGTAAGCCCATAAACCCCAGCATCTGGAAACCAATCTCAGCTCCAGAGCTCGGGTTAACTGAGGACACCATGAACACTTCTGAGGATCATCAATCAAGATAAGCACTCCAAAGGAAATGCTTCACCTCTACTCCCTATGAAAGAGCTCCTGCTGTTCCTCACATAGTGCATCATTGATGGAAAGCCATTTCAAGAGAGAACTGTTCCCCTGATTGTGCAGACTGTCAACAGCTCAGAGGATCTCTAATCAGCTAGTCAAAGAAGAAATCTTGAGCATTGTCCTGTCTCAAATCTATGATAATTCTCCAGGTCAGGGGTCAAATCCTCTGGTAATTAGCAGAATAAATTAGTTTGTTAATCACCTTGGAGGAACAAGTAACTAATTAATGGGGAGGTGTTGTGCATGCATGACTAAACATATTCACATAAACAGTAGCTAGTATGACTCGTTTTTAAATGACATATCCTACCCAAAATAGCCTGGAGCAAAAGAAGTGCTGTTGACAAATGGTAGTTGAGTAAAGCTGTTTGGGTATGCAAGAATGGTATGTTGCCTTAAGCAGTATAACTGGATCTGTGTGTACAGCAAAACTACATCTTTGAAATTATTTCAAAGTTAGAGTTGCAAGAAGTTATTCAGAAAAAAACATAAAAAACAGGTCTGGCGGCATCGATCAGAAGTTCATGACCCTTCCACTGCACGGAAAACTGGGAAAAACTGCACAAAACTGAAACCGGGAGAGCAAAGCCGTGGAGATAAATCAGCTGACAAACTAAAATTGCCCATTGGCTATGCCTGGGAACTAGACTTCCCCTTAATATCACTGTATGCTTTACTTTAGGTAAGTGTTCACCATTTACTAGCACTAATAAAATTGTGTCCTCAATGCAGGGTTCAGGGTACACTCAAAACTTTCCAAACAGCAGACCTGGAGTTTGCTCCTATTTTAAGATTAAAGGTTACAATTCATACAGCTTTTTAACTGGATCTTGTTCTCACATAACCTTTATTAACTCTGATGTCATGCAGAAGGACCTTGACAGGCTTGAGGAGTGGGCCTGTGCAAATCTCATGAAGTTCAACAAGGCCAAGTGCAAGGTCCTGTACTGGGGTCGAAGCAAACTCTAGTATCAATACAGACTGGAGGATGAAGGGATTGAAAGCAGCCCTGCGGAGAAGTACCTGGGGACACTGGTAGATGAAAAACTGGACGTGAGCCAGCAATGTGCGCTTGCAGCCCAGAAAGCCAACCATATCTGGGGCTGCATCAAAAGAAGCGCCAGCAGGTTGAGGCAGGTGATTCTGTCCATCTACTCTGGGGCCCTCAGCACAGGAAAGACATGGACCTGTTGAAGCAGGTCCAGAGGAGGGCCACAAAAATGGTCAGAAGGCTGGAACATCTATCCTGTGGAGAAAGGCTGAAAGAACTGGGGTTGCTCTGCCTGGAGAAGAGGAGGCTCCAGGGAGACCTTATTGAGGCCTTTCAATACTAAAAGAAAGGGACCTTATAAGAAAGAGAGAGAGCAACTTTTACCAAGTAACGACAGCACAAGGGGCCACAGTTTCAAACTGAAAGAGCGTAGGTTTAGATTGGACATAAGGAAGAATTTTTTTATGACAGGTTGCCCAGAGAAGTTATGGATCCCCCATCACTGGAAGTGTTCAAGGTCAGGTTGGATGGGGCTTTGAGCAACCTGATCTAATGACAGATGTCCCTGCCCATGGAAGGTGATTTGGCCTAGATGATCTTTAAAGGTCCCTGCCAACCCAAACCATTCTATGATTCTATGAAATTTCAGTGCTTCCTAAGTAGGCCCTATTGCATTCAGTTCTGGGCAAGTATTCTTCTTTGCGATCCACAGAAAGACACAGTAACTCTAGGCACTTTCTGTGAAGCAAAGTACTTACCCAAGGAAACTATGGGCTATCACACAAGAAGGACTATATGCACTCTCTCTTATCAAGAGCTTTTAAGAGAAGCCAATGTTATCTTCTAAGTGCCCCGATTAGAAAAAGCCAAGGTTTCAACCTGTTTTCCCTACTCTTATCAAGACTGTTCTTTCTACCACTTCCAAATCACTCATTTAAAGTTTCCTAAATGAGGAACCTCAGTTCAGATCCCAAACCCTTGGCTAAAGTTTTATCCTACCAGGACTTTGATAAAATGTCAAGGTTTTTATCTGTATTGTTTATCTGTCTTAGGTTTCTCTAGGGTTATCGACTTGGCTTCCTGTTGGAGGTCAAAACAACTCTCCAGAATAACGAACAACAGGCACAATCTCATGCAAAAACAAAAGAAAGAAACCTTACAGATTTCTCCTTCCACATCAGATTCTTTGAGCCACTGGCATGGACCAGAAGCCTGTCATATATTGGGGCCCAGTACAAGCATAGAGCAGAAAAACGGTAAGAAAACATTCCAGTCGTATGCAAGGTAAGAGACAATACACTCTGCAAGTAAAGCCTGCCAGACAAACTAGCACAGAAGCTCTCTACCTCGTCCCCTGTGGACTTGTGTTGCATAGAAGCTCTGATTAGGTTATCATAATGATTCCTTTTAGGCCACAAGATCTATGATTCTTTCCATAACCTGAACCAGCACATTATCAGAGATAATTTTGTAAACTGATGTCAACATTAGAGAAACTGATTACTATTCGATCAATACTCTGAACATTAAAATAAATTCCAGAGGGTCCTTATGTGTATCTACCGCATCAGTAACAGACTGTAGTATTTGCAGAACTGAGGGAAAGTATCAAGTCTATTTGCTTAGTCAAACAACAAGAGTCCTCTGAATTCCTGGTAAGTTTCTCTGACCTAATTGACATTAGCTAACAGCTGCACTTAAAAATACTACTGCTTTTATTAATGTTTCCAAGGAAAAAACTGTAGGATGTATTGACTGGACCAGCCTTCCTTAACCTCCTCCTACGCTGCAGTAGATTTTTTGATAGCTTTTCAAAGAACTAAAAAGTCTGCTTTGGAAGTAAATCAGTAGACATCACAGCTGGCAAGACACCAGCTTTCCCCAACACATTCCTGTTATCAGCTAATTTAATGTTATATTTTAATCTTCATCTCGGTTTTATTCTTAGAGATCCTAAATGTACACATTCATCTATAAGGACCCTTACCATGGACAAACAACTTAGATAATCTCTTTGACTCACCCCATCATATCAGGCTTGGAAGTGAAATAAGTGAGGTACTGCATAGCGCTGTCTTTTTGACCGAAGTATCCATCAAGAAAAGAGTCAGGAGAGAAGAGCAAACACATAGTAGTGGAAAAAGGAGAAGCTAGAGCTCCCTCCCCTTCTCATCAGTACACAAGGAGCAGTAAACACCATGCATCTAATCACAGTCTGACAACCTACTCTCAGCATACTTCACTGGCACAGCACCTGGGTCCCTCTCCTAGCCTAGAACAAGCAGTAGCCCCCAGCCCTAATAGATCTTCACCTGCAGAAGGACGAAGGCCAGCACACACAGGGTTTCAATCAACAGCAAGCACTATTTTAAAACAAGCCATTAAAACTAACCTTGGTTTACAAAATAGCCCACGTTGCTCTGGATCCCTTTGGCTAACTGGGTAAGAAAAAGAAAATATAAATTTCACAAATTCTCCTGAATGTCTTTCCCGAAAATATGTAACCTGAGACATGTAAGATTAGTGCATAATGAGCTTCTCATCCTGAACTGGTATCTATAGCTCCTCAACCACACTAGGCACCAGAGTGGAAAATGCCTCACAGTCAGACTACTTCTTCTCAGCCGACGTGGTTAACTCTCTCACTGATGTTTACACTGGAGAAAAGTGCTCTGCAAAACAATTACAGCATTTAAAATCGTTTGATACACACCAATTTTCCAAGCCAAAGCATCAAAGAGGGTTTATTTTTCAGATTTTTCCACAGAAAAGAACAAGACCAGAAAATGGACACACCAAGAATAAAGCTTTCTTCCTGCCCCACATCAGCACTTCTACGCATTTTCACTGATTCTTTTGAAGTCTATCCTGACTGGTGGAAATTTGTACGTATAAGAAAAGTCAATGTCCTGGAAAGGTCTAATTAGTTCTTTTTGGGTCTAGAAGACAAATGAAGGTGACAGAAAACATGAGGAAGCTTCTTTTACCCCTAAGCACAGCTTCCAAAATTTATGGAGGTGTTCTTTTAAGATGTGTACATTTATGTTTCCTTTATTTTTTTCATTGATAGACTGTAGAACAGAGGTTTTTTGGCCCAATCTGACAGAGAAATCAGTTCTAAGGTGACATGGGAGCCTAACCAGGAATATCTCCTTAAAATTGTACCTCTTCTGAGCAATAGCAATTGGCATGATGGATACAGCCAACAAAAGGCAACAGATGTACAGCTACTGCATTTGAAGTCGAGTATTGTGTCAGAAAATAGTATAGTATTTCTTAAAATAAGTCTCAGAGCATACAGCATAGCACTAGACTCCTGCAACAGAAAGTCTGCCAAATCCCTTCAAACCTAACAAAGTGTAAGTGAAAGGAAGTGAAAGGGTAAGCAGTTTTGGTTCTCTAGCCTTACACATTTACTAGAAGACTAATTTTTAATCTACATATACACATATATTTCTGAGAAAAGCCTGTGGTGAGCTACATATTACAAATTTTAAGATTACTGTATGCTGCTAATATTTTTCATAGTATATTTTCTAAAGTCATATCACCATCTTTTAAAAAGGCTGTAAAATGGGGTAGGGAACTTAAAGCCTAAAGCCAGGAATATAATCCAATCCAGAAATGCCATAAAAATGTTAATTAAGAAATCTTATGAAGGACAGGGGAAAGTTATTATTTAATACTGTCACAGTACCTGTGATGTCCCAGAGCCAAATCACATGTAACAAAAAAATGAGGTCTTGTAAAGAGATGACTGATTGAGCCTAGATCATTCTATCTTACATTAAAAAGAAAGCAGGTTGCTTTTAAAAAAAAAAAAAAAAAAAAAAAAAGGAGGAGATGTAGCTCTAAGAAGTCTCCAGGGCACAGGAGGTGTGACGGGTTGTAGAAGTTAATTAGATGACTTACTTGGAATAGATAAGGAAAATCCCTATTGCTAAGCATAATGTTAGGGATATGTTTTGGTATTGTATCTCTTGCTTCTTTACTACACACTTGTTTTCTTTTCTTATCATTAAATCTTGTCTAGTGATAAAGTAGATTCTCAACAATCAGACATCTACTACATAGATCCATTATTCAAGCGCAGACTGGCAGAATTAAGACAGGGTTTATTACCAACTCAACTACTCTGTTTCAAAAGCCTACTCAAGTTGTCAGGCTGAAAAGGGGCATCTTTCTTAGCGTATATTAGTCTCTGCTGCTTTGACAAGCAGTGTCAACCCAGGATATTACCATCATTCTTGGTTCTTATTAACAAAAAAAGAAAAAGAAAGAGTTTAGCAAGAGGCCTGACCTAAACTGTTACAATCAGGTGAAATGCCTTGTGAAAGTCAAACACCGAGTAAGTCTCAAAGCCATAAGAAAATAACCGTTTACCCTCTGTAAAGGTTCTTTACACTCTCTGTGGTCAATGTCCTAGAAAAAATAGTAAGTAAAGTTTTACCAACTTCTGATACATGATGACAATACTGACAGCCTGAGCCGGATTAGGGAGTGCACTGCTTTCAGAGGTCCACTTGCCATTTGCATCTGTAGCAAACTATAAATGTCTTATATGTAACTTATTTTATGAAAAGTAAAACCTACATTTATTAATGTAAATCCATTTTTATGCAAGTTTTAATAGACCTTATTTTATTAAAATTGCTGTTGCAACAAAAAGTGCACAAGTGTGTTCTTGCCCTCTAACTATTTACAAGCAGAGCTAAGAAGTAAAGACTTTCTAAACCTCACATTTTCTTGCTCAGACCACAGTTCAGAAATACAGCAAACCTGACTGTAAGGTTCACAGAACCAGATCGAAAATCTTCTAGCTATACGACACAAAATGTTTCCCAACGGAAACTCATTCTGCTGGTCTGCATTCGTTACAGAAGTACAGACAAGTTGAGGTTGTATCAGCAGGCTTTTGATGAGATCAGGCATGGTTTTGTCGTCCACAGCAGCCCTGAAAGCCCGCATGCATGCGAGGGAAGCTGACAGAAATATGGGTGCATGCCAAAACCCAAATTAGATCCAGTTCATCTTGCTGGGTGATCTGGTAGTCCACAGATGAGCAAAAATGATTGTGAAGCCATAGCTTCCATCTTCTCCAGGGAACACAGACAGGCCTGTCTGTTCCCACAGATCTGCACTGCCCTCCATCTTTAATATAGTTTGAAAAGTTTCAGTAACAACAGTACAGGACAAGAGGGAGTCTGGACTACAACACAGCACAGAATAGCAAAAATATCTTTGTTTACAGTATTTCAGCAACTCTATCAAAACCTCAGAAACACAAATCAAAAGAGAAATGGCAGAAATAATATCCACCTTACCATTTCAGAAGTTTTCCAATGGCTGAGCTCTTGGCTAGTTTTCTAAGCTGCTGAGTGTAGCAGTACAGACACAAAACAAGTCCTTCTTTTGAGGATACTACCTGCAAAAAATCTTGGGAGTCTGATTTTCCAATGAGGCCAAAAAACTGTTCTCTCTTTGCACATGAAAACTTTGTAAGAATGATGAGTTTTGCAATTGAAAAATCAGATTGCTTCTTGGCAGTACATACAAAAACCTACTGGTGCAAGATAGGTATGGCTGCATGCAGTCTAATAGCAAGCCACTTCTGGAAGGTAGGCCCAAGAGAACTTCTCCATTACCAAGACACCAAGGAGACTTGGCTTGGACCCACTCTGTTCACTTCTGCAAGATGCTCTGAAACTGTATGGAATATAGAGAGTTCTAAAAAAATCACTGGGGTTAAATACAGACTTGAATCAAGTTCTCCACAGTGTAAAGCAGACCAGAATGTTACCGGTGACACTTTGAACACTGCTACCTAGTCAACGATGCATAGCACTAAATGCTGGTTGGTGGCACTCTATTTTTGAGAGGAAATAAAATCCTTAAACCAAAAGCATAATAAACTCTTTAATAACTCAGTCATCAGCAGAAGACACATAAACACACACTATACAATAGTCACATTTATACCAATGTGTTGTAATAGAAATGTGCTTAACCTGACATGACTTGTTAGCAGGATTGTGGTTTTTTTCCTACAGTAT
Source organism: Pluvialis apricaria (assembly GCA_017639485.1). Lineage (NCBI taxonomy): Eukaryota > Metazoa > Chordata > Aves > Charadriiformes > Charadriidae > Pluvialis > Pluvialis apricaria. The sequence goes on along the minus strand of CM030008.1, from coordinate 9,286,988 downwards.
TTTCACAAGCAGGAGACTGAGGAGCGTTTGTAGCTCTCTACTCTGTTTTAAGTGGTTTTGATGTCTGAAATGACATAAAATGCAACTTCCGCGCTATTTGGGCCTTGGCAGTTAACTAAAACTAAAATTGATCCTCAGTCCTATATTGGGCTAGATATTGGAAGAAACATCACATCTCACTAATATGAGCAGACAGCCAGGTACTCCACCCATTATGAAGTACTTTTGAAATACTATTCCTTATCACATCGGTAGCTTCTAAAAGGAGCTGCAATTAAGAATGTATTTTAAGAGGTTAAGGTCAAACATCAATTGGCACCTGACAACCAGGAGACATGGGAGAAAAAACACACCTGTTAAAGATGGTCCTGACATACAAGTATATCTCTCAAGATTTTCAGCATCTCCATCAAGGCTCATTCCCAGACAAAAGAACGTATTTCTCTGTATGGATTTTCCTCTACATGTGGGTATCCTAGCAGAGAAGGCAATCACTGCACATACTTCTGTTCTAAGCACCTGGATTAGGACTTTGTGCAGTGTTTGCACAGCAACAAAGTCACAGGTCTGGTCTGTGAATGGGGCTCAGAGCTACCACTCAACCTGAATTAGTATCTTTTTAAGCTGGGTCAACATTTCCTTGTAAATAAGGGAAAATGTAGATAACCTATCACTTTCTGCCTAACTGTACTTTTAAAAATTCTGATAATGCTGAACCATATGTCTGGTACAGTATGTAATAACATGGAATTAATGAGAAGATATTTGAGGATCTATTATCTTTTTGGTAGCACCTGCTGCAGTTACATTTTCGAACTCTAGTGAAGATTTATGTTTCTATGAAGTGTGTTTTTCATACAGGGATTTTCATACTGGAGAAAAACTTCAAAAAAATTATAAAACCGAGTGTTTTCTTCCTTCTGCATGTGCATGCCTGCATACTCTTCATACTTTACTCTGTCCAATTTACTAAGTTATTATTATTCATTATATTTCCAAACAGCACCCAGAGGTATCACTGAATACACGATAAAAACCATACACCAAAAAGTCAGCACTGCAAGTTTTGAACAACTATGCCTTAATTCCAGTGCTATATTTAGAATCATAGAATGGTTAGAGATGGAAGGGACCTTAAAGATCATCTATTTCCAACCCCCTGCCATGGGCAGGGACACCTCCCACTAGACCAAGTTGTTCAAAACCCCATCCAGCCTGGCCTTGAACACTTCCAGGGATGGGGCATCCACAATTTCTCTGGGCAACCTGTTCCAGTGCCTCACCACCACATATTTCCCCAAATACTGCAACTAGCCTAAGAATAACGCGGTCTAAAAATGATTTACTTACAGTGTTTTTATTTGCCATTTGCTTTTCAAATTACTAAGATCACAGTATCACAGTATCGTCAGGGTTGGAAGGGACCTCTGGAGCTCCCCCAGTCCAACCCCCCTGCCATAGCAGGGACACCTACAGCAGTTGCACAGGACGGCATCCAGGCGGGTTTGGGACGGCTCCAGTGTGGGAGACTCCACAACCTCTCTGGGCAGCCTGTGCCAGTGCTCTGCCACCCTCAGAGTAAAGAAGTTCCTCCTCATGTTGAGATGGAACTTCCTGTGTTCCAGTTTGTGCCCGTTACCTCTTGTCCTGTCACTGGGCACAACTGAAAAAAGACTGTTCCCATCTACCTGGCACCCTCCCCTTAAGTATTTATAAGTATTGATAAGATCCCCCCTCAGTCTTCTTTTTTCTAGACTGAAAAGATACCTATTTGCAAGTTGCTCCATAAGCATCATGGACAGCAATTGCCCTTAAAAATACTGTAACTGAATATTAGATTTTCCAATAAACACATGACTGCAAGATTGTGACTGTAAGATAGGAGAAAGTTCACCATAAAATGTTAAGCAACACTGACATACTCTCAAAAACATAAAAACTAGTAATACAAAGGCTATTACTGCCTTAAAATTTGAATACAATAGCCAAATATAACAAATATAGAGGAACATAAGGTAGTAACAAGACCATAGTGTAAATAGAATATATATTTGCATTGAAATAAATATCAATTACGTCTCAATCCAGAATGTGTACATCTATGCATAAATCACAAAAGCAGCTTAGTCTAGTGTTTTTGCAACATACTAATATAAAATGTCAGTAAGAGCACAGAACTTCTTTCACCTCCCAACAAATTTAATTAAAGCAGAGGTCTGCTGGAAGGCAATCCACGTCAGTCTGCCCAAACTGACTGGGGCAGCACACATACAGTGATGGAGCACCCAGTTCATCAGTATTATGCTTTGACCTTTCCTTTACACTTCTCCTTGTTGCTAATGCTTGTACCAGCATGTATACAGATAATAGACAACAAGAGTAGCACTCTAGCATTTTTTAATGCTTGGTAACAATGGATGTTTCTCCTTTGTCTTAAGGGCAAGGGATTGCTGTCTAAGCACAGGGGGAAAAAGCACATCTGTACTCTAATGCCAAGCTGAGCTGCTACTTGCAAAGTACAGAGTCTACATACAGCTGGTCTTGTGAGGGTCCTTCCTAAGTCTGGTTACAGGCCAATCCCCATATATACTTCTGGAGGAAGTCCCACTAATCACCAACTAATGCTTATGCCAATGGCTACAAAAGGTATTCACTGTATTTCAGGATCCCAGAGGGAGAAGAATTAACAATGCCTATGCATAGATGATGGTCATACATAAGCTTGGTGCAGGTATATGACAGCTTCCCAGGGTTCCTAAGAATCAAAAGGAGGGACCAGGGCTTGTTGCCAGCCAGATGTATCACCTGCTTCAGTTTCTAGCTTACACACAAAGCCTCCAGGATTTGCCCAAGGTCACAGAGATCAGTGGCACTGTAGACAAATCAAAGCACCTCACCAGAGGTTATTTGCTGTGTTTGTAAAATGCTGCATTTGTGATTTCTCTCCAATTTCTATTTGCAATAGACTAAAGCGATTACGACCTGATGAAGGATTCTCAGTCAGATCACGTGTGGAGAGAATTCTTTTTAAATATATGTTGTGGATAAAGGTTAAACAAAGGGGGGATTTTAGGGAGCCACTGAAAGCAGCAAATTGCTTTTGCACACATTTCTCCTGTATAAAACTCTTGAAGTTAAGATGCTGATTTTTCCAAGTGTTTTTATTACTGCAGAAATAGCAAGGTAAACTGAGAATTTCCCTGGCCTAAGGGATATTTACATTTATTTAGTTTTTGACCTGACAGACACAGTTTATCACCTGGCTCTTTAGGACAGGTATGCTATTTGAAAATACAATGAAACAAGCCATCCAATGTAAGTTTGTAGGACTCAGAGCTACAACCAATAACTGTTTAATTCAAAACACATAAACTGGCCTCGAAGCAAGAATGAGAACCCAAGAGTCCCCATTCAAAGATAAGCACTTTAATCAGCTGGCCAGTGGGTCTTGCGGCATCATTGTCCCATGAATCACAAATTACATGCATGCAAGCATTTTAAAGGATAGAGGGAAAATGCTCTTCTACATGCAGGAAGGGACATATGGGCTTGAGCCCACTCAGGCAGACAAGGGGTCTTGTGCTTATATAGGTAAAAACTCTAACTACAGGTCTTACAGAAAAAAGATAAGTTATCCATCCTCTATACTCCTCCATCATTCTATCTGAAGCAGCAGCTGTAAGAGGATTTTTTCAGTAACATTTGATCAGTGCCTGGTAAGTACACAGTGGCAGCCCCTACCAGAACAGCCTTGCTGGGACTTTGACACTCTTCCTCCTGACACAGCACAGGCAGGAGGCTGTTCCACTTTAGGAAAAAGAGACAAACCTCAGCATACAAAGAGAGGCTGTCCAGGTACTTGGCAGACTAAGATTAAAAAGTAAGATATTAAAGTCATGTAGGTATCCTAGTTTTAGGCTGTAGCAGAGCCAAGGTCCCCAGGACTGTAATTGTAGATTTATATGCCTAAATTCTTGACAACTTCATCTTTAATCAGCTGAATCCTGGTTTTGGATTAAGCTCTCATTCTCTACAATAAACACACCTCTATCACACTTTACCTATAGTCTGTGTAAAAAAAATAAGGCTGATGTGGATTGAGGAGAACCAGAGATACAGATTACTACAAAATTATTACTCGAGCCATGTGTGAAAAGAAAACAATAAAGACATGAAAACTTGTCAGATGGCCAATAGCAAAAGACTAGAACGATGAATACACAGAAAACACAGACATGTAATGGTGGATAACAATCTTAATGAATTAGTTTTTACTCCAGAAATGAAATAAAGTTTTCCATTGCCTCATATATTGCTGAATCATTTGTTTGTCACATTGGCCAAACACCAAGAAAGCAGGAGAGAATAAAAGAGATCCTGAAAAGAGTTCAGTGAAGATATAAGCCAATCAATACGTTTTCAAATCTTTCATATTACATAGAGTATTTTTGCAAGTGTTTATCTGAATAAAAAGTGAGTTCAGATTTAAAAATGGGAAATTTTATGACCTAGCAATTGATACAAGAAACACGGAAATGTAGCAAAGAACGGAGTGTGAGTAACAGGACAGAAGATCATTTACTAGAAACTAAGGCAGACAGATGGGGATTCAGATTTCTGGTTGGCAACTGGAGGAGAGCAGTTTCTACACAAAATCTTCACTCAAACATGGAGACACTGAATGAAAGAACAATCTGTATTAACAGCTAACTAACTATCAGGAATAAAATGAGAACTTTTACAATGTAATTGTGGAAAAAAATGAGACTGTCTATGAGACGGACTGTTCAGGAATACTTCCTCAAACCCAATAAGAACTAATAGGAGTGTCTAGTAAGCACTGACATTGAAGGGAAAAAAAGGAGGAAAAATAAAAGCCTGGAGAGAAATACCTTTCTTCATACAGCAGAACCAAGAAATGGAATGGAGTGGTTGGTCGTTGCTAACCGAGCATTGCTGAGCAACGTAGTGCTCAGGGGTCATGTCTTGTAGTAAGTAGGACCTTTCTGCAATCAGCATGTAACTCTGCAGGCATCAGCGATTCCTAATCAGAGAAATGTTTGGGATGTTTGATTCTATCATGTAGGAAAGAGGCTCGAATTGCACCTGACCTTAGAGAAATGGTTGCCAACAGCAAAGGTAAGTGATCTGACAGGGAAAAGGTTAAAACAGTAACAGTCAGAACCAGTACTGAAGCCCAAGGCAAAAAGAAAAGAAGAAGCAGACCCGACACGAAGGCATTCAGGTCCAGGATATGTGGAGGGGGTGGGGGGGGTAGAGAAGGCAAAAGACAGACAGGCAGTCTTTGGCATGTCAAACGTGCTGAAAATCACTATCTTTTAATTTTAAAAGCCACAACCATTCTGAGAAGAAGGCAATGTATGCAGTGATTGAAGATGCAGAGATTTCCAATTAAACAGAGCTACACAATGTGACTTCAGCAAAACCAAGGGCTATCAATGTATACACTCTATAGGAAAAACTGCCAACAATTCAATCACCACGTTGGCAGCTATGCTATTAGGTCAATGACCAATTCTGTTGCAGCAGGATTGAGAAGCCAGCTGCAATGTTATCCAGACAACACTGACAAGGCAGTAACAGCAGACCATAATACTTGTGAGCAAGAGCTGATGATAGACAATAAAGCCACGTTGAGGCCAATGGGCAAATGCAGGATGTCGATAAGAGATCCACAACAACAAGAGCAAGTACTGCATACAGCTGACAGTACCTGACATGCAGGAAAACCAGCCACTGCTGGGAAGCACAAGCTATGGATTTAATCACAGTACAATGTCAGGAAAACTTAATGTAACACAAAAGGGAGAACTGTCACCAGAGGCTTTATGCTGCATTGTATTACAATCAAAAACATATTTTGAGGTAAAGGACTAAAGCACTAGGAGCTAGAAACAACCGTCCCATCTAGCCCAGGAGGCTAGTGAAATACAGAATTCATGGGAGTCATTGAAAAAGATCATGGAAATCAAAAGCATTTCTGCACCCACCAAAATGACCACAGAGCTGATGATCAACGGCCAAAAAAAAATCATCTGTGAACACTGAAGACTCTCTTGGACTTCAATCTACTTTCTACAGCACTTAACGTGGAAGTGATCACAGGTTCTGCTCCAGTTTCTCTAAGCTGGGAGTTCTGGAGACGCTCGAGCACGGACTGTTCAAGCAAAAAGAAAGTTTGCCATCTGTTGTGCTGGGTTCACACAAGGGAATAAAGTAAACACAACTATAGCCATGGTGAAACACAGAAGCCTTGTGGTGCCAGTTCTTCCCTGTTTATCCACAGAGGAAGGCAGAAGCAGCAGTAGAGAAGACCAAGAGACTGAACAGCAGAGGTGAGAGAGAAAATATGGACTCCCTACTCAAGAACTTTGAAACACCACAATTATCTCCTTCCAGAGGACAGAGGGTCAGGATTCTGCTTGATCTCTTCAGAAGAGACAACTGCAGCCTAGCAGAAAAATGACCATCAAGCCAAGAATGCAGCTAAAAGAAGTCCAAACCAGGGAGGCATCCCACTGAAGCAAAGAAGCCAAGAACCTAAGGCCATTGCAAAGGGACCATTTGGGCTAATTCCAGCTCCGAAAGAGCCACACAAAATAAACAAGCTAAACTGCAGTAGAAAACATATCATACTAGACAACTACAGACTCGGGGGAGTGAGGTGAGGAACAGCAGTGGAGAAGGTAACAATGGAGTAAATGCAGAGAAACAGACAAAAAGGAGCAATGAGGTCAAGAGAAGACAGCCTTCTGCTTGCTTTACGTCAAAGAGGCAGAACTCAAGCTTAAGGATCACTACAGTCTCAGCCAAGAACAAAGACCTCTACAACACCAATAATAACAGGAAATGACTAATGAGTGTTTACCAGAGCACAAGGTAATCCAAATGGTTTGTTATTAACAGCCACATGCAAAAATGTGCTACAAACAGGCAACCATGTGTCTTGTATGCTGCCATGCAAGACACAAGAATTACAGAGGATGACACATGGGACTTGCAGGGCGGTGCACAGGTAACAGCAGGAAAACTTTAGAGGAGCAGCATAAATTATAATCTGTTCATCTATGGACTGAGAATCAGCCAAAACTGTCACATCAGGGTAAAAAAGTTCCCTTGACCTATGGCTGTTTTACTTTCAGGACTCCTAAGTCCTCTCAGGTTATTTCCCAGCATGTGAAATGATTTCCACTCACGCAAAGTGAGAGTAAATCACAATTCTGTTGTGGCAGAGGGTTATTCCTCCTTGCCCAGGCTATTAATGACTGCCTCAAGCACAAAGCGTTGGAGAGGGAGGCTGGAAATTATAATGAGTTAAGTGATCAGCCAAACATATTAAATGCTGTGATGATCCAATTGTACGGAATTAGCATATTTTGATAGACAAGTACATTAATAAATATTAATATAAATTCTTAATATTTGAAATTGTATCAGTTAGTTTTGCATGCATTGATTTTCCAGAAGTCTGAAAATATCAGCGAGGTTCAGCTCGGGGCTTCATAACTGTGTGCTCAGTTCCCAGGCAAGAGCTGGCATTTTCTGCAATCTTACTAAAACCTTTATTTCTTTTTTAAAAATACAACTTCAGGTGTGACATCACATCCACAATGAGTTTTTCTTGCCTAGAATGAAATTACTTGCCATCTCTTCCTATCCCTTGGAAACTGTGAGTTTAAAGACCTTTTCCTCTGCAGCTCTTGCGCCCTGGAACCACTTTGTGAGCGTTACTATCTCTTTGTGCTTCTACACATTAATCAAACTCCCCCAAGGAGCCATGACTGGACCTCTTCTACTCCTGCTGCTGCCAAACGTCCGTAACATCCACAGAGCTTTATTACGCCCACAGCTACTCTCCTAAAAACATAACTGGGCATATTTCTGTTGCATCATCCTCTGCTCCATCTGTGTATTTCATTCCCTTTTTGCCTCTTGTCCATCAGGAACATCCTGTGCTACATGTGTCTACCACACCTGGCCCTTCTTCCATGAGCAAAGCCCGCAGGTGCTCCTGGAGTATGAATAATCACATAAACCATCAATTCTCAAATCTCACCAGGACACATTATTCTGCTCTTGCCTGCAGCTCTTAATTTGCTTCTGCCTTTGCCATTACTTATGATTAAAAGCCCTGACTCTGTTATTTAACTCCGTGAAGCATGCAGCTTGTACGAGACGGTGTGCAACACAAGGTGAATCTTACAACTTGAAACACTTCATTATATCAAAAAGAAAAAAGGGCCTTATGATTAATTCTGATTTCAAGACACAAAATGAAACAGTTTAAAGCCATCTCAAATATATTTCTCACAGTAGGAAACAGAATAAACCAACAAAACAAATTAAACGTTATAATCAACCCAATTATTACCTTCTATTAGCCAAGTGCTTAAGGGATGAAAAACACCAGCATTTTAACCCAAGTGAAGCATTATTGAGACATTATCCCAGGGAATGGTTCCCCCCTTACTTTCGGCTTAATCCTCAAAAAAGATTTGCCTTTCTCTTAAGGGCATTCAGGTGATCAATCTTATAGGTGTGCAGGTGATAAATCTTCGGACTAACTTTTGGTTCAGTGGTCTTCATGCCTCTCACGGAAGAGCATCAGCAAGAAATATGAGGGATGCTGCATCCTGCTTCTTCCTTTAATAGCAAAAAAAAAAACCAAAACATGCACATATACCAATTGTGAAGCACTAAGCCCAAATCTGCCGGCAGTATCGGAAAGGCGAAAGGCAGGGGGATCCAAGAGGGAGATCCATCAAGCAAATAAATCACCAGCTGACCTCGCATCGCCGAGTTTGACACTGTGCACGGCTCCAGATCACTGTCTGGGACTAAAACTGCCTCCCCCTCCTTCCCCGGGGTTTAGAGGAGCACACTGGGCGAGATTTAAGCCTTTTTTCTCCTCAGAGACAGGCACAGCCCTACACTCCGCCAGCCGGGCGAGGCGAGAGCCCCATTTCCCGCCAGGCGGCGGCCATAACAGACACCGGCCCCGCTCCCTCTGCGCTGGGTGGTGGAGAGGACACGGGGCGGCTCCACCGGACACCGAGAGGGACTCGCCCTCCGCGGTGGGGTCTTCCCTGCCGCGGTTCACTCCCTCTGCTTTTAACGGGCAGCGGTGAGAGCCCCCGCCAGGTCCCCGCTGCAGCCGGCTGGCTGAAGGCGGCGGGTCACCCCTTCGCCCCCCACCTCGCTGCTGCTTTCCGCTGACTCCGCTTTCCCACCCGAGGAGAACCGGGAGGTGGGGCGAGGGGGAAGCTAAGAAATACAATTTCCATAGTAATTTGTAAGTCGCTGAAACAGTGCAGCTGCATCGTGCAGAGTAATTCATCTGTCCGTTTTATGGCTCCATTTGGCATAACTCACCCCCTTCCTTCCCTCCGCCTTCCCTGAGGCGTCTCCTCACAGCCCAGCCCCGGGCAGCGCGATGGAGCCTGAGGGGGAAAAGCTTCTTCTTACAACAAAACCTTGGGAGGTTTTTCTCCTGGGTGAGCATACTGTTGGAGGTACACACGCCGTGTCCCAGGAAGGCTGCCGGGAGCCGCGGTGAGCAGCCAGGGAGGCTTATGGCTGGGGTGCGAGGGCAGGGACACCTTCCAGCTTTCTGAGAGGAGTGGAGGCCAAGGAGAAGGAGGTGGTGATGGTCGCCTTCTTGCCGAGCTGAAACCATCACTGACGTTGTGGCAAAGGCAGTGGGAGAGGGGAGGAAAATCCCCCTCCGCAGTTGGGTCAGGGCTCGCCCTGCTCCAGGCCCCTTCCCCAGCTGAAGGCCCCCATGGATCTAGAGGTCTAGAGGTAACGGGCACAAACTGGAGCACAGGAAGTTCCATCTTAACATGAGGAGGAACTTCTTTACTCTGAGGGTGGTGGAGCACTGGAACAGGCTGCCCAAGGAGGTTGTGGAGTCTCCCACACTGGAGATGTTCAAAACCCGCCTGGATGCCGTCCTGTGCAATGTGCTGTAGGTGTCCCTGCTGTGGCAGGGGGGTTGGACTTAGATGATGTCCAGAGGTCCCTTCCAACCCTGACGATACTGTGATACTGTGATGGATCCTGCCCTCGCGTCCCGGGGTCTTCTCATCAGTTTTCTCATCAGACCAATCACCAAAATAAAAAATCACCATTTCGCCCGTCGAAGGAAACCACCCCCCCTCCCCAGCCGTGTGTGGCAGTGGGCAGGGTTGATCCGGTCAGCGCCATGCCAAGGCATGGCTGCCTCAAACCCACATCCCCCCATGCCCAGCAACAGCTCCCCGCTCTTTTATTTCTCCTCTCTCTTCTTCAAGACCACCCGTCTTCCACGAGCCTGAAGTGGTTTACCGTTTGGTTGTGATAATGAACTGGCGATATTTATGCTGGCGCCAAGTCTACCATAAATTACAGCAGCTCCCAGGAAAATAGCCCCTTTGGCTCAGCAGAGTATGCCATTTTATTTACGTCGCACTTATACACCTGAATATTGAACTCTGTATTTAAATGGGACAACAAATCAATACTACACAGGGGATGTGTGCGGGGAGGGGAAATTCAAAAAGTCTTTAGCTTTGCTCCCAAAACACAAATTTGGAGGAGTGGAAGGAAAAGATGCTCGTGGGATGGAATAAAACCCATCTGAACACACCGTCCGTGATACTTACCTCTGGAAAACAAGTTCTATTAGATACAATTAATTCTTGCAGTGTGTTAAAACTAAGAAAATAGAAGTGGAGAAGGATGGTATAGATGATTTTTGCTCAAGTTTGAATTTACTTGTCTGATTTAGGATAAAAAGTTGATTCAAGCTGCTCCGTTTTCTGTAAACTAATGCTATCTATTGGAATTTGCAGTAAATTGATAGTTACTGATTATTGAAGGTTAGGATTATGAGACTAGTTTACACACACCCTAGAGACACAGAAGAGTTTAAAAGAGACCTATCATGTATCAGATTTCACTTTTGCTTTGGAGTAATGAGCAAGTTGGATTGAAATATTGGTGACTGCTATACAGTAAAATAAGGATTTAGCTGTTGCGAAGCTATAGAAATCACTATGGGCAATATCACTCCTTGGCTAGATCCTGAAGCCAATTGTGATTCCAGCAGGCTCCTTACCTGAAGGAATGCTATAGAATCAGGCCTCTTTGTTATTGTGCTATATAGTAAATCATATCAAAAGCACCAGCATTCTGCAAAATTATATGACTGATTAAAGCAATACTGCTCTGGTGGTTTTTTTATGATAGACTGGTGATGGTCATGATGGCCAAATTAAAGGCCATCTCCCCAAAACATAACAAAGGCATATACTCTCTACAGACCACAAATCATTATAGGCTAGACAAGAACATACAAAATGAATGCGGACAAGGAAAAGTACACCCAAAGTCAGAGATGAGAGACCTGATACTAAAAATGTTTTTAAAAGAAAATAAAAAAGACAACTTCCTAAAAAGAAAGTGATTTTCTTTCATTTTGTTTATATGTGTTCTTCCTTCAACATTTACAGTGACCATGAGATTTTACGTTAACAGTGTGAACCACGTCAGTAACGACAAGAAGAATCATGCTTTGAGAGTTCAGGAAATGCATTTAGCCATTTTACCATCTTAAGTTTCTCCCCCTCTCCACCTGCAAAAGTCATTGAACAGATACAAGTTTTCAGCATCATTTTAGAGCACTCTCTGAATGAAGCTCATCCCTTTAACCTTCCCACTGAGACCTACGAGTCTTTCAAGTTTCAGGAATCACCAACGTGAACTCAAAACCCTATTAAAAGCAACAGTTTGTTGCTCTCACAATTTCCTCCTCCACTAAGAAGGTAAAATTGAATCTAAAATTGAGGTTAGCCCAGCCACCTTTGAAAGGAACCAGAAGTTCTGATGAACTCGAGACAGGTAATCTCTACCTTGCTAAGGCGGACACAAACAGTGTCTAACCTTCTTCTGCTGTTGCTCTGAAATGTTTTCCACTTATTTCAATGGGAACAGGAGGGGTCATGAAGAATAAAATTTGAATTGTATGAATCCCTATTTTTTTGCTAGTGACAGATTAGGGAGAAGTAGAGATCACAGAGGTGAAGGTTTTAGGTAAAAAGTTGGATGTTGTATCTTCTTAAATAAATAAATAGGAAAACATTACTTTTGTTTTCATTAAACACAAATAACCTTTGTGCTTTGCAGAAAGTGACTACATGTGTCTTAACTACAAAGCAAAACACTGTTCTGAGAAGCAAAATCAAAATATTTCATTTGGAAAATCCTAAAGCACAGCATTTTGACTTACACGTCTTCCTTTTCCCTTTCTGGGTTTCAAAGTGATTTGCCAAATTCAGAGCAAATGTATGCACAACTTTTGGCTGACCTGAAAACACACTGTTGTGTAAGCTCGCCACTTGAAGAATTTCATCCCGTCCAAAAGACAACACAGTACATAGCATCACACATAGTGTAGAAGTCCTTCAATCTCCACATTGCACCAAGTGGCTGTGGCAGCTTGTGCGCAGGGCCACAGAGTTACAAGGAACAGATTTACGTAGGACATGGTAAGCATCAGGAACGTTCACCCCCACTGAACCTGGATTTCATACCTCTGAAGAAGCATCGCTGGTCAATAGTAAGCATTTGCAACAGGACCAAGAGGATGCTTTCATGGTTATGATTGAATGTAGGCATTTACTGCCAAAATGTGTTAAAAATATTTTCACTGAGTACATTTCTGTGTTCTGTACTAAGGCCGTATATCAGTAAACGAGCTCTCAGAATACACGTTTGACACTGGCAGATTAATTCTCCATGAATAAATTAGCTCAAATTGATGGCCCTGGCATCACATGTGAGATTAGGTATCCACACATTGTCGACAGACTCATCAGAATTGTCTTGACAGTTTAAGTAACATCTTTTGTCAAACTTTGCATCTTTGCTCTTAGCTCTCTTTCCCTGAAGTCAGCAGGAAATTCATATCATGAATGCAAACATTTTGCTTTGCTGGGGATTTTTCTGCAACATTTTTTTTTATTCCTATTTGCTTTCATTTATAATTGCTGCTGTTGTTTTGCTTTTATAATACAATTTTCCTTCCTGGAATTGGTTTGTCCCAATTACAAAACAGTACAAAGTTATGTTACGTGTATATTTGTTTCCATAATCAATATTTAATTATTTTTTGCCTCAGATATTTCCTTTATGATGAGAGTCAAGAAATGGAGCCTGTAAAAACTCCATCAAATACCTCTTTTTTTTTTCTTTCTTTCTAAAAATCATTACAAATATGAGGTTCCTACCCCACAGTCCACACCAAAGAATTCTTTCTATGGAACAGATTATCAAGGCAGCGTGATCTTGTCCCCTCTGGCATTTAATATACACAGGTTTGTCATCCCAGTCCTACCCAGGAAAAGCTGAGTGATACACAGGGTACAAGGAGGTAACCTCACAGCTTTTAAATCCATTCCAAACTTCCTGGCAGTTTCTTGCTAGTAGCTACAGTATATAGTAACAGATGCATTGCATACCTCTGAGAACAGTGGAAGCGTAAAGCCTTGCGTGGAGCTTCTCAGACCTTACTCAAAGGAGGTCCTGGAGATACTCTTCATAAACTAAGCATATACATGATTTTACTGGCTACAGTTTATTGATTTTCTTATCTGCTTCTAGCAGATCAGTTGTTTACCAAGCACATTATTTTATGTCTTGTGTCACCACTCCTGATCTTTACCATAGATTATTTATGTAGACTAATAATTTAGGTACCAACGTGTACCACGGACAACCACTTCCATTGCTTTTTCTCTGCCATACTGGTCTGTTTTGCTTTTCCTTAGAGACGTGAAAAAGTGTAGCTTATTGTTCGTGCTATAGAGGGATTTCCATCAAGAGATCTCAAAATGCCCAAGCATCAATTTATTCCTGCTGTCTCATTTGTTAGTACATGCAATTTACAATAAGTTTATTGTTTTACACTAATAAGTGGATTGTCCCTATGAAGCTACAGTCCCTCATCTTGTTAATCAATGCAACTCATGCTGACTCTTCACAGGGGTCAACCACTACCAGAAAGTGGATTATTATCCATCAGTAAAGTTTCAGGTCTTGATTACTGACCTAATTATTCCATTCAGCACATGTAACTCAAAGGTATAGGATAATTCTGTAGAACTGGTGAGTTCCACAGGTTCAGAACATTTTTGTTGTAACACCGCCGGCATGCCAGACCAGTGTGTCTGTGTGCTAATAAGCACTGCACTCTGTTACAGGAACCTTTGCACAATTTGACCCTGTTGGCTATAGCTGATGATCCGCTTACATCAGGAAGCAGATAAATGAGTAGTTCTTCATAAAAATTCTAATTTGGGGGTAAGTAAATAGCCCCGTTCCCAAGCTTGCCGAAGAAAATTCATAGAGTCAAGAGTCACAACTGCTTTCTCACTGACACAATTATTTTATAGTTGTAGAATTAAACCCAAGACAATCATAATTTGGGCAATATGTATTAATTTTTTTAAAAATCACCAATAAAAATGAAGAATCACTCTTTGTGCAGTGTCCTCAGCACAGACTTTCTTTAAGCATGCTCTCGGAGTAAAATATAGATGTAAAAGTAATTTACATATTGTTACAACTCCTTGCAATTACCACCTGATGTTTATCCAAACCCCAAACTTCCATAATTAACAAATTTATATGTATATTGTCCCTGGATTTGCCTAGAGAAATTACTTAGTTTAATAAGAGATTTTAGCATAGTGGTGTAAGACTGTGCTAATCAAATATTTGGTTCTTTCTCAATATACTCTTCTAAAGGATATCCTTCATAATAGCACAGAGGTTTATCACCGAGAAGTCAATTTTATTAAAAGACTAAATATGTGACCACTAAATTTTTTTCAGATATTCTTTCTCATATAGAAATGCTGAAATCCAGCCCCAGACCAACACACTTCAAAAAAGCACCTGTACGGAGTAACACTGAACATCTCTTCCATGTCATATACTCCAGAGAATAAAAAAGGCTTCTGCTAGATGCTTATCAGAAGCTGCTTTTAGCAGTAAGGTGACACGTAAGTAGTGGTATTATCAACTTGTTCCCTGGGTTGCAATAGGCAGGGAGAATGCAAGCTCACATCAGTTAAGGTTTGTCTTACGTTTCAAAGATTTAAGGTGATATTTACAGTTTTCTTTATTGCTAAGGGATTCATCATTTTGAAGCAGTATCGTCAAACGAGACTGATCCTTTGTGCTGACAGTCATTGGTATGAAACAACGTTGCATTTAAGATGCCAGAGAATCCCAGCTTAATTAAATAAAGCCTTAATTGTTAGCATTTATAATTTTTACCACAGCCATACCTACGAGGTCTCACCAAGCTCATGATTTCATTGACATTTTATAGCAAAGAATGAGAAACTGCCCCTTCTCCCAGAATAGAGTTTTCTCATGCACAGCTGTATATGGGCCAATATCGATATGCATTTTATTATCTGCATTGATGTGAAGTCCTGAGGCAATAAATACTACTGCTACAGACCTGTCTAATAACCTTCATTTTTATTTCTTTCTGCCATTGCGTGGGAACAGGGATATAGAGGTTAACAATGATGTCTTGTTTTTTTTCCTGAAGTGATGATTTAAATTGGGGTGGACCAACCAACCAACCTTTTCAGGGCTGGTGACTAAATGTCACGCTGAAGACCCCCTCCCTTGCAGTACACGAGTATATTATTTAGAGCTCACAGCAATAAGTGCTGTGATCCATGCAGGGGTATGGGGCAGTGTGTGGCTGTTGGGAGTCACACGCTGCCCTAGAATGAAGCAAATGTGTCGGGCCAGAAATTATCCTCCAGGTCACTGGGAATAGCTGTCAGAACTGGGATTCAGGCTTAGTATTTCTTGCTTTGCAATCTCATCTCAGAATCAGCTCTGATCCTGCTGCATGTTCTGTGGCACATGTCAGCAGGACTGCAGAAGGTGTCATGTAGATCTGAATTAAGAAAAGAAGAATGCTGTCATTTTTGACTGGGACACCTCAGTGACTGCCTCGATTTCACTTAACACTATAGGTCTATTTTCAAACCTTCTTTTGTCTGCTATCCCTATAAAGAGGATGCTACCCATGAAATTACATAGAACTAACATTGTCAACATTACCAACATCTTTACATTCCATAAAATCCCTGCAACAACTAGTGCAACATGAAACGCTAGAAATACTGCTGTAGTGAACAAGAAGCAAACCCCTGTTTTACCAGTAAGCCAGCAGCAATGCTACTTGAGATTTTCTTATTATTACCAGATGAGGAGGTGGATCAGAGAGAGATAGGGACAGTAATGTGATGTCCAGTGAGGACAACTTCTCTCTCCTCTGATCCAGAAACTGAGCAGAGGATGGTTTATCCACTGCCAGTCCTCCTGGCGTCTCCTCTCCAGCAAAGAGCACCAGGAAAAGCTGCAGAGAGTCTTCCAGACACCCCAGAAAATAGAAACAATTCTGGAAGCAAATACATGAGGAGCCTTGGACTGTTCACTGAAACACTTGCCGTGCTGCCTGGACTTCCTCCGCTGTGTACTAATTTGCTATGCACTCAAGCTCCCTCCACCTCTGCCTCTCTCATCTTCTGCCCCCAGGCTTCACTTCACACCTGCTCCATTGCTTTGCTTTTAGCTGAGTCCCAGCTGAACAAGCAGAACCACTGTAAAATATCCCAGAAGCTATTATGAAAGTGCACTGCCCTGCTCTATGCACATAAGACTGTCTTAATGCTTGTATGAAGTCTAAAATGTGGACTCCTGACCTATTCCTCAGAAATCTATCTCACACAGACCACAAGCTTTTAGGATAAGAGCTGCCTATTCTCTGTGTCTACAGTGTCCAAGATACCAGGGCTCTCTCCTTGGTTACTTGGTAATAAATGCAACTTTATTACTTGCTAACAAATGAAACAGATAATAATAAAGTTCTTCCCCAGAGACAAAATATCTGTTAAATCTACTAGGAAAAAATGAACAACCTCATTTTAATATCCTTGTATATAGAAAAACCTCCTTAATCAGCATGAAACATAAATGAGGTACTTGCTTAGCAGGAACACCTACACAGGAACTGATTTCAGCAAATTGTTTGAGATGGCCCTCTACTCTGGATAATTTTCAAAGTGATTACTCCATCATGCCTGAGGCTGAGGAGTAGGACATTACAGGTACTAACAGGTACCTGTGTCCTCTACTTTGCAAGCTGTGACATTCAGATCAATTTTCACACTGTAACACATCTCACTTACAGCTGCATTTGGGCTTCAAAGCCAACCCATTTCGGTATTCAGCTACATGGGGAAATTAACTGCCGTGGCTATAAAGCAGACAAAAAAAAATACATGGCTGCAGATAAATTAATATTGTTCCAGTGCATGCACTCTAAGCTGAAATAAAATCATTTTTATTCTGAAATAATATTTATTCTGAAATTAAGACCTATGTAGCAACAGAAGTATAATTAATCTTTTCTATTTATATTACTTTTCATTTGCAGAAAATGAAAGTTCTTGCAGCATTGATTATTACCCTGCATTGCTACAGTGACCAATTAACCACTGATGCATGTGTCAGCATTCACCTTGGTTCCAAGCTAGCCACACTGCTCGCTAATTTGGCAGCTCCTGCTTATTTTTTCTTCCTCTGTTGAACCCCTTTTATTTGAGCAATAGGCAGGAAATTGAGGCATACGCACAGGTAGCGCACACAGCTATCCAGGCTGTTGGCACCCCGCACTATTCTTCACCATACACACAGCGTGGGCTACTGTGAACTGAACCGGTTCTGTCTGCTTACATTACCACTGCTAATTTTGCCTTGCAAGCACAACTAGACGTTCATTAATCAAGTAAAAGTACAGTTAAAAAAACCAAACCAAACAACAAAAAAAAATAATTATCATCTTTAAACCCAGAAGGTTCCCCTCTTCCTTTGTTAAGCCATATTTAAGCTTATCTAACACCATACCAACACTGAACGGAGAGGTTCTTTCTCCGGCCTCTCTGCTGCGTGCTCCTTGTTGGCCTGGATGTCATGCTGTGGCTCAGTGAATCACATCAACTCGTTCAACCAGCCAGACCCAGCAAAAGAAAATAAGATTCAGTTTCAGCTGGATCAATGAGCCGATCTCACTGGACATGAGCACTACCGCTGAGCAAGGGAAGGCAAAGCACCATGCAACCGCGGGAGCAGAGAGGGGGAGCACGGGAGATAGTTTTAGATTGACTTGGACTGCAAAACCCCGTGCTGAGAGTGCAGGCATTCAAACTGTTCCTCAGGATTTGGAAACTTCACAGGGACGATGGAGGGGGGAAGCAGTGACAGTGACGGGGCAGGGAAGTACTTGGATGTGTCATAAGTGGAGAATGCAGCTGATAACTTCAGCCAGTCACGATCACCCCCCTATTCCTCCCACCATTCCCTGTGTTGTACCAAACACTGAAGCAAAACTTCAAGCAGAGACCTGAAACAAAGACAGTCATAGGGAGTGGGAACCTCTTAAGAGTATGAAAATGGTAAGTGATTACGTGTGAAAATGATAATCGATTAACCAGCGACTGTCTAACAGTCCTGGTATGGACCTCCCTGTGAAGAAACACCCTGAGGTTCATGTAGCGATCAGCTGTATCACAGTTTCACCTCTGGGCCTTGAAAAGTGGAGGGCCGCAAAGAGAGACAGGGAAACCATTCCCCAACTTAGAGATACTTGGCAGATACCCATTTACCACATTTTATTTTCAGCCTTCCTCCACATAAGATTTCAATGGGCCTTGGCTAAGTGCTCACTATCCATAAAGGAAAACTAAGACACTACAACAAATCACTCCAGAGAATGAAATACTTATTAAGGATGGGAATTATCTGATCAAATGTAGATACTGTAGACTTCTGAGCTCGCCATCCTCAGCTTCCTTGAGAGCCAACAGCCTGTGAGGCCACATTCCTCTCTTCCTAATGTAGATATCCAAAATAGGTCAGAGGAATTATACCCTAAACATGCCATTTCTCTCCACTGACTATAAAGGAAGCCCAGAACAACTAACACAAATGGAAACATTCACACTGTAGATGACTTGTTGGTATGTGTCTTGCTCAGGTCACCTCTTTGGTGACTTAAGTTTCCCTGTTGAGTAACTGGAATGAAGTTATTTATTCTCCTTTGAAAAGCAGTTTTATCTCTGTGGACAAGAAATATCACAGAAGTTAAATGCTTTTAAGAAATTGTCTTTTCTGTTTTACTAAATGGGCTAAAATTAATTGTATTAGTTAAAAAAATTAATTTCTTGAAATCTAAACTGAATTCCTCACAGGAATGATTTAAATGATTTTCATAAATTGGTAGTCTGGCGACCTTTTGCCCACAGCACATTTCAAAGTTGTTTCTAACATGTAATCAGCATACTGTAAGAACCGAGTAACTCCTGTTAAAAAGGAACAAAGTTCAAAAAGAGATCTGAATTGCTGAAATCACAAAGGGAAGTCTGATGACCTTTCAGTCACTTCTGATGTAAAAAGAAAATCCAGATTTACGTTTCTCCCCTAAACTCTGCAGCTTTTAATGAATAAGGGTACCAGGTTTGAGGAGTCTACTTCATAAAAAATACGGAAATAAGTTGTCACTCACCTTACTGGGGACAGGCTTTTATTAGACAAAGACAGTGTCATGCTCCCAGGAGACCTGTGCCAGAGAGCCCCAGGAATCTTTCTGTAATTTATATTTGAGATGACAGGCTGGGATTTCTGCACCACGCTCTGAGCAGGACCACCTGCGTCAACCACGTTGGGATCAGCCACTGTCTCTCCGTGCTCCTCCATCTTCCAGAACTCTTAACGCAACAAGAGTAACTGCATTTGACATCTCTAAGCTCTTTCACTCAAGGGATATCTGAGCAGTGAGTTGATTAAAATGACTCTAGGACTTCAGCACAAAGCACTATTTAATCAGACCCCCAAAAGGAACCAAGTGCATAGAGCAAAAGAGGAAAGTAGTATAAACTTCCTGTCTCACTCACATTTATTCTTCTTGTTTAGTCTTCTTTTTTTTTAAGTTCCCCTTAGTTTAGCTAACTAATTCCAGCTTGAAGCAGCAGACCGTCCTGTTTCCAACACACCCTCTCCACGGCATTCTTATGAATTTCCCAGTCTTCACTCAAATCTGTCCTGGCCTCTCTCACCAGATTGGAACGCTCTCCCTTACTAGGTCAGAAGGACCATGGCACTAATTTCTAAAAACCACACAATAACATTTTGATTCTGGAATAGGACTGGCCACACAGAGCATTACTGCAGAATAGCGAGTAAGCTTTTTTATCCACTCTGTAGCAACTCTGCAATAACTCCTCTTTGTAAATAAGCTCTGTGTTTTCTCCTTCATTGCCAATTCTCAGCGTTGCCTATGCAGCTATGGTATGCAAGGACTGGGCCCAAGATATCAGTCCTTCAGGGCTTTAGAATTAGTTATTTTGTTCTAGGTGTCTCCTTTACACCAAACTCCTTCACAAGTTACACCACATCAATTTTTAATTTCAGTAAGTTATGAAACAATAATACTGACATTTCCCAGTTAGCAGAGACATCTTCAAAGCTAGTGCTGTTTTTCTGGAATGTATTACACTGGAACAATCAGATCCTCATCCTCCTCTCTTTTTGCGGTATAAGACTGCAAGCATCTTTAAGAGTACCTAGATTACAGCATTGAATAAAGCTAGTACCTAAACTATAAACAAATCCCTTGAGCCCAAAGAAAGAAGAACTAAAGCTCTGACAGTCCTAAAAACCACAATGAGACAACAGCACTTAACCTTTAGGTTTGACTACACCTGGGAAATTCCATCACCTCTGGGCCATTACTGCTGTGCTGATGAGACCCACTCTCAGCAGGGTTACTCAGGATTGTGGATTAAAACACTAGTGCCAGCTGATAGTTCCTCATTTGTAGATGAACGAGTGGGACACTTTTAGATTTCCCCGTGGAGGCTAGACCCTTAAGGCTGCTTCTTCATACCTTATCAGAAAGGCAGGGGAAGGAAAAAAAAAAAAAAAAGCACTTTGCTTTGACATCTACCTTCAGTGATACAGCACTTTACTCCCCAGCAGGAGGCCCAACCTTGTAAAACAGATTGTACTGAAAAAAATTCAACTGTCACTTGAAAATGCTGAAAATTAGACATTAATGCTGTGCTAGAGAAATGATGTATTTCTTTAGCATTGTATGTACATCAGACTTAAGTTAATCTCATCAGTCAGTTGGCTAAGAAATGAAAAGCTGGTTTTGAAATACTGAAATGGCTTCATTTTGAGATGTTTGCAATGGACTCAAAAATACATGTATATATTCACACATATGTATCTATATATATACACACTTATCAATCAATATTTAAACTCTTTAAGAGAAGAGCAAGTCATTCTCAACATTTTCCATTTATGAAAGTAGATCTAGATACTAACATACTGGAAATAAGTAATTATTACTAATTTTGATAGTAGTTGCAAGGACATGATTATTTTTTAAACTTGTAAGATTTCTGATAAATTTTAACTTTGGAAAAGAACTTTTTAAAAGAAAAAGCGTATTTTCAACAAATTAGGACCAGCCATGGGGAATATTTAATTAACCACTGCATTAACAAGACACTTTAAAAAAATAATTTACATCCAGATGACTACTTTCAAACTGGTAGAATTCTTGTTAGACCTGAATTTTCTCAGCTGTCATCTACCTTCAGAGTGATAATTTCTCTTTTCTTTGTGAATTCTTTTTCTGACACCATATTCATTTTGGAGACTAATTTTTTCTACCGGTTGGATTGTAAATCTTAAGTTATGAGTTTTGGGGGGCAGTTACTATGTTTTTATTCTGCTCTGAGCGCCATGGGAGTCATAGTCTGTAACTTACGCCTCACAGACGCTAAAGTCATACACAGTCATTCATAATTAAAGGCAATGATTATATCATGTCCCACATCTCACAACATCTTTGCTTTAGCTGTTCAGTCAGGCTCACCAGTTAAGAGAATTTTATTGAGCTCAAAACAAGAGCTCTCCCAGCAGTGTCCAACACACTAGGCTGCCCCTCAGGACTCTGCAGCCCCTGGCACCTTGTGCTATGTGGTGGAGCATATCTTTCACCATCATGCTGGAGAACATGCCAATCCCTCAGACGCAAGCAGTAGAGATCAGTAAGGACTTGTAGTTGAAGAAAGACCAAATACCGCAATCAAAACACAAAAGAAGCAAGCAAGGAACTAGATGGACTCAAGACCTTTATCCATAACACTGGGGACAGACTGGAGAAAACAGACCAAGGAATTCTTGTGGACAGTCATCAAGGGAATAAAGATTCACGGGGAACTGGGTTTGGGGAGGATGAGAAATTTATTCATACCATCCAGTCCCATACCTTTTCCCAGACAACAATTAGAGACAGGTTTCCTTTCATTTTAACAGTAGTAGTACGTGGTTCTTGGGATGAGGCAAGGACAGATTAATTCTCCATCCACAAAGAACCCTTTCCCAGTCTTCATCCTTAGACATCTTTGAGTGCCCGTCCTTACTCCTACTCCTCTTTCCTGGAAAAACCTTCACTCAAAGAGAAGCTGCCACCATGTAAATTTAGACAAACTTCATTTCATTTCCATCAAAGCTAGTTTTGAATTTTAAAAGCTTGGTGAAAATTTATGATGTCGAGTAACACTGAAATATCTGCTTTATCCTCCACCCTCAATGTTTTGTTCTTTTACTTGTTACTCTTTGAAAATGAAGTGTATTTTTGGACCACTGTGAATGTGTACTTCAGCCTGGCATCTTCTTTCTCAGAAAATGCGGCAGCAGGAAGAAGGTTATGGCAGGCACTGTTGGGTTGCGACATCTGAGGGCCTCACTTCGGTCTGTGCCCTGCTGTGCTAGATGCTCTACAAACCATTGGCAAACTAGTGAACAACTGCCAATATGAACAAACACTCACTCCTACCCTTTGGGGACACTCAGCACTAGTCAGGCAATGGAGTATGACAATACATGCCTATTTTATCTCCTCCCACATGCAGATTATGGAAACTTGACAGAAAAGAAACTTTTTAGGCTGTCAATGCAGATTCATGAAGGCATCATATGACATGGCAGTCTACCACACGTTCAGAAGATGGTTTCTTTGCTTAGAAGCAAATTAACAAATTGTTAAGTTGGGGTGGGGTGGGTGTTGTTTGCTTTTGTTTTTCCAAGTACACACAGCTAACAAAAACAGCTCACTCTAACAAAACCAGCTAGCTTGTTTTGCCCAAACCTTACACTTCACTCCACAGAGCTCTGACATTGCTTTGCCGTGAAACTGGAGCTGTCCTGAAAGAGAATTTGGATCATAGCATGGAAGTCAAATCAGTGCATCAGAGTGATAAGACCTAACAGCTTCTGCAGTGATCTTATAAACCTATCCTGTGGGCAAACTCTGCTCCAGTTTCAAAAAAAAATAAAAAAAGGCTATTGTAGCAGAACTGAATGCGTGAACTTGGAAACAAAGCACAAGACTTGTGTCCTTATTTGCGTGTTAATCCCTAGAACGCTTTTCCTTGTCACAGCTAATTCACAGCTTGCAGATATTAGTGTCAACTCTGACTTCAGGTGAAAGTTCAAGGCCTTTGCTAATGTCTGCATTGGACTCTTTCTAACATGCAAAAAATGGCACTGGTTCTTTCCTCACATTTAACTTCGTTGGCAACATACTTTGAAGTACAGCGCTAAAAAATGGCACTGGTTGCGGATCTCCAATAAATCACACCAAATTCTGTCATGGTGAAATAAAATAAATCAAAAGCATCTTTCTCTGAATGGTGTGCAAATAATGTTCAAAGCTCTAAAATGCAAATGAAATCACATTTGTTATTAGCCCTCTGATTACAGGCAAAACCCAAGGATCTTTTGTTGCATAACATACTGGAAGAGGCCCAAATTGTTTGTTTTTAATTCCTTGGAGAACTTTCCTTCTCTTAGATCGAGTAAGCAGGCAACAACTAGGGGAGCAATGACAGGGTGTTGTGCTTCCTTTCTACTCTTTTTTTTAGCTCTTATTTGCTCTTGGGTTGGCTATTGAGTGCCTTGGCCTCCCACTCACAGTAGCAGCCCCATAATCTTAGGTGGGGGTGATGCTATGCCTTAATAACCTCAGAGGGCAGCATGCTTCTGCTTTCCAAGTCCCAAGGGGCTCATTAGAGGATCTGCTAAATCAGGCTTGTATAGTCTGTCATTAACTGCAGAATTTAATTAGTCTAAGTTTGCGCTGATTTGCATTTAGGAAAGACTGAAGCTTGCTGAGTTGTTGCTGTTATCATGCTGCGTTTATCTTTTCCTCTGTTTTCTAAGGGGTTTTTTAAGGTACATAAAGGTCAGGGGAACGAACATTCTTGGTGCTAATCCAATCCTGGAGATGCAGTCATACTGGGGACTTAAATAAATGCTTACTAGGAACAGAACAGACTCAGTGGCAATACTGAAGTATGCTTACCCCACATATCATAACAGCCAACATTAGCACAGTGTAATCAAAAGAAATTATGCGAAGGGCAAGACGATGGAGCTCTTGCATTGAGACTCTGAAATGCACCCATGGGACATTCGTTTGCAAACTGCTTATTTAAAACATACAATTTCCCTATACCCATAATGTCATTGAGAAAATGCCCGCTGACTTCAACGAGAGCACTGCTAAACCTGACGCTTTTGGTAATCACATCTGTAATGGTAAACTGCTGATCAAGCTTTTTGCTGTCTTTTAACTACATCAGCCTGGATGCAGACTCAATAAAAAACATCGCAGATTGTTCTCTCACTGTTAGAGTTTCAGTGATCTTGCCTGCAGTACTAATATGGTTTATATTCTGAGTATTGGCAAAAAGAAGTTACTTCCTTCAGAGTTCTTGCAATGTCACTGGAGAACAAGAACTCTGCTGCCACAGCAGAATGTCTCATTCCCCATCTCACAGGGTCTCTACCATGACAAGTTCCTACTTCAGTTCTTTGCACAACACCACAGATCTGAGAAGCCCTGTGAAAAGCTTTTTCTATTCTCATTCTAAACACAGCCAAACATAATCACTCTGTGCCAAAAGGAAAAGACTGCAGCTGGTAAGGAAATTAAATTTACTCCAGATCTTCCAGTAATGCATTATAGCATAAATGATGGAGGGATAACAATCAAGACATGCATAAAAATGTCTCAGAGAGTGCTTTAAAAGTTTAGGGCTTTATCTAAAAGAGCAAAAACCCATCTAGTAACTATGTCTTTTTTTTTTTTTCCTTGTGGATGGATTAATAAGACAAACAATGTATTAACAGCACAAATATGAAGTTTACTCTCTAGTATTCATTTATCACATGGGTCTTTTGAATCCCAGTAACCTGCATTAAAAAGCTCAATCAAAAATCCAGACAATCCAAATTACTTCACTGTTTTTGCACCCAAACAGCTAAATTCATACTCAAAAATGTTTTGATGTTTCCTATTAACTGAATATTAGGTCTACTGGAGAAACTGACAGAAATTCCAAGATATGAATGATTTGTGGAAATTTTTTCACCCTCTTTAAAATTGCTTTCAAGCACCTGGAATGCATTGCTAAGCACTAAACAGAAACAATCTTGTTTACCCTATTAGATTTCAATTTACATCAGAGAAAAATGCATTTGTGAAGTATTTATATACACAAAGAAGCATAACATTAACTGCACTGTGGAGATGTTATCACTTACAGCCACTGAGTGCCTCAACTACAAATTAGAGGACAATTAATTTAAAATAGTCCTGTACTAAAACACAGAATAAAGTAGTTAAAGCAAAAAAGCTGTAATAGTTCCCATGGTAGAATTTTTCTCTATAGGAAAGATATGAATGTTACATCTATTTACTTAACAATGAGATATTGGATCAGGTTGTAGGGTAGGGCTGACTTTACACAACACAGGGCCTTAACTAAGATTTAGAGGCACAGCTCTACATTAATCCCAAATTTGCCTCTGCCCCACCTTGAGGTCCTGTTTTACCTCCATCTCTACTGCCTTGTTTCCCGCCTCTTGACATGCGTAAGTGAAGTCATTAGGTCCTCTTTTACAGGGTTACAAGCAATCGAAAATTACTTGATACATGCTTTGGGGTAAGAGCTTGAACACAAGCAGTTGTGGCAGAGCCACAATCCCTGAAGGTGGAAAAGGGGGAGGGTTGGACTAGTGCGGCTCCGAACTCTCGCTGCATCACCGTTGTGTAAGACCTGCTCTGGTGGCCTGCAAACGCTCACCCACGTGAGCATCTCTGCTCATGACATGCTCTCCAGTGAGTTCCAAGTACAAAACACAGATGCAAGTTGCTCATGCACTTAAGCATTTACAGATTCAAAGCCTTGGCTTTTGCCTTGGCCTCAGATGAGGAAAATCATGTCTGATCAGGGCCAAACTGTTTCAATTACATATTTAACTTTTCAGTAAGCAAACTGTTTCTTATGGAATAGATTTTTTTTTTATATAGTGCATTTCTCCTTTCTAAAATTTTCTTTAGACATCTGTGTAGAAACCCATTGCAAATTAGCAATTACAATCAAGAGATAACTTTTTACATAGAAATAATTTTATTCCTTTCTTAAGAAAATAGACTTGGGTTTGTGATTTGATTTTTCCCTTTGTTTACTTAAATACTAAAATAAGTTTATTTTAGGTTATTAACTTTAGGCTATATAAGGTTTTTCAGCATATTCAAATATATCTGTAACCTCAGTCCATACAGTAGGAAAAAAGAATGTATATGTCTGTAACGAATAATATATATGCATTAAACAAAACTGTTCCTTCTTGAAGGACAGAACACTCGTATCTCAGGTAACTGTGGACTTTACACAAATATTGCTCATATTGCTTTGCAGTATTTTGCAGGAAGACTAGGGGCTTAAACCAGACATTTTCTGTGCTATTCCAATGACACTGAAGAAAAACAGTCACTCACATTAGAAATTTTCAACTGCCTAGGTAAATTCTTACAATTATTCATTTGGCTATTTTTCATCTTTAAATATGTTCTTTTTAATTTAAAAATGTTATTTTTAGTTTTAAAACTAAAAAGAGGATTAATGGCAGAGAATTTCTTTACAGTGGCAAAAATGAGTGAATTTCACAGCAATTATAAGGTACTGCATGATTTCCCATAGCCTTCCCCAATGATTCCTTTTGTGTCATTATTTCCCCAGGAAATATTAATCTGTGACTGCAGTAAAGTAAATCAACAGCTTTGCATTACTTCACAATAGTGTTGCTGTTAATGTTTTTCACCTCTAATGATGAAGAGAGATTTCCTGTAGTAAAAGCTGCACATATATAAATGTAACTAAATTAAAATTGTTGGAAAGCACACCGCTGTTTTCCCAGGAAACTAAAAAATAGTGTAAAAATAGCCTTAATAAGTGACAAACAACTTTAATTAAAAAAAGGGGTTACAGCCAAACGCTCCTGCTGCCTGTAATAAAGCTGTAATTGGTAAGCTACTTCCTGCAAACAAGTCCTTATACATCCAGGACTCAGATGAGCAGAATGATTGTATCATCCAGAGTGATATTAATTCTGAAGAAAAACTGGGACTTCTGAATTATTAAGGAAGACTGTCACTGAAGTTTTCATTGAACATCCGTATCCTGAAGCCATATAAATGTCACAAAAAGCCACAGCACTTTGGCTCTGATTGAGCACAATTCTTAACCAGCCAATGAAACTACATCTATATTTAAAGCTAAGCATGTGCATACTGTTCCCTGCTGAATCAGGCCTCAGATTCCACCTTCACTGTATGAATCTGTGATTATCATATTTCTAAGCAGAACCCAGGGTCATAAATTCCACAGGAAAATGCTTATAGACCTCAACAGAACCTGTTTTGTCTATATAGAGGGAAAAGTACTACAAGCTAATCTAGGATGTGAATTTATAGTCCATTTACTGTTCCATGCTAATTCCCCAGGTGAACATTCAGTGCCTTTTTTCATTATAACTTTACACACTTCCAAAGTATATTGTTCAACAGCAAACAAAGATTTTTTTTTTTTTTTTTAATAAGGACTAAGGATCTGTTTACACTGAGATTCTTGGGAAGATATATGTAAATTTACTTTGTAGATGGATGAGTTATGCCACATTAAATATCTGAGAGGATAGTCCCATATGGAATTAAAATAGCTTTAATTTAATTTAGTTTAATCAACTTCATGAGTAAAATAAATAAAATGAAACGAAGGCTACTTTAATTCTGAATGAGAGTTCAGTGTGGCTTAAACAGCCGATTGACAATTAGTTAATTTAGATGAACCTTGTTGAGGACCTCCAAGTAGATGAGCTCTGACAGTGTCGAAACAGAAATAAGAAGGGACAGGAGGTATTGTATAAATGTTCCCCCTCATCTGCAACACATTGATATGGGAGAAGGCAGAGAATATTTGTGCTGTGTTTTCAGACTGGCTCCTGAACAGCTAATTGTGGACATACTTTAAGAAGATGCCATCCCCATGGTACCTTTGGAGCAAGCGTTGGTACAGCTCCTTGCACACGATTCTATTACAATCACTTGTTAGTTTCAAATGAATCCCTGTGTGCTGACTGGCGAGAAGGGGGCTGAGACCTGGGGGGAGGCCAGGCACTCATCCATCCCTGTGCTAAGCAGGACAACCCTCAGCCCTCACCCTTCCCCGGCGGCGCGGCAGTGCTCAGCACCACGGACAGCTCCCCAGCACCACGGACAGCTCCCCAGCACCACGGACAGCTCCCCAGCACCACGGACAGCTCCCACCCCGCCCGGCTCCACCCGCTGTCCCACCGGCCGCTCTCTCTGCCGTGATTTTT
This sequence comes from Pluvialis apricaria, assembly GCA_017639485.1. Taxonomy (NCBI): domain Eukaryota; kingdom Metazoa; phylum Chordata; class Aves; order Charadriiformes; family Charadriidae; genus Pluvialis; species Pluvialis apricaria. The sequence goes on along the minus strand of CM030008.1, from coordinate 9,258,092 downwards.
AAGCCTCGCAAAAGGCCTGTCCAAAGAAATGCCTTTGCGTCGAGATCCAAGGGGTAAAGTGACAAAACAAGGGTCATTCTGAAAGTGCAGCGTTCAGGCTGGGCTCTTCCAGGCCACTCAGAGGATTATTCTGTTTCCTGAGAACCGGGCATTCAAATCTCATCGAGAGGTTTTTGGAAAACCTCCGACTAAGCAGCAACTTTTATCCTTTAAGAAGGATGCCTACAACATCACTCAAAGCTTACTTAACTAACTAGTTGATTCTGTGATTCCAAATGACCAGGCCTGAAGGTAAGAGCAATTGAAGTACAGACTTGTTTTTCTTCCTCACTTCTCTAACTAAAGCCTGCTGAGGAATTTTGGCAACATTCGGCCTGCATGTGGAAGCACCTTTCTGGTGTGCCCTGCTGTGAGTTAAATCTACTTGAAATTAGGTGGTTTTACTCTAATTTCTAAAGGCATTGTGTGTGCATGCATGGGGAATACAAATACCACTTCTCAATAAAAAGAGTGAGCAAACCTGCTTTTGCACAGGAGCAGAGTGCTGACATTTTGGTGTAAGTGCTGAGCTGGACTTAAAATGGAAAAGGAAAGCAGTAAAATAGCGCACAGAATCAGTGCTTTTCTATAGTGGCTGTCACCCAAGGATCTCCAAATGCTTTAAAAGCAACTCTTCAGCAAGCCTTACAATACTCCCGTGTGATAGACAAATGTTAAGTTGCCCACTTTACAAATGGGTAAACACAGATACAATGACATCAGTTAGAGTTTGCTGAAATAGAGATTTTTTTGCCCCAAAGCAGCTGCATCAGTGCAAATCCCTGGCACAAATATGTTACAAAAGAGCACTATGCCTTATTCTTCAAAACAGGATCATACTGCATCAGCAACAAGCTGCATACTAAACTGAGGGACCACATCTACTCACAGTGTTGCTCCAGAATACCCTAGTCTCCAAAAGAGCGAAAATAGACACCCCCTCCACACTTGTCTGACAGACAAGCAGTCAGCTTTGGTATACGTGAAAAGAAACAGAGAAAGCATGTAGTAAAGTCAGCTCAGAGAGGGACAGAAAATGCAGATAAAGACAGACATGATAAGAAGAAAAAATAAATAGAATAGAAAACCCTAAGTTACGTTCTACTCCCTTTGCTGTCTCACAAAATGGGGACCAAATATTAAATTTGTTCAGGTTTGCAAGTCTGTAACAGTAACACCTGCAGCAGCTGTTTTGGCACCCGTATTAATACTTCACCTTTAGACAAATTTGAAAGATCAATATACTGTGAGTTTCCACAAGAGACAGTAATTAAAAAAAATAATCCAAAATCACCCAAACCCTCAAATGAAGTAATTCTTTGATATTATCTGCCCAATGACTGCTTGAAGTTTAATTGCTCTAACTTTTAGCAATGAATAATAGCCACCTATAAAACAATCTGATTAGAGAGCACAGATTCCATTTGTTATAATTAAAAATCTTGTTCGATGTCTTTCGCTTCATTGGTCATTTATGAAAGCAGAGTCATTTATGAAAACGATAATCAGGGTCATTTATAGGATCACTCCATCCTACTCACAGCTCCACAAGTCTCTGCTGTGCAATGCTGGGGCAGCCCAAGTGAAAAGGGAACAAAAACACCCTTTGCATCAAAACCATCCTTTGGTCTATCTGGGTCAGTTTGCTAATAGCCATGATTTTTTGTCATTACAACACAGAAGACTGCAGATAACACAGCTAGAAAGACATGGTCCTTATGCACTGCAGCTTGGAGATGAAATTTTTTTTTTTTTTTGCTTTAAAAAAGCCACATCACCTCATTCTCAATAGCAGTTGGCACCCAAACTCTGTGACAGCTTTTGTGTACAGAAAAATGTAACTACCTCGCCAGCGGTTACATCTAGTGCTTTGGAGTCAATATTTATCAATTACATTTTGCAAAAATATATATAGAAGTGCTCCTTGCCACATTGCTGAGTGCAAAAATAGTAAGAAACAGGAACACCGCAGTGTAACATCCAAATTATCTCCTGGTGAAGTTCAAAGACTGTACATCAACTCTACATCACAACAAAGTAAGACCATGACCTAGATATACACCATAACCCTGTAAACGTACAGGGACATAAACCATGAGGAGGGCATGACTTTCATCCCACCGTACACTTGTGATCACAGGAAAGGCCTGAAGGAAGTAGAGGGCGGAAGCTAGGTCTTCCAGGCTGGGGAGAAAATCAACCAGGTTAGGACTGCAGTTAAAAACTTTGTTACTGATGCTTTCAGAGTTATTTTCGACAATGATCCAGAAACACACAGTCCATGCAAGGAGTAAGAACATTGTAAGAACTCAAACAGTATTTAACAGACAGGGAACTACTGGAGAGAGTCCAGCGTAGGGCAACTAAGATGATTGAGGGATTGAAGCACCTCCCTTATGAGGAAAGGCTGAGAGAGCTGGGACTCTTTAGCCTGGAGAAGAGAAGGCTGAGGGGACACCTTATTATGGCGTACAAGTATCTAAAGGGTGGGCTGAAGGAGGATGGAGCCAGACTCTTTTCAGCGGTTCCCAGTGACAGGACAAGAGGCAATGGGCACAAGTTGGAACATAGGAAGTTCCGTTCAAATACACAGAAAAACTTCTTTACGGTTAGGGTGACAGAGCACTGGAACAGGCTGCCCAGGGAGGTTGTGGAGTCCCCTTCTCTGGAGATTTTCAAGACCCGTCTGGATGCAGTCCTGAGTAATGTGCTCTAGGCAATCCTGTTTTAGCAGGGGAGTTGGACTAGATGATCTCTAGAGGTTCCTTCCAACTCTGTGATTCTGTACATGAATAATACTTTGCAAATTAGCTCCAAAGAACTCATTGAATGCAATGCTTCAGCACTTTTCTTCTTCTTTTCTTTTACCTCCTTCTAAAGCTCACAGGACTTAGAGTGCAAACTTTGAGGTGTCTGGTTTAGGAAAAAACAGCAAAACCACTGGGCCAGCTTTTGTGCATAACTCTTTTCTGAGTCAGCTGGCACCATTCTTGTAGATAGCTGCCAGCTACCCTGGGACACTGGGATCTCACACCACAAAGTCACACTCCTGAGAATACATCATACGCACTACCAGCCACGCAAAGCTGCCATGTAATAAGGATTACCTTAAGTGATAGCATTTCTCTAGGAGCTATTTGTCTAAAGCCAACACACACATCTCAGCAAATTTGGCAAGGCAAACAAGGACAGAATAAATTGTACTTTGAACAAATGAACAGAGGTGGGATAGTGATCAAGGGCAAGTTTAAATGCAGTCGGGGTGCACCAGCAGCTCTGATATATCTATACAACCTGGGTCTGGGATGATATTAGACTAGTCATGAGAACGTGCTGTGCAGAGCAGGTGCCTGACCCAGATTCACTGTCAGTGGCTGACTACTTGAAAACAGGATGAAGAGTGTCTTTATGCGCTGTGGTTTCACCCTGGGCATCGTTTCCTTCTCTTTGCTCCTCTTGAAAGACACAACTGCATATGATATGCACAGAGAACTAAGATCTAAATGGGTGGTACTGAAACCAGAGTGAATACCCAATGTGGGATTTGGATGCCATGTTCAGCTAGGCTTGTTTGAAAGTTTTTTCCATATGGAGAACTTAGAATGGTCTGCTTGAAACCAACCCATGATGTATGCCAAGGACTTTAAGGATACCTTCAGTACTCATCAGCGCACTCTCCATTATGAGTGGAAAGTACGTTCTTACAGGAATATTCATGGCTGCAAAGGAGCTATTGCATTCTTATTGTGAAAGTTGTAATAACTCCTCTGGAATCATCTCAGATCCAATGGGATATCAAGACAAAGCAAGCTACGCACACCCCTTACAGACGGCAAACAGCAGATATCTGTGTTTCTGATGAAGACAACAAAACAAGATACTCCTTACTATAACACATTTCTATCTTGTACAAAGTTCTAGACCCAATCCTGATCACATTATTTATACAAGCACCCTGAAAGGAGTCAATTCATGCTTGAAATACCATGCTGGATATTAAAGGAGTTGTGCATGGAGATTGTGGTCTTGCATAACACAAAAGGCTACAACAGCAAAGGATGAATTAAGTACTGACTAATAGCTTGTGTCTAAATATGCTTTCTTCAGTAAGTTCAATTTACAATGCATTATAATGGTATTGATAGGTTATAGATGGATGGGGAAATTATGTGCTAAAAAGCAAAACCAAGGTGAGGAAAGGAAATTAAATCTCCATGTAGCAGAAGAATTATTCCAGTATTTGTCTTCCTTCCCAAGCAAAATGAAAACAAGGACTGTTGAAACTTCCCAGTAAACAAAATTTCAGTTCACATCAATCAAAATGTCTCATTATATTAAAACTGAAATAATTAATTTTCCACATATTATTTATATAACATAAAAGCAAACAACCACCAAGGATTACATTTCAAAGTTTCTTCCAGTTGTCAGACTTTGGTAGAGTGCTTTAATTCCTCTTTTTCTAATCAAAGCATTATCAAAACCGTGATATTCTTATAAGACGGTTAATGGTGCAAATACAGAAGAAAATATTTGACCTGAAAATTTTATACTAGATTCCACTATCAGTCAGAATTTTCTCATCCACTGAAATATTACCAATTTATTAATACGTAGGATATTGCCTGATCCAGTTAAAAAAGTAAATTGCTGTGCACCAACTGTGACAAATATTGCTTAGATTCATAATAAAACCCTAACTCAGACACAAACATGGACATGAATAGAAGACATTATGCTCAGTTTTCTTTGTAATTCAGAATAAACTTGCTCTACGAGTGTAACTCAACTACTACTGTACAGATTTACATACTCCTATAATCTCTTACTGAACACCGTATCTTCAATAGATCGATGACATTTGTATCATTTAATATAATTCTAAGTCTAGACAAGTACTTAAACAGCACAGTAAGACACAGTTTATGTACAAAACAAATACAGATGGATAGTATGAGAGCTTAAAATACCGCAGTCAAAATATACAAAGAAAGGGAATGGAAGAAATTATCATCCCTATTTTACAAATGGAGAATGGAGGTAAAGACCAGCAAGAAGCTCCACGCAGGGTGCGGTTACCGCAGAAGGAGGTGGTAGAGCTGCCCTACACTGACACAGCTATCCTGTGCACGGTGGCATTGAGCGATTTGCCCAAGGTCACACAAGAAATCAGTATCATATTGTCTCTAAATTCAAATTTATTGCATGTCAAGCCAAGCGTAGTCACTGCAGGACAGTGTTTCTCCTCAGAAACCATACGTGTCAAAGCCTGCACGAAGAGGATACATTGAGGATACCACAATGGCCACTGCTCAGTATGGTTTCCTATAAGCATTACACTTATTAGCATTTAAATATGTTTTTTGTTTTAAATTTCATTTTTTTTATGACTAGATCAGATGCAATGCCACTGGTTAAATATCACACACTCTCAATCACATGCAAAGTCCCTACACTTTCCATTTTAACAAATCACCGTTATCTTACACGTCCTGGAGCCTCCAGTAGTCAGGAAACCTTTAAAGCCATTTGACTCCATGCAGCTCCGACAGGCAAACGAAGTGGCAACAGTGAAATGTTACCACACTCTGCAATCAAAAATGGACATCAAGGGCAACATATACTGTAAGAAGAAAACCTTGTAGACTATGGGGCTCAAGTGACACATTCATATAAAAGATTTACTGTTCAGATTAACATGCTGAATTTTGATCAGACACTTTGCATTTCATTACCATAGGTTAGTCCTTCCTCTCGTTTATAGTCAAATCTCTAGACTTGCTTTTCTCCCCATGGCAGGACACATTTGCATCAACTTCTTAAGTTGCTCCATATCATAGCAATGTGACATAGGCTTTTCCGTCAGATTGCGTGACACATACTTCCACTCCAGCACGGCATACACAGAACTGCATCAGTATTCTTCTGCTTCTCACCCCAGTCTGTCCTCATTATAGCTGAGAATTGTTAGTGCCTTTCTTCTCACCATAAAGTTGTTTCTCTACAGAATCATCAATATCATTTTTGCCTCTCCTCACACCTTCAGCATACATTCCTACTGCTTGCAAACAAAACATGTAACAAACAATACCGCTGCCTTAGGACTTTCACTAACATCAATTTGCTCTGCCTCACACTCTCCTGTCCTCTTACGGATGCATAGACTCTATCATTTTACTGATGCCACAGAGTCTTGAATGGACCTTCTTGCTGCTGGTGCTTTGTCTCACCTTATATCACAAAGCAGCTCCCTGCATCTCCTCTTCACCCTTGCTGATTTTACTCTCATGATTTACAATATTTACAAGCAGCCCTTTCAAACCTAATGCCCTATTTACCCACAGAAATGATACAGCTTGGCTAGTCTCCTTTTAGAAGTGCTCCTTCTAAGAATGGAAAAGTAGTAAAGCTGATATGGGAGTCAACTAATAAAGAACTAAAGGATAGGAGATTCAAATCACAGATTTGATTGATAAAGGTAATGGTGTAGGCATACTAGTCCTAGACATTTGCAAATGTATGTGGCTTCATTATTTGAACACATTCCATCATTGGTCTCGGACAGCCTCCAGCCCCTCTGCTACCATCTTTTCCAGTCACATCTTTCACTGGCGCAGTTGCCATCATATTATTAGGGAGATCAGGAAATGGGACCTTCCCCCATTCTCATATCATCTGTGACCTACCATGACATACAGATCCTTGCTGTTAGCACGCAGCGAATGAGAGATGTCAATTCCTGAGTATGCATGAAATTAGCGTTAACAAGCCCCAGTGCAAGACCTTATGGAAGAAGATGGTATTTACTAACAAAATCTGAATGTGCTCACACTCATTCTCTCATAGAGTTCATTCATCCCACTGTCACATGCACCAAGATGTGTGTGTTCAAGTGGTCTGCCCGAGAGAATTTGTATGTGTCACAGCAGACAAGGAATACCAACTATTAAGTCCTCATAGCAACACTTGAGTTTTTCTTGACTAGCAATGGCAACCTAGTTTTTTGGCAGGTCTTTTGTACCTTTTATGAGCCAACAGTTGATAAGGGATGGTCCTGTGTTTCAGAATCTTGCCTACTTAGGCATTCATAAATGTTAGCAAGATTGCAGCTCATTACCTGGCTTTGCTTGTATGGACCATGTCTGAAAATATATACATCTGTTTGGATGTAGGAGCTTGTGGGCCGAACAGCAGAAGGAATTGGGCTAGTGTGCACGATGTGCTAGTACCTTATGGCCTTTTAGTGTCCTTAGAAAGCAGGGTCTTGTTCTGGAGAGATGCCTGTACCGTGACTTTTATCAGAGCCCAAGCCTTCTGGGCTTGACAGTGCAGCACATTCCTCAGTTTTATTTCTGGGAACAGTGTTCTTTATTATCGGTACATGACATTCTTCTCACACTTATTTCACTATTTTTTCCAGTGTTTACAGAAACAGCATTTGCATCTGTATTTCATTCATACCAATCTTAATATTTCTGTTACAAGTCTTTACATGTTTAGTTACATGAGAGGAAAAGTGGCTTACTATGAGAATCTCCACAAAGAGAAAGCACAAGATACTGAACCTAGCAGAGTGGATGTGCCACTCTGACACATTTACAAGGCACAAGAGAAATAATTGAATTCACTTTTCAGACAGTAAATGTGTTTACTGGGCTAAGCTTATGTGATTCAATGCACTCTACCAGCCTCAAGCACAGTTTCTCCTACATATACTAATGACAAAGACGCTACGCTACGATTACTTTAGATAGCTGGGAACTAGACTCTGTATCCTCCAATCCAACACTTCTATGCATTGCAAGTTCTTGATGTGCCTCTGCATGAATTCACCAACTGCAGCATTCTTTGACATATGGACTCTACCCATAAACAGAGCCTGCGTGTGTCCTGACTACAAATTTAGCTCCCTCTTCATTTCACTCCAGAAACCAGGACTTGAGTGTCCGTGCTTCATACATGGCAATTTACCTCTAAGCTGCTTTCCAAGCAAGGCTGCTAGCTCCCCACAAAAGGCACAGTTCACAAAGACAGTCCACTCCAGAGCCTGCCCCAGAGAGACTGTGCACGCTTAGGCCACATCTCCTCCTCCCGCGACTTTCCTCCAGCCTTGTCTCAGTAGACGTTGCACTTTCAACCCCTGCGTGCAACACACACACGTCCACATGTCACAGAACAAAACCATCACTCAGAAGGACTGAATCCTGCCTTTTGAGCTGAAAATACGCACACAAGTTATTTCAATTCCAGTATCAATGAAGTCACTTGGGGACCACAGAGGTTCCTGCCAAGTGGTGTGCAACATGGACTCCATCAGTCACCTCCAGAGAGTGCCTGAGCAGTGTGGTCACAAGCTGGTTCACAGCAACTGCTCATGCAGCTGGGGCTGTCTTCCTCCTACAGCACTCAAAGATCAGCAAGCAGGCAATGGATGTTAGCAACCATCAATAACTATCAATTTAGGATAGATTCAAACTGTGACTGAAGATTGTAAGCTTCCCCATGCCCAAATGCAAATTGCCCAAAGCCTTCCGGTCTTTCCATTGTTCTGCCTTTCTTTAGTCTCATCTATTTGTAATGTGTCTTCTTTCATATAGCAGGAAGCAGAGAGCTCAGGGTAGCACTACAGCCATTTGTCACCGTTCTGCAGATTAGCCCACTGTCTCAATGTTTTCCGTGATGTCACTGTTAATATGCAATGCTTCACAAGGATGTAACTCCTTAAGAACTTAACAGGTTAGGTTAAAAAAAAAACACCAAACCGGAATGTGAAAATTAAATACTAGAGAAGTTTCTAGAAACCAGAGATTCCAATGTGATAGAACTGTATAAACAGGAAAAATAGGGAACCTTCAGAAGAAACCAAGGCAGCCTCTCCCTGAAGATACTGGAAAGCTAAATTTTGTGCCACTGAATTCAGCTAAAAAGATCATACTCCTCCTCATCTATTTAATATCTCCCTAAAAGCGTGTGCTTTTTCTCCTCATTTTAACCCATCAGAAGGCCTGAATGGCTAATATGATTCTCACTGCTACGTTTTTACACCTTTGCAAGTTGCTTCCAGGCGTACTGTGGCGTCATTTTCCTTTCTTCATTTGGTAAATAATCATCCCCTTATTTCTACAATGGGACTCCATCTCATTTCACTTGCTTTAGCGAATAGATAGATAGAACACCTTTGACTTCATGTAATTTTGCCTTTTCATGCAAGACTTTGGAGCATCAAGCCTCCCCCCTCCCCCGTACTGAATTAGAATTCTTTTGATTCCTTTTTTTTTTTTATTGTAGATACAGGCCTGATAGACTCTGACTAACATTGCAAAGAAACCTGTAAGGACATTATATTTTATGAAAAATATCTGCAATTTATACTTACAGCCAGCTTCAAATCTTGAACACTCCAAATCACGGTCAGGTGAGGTTTAGGGACAAACACATGCATAATTCATGAAAGCACAGCCATTATTGGTAGCTCTATAGAATAAATAGTCCTTGGTAGACACTGTGCATTTGAAGGATGCACCATATTCATGCTAGCAATATGGAGCCAAATTGGTATTTATGGTGTACTCACAATCCATTCAATTCTGTTTCCATTTGAACACACTGGTGAAATACAGTGCAATATTCTGTTTCAGTTACAAGCAAAAGATACACTACTTCAGGCAGAGCTCCCGATAGCCGGAGAGCACAGAAGAGCTGATGACTGCACGGAGTCCGCTAGGGATCTTGTTATGCCAATCTAATTAACCTGGAAAATGCTCAGCTAGCACCATGCTCTGGGCTCGCACACAGATGGAAAACGGGCTGTTCAACTATTGTGTGTGCAAGGCAGACTCCTCATAACTCCCAAGTCAGCAGAAACATTTAAGCATATGCTTACCATTAATGTTAAACAGGTGCTTAAGTACACTGCTGAACAGGGAACATAACAAGGAGCACGCCTCTGGAGTACGTGATTTCTGCTTTAATTGCTGTTGCATACATACAGGTTTTATTTATTTGTTGCCCTTAGATATTACCAACAGCCTCCTTTCCCTACCAAGACCACGGTTCTGTTAAAATCTGAATAAGAAAAAGGTGAGAGATGCTGTCTTTATAAAAAACCAAGGTAAGACTGTAAAACAGAAGATACCGGAACAAAAAAGGAGATAAGTAGATTTTATTTTTAAAATTTCTGGAATCCTGTATAGTTTTTGATTCCTACAAGAATGTCCAAACCCAACTGAATAGTACCCTCCTTAGTAAAGTTTTTAACTAATAGGAAATGTAACTGTACGTGGTTAATGCAAATTAAATAAAATACACAGAGAATAACACAAAAGCAACGGGGAACATAACATGAACTTCCCTTTTGTGAGAAAAACTCTCAAATAGTGAGATCAGGACAGATTCAGTCATACCGATATGAACTACAATTAATTTTTTAACTACTGCTCTACCCACAGCATTTTACATTTTCTTCGTGTGGACCATAGATCCGGTTTTTAACAGAGTCAATAAACACAGAGCTCATGAATAGAAATACTCCTGCATTACAATCATTCGCTTTACAAACTAGATCTTCATAAGAGGTACTTTCAGCCCCCTCACAGCCGGATGAGAAGGCATTAATATGAGCATATTTTTCACATCCTCGTAATTAGGCACAAGAAAAGAGCAATACAAGCTTATTTCTAGGTTACTTTGGTTATATCATACAATGCAGAAGAACTACTCAGTATTTACAGAAAACATGCCACGCTATCAATTTTTTTCCCCATTTTCAATAACTTCAGTCCCAAATGATAAACAAATAAAAATGTTTCATTTCCAGAATGTTCTCCAGTTTATCATCATCAGTGAAAACAAAAATAAGCAAAAGCGCAGGCATGCAGCATGCTCTGTGAAACATCTGACAGAAGAGTGGATGGGGTTCTCCATGGGGGACAACTTACAAAATGGGATGAAGTAAAAACTCCAGAGTGCTTTTCTTACCCTGCAGCATCCTCTGGGTTAACTACCCAACTCTGCTTTTCTTCTGCTTGCTTTCTTACCCTGCCCTTCACTTTTTTTTTTTTGTCAACTCCAGCATATTTCACTGTTTGCTATCTTTAAAAAAATACTGAAAAACCTTAGTGACACAGAATGTTGTGGGGTTTTATGTTGAGACTCAGGTCTAAAGACACCTGAGCCTCAGATGAATTTCTTACTCATTTCTGCAGGAGTAGTAAACCCGTTAAGTTCAGCAAAAGTTTTGCTTGAGTAAGTGCTGAATAATGATTACAGAATGAGGCCATCTAATGTGTGACTGGAATTCATGCCAAGTCTAACTGTCTCTACACATGCCTGAGTTGACAAAATCTTCTGGCCAGTATTGCCTGTGACTTGAGAGGGATTTTTCACAGCATTGACCACTCTGCTCACCACCCAGGACTTCACCTGGGTGTGCAACATTCACCACTGCAGCTAATCCCTCTCTTTTGAATGGTCAGTTTTCTCATACTTGCTTTGACTGAACATTTGGGTGCGTCTCAGAGTAACCTCGAAAGTCATTATTCTGTAATAATTAGAGATGAAAGGGTGGAAATACTTCATAGTTGGTAATAAAGTCAATAAACATTCAGTCACACCACAAAAGAGGCCTTATTACAAACAAAATCCTGTATTGCTTGCTGGACATGCACTGAGTTTATAATTCTTCTATGGTGCCTCATAAGCATACAGGTTGAGAACCACCTATTTACAATTGAGGGCTAAACTCAGATTTAGCTACACATGCAATAATTCTCACCCCTGGTCAAAATACCACAGGTGATTCCACTGCTCTTGCTTCCACCAGTGACTTCCATAGCAATGAAGAGGATATCACTGGACATACAGATCCCACAGGGAACATTTTGTGCTTGGAAAGCACCTGCAGGATACACTCTTCTTCCCAGTGCACAGCAAAAGCATTACAATGCAGTCACTCCAAGAATTCCCAGGACCTTACCAGTAGTACCACGGGTGCACAAAGCCAGTTTTTGCAAAAGCAGAATTTTAACATAATCTTGACAATCCACTTTGAGGGCAACCAGGACACTACAAATGCAAACTTTGCTTGCTACAACGCAAGCTCTGCTGGCCACAATGTCCCTAAAAGGGTGGAAAATCCAAGGCATCTACAGGTGAATGCATGCTACAGCTGGGACATAGTTATCAGTGTATTGTAAGCATTTGGCATCTAATGATTTAGATTTAGTCTGCAAATTAGATTTATTTTAAAAATTTTATTCTCAACTGCAGCCTTTTCAAAATGAACACTACAGGCACCTGCTAAACGTGATGCTCCATTGGGAAGGAATGCCAAGGTTCCTAAGTGACAGCATTATGCATTAGTGGATTACACAAGATTTCCAGTACATAAAGCAATTTAATAAATGGGCTTTGCTTGTTAACCTCACGTGAGTCACTGTTTAGTACAATAACGTACGACAACACACATGCAAACACACAGACCTAGAAGAATAAATGCCATGTATTGCGCTTGTGATGCCGTTAAACTCTTTGGATTAAGTAATTTTAAAGCTAGACGTGCATTATAATGTTCTAGAACAGCACTGTATACATGCAAATCATGGACCAAGAATTTCTGCAGCAAGATGGCATCTGGCTGAGATGGACCTCCTCTCTTGCTAGAGCTGGACTGTGGTGCTGGGAGACCCAACCTGCTTCTGCACAAGCATGCTGGGACCTGGAAAGAGCAAAGCTCCAAACACGCAGCTCGTATCCCCACATCCCACTGCAGATGTGGTTGACAAACCCTGGATAGATATGCAGAGCAGTACTTGTCTCACATAACTGCAGAGGCCTAATGGGGTGCTTAGTGTCATTTGAGATGCTCTGGAATATCTATAACTATGTTTAGCAACAGACTCAAGACTTGGCTATCTGCAGGGTAGATGTTTACGGTTCAGCCTGTACCCCGTATTTCCTTCAGTCTATGGAGAGAAATTGGCATTTAAGAGTGAAGGTCCTCTGGCCTATTTTACATGTCTACATGAAGATGGGATGAATCATGCCCCAGACTCCACTGACTAAATTACAAAGAGCACCCAGGCTGACTTACTTAAATGTAAATGTCTACGTTGAAGAAGTCAATGTTTAGTCAAGGAATCCTAACCCCATCTTGTTCCACTGAAGAACTTCAAAAGCCAGAGAAACTACTGCACTCCCACAGAGACTGCTCCGTTAGCTCATCACCTTCACTGTAAAAACTGGGCACTTTATCTTCTAGTCCAAAATGCTCTGACTCCAACTTCCAGCTTTGAATCTTGTTCTGCTTTTGTCAGCTACATTAAAGAGCTTGTTGCTACGAGCAGTCTTGTACCAACCGGAGCCGTGCTTAGGCATGGATTCTCTGTCACCTTCCCCTTTACCTAATCAGTTAGACCAATATGGAATACAAAGCTGTGCGACCTCCAAGATATACAGCAGTGACACTTAGCGCAAGGGAACATGCTATGAAGTATCTTCTGGGACTCGTTCAACAATGCAGAGAGGGGAACTTTCCTCATCAAATAAAGCCTCAGGCCATCAACCTCTCCAAAACATACATTTTAGGTATTTATCTTAAGAAAGATCAAGCAAATTCAGATTTCATTAACAGACAAAAGTAACCTCTCAAATATGGATGACTGCAATGCTGTCTTCCTGACGGCACAGACAGCTCTACGGCTCTGTTGCTGCTCAGGGCTTTACTGAACGACAGCTGAGTGGGCAGCAGTAAAATCCTGACAGTCCCTTCAATTTCTCCTCTCTTAGTGTTTGGAAGAGCAGTGAAGAGATTCATAAAGAGAGGGGAGGGGATAGGGTACCTTGTGAACAGTCAGACGACTCAGAGGAGGGAGGGAAAGAGAAACGAACCCAAAATTATTCCTATCTCAGTGCAAGCAAGAGGAAGCAGAGGAGCTGCTGGGTAATATTGAAGAGAGAGATGCAGGTGGGAGACCCACCATCAGATTCAAGATTTTGAACCTTCCCAGTTATGAGAATTAAAGTTAGACCACAAGCCTCCTTTCATTCTCACATTGCTAAATAGCAAGCTAGCAACGTGGACAGCTTCACCCGACTCCCAAAGTTATTCTGAGACAGCCCGGCCCCGTGTGTTTCTCATGGGACCTGCAACTTCAGTGGATCCCTTTATAATACATAAGTCTGTGGGCAGACTCTGCACTTCTATCCCCTAAGCAAGGATGTACCTAAAGGGACACTCTACATTAAACGGACAACATTAGGATCCCGCTGGCTATTTCCTTGTGGAGCTGTCTGCCATCCCACCTTAAATGTGCAAAGACTCTTAATTTCCATCAGCCAGCAACGTGACATTAGAACAGGCCCAGCACATCTTACAGCTTTTCCACTGGGCTACAATGCAGCAATTCCAGTACCTCTTATGGATTGTACACCCTACTGCATACATTATCCTAACAAAGGGGAACGCTTGTTCCCCTTTATGCCTGACCCAGAAAGGATACCAGACTGTTACAGTCCTTAAAACACAACTTCGCCTCTCACTAAGCAGCAGCAGCCACTCCAAGATTTTCTGCCGCAATTTTTGCTGTAGTTTGGCAAGTGAATTTCTGCCTGGCTTTAAACTTCAGTTGAAGTCATGATGGCTCATCTGGGAACTACTACCATAATTCCCCTGCTTTCAGCTCTGGAGGTCCCCGTGTTTCAGCTGAGGTAGTAGACAGCTAAAGAATAGCACACAAAATCTGGACTGCATTTGGCTTCTAAATCAAGTGGCATCTGAGACAGAGGGAAGGACAAAGTAGCAGGGAGTCTGTGCTGGATCAGAAACTCCAACACCTACTTTCTGTGTGGGAGTTTCAAGAAAAATTAATCTCCATGCAGCTTCTTTACCCCATGGTAGCACAGCTGCATTCTTGGCTGAGAAGCATTACACCATGTTTCAGTGCACTGTGATTGATCACCGCAAGCAATAACCCTGTAGGTAAAATAGGGCAAATAAGGGAAATTACAATGGAACTTCAGCATCTTTTATTTATGTTTTTAATATGAATTTAGTGCTCGTGAGAGGCATCAGAAATACAAAATGAGCAGGAGCAACGCTAGATTTCCTACTTGGCTGCAGCAGTGTGTCTCCAGGAAAAGCAGGAGCGCTCCAAGGACAGAGCAGGTTAGTCTTCATGCCATTTGTACTCTTGAGGTCTCTGAGGCCTCAGAGATGCCAGCAGAGTTCCTAGGTGACCGTATTTGCCACTGGGCTTATTTTTACCTGTTTTTATGTGTACATCCAAACTGCAGCTATCAGAGTTGGGATTTAAATGGTCAAACTAAACAGCTAAATCTCCAGACTCTTCTACAAGTGCTCTCAATGAACCAGAACTGCCCATTTTGCCCTATTCATAAATTTTTCATCAGAGTAAAGTAGAAAAGTGATGCATCCATCACAGTTCCTCTTGGTAGTTTCCAAATATTAGAGCGGCTGCTGGCTAGACTGAAATTCAGAACAAGAGTTTCACAGCAACATCGTTCTAACAGAGGTAGCTAGCTGCAGCAGAGTGCTCGCTCCTTTCACTGACAACTAAACATGCCAAAATAACAGCATGCTCACAGAGAGCACATTAAATTTTGCCTTCAGTACCCCTCTGCACTCTCACTAAGCCCATTGTTTCCACTCACCTAATTGTCTACATCTGAAGGTAGTAGCTCCTTTTTATCTTTACTGTACCTGTAACTCTACCAAATTGCATTCTCAGGATTTGCATGAGTGTATATAAAAGAATAATCTGGCACTACTCTAAAGGTCCTCTTCAAAACAGCTCTTTTTGAGCCATTAAAAATAAAAATTAAAAAAGCCCATGTACATGATAGATCAGTCCCTGGGAAGACACGGGAAAGAGTAGAATAAAACAAGTGTAGTTGGTATTACTGTCCTCGACCTGACAACTGAACGTGTAAGGGAAGAGATAGGAATATTTTAATGAAATAATTATATAGCTGTTACTAAGGTTAGGATCAAATGTAAGTGCATTAAATTTACCTCCAAAAGTGATAAACATTTATCTCCACACTCTACTGTTGCATACTAACTTGAAAGATGACTGTGGAAAACTCAAGGGGTACGTCAGCTCTTACTAGAAGAAATCACTGTGTATTAATCACTCCCTACAGTATTTATGTAGAATTAAGAGAAATCCCATTGTAAGAGCTTGAACTATATCTGTACGTTACATTCCCCTGGCTCAAATGATGAATGGGAAATAGAGCAGTAAAATAAAAATAGGCACCTTTCCAGGTAAATGCTGTTGTTTAAAAAAGCCAAAACAAAGCCCTGGTGAAATACTGTCCCAGGGATAAAAACATTTATCTCAGTGTCACAAGAATGGCTTCGTTTTTGCTGGTCTAATTAGGTAATAAAAAAATCACAGGTGTAGTGACTCCATGAGCTATCACCACACTTAAAAAGGGCCTGCTGCATGCCTAGGGACCAGTCTGCCAGTATTATCACTTGCTGTCACATCATTTTAAGAATGAAATAGCTCAATTTAAGAAAGATTTTTAAAGAGAAAAAAATCAATACATAGTTAGAAGCTTGTCAAGATTCTAAGCAACAGCAAAACTGCCAGAAAACAAACAAACAACAAAAAAGAAAACCATGGTGGGCTTTGTATTTTCAATGACTTCTCAAATTCTGCCAGGTAATTAATGCAATGCACACCATTGTGCACCTCCTGGGACTCAACACACGCACAACTCTGTATTCTCAATGACTGCCAGGTATGCGAGAGAGGACGCTCACAGCATTAGGTTTTGACATGACTAGTTCAGGATTCTATTTTTTTTTGTAACAAAAATGCTAAATAAGTGAAAATATATTTTTTTAAAATATAAAACAACAGCTTAAGGAAAAGTGTAAAGAAAGGAATAGTCTTAACTTGCTAGCACATCCACCAAAAGCTTATCTGAGAATTCAGGATTGGGTCCACTAATTATTCTCTTGAAGAAATATAAAATCTGTCCAAAGTTCGTAAAGCTCAAATATTCACCTAAATTTAATTCTTGCTTAAATAAACTGCAGGTCCAATTGCAACCACAGACCAGATTAACACAGAAGCCAGCTGTGTGTGCTTTAGGTGGCCCATAAAAACACAGGCACTAATTATAGCAATCATCTGTGTCAGTATAACAGTTTCCTTGTCTTGAAATTTCATTGACAGCGTCTCAAAAATGAGTTCTTCAAAGGAAAACCTTCCATTCTGGTCCAGGGAGACTGCCCGGAGTGACAGTAAGAAATAACTGTGACTTAGCAGCCTGGGGGTTGGATCCTGCTCCCATTTGAATCTGAGGCAAAAACTATTGAATCCAGCATAAGGATGTGAATTGTGGCCAGCCCCTGCTACACAGCTCTGTGAGCAGATCGATCACTCCAGCCTTTGCTCATCTCGCAGAGGTGTGGATACGCGGATCCATTTTGCCACGCTCAGAAGCACTAGCCAAAAATCCCAGCAGAAGCTCCAGCCCTTTGCTGAGTGGCAGCGGGGGAATCCCTGCCCGCTCATCATTGCCTGACTTCGGAGACCAGCGAGGAAAATGTGCAAGAGGTTTTTATTAATTCTGTGACATTGTGTATGTAAATTAAGTTAATCCTGTACTTTAATCGAACAATGTCATCTCAGGTGGTTAATTAATTTTTCTTATTGATAGAGAACATCCTAATCAAAGACTATAATGGCCTCTAGGATCAGTAGCTTAAGCAAATAATAGTCTAAATTTCCCCATGTTAAAAAAGTTCCAGCACAAGATATTTCCCAGGCATTTAAAAGGCATAATGAAAGGAGTACGATGCAGTCACACAGGCTGTGCAATTCTCCTGGGAAAATGTTTGCAGAAGTTCCTGTTCACTTCCCTTAGTTGAATTCACAGGTCACATAGCATTGCACCTTCCTCTTAAAAACTACTGCTGGAAAAAGCAATATTATTGGAGTTGGGAAAGGAGGCATTTCCTTAAAAAGCCAACAAAGCATTTTACTACAGAACTTGAAGGATGGAGAATACTTTGGCCGCTTCTTGAACACGTCAACACAAGGCATGAAGAGAAACACATACTACCTTTGTACTAAATATTAGCATTTCCCCTCACAGGGGAGGCAAAATACAGATGGGAGTGCTCTGCTCGAGAAGAGGGAGGTGGCAGAAGACCAACAGGTACCCTTTACAAGCTTCAGGTGATTTGAAATAAGTTGTTTTTAAAGCACAGCGCCCCGAAGCCATCACGTTTCCCACCCTCCGCCGCACGCCCGCCCCACCTCCAGCAGCCGCCGGGGCCGCCACCATGCGGGGCACCGCACCGCGCCCCCCCCCGCCACCCCCAGCGGGTCAAGCCAGCGGGCAAAACACACAAATATATTTCCATCAGCACAAGATGGCAACCAGCACTTCTTCCGGGAGAGCAGCTGGCTTGCCTTTTTTTTTTTACCCCCCTTAAGAAAGAGAGAGCTGATTTAAAAGGCATCCCGAGTAGGTTTGTTGTTTTTTTTTAAAAAAAATAAATAGCATCAAGACGTTTCCACTAGCAATACCGGAGGAAAGGCAAGGTAACAACCTTCCTCCCCCCCTCACCCGCCCCCCCCCCAGCTTGCTCACACACACGTCCTGGTCATCAACTTGGCGAAGTTGTCCGCGGCGGAGCGCGGTGCCCGCAGCGAGCGGTCGCGCAGCGCATCCCACCCCCGGTACCGCCGAGCCCCGCCGCCCCCAGCCCCCGCTGCGCCCCTTGGAAAAGGGGGACGCCCCAGCAGCCTCCGCAGCGCCGGCGACCCTCTTCAGGAGGATGGAGGGTGTGTGTGTGGGGGACACACACACGAGAGGCACTAAGCAGAGGTGCAGCCCCCCCCCACCCCCGGCAGCTCAGCCCCAGCCGCGGGGGGCTCCGCGCCCACCGTGCGGGCTCTGGGCAGCGCCGAGCCCGAGCAGGGAGCCCCGCCACTTACTTACAGTCACCGGAGGCGCCAGCAGCAGCCACTTACCATCATGTTTCCTTGCATTTTAGCCGTTTGAAACATTGCCTTTTCCTTCATTTTTTTTTTTTTTTTTTTTTTCCCTGTGTGTGTGCGTGCGTGCGCTGCTCCCCGAGAGTTACTTAATCCAGCGGCTGGATCACTTTAGTGAAGAACCGGCGTGCACTTGCGATGGCTCTTTTTGGTGTGGAGTGGAGGGGACTACGAGCAGCAGAGGGGGAGGGTGCCTGCTTTCTTTCTTTTTTTTTTTTTTTCCCTTCCCTTTCCCCACCCTTTCAATATCTATTTTTCCTTTTGCCACAATAAATAAATAAATAAATAAAAGGCAATAAAAATAAAACAGCCCCTGTCAAGGGGGGGGGGGGGGGGACACACACAGTCGGGCTCAGTCACCACCCAGCTTCAGCTTTTTTGCCCTGCGGGAGCCGGCGGGGCGGGGTGGGCAGAAGGGAGCCGCACACACGCCCCCCGCCCCGGCCATGCCCGGCCGCCGCCCCGGGCCCGGGCGGTCCCGCCGAGCCGAGCCCACCCCGGGGGACCCAGTTCCAGAAAAGGGGATGGGGAGGGAGAAGAGGGAGGAGGGGGAGCAAGAAATAAAAAGAGGGAGCTGGAGAGGGCGAAGGGGCGACCGCCCCCTCCCCTGCCTGTGCCCGGCTCGCCGCTCTCCCGGGGGGGGGGGGGGGGGGGGGGGGGCTGCACACGCTTTTTACAAAGAGGAAAAGGGGGGGGTGAGAGAGGAGCCGCCTCTCCCGGCGTTAACTGTTCACCGGCTAGAGCCGGCACGGCCCCGGGCAGGCCACGGCTGATGCAGGGAGGGTGGGGAAGAGGAATCGCGCTGCCGCGGGGGAGCGGGGGGCGCACGCCGCGTTTCCATGGCTGCGCCCCGGCCCCGCCGCCCGCAGCCCCCCCCCCCGGCCCCGCAGCCCCCCAACCCCGCCGCCCGCAGTTCCACCCCCCCGGCCCCGCCGCTCCCCCGAGGATGCGCCGGGCTCTGTCCAGGGGAGGGGGCGCTTCCAAGGAGCCGCCCCAACGCCGGGATTTGGGATGCGGGGTGAAGCCCTCCGCCGGAACCGGCGGGTGGATGCCGGAGCTCGGCCCCACCACGGGGAAGGGCAAAAAGGCAAGGGCAGAGCCCGCGTGTGTCTGCAGCCGAACCCCGGCCGTGCACTTTGCTCCGCTCCGGCAGCATCCCCGCTTCTGTGGGGTTTACCACTTCTGTGAGCTGCAGTCGCCCGGCTGAGCTGCCCCACAGGTGGCTGGAGCAGCTGCTTGGAAGATGGTCCTCTCCTGCTGCCCTTGCAAGAACATGGCCCCTAATCACAGAATGGTTAGAGTTGGAAGGGACCTTAAAGATCATTGAGTTCCAACTTCCCCTGCCTTAGGCAGGGACACCTCCCACCAGACCAGGCTGCTCAAAGCCCCGTCCAACCTGGCCTTGAACACCTCCAGGGATGGGGCATCCACAGCTTCCCCGGGGCAAACTGTTCCAGTGCCTCACCACCCTCACAGTAAAGAATTTCTTCCTAATATCTAATCTAAATCTGCCCTCTTCCAGTTTGAAGCCATTCCCCCTTGTTCTATCACTACATGCCCTTGTAAAAAGTCCCTCCCCAACTTTCCTGCAGGCTCCCTTTAGGTACTGGAAGGGGCTATAAGGTCTCCCTGGAGCTGCCTCTTCTCCAGGCTCAACAACCCCAACTCTCTCAGCCTGTCCTCAGAGGAGAGGTGCTCCAGCCCTCTGATCATCTTTGTGGCCTTCCTTTGGACTCACTCCAACAGGTTCATGTCCTTCTTAATGTTGAGGGCTCCAAAGCTGGACATGGGGTCTCACCAGAGCAGAGTAGAGGGAGAGAATCACCTCCTTCGCCTTGGTGCAGCTTTCCAGGGACACAGCCTTGCCACCCATCCCAAAGGTTTACACCTCAGCCTGCACACATAAAAAAAAAAAAACGCTTCCAGAGAGCTTTCTCTTTTGCCTCTCCCCGATGCACCAGAACTAATTACAGCCATCTCTAGGAGAATTAGGTGCCCATTGATTTCATTTGGCATGAGCAGAACCGCTTCAGATGTTGCCCACCCAAAAGGAAAGAAGAAACTGAGAAGAAAGCACAATTTGCTTAATAGCTGGGAAGGGAAACCAAAAAGAAAAAGCAGAAACTCTTCTTGTCATCCAAGGTTTAACCAAGCCAACAGCTGGAGCAGAAGTTGTCTCTCTTTTTTCAGCAGGTGAACTGCAGACCCTTCCATGGGTCCTTTTGTTATGCCCGTCTGTAGCATCTTGAGCTCTGGTCCTTCACAGCTTGTAGCATTTTCATTTCATAGGCAATGTCTCTTCACTAGAAATAGGACACAACACGTGCAGTCCCACTGTTGCTCACACTGTATTTTTCTTTAAGCCACCCACTTGTTGAAAGGTATTCAAATACAAAATCTCTCACCTAAAACATTAAGCACATATCTTGAAAACAACAGTAATGGGAAAGCAAGACCCCAAGGCACCTGTGAGAAATGCCAATGGCAGATGATGCTGGTGCCCCTGAGGATCACCTGTGGGAGCTTTTGTCCTACAAAAACCGTCACCCCCCACTTGCAGGTCTTGATTATTTTTCCCCTTGTCTTTATTCGGGAACTGCTTACACCTCATACGTGCTGCATCTTGAGCAGGAAGTTCTTCGTTATGTTTCTCAAACTCGCCTCTCTTGCTTTCTTTACTTCAATTTTGATGTTTTATCAGGCTGTTCCTGTTGTATCTCAGTATTTTACCCTTAGGTCTTTTAATTATGTATGAACGCAAAATATTTGTTATCTGCTTCACAGTTAGTAGTCCCATTTGCCTCCTGCATTACTTTATACACCAATACAATTACTTACCGTACATTGAACTCTGGCAATAGTGTTTTTTTGGATATTTTTCCCTCAGCTTTGTCATAATGCAGTTACTGGATTTGTCTGCTTATTTTTATTGGCATAACTGTAGCAATTGCCTTGATTAAAACAGCTTTGTTTAAAGTTGAGACTACTGGCAAAATGCTTAGCTTCACCTTTGACAGTATCCAGTTGTTTGGGTTTTTTTATTATTATTAAACACCAGCCAGGGTCCATTTGGCCAGCATTTGTACATTACTGTGTTTCCATTTCTGCCATGAACTATGTCCCCATCATCATAATACAGAGATTTCACGAGAAATAGGACATTGTTTTGCAATGCTGTGCAACATGATGACATTGGTGATGCTGAGGCAAAAAAAATCTCATTATGAGAAAGAAATTCTTGATTTGCAGCTTTTAGTTCTCTCTTTTTTTTATTTCCTCATTTGACACTTCGAGAAAACAGGTAGTGAATGGTTTATCTCTGAAACTTTTATGACCAGAGTCCACCCTTGGAGGTTTCCAAAAGCCGAATGGATAAAGCCCTGAGCAACCTGGTCTGATCCCAGAGCTCACCCTGCTCTGAGCAGGACATTGGGCTAAAGACCTCTTGAGGTCCCTTCCAGCCTAAATTATCCTGTGACCCATAAGATCACAACAGTCCAAACCGAGTGACCTTTTTTGTTACAGAGTAAAATGTCTGTTTAACAAATGACTGTTGTGTCACTTCCTACAATGATTCCAAAAATGCATCCCTCATGTCCCCAAAGACCTGAGGTTCTGCCGGTCATGACTTCGGCTGATACTTTTCGTATCTGAACTGCTCTCGTTTGGCTGATGGAACAGCTAAGACTCGCTCTTGGATCTTGAAGCATGAGATAAACTGTGCTGCAGATTTGTACTCCAAGCTGTGGCCAGGTGATTCCATTGCAGACAGTCAATGAAACAGTCCTTCAGCTTTGGGACATTTAAGACAGCTATAAGTGATATTAGCACATTACTCCCTCGAGTACATCAATCCAACTGGACTCCTTTTCATCTAGCATCCAAATAACTGTTGAGCTTTTCTTCTTGATGGATGTTCTTCATGTTATTTTAATGGAAATTCACTAGACCTGCAACAAATACTTACTCTCACTGAACAAGGAATCAACGTTTTTATGATCAGGAAGTGAAATGGTGAATGCAGAAAGGTGATCTGAAACTTCTTCCACATTTTTGTAGGGAACATTTTTTACTTTCTTTGGATGATGTGGAAGGATAGTCAATCACCCTGGGACCCAAGAACGTAGTATGATTTAAGTAGCTAAAAAGCTTGCTGGTGGCTATTCTGTATTTAAGGCCAAAGATCTGGCCCAGGAAACCTCAGTAAAACGTAAAAATGTTTCTTCATGATGTCAGGCTTTTTATCAGAGGAAAGTGGTAAAAATTCATGACTTTTGCATTCATTGGCTTAGTCTCGCTGCACCTCCTTTGTCAGCAGAGTTACTTTTGATATAAACATGGGAAAGTTCAGCCCAGACTCAGCTGCATCTTAACAGCAACATCTTAAGTGAAACCTCCATACAAGCAGGGTTTTTTTCTGCAGCCTGTCCATTTGTATCCAAGGTGCATACCAGGAGGAAAACCCTGGGAACTCAGACAGGCTTTGTTTTATATCTGATCTAGAGATATTCTCCGTATCTCAGGTACTATGACAAAACCAACATGGCATCTTTATCCGCCAACATTTTATAGGACATTTTGAGGAAATGTGCTTCTCTCACATCCCTCACAGAATGAGAGATATGAAAAATAGAAAAGCCTTATAGATACTCTATTCTTTGTGGGTTTCAGTACTCTGAGGCTGTCTGTCTTTATCTGAAAAGGAACACAGGCTACAATACTTACATCCTATTCACAATACTTTATTTAAAGCTATGGTGATAAGAGAGTGGGAGAATTTATTTTATCAAATAAAACCCATTCAATGCATTTGATGCTGGCTCTCCTTCTCACTAGCCAAACAAGCCTGGGAACAGTCCTTCTGAATAGAAGGAAAGAATTAATTTCACACAGTATTAGCTGGCTGCCCAGCAGACTTTTATTTACTCAGAATTTGAAAAGAAAAATATTTTAAGGATGTAAGACCACAGACAAATACAACAGGCTGTTGTACTAAAAGTCAGTTCTAAGAGCATCAGATTTCACTTCCTCTCCTTAATTTAAGGTTACTTTTTATTCTCCCCAGTAAAAGAATTTGTGTTTCCAGAATATAACACGGTGTTTTCTTCTCAGTCACAGCCTTTTGTGAGGATCCCATATTCCTGTCAGCCTGACCCCACAAGCCTGGGCTCAGGCTTCTCTCCAGCCTAATTTCAAGACAGCGCTCTCTAAGATCAGGCCAAGTCATACTACACCTTCCCCCTGAATTCTCCCCATCCCTTACATCCCATCAGACTCAGGTCCACAGCACATCGTTTCATTGTGAGACACACCTTCTTTCCTTCACTGGGCCAAGTAGGTTGAACTTAGCGTCAGGGGAGTCCGATTTCCACTTTCTGTCAAGCAAGCAGGAAAGCTAGCGCTTTTCAATAGAAACGCTGAGCAGGAACCCAACCAACCCAAATGCTTGAGATCAGAGAATCATTCAAGCTGGAAGGACCTCAGGACATGTCTAGCCCCACCTCCTGCTCAAGCAGGATCAGCTTGATGTCAGAACAGGTTACTCAGGGCTTTGTCAAGTCATGTCTTCACATCCTCCAAGAATGGGGACCCCACAGCCTCACTAGGCAACCCGTTCTGATAGTTGACTGTTCTCTCAGGGAAAAAGATTTTCCTTGTATTCAGTCTGAACTTCTCTTGTTTCAACTTATGCCCCTTGTCTGTCATCCTCCTGCCATACCTCACTGTGAAGAGCTTGACTCCATCTTCTTGATAACTACCCCAAGAAAACTGGAAAGCTGCTGTCAGGTCCGCCCAAACTCATCTCTTTTCCAGGCCAACCAAGTCCACCTCCCCCAGCCTCTCTGCAAGGGATAAGGATTCTAGCCCATGACCATCCTGGTGACTTTCTGCTGAACTTGCTCCAATTTATATCAGTCTTGTAGTGAGGGCCCAAAACTGGACCACAGATGTGGTCTACCGAGTGGCAAGAAAAGGACATAATTGCTGAGGAAGAAGTCATCTCTAGTACTTGCTTTGCTATTAGCTTATAACATTCAAGAGGAATGGGATTGGTGATATCCCAAATGAAATGGTTGAGTGTTATACTGTGCAAACCTAATGGAAGACAGAAACAGAGCTTTAGTAATAGTAAATATATTCCATAATGGTATTTAGTAGTACAACACAGAAAAAAAAAAAAAAAAAAAAAAAAGAGTTACAGCAAGCAACCTTTTTTTCTTCCTAAGTGGATCAGTTTTGAGAATTTTCTGTTATTCAAGCCATGCTACGTGTCTATTCTGAACAATCTTCACTCACACTCTGCTACAACTTTTCCCACGTATTTACAACTGCAGTGATTGCTTCTTCTACTGAAGACATTGAAGAGTCAGATAAAGCAAATACACTGTTAAATAAATTTAAAAATTCTTTCTGAGGATCCCTAATTCTTCAAGAATTAGAACAATGACAGAGTAGCTGCTGTTGAAAGTTAATATTTGCTAGCTCTTACTGCATGAGGGTACTTAAGCCATCTTTGTTAACCCAAATGGGAGAGAAGAGTCTGAAAAAAGGGAAATGATGTTATCTCAGACATTCTGAGGAAAAAAGAAATATGATAGAAACTACTGAATTTTAGAATTACTTGTCTTTGGACCATTAATTTTTTATTCTTTTTTTAACCCTTACTTGAATTTTTGTGGGTTACTGCCAATGTTGTCACCGCATGGCAACATTCTCCTCCTCTCCCCATGTTCTCCACCTTATTTCTTTGCAAGCATGGCCATTCACTTCTCATCCCCCCCAGTGAGACGCAGGACCAAGCAACTTTACACGCTCAGGGAATTTGCAACGGCATAGCTGAGAACTGCTGCCTCTGAGAAAAGACTTACGGACGTGTTCTTGTTACACCAACAGGAACGTATTTTCCCAGAGGTATAATTGGACAGTTTATTGGTCATGTACCAACTCCATCCTGAGGGAAACAGTGGGGAGCTCAACACATCTGATTTCTCCTGACACTACTTAGTCACTAAATGCCCATATATGTGCTTTGACATTTAGTTCTTAGAAAACATGGTAATTTGTTAGATTCATCAGGGATTTGGCTTGAGGCACATCACCTCTGGACAGCTACCTGGAATGCTGTCAATTCCCCGTTACCCGTGAGTGAATTATTCAGCTACAAATAGACCGTAACATCACTACAGAGATCCCCAGCTTGTTTTCATGTAGTCCATGATAAACCCAACGTTTTACAGGCTTACATGGGGCACTGCCTTCACATTGTTATGCTGACACCTCAGCTAGCCTAGACAGAAACTTCCACTGTGCTCTCATAAGAGCAGATCACATGGGAGATCTCATACTATGATCCATAGCACTAATGGATGTGCTGTATTTTTACTTTGTTAGGTAGAAGTACCAAGTATATATTTCAAATTCTGCGACTCAAATGAGTCCCTGTCCATCTTAAGCAAGTGAGGTTTCTCGCTAAGACTGGCAGCAGATATATAAGACTGGCACCATAGCGCAGCCTGGGCGTGAGGGAACATAGACAGATGCAGGCTAGGACAGGAGGGCAAAATCTGGAGGATTCCTACTAGAAGTGTAGAGTCCCCCTTAAAGCTTCTGGTTTTTCCACATTTCCAGCTTCTAAACTCCATTAATAAAAGCTAAAAATATACAGAATTCAAATAATTACTTTTCCATGAATGAAATTGTTGCTAAGGGATTCAGAGTAGGAGGAAAAACATTCAGAATGTAATTTCTGCATAATGGTTGGGTGTATGAATTTTACATATATGGGAAATATATATATAAAAATATAAATATATGGAAATGCTAGGAAAACCTGGGCAGAATCATTAGACTCACTAGTGGTAACAGGAAGTCGCTAATAGGAAGCATTACAAGACCTTGCTTTTCAGGCAGATACCACTTCTGGTTAATCAAAGTTAGTATTTTTTATACTTTAAAAACTGCAAGTCCTGTAGTAGAAATGACATACACCTCATTAATCTCTTCTAACAACTATCCTTACCCTTAAATGTACTTTGGACTTTCAGCTGGACTTTATAAATTCCAGTGCCTAACCAATGGATCACATTGTCTTTGCTAAATTAAGAGTATCCTGTGCTACTCAGCTTCTCCCAGCAGAAGTGGGTACTGCAGAGTTTTAAAAAACAAACACATGAAAATACACAAAAGCATAACTAAAACATAGTACACTAAAAGCAACATATGTGCTAAGCTTTTTCATTAACACTGAATTGAAAATATAGACAGACTTGTGTAAAACATTGGAAAGTTTGTTATGCAACAGATTTTATCCTCTAAAACAATTTAAATTTAATTTCAATACCATTCTGACAGTTACTTTTTTTAATGACAATTATGTTGAGAAGGCAAAAAGCATCATAGTCCCCATCACTCAAGTGTTCACTCCTGACAGTGATTCCAGCCAAGTTGGAAAGGTATCAAAACCACAAGTCCTAGAACCAAGAAGAATCTTACATATTGCCAAGAAAATGCCAAGCGTTAAGAGCCAAGCAAGCTCAGCCCATTGAAATCAACAGAAGTCCTGCCATTGAATCCCACAGCAACAGCCAAGGTCTAGCCATTAACTTTCCTTCAACCTGCAACACCACCATGAGTCAAGCTCACTATTGGCATAAAATAGTACAGTTCCCACTTTACACAAGGAGAAAATCTGGGCCCACAAATGAACCTTCTGCTTCACACACGGCCTGATGATGGCATATTGCTCAGAGGGCATTCTGCCTTTGGTATATTTTATTTCACTATTTCAGTGCAGTCGTCTTGCAGATAACTTATTTTGTGAATATCAGTGTATTTCTATTTAATTCATGAAATTGTATAGGATCTTTTAGGTAGATAATTTAATGCTTGCCAACTTCCATTAATTTCTAACTAGACTTTCTAGCCTGGAAGACATACTGAAAAATTCTAATTTCAGATCAGGTGGGTCTATGTTTTGATTAAAGAGCCAATTTTTTTTTCTTTCATTGTGATACGGATGATTAAATTTCTCTGCTAATTATCTTTATTACCTCAGAACACTCTGTGCCTGACAAAAATATTTCAACAAAATAAGACTACATGTAATTGCATTACTCCTTTTTTTTTTTTTTTTTATCATGAGAGGTTGATATAAGCCTGCCAATTCACTTTGAGCTCTTCTCCACCTTGAGGGCAATGCTAATGCTTCTTGCTGTTGGATGATGTTCCTACCACATCTGCAGGTATTTTTTGCTCTAATTTTCAGTGGACTTTCAGGGGAATTTCATTACAGTGGATGACCAAATCTTGCAACATAGGCATTGTAACACACAATTTATTCTCCCTAGGCATACGTAGTAAGTTAAACTCAAATTCTCAATTATTTGAGATGAGGTACCAATGTCCTTTTGAAGAAGTGGTATCATGCCTACAAGTAATCTGTGTTGTCTATTGCTGTGAGCCAGTCGCTATGATGGTGTTATGGGGTTCACCAAAGTCAAGGACTTAGTTAATCTCTTGTGCCAATCACTTAACTTTCTTTATTTGAGCCTATGAAAGTGTGAACACTCTAGGCTAGGGACTACTTTTTTATCACGTTTATAAAATGCTGGAGCAAACAGGGCCCTGAAGTCTATCCAATAATCTAAAATATTACACTAGAATAATTGTTTTTCCACTGTTAATCAGATGGGTCCAGACCGAGGGTTTGTCTCTGAATGCCGAAAACATTTATGAAAAATAGTCAAGGATCTGATTGCTCTCGTCAGGTTTCAGCTCTAAATCAAGGTATGTGGAAAGCAAATGGTAACTTATCATTTTGCCTTGAATTAAAGACTCAGTGCTGCCTAATATGGGACCAACGCTTTTCCCAGTGGAAGCAGAAGGAGCTTTGCGAACATTGTTATTATTATTTTTTCTAGATATCAGGTTAGGTTGCCAGCTTGGGGGTAGGAAAACCAAAATTTAAACCTACCTTGGACTTTATTTTCTTTACAAGATACGGTCGTAAGCTCTATTTTACTTTGAATAATAAACGAATACATATTCCCAATTTGCTTTCTAATTCATCGTATTGTGTCTAATTTAGACACAGTCATCTAAATGTCAGGAATCAGCTAAGTGAGGAAAATGGCGTTCATTGCAACAAAAGCCTGGAAAGCAGCAAAGAACAAGGTCTAGAAGTCCCAACAAAAACAACAAGGATTGTACTATCTGTCTCTTACAAAGACACATATAAAGAGATGAGCCAAATCCACTGATTGTAACAGGTTTTAGGAAATTCAGCTTTGACGCTCATTATGGGGAGATGAATGGGACCTCTGTAGACTCTCAGTTAACTTAGGCAGACACAGCGTGTTTAAATAAATAAAGAACAGCAATATTATTTTGCTCCAATACACTGACGCAGATAGTAGCTTGCTTAGGTATTTTACGGAAGGATACGAGAAAAAAGGCTCCTTGCTTAAAACCTTTTCCCTCCCTCTCTGTAATTACCCCAGAGGAGTGACAGCCCAGACAGCTCACCCAGTTCTCGAGTGACCACCCTGCATGGAGGACCACCAAAGCCTGAGCCATCCCTTCGGAGGAAAAGACTTCGTGCCTGGGGTCTGTGGGGAAAAGATGGCATATGCCATGATCTGATCACTCAGAGTCACCATTATAACTCCTTTGCACGTGGCACAGGGGAGCATAATTTCAAACAGCCTTTTGGGTGCTACTGCCTCTAGCAAGCACATTCCCTGGCCGATCCCAAAAATCAAGGGGTTTTAAAGATGTGTTTCCCAAAGCAGCAGAGAGCGAGGGATCCTGGCCAAGGCTGTTGGCAGAAAGAGACTTTGAGCCGTGGACTCGCTGGACAAGCGAAGGCCATGGCTGTGATGAAAAGCAGGATGCTTGTCTGGAATGCAGTGCTTAGTCTCGCTGTGATTTCAGTGGGCTTTCATTATCTATTTTGTTTTCTATTTCAGTCTTAGTTGTTCTCTTTCTTTTTTTCTGAGAGAGGAATAGAGTTCAGTGGTTGGTTTGGCAAGAGGATATTTACGTACAGTATTTTTTTTTTTGCATAACAAAATATAATTAAAAAATGTAAATATAACTTAACTCCATTACTGCACTGAACAATAAAATGACCGCAACACAGGCTACTCTGGCTGTATGATAATTCATCATCCAAATTATACACCACATCTCCATTAGACAGTCGTTTTCCTCAAAATTCATCTTGCCTTGTCATGGCTGAAAAACAAAACCAATTTATTAAATATCAGTACAAGTGAAACAATGAAGTTCAGCGTTCAGAATACAGCAAGAGAAAACAGTTTGAAGTACAGCTGATTAAAACCTTCTCTTACAGACAAGAATATATTTTATGCTGAAATTTTTTAAGAAAAATATATTCTGCATGAGTAACTTGGTTTTGAAATGCAGTTGTTTTTCATCATGGGAGTTCATATGCCATTAACTCTTTCTATAGACCTAGATCCTTGGCTAAATGACATTTGCTTTCAACTACTGTATTCTTCACCAGGGGTATTATACACATCCTGGATATGGACAAGGCGACTTGCACAAAGAATCTCAACCAGAAACAACAAGGGCGTGAAAAGCCAAAGCATGGTTACAAGACAGCAAAAACTTCTCCCTTCCCCTCTCCAAATACAAAAAAAAATCCACAAGGAAAAAGAAAACATGAATGTTTCTGTGGAAATTCTGGCCATGAAAACTTTAATTTATCAAAACCTGCAAATTGCACCTCAAAATGGTTTCGTTTGAAAATATTTGATTAAGTATTTATTAAGCCACTAATTTCCAGAGAAGCTGAGTCCTGTAAGCCCCCAGTAACTGTTGTGGCGAGTGCAAGTGCACAGACTGCTGAAAAAAAAATCAGGCTACTGTTTTTCACAAAGGTAAAAATATATTTAAAAAGAAATATTTTTGTAATAACACTTACATATTTTATATAAGAAAAGCTATTGACTTTTGTGATAGCTATCTGCAAGGTGTTTTACAAAGTGAACCCATCTCAATTATCATTTCTAAAGTCAAACAAAATGCATTATAGACGTGGAATCACTGGTTTCAAGGATGAATAAATGGCAAATTCAAAATGTAAACAGCACATTTTAACAAAGCTGTGCTGTAAAAGGACACAGAGATCAAGCACATAGCAGAATGAGCAGAGTCAGGAAAAGACTACCATAGCAGTTCTGCAATGGAAACACATGGAGGAAAAGGAATTAAGTCCAGTGGAAGACTTGGAGGCCTAAAGTAGGACATAAATGGAATTTAGAAGTTTGGGTCTACAGCTGAGATCATGAGAGTTACTGCTCAGCCCTCAGCTCCCTCTGGCATTTCTTGCCAGCTCCATTGGCTTTGGGGTTTGTGAGCTGCAAAGTTGGCCTGGGCTCATACACACCCAGGCTCCTACACACAAGTATCTTGGTTTTGAGTAGCCATGGTGCTCCAAAGCTTGCCTGTGTGCTTCGGTTGCCTGCAAACCAACATCCAGCAACCACTCTACAGCTTTGGGACAAGGTGTCCTCTTCTCAACCCTTCCCACAAGGAAAGAGCTGGGTCCCAAAGTCCTCTAGAGCTGAGAGCTGTGAGACACAATGCAGATACCCTGAAAACCTGAGGAGAAGGAGAGCTTGGAAGCAGTTTTTAGGAGAAAATGACATTATTTGCTCAAGACTTTACTGAGGGACAAAATTTACCTTCCTACATGTGCTACTGTAGTTAGAAGTGGATTGAGATCCTAACCTTAGGCAGCCACTCACTCTCTCTTCTGTCTCCCATTCACTTCCACACAAACGCTTGCTACCTCCTTGAAATTCAAGTGTTCAGTGTTTTAACAGAATGCAAAGAAAATAACTTCTGAACTGAAAACAGGTCTTACAAATCTGGGCCAAAGTCAGACTGGAGCAATTTGATGGAACTCCAAATGCTGCATGAGATTGACCATCATGGTTGTTATGCCTTACTCCCTCTTAAAATTATTGCCATTTTTTCAATTAAATAAAAAGTAGGCACTTTTTGGTACAAGAGATAAAACTGTTCGCCGGCCAGTTATAACACAAAGCCTGTTAAAATACTTGTTCTGATACTATTTCCCTCTCTGTAAGAGAATTTGAAGTCAAAAGTGCTTATAAGAAGGGAGTTCAGAATATATATTTTGGAGTTCTCTTTTTCCTGATGTTCCTCAAGCTGCTCTTGCCTATGTAATAAATACTCCATCTACTCTGTTTTCAGCTGTGTCTGACTTCTGTGTGAATTTATGCATCTATGAACTGAATAAATTAGACATGAGCTGAGATGATGGAACGTAAGAGAAATTATTTTCTTTCCTTTATAACTCCCACAGATTCATTCTAATGCTATAGCTATTGTTTTTAAAAATAAATATGGAGGACTACCAGTTGAATTAACACACTAGCTCTGTGACACCTACCAAACTAAAATCAGAGCCAGGCCCCTGCGCAAGTAAAAGGGACATAGGAGTTTCTTCTCCTTTCGTGTGCATTACAAAATAATGGAGTGGTTTTAAGTCCTGTGTGAGAGGCCCCGCACAAACCCCTGACCGTTTCTGTGCAACGTGCTCACAATCCAGGTCCCCGTCTCTTCTTTCTCTCCCCAAACTTTCTCTACTTCCTTTTCTCTTCTCTTCTTTCTCTACTCCCAAACCCTTTAAAATGGCCTATCTTTGGAAACGATCAACCTGCCCTCCAGATTTTCTTTCATTTTCCCAAATTCTTTTCCATTACTTGTCTCCATTTTCTCTATCAAAAGTATGTCTTTATTAAAATAGCCTGTCGTCTACAGTGGTCAATTCTCAGGCCTGTGCTAACAACAAAGATGTTCATGTCTTTATCTACCAGGTTGATATTATAAAAAAGTAGAAATCTGTATGGTGCCCCATGGTTTGCATAGTTCTAGCCTCTAAATGTAAAAGGAACTAAAATGCTATGACATTGTTATGAATACAGAAGCAATTAAGTAATGGACGTAAGTTTGTAAATCTTATTAATTACTGAGGATCGATGCAGCACAAAAGAAAGATGGTTCAATGAAGACTTCTCATGTCTGCTGATATTGCTCCACGGCCTCAGGCAAGACACGGGCTAGTTCTTGAAATGTCTATAAATGGCCCACTGACTTCAACTGGGCTGAGTGCCAGGGAGCAGCAAAAGCAGGGCTGCTCCACCAGGGAGAATGAGCCAGGAGTCGAGGGTGACACGGCGCAAGCCCTCACTGACAGGGCACTGTCCCACAGCATCTGAGCAGGGCTGGGGTGGTGACAGGTCCATCCACAAGGTGTAATGGTGGGTCAGGTCCAGGTCTATTGAGTGAGCTCCAGCAGCAGAGCAGTCTGGAGACACGCTACCAACACTGTAGGTTTGGGGTGCATCCTGGGAAGGCAGTCAATGCTAGGACAGCAGGAGACAGGGCTTGGCTCAGCAACACCTACAACATAGCTCAGGCAAGCTCTGGACAGCTAAGCCCAAATTTAAACAGAGCTGCTGGGCCATGAGAAGAAAGTGTGGGCAGAGGTCCAAGGTGAGGCTGTTCAGGGCAATTAAAGCTTGTTAGTGCATTCACAACCCTGACATTAGGTGCCAAAAATCTTTGAGGACCCAGATCTTAGCTTGTCTGTGCATCAGTCCCTGGAAAAATTAGGACACTGCTAGCTCTATTCCAGGCTTATCCTTAGAAAACTTGTACTGCCGGTCAGAATTTCTCCTAATAATATCACTTAGAGGCCAAAAGTAAAGTCATTACTGTTAAGAAAAGAGCTTGCCCAGCAATAATGCAACTGTTCAGGTTTTACCTATATACTCATAACAAAGAGGAAAAAATTTACATCAAATGGCAGAATTTTCAGGTCTGCCTGCTCCCGGCAGACCCCAGCCAGCTCCTCCAGGCACTGAGCAGGGTCCATGCAGTAGATGAATACCCATGTGCTGCCTGCACAACCAGCCTCACTCACGAAGCCCACAAAGCAGAGCTGCATCATCTTCCCTGCAGAGGAGTTCTGTGCCACCTGAACAGTCCTGAAATCTCGAATTTCAGGAAATATGGGATTCAGGACATCCAGGATGTCCATATAGTTCCACTTCAGCACAGATGGGCTAGTGGGGAACAATGAAAAAAACCCAACCCTGAAATCACAGAAACTCCTTACTCAGCAGAGCTATTCTCTGTGCAGTTACACCTCCTGATTTGAGGAGTTTGGGCTGGTTTTTGCCTTCAGACACATTCCCCAGTGCAACCAGAATTTGTCCAGCCTAAGAAACCACAGCACAAAGGTCCCACAGAGACTGAGAAAGTGGCTGGGACCTACAAGACATGAATTGTTGGGACAAATGCCAAGCTTTGACTTCTCCTAATGAGATTCAGAAATCAAAGGCTGATGAGGTTGACTGCCCTAGACTTTGAGAGATGCCTCCCTGGTCCCCCAGTTAGCAGGCTATCCACCGATACAGTGGTCCTCCTTTTCCACCTACCCAGCATTCAAATATCCAAATGCTTTGTTTCTATTTTTGTTCTTTTAAAAAAAGATTTCTTCCCAAACACAAGCATCTGACTCTCCTCTGCCTGTTTTGGAGGTGCTGCCCCGGAGATGAACTGTAGAGCCATAGGCACATTAATTTATCATAAACCTTTCACCACTGATCATTTGTTGCCTATCCCATTTTCCCAGGGACTTGCTTTAACTCCAAAATTGATGGTGAAATAAATAGACAAATAAATCAGCCAGCCAGAAATATCTCCCCTTCTATTACCTGATGCTCTAAGATATGCTGGTTTCCTCCTCACCTCCAAATTTAGTCTTGACTGGTGGGCAGCTCAGATAATATTCAATCTCCATGCCTCTTTCAGATTATCCCTGTATAAAACTATCATGACAAAAAAAAGCAACCTGCTGGCTCTGGAAAACTATAGTGCCATTGGAAAGAGCTTTTATAGTTTCAAGGCTTTTCACCACAACCTTCTAGCACACCAGGGTGTGGATACACAACTTTGTAGCAAAAATATCTGAGCTTTTTCAGCACAACAGCTCTTAGCATGGCTTTCTGGTTCACACACCTGCTGGGGGCTCCAAGGAAGACTACAGGAGAGCTGTAAAAGGAAATCTACAAATTGTCATCAGCTGCTCGTAACATGTTATTGGTACTGCCACAGATAGTGACAATAGTGCTCCACTGTGTTTTTCAGTACCAATCAAATCTGGACACAGGGTCAGAACAGAGATCTACTGAGCATTGTCCAGTCAGCCATTGATTTTCTCTTTGGGACTAATATATGTTTGACATAGCATTTCTGGTAGTAAAACAGAACCTGGCAGACCGAAAAATGATGAGCAAGGACAGAAATTTGAAGTGGCATGATGAGGCCAATAAACCTTCATTACAAGCCCATCCAACAGAGGAAAACAACAAATGAGAAA
Source organism: Pluvialis apricaria (assembly GCA_017639485.1). NCBI lineage: Eukaryota > Metazoa > Chordata > Aves > Charadriiformes > Charadriidae > Pluvialis > Pluvialis apricaria. The sequence continues at coordinate 9,222,569 of CM030008.1, read as the reverse complement.
TGACATTAAAAATGAGACAAATCTTCAGCCAGCACAAGTCAACACAACTCCGTTCAGGTCAGAGAACTTACACTGATTTACATTGGATGAGCATCTGGCCTCGTATACCTTATGATTCAATACAGGCAGAATTTGCTTTCATGGGTACGACCTTATAACTCTGGGATCACCCTTGCAGAGCTGATGTCAAAATACAGTCTGTCAGAGACTTCTATGGCTGTTACCATTATTAGAAGCAAAAAAACATATGAGCCCCCAAATCCCACTACATGCTTAGAAATGACATGCAGCATAATTTCATGCCTTGACTACAAGTGGCTGCATCCATGCTAAAAGCGTTCAGTAAATCCATGGCAGGCAGCCTGGCTGGCAGAGAAAGAGTGGGAGCTGCAGCCCCTCGGGGGCTGTGAATACAGCTTGCTGGAGACCCCAGCCCCTGCTAGAAACAAGCTGTCAGAGGGAAAACAGCAAGTCTGTTCATGCAGATGGCTCCCGTCAATCAGTTGTTAGTTTATTCCTGATGTGTAGAATTACTCCCACTGCAGAAACTATTCATCCAAAGCAAAAAGATACCAGTCCTATTCAAAAGTAGCACTGCACAGAGTCCGTTTTAAAAGGAAAAACTCTTAACAAAATAATTCAGGTAACAGTTCACACAGCAAAGGTGACTGACTGGAACAATGACACAAAAAATTATATAGCCTTGAGGATGAAGTGCATATGTGTTATATCATGTAATGGAAAACTTCCTTGGGAACAACAAGCGCATAACTTCTCTAGCTGGTCATAAAGTCGGTGATGTAATTTTGCAATCCAGTAGAGGGCAAACTTAGCCTATATATTCTCAAAGTGTTCCTAAGACAGTCAACGGCAGATGTTCAGACATGTTTATCTTTCATTTGATAACCTATACAGATATGTAGCAACCTACAACACCAGAATTTATAAGATGAAACAGCATCAATCATACCTAATGTTTATTACAAAATCAACAAACTGATAAGGAACAACATACATTTTGAATATTTTCCATTAATGTACTGTTTTATCCCATTAATTCCAATATTTGATTAACCAGTAATTACAGCCCTATTTTCTGGAGGTTGCCCACATATATAACAGAGAAACAAAGAACTCACCTCCTGGCTCTTAAAAATACATATCAGCACACCTGCATCAAGCACTTTGGTTTTCACTTCACTGCTGTCCAAACATGAAGCTTTGTCTGCTGGAAATGTGGCATTCTAGGTTATGTGAAGGAACACAAGCATTTTCAGAGAATGTTTCCTTGAAGAACCTCTTGCCTCTAGCACAAAATCACACTGCTGTTATTGGCCATGCACAGTGACCACACCCTTCCCAGCAAGACCTTACATGGTCCTGGCTAGATGAATTGAATAGACCATCTTTTGCTTCTAAAAGACTGTTTAACATGTGTGCCCTATTCCTCTCACAGAACTAATGGCTCACAGCCAACAGGTGGAGGTGCAAGAAGTTCAAATCCAGCTCCAACAGCTCTCTATAGGACAAGCCACAAAATTAGCACCTCATGGTGGTGCTTATTCCTGTTGGAAACCTGAAGGAGACTGATGAGCAACACCTCTTCCCTGTGCCCCCACAACAAGCTTATCCCCACAGGAAAAGGTGTGGGGACATCACCCCTCGCAGTGACTGATGGGAGAAGGGGTCCTGCTCACACTCTCCATCACCCAATACACTTACCAGTATGAGATATGCAGGCAAAGTGGGGACTTTTTATGATGGTGGAGCCAAAAGAAGCAGAGTTGCACTGCAGTAGGTACCATCCATGTACGATACTGGCTCCTCAGGAAGGCTCAGCTGAACTTACTCCCAAAACAGACCCATGGCTGAGGAGACTGGACATTTACTTGCAAATCTGCCGCTGGTTTGACGGGTAATCTTGAGCAAAAGACCTTCTTAATTATTAAAATGAGGCAAAACAACAGCCTGTATAAAGTGCTTGAATGAAAAGTACCATCATGTCTGAATTCTGGGAAATACCACTATTACTGTGAGCAGTCTTGCTTATCAGTCTCCATCTTGCAAAAAGCTGAACAACATGACTGAGACCAGCCAAGCATTTATGCATGTATTTTGTCCTACTGTGACTATTCCCATGCTAAATGTTCAGCACCTTATTAAACACCCTCCTGGATTGGAGCCAGTGTGCTAAGTAGCACCCAGATTTCTATTGGCTCTTTAGAAACCATCGACGACATCCTCTCTCAGAAGACCCTTACCTTCTCTAAGGCCTTTAGGGAGCCAACAATGAGATACACACATGTATAAACATGCACAAACACACTATTGACACTCAAGCAAATCCCCCTAGACCACAGTCAATGATGCTGGTGTAGGAAAGTCCACCTGAAGAGCTCATTTCTGCAAGAACAAACCCAACACAACCAGTTTCAGCTGTGATGCTCTTTCAGCAAATGCATCTCAGGTCTCTCCAGCTGATGCCCCTCCTAATCTAAATGAGTCATGTGCCATTAATTAACCTCTCACATCATTGAGCTTGTTGGGGATACCAGCCTGTCTGTCTGAATCTGCCATTTAATCCATCCGCACCTTAAACTGACACCATGAAGAGTTACAGCCTCTTCCTTCCCCAGAGCCATCAGCCTTGCCTCATGTCTCCCACAAAACAGACACTTTCCTCTGAAGATGGCTGCTATAGGCATTAAAGAGAAGAAAGTGAGGCACAAATGAAAAAAAGAGACCAAAAAACATAAGCAGCACAAATACTGTGCTGATCTAAGTGTATGTTTCCCTTTTCAGAGGAAAAGGCTGCAGTATCCGCCCAGTTTTCTTGTTTACCCTTTCAGTGTGAAGTCTAGCTGAGAAGACATGCCTACTGAGAAAGTTAACCTCCTAGAAGCAGATGTGGCCCAGTATCTACTTGTCTGCTCTCCGTTTTGAAAATGCATACAACAGAGGCAAAACTCTCCATCCTAGAAGAAATGCTACAGCAGAGCAGTCGCTACATGGTAACAGCAAGGTACTCCAGGCTTCGCTTTTATTCCCCCAGTGATATCTACCACCTCTTACAGCCTCTGTTGATAAGCAAGTTAAGGGTACAATCCACTTTTCCACAAAAAAACCTCGAGTTTGGCCTCTGCTGCCTGCCCTCCTTAAAACCACAGATACTTCCCTGCATTTTGGATTTTTGAGTACTTCCCTTCACCATGGGTGAATTTTCTGCAGAACAAAGGACCTCAAAAACTCCTGGTTTTACACATTTAACATATAGAAATAAAAAGAAGTCAGGCTTCACTCTTAGTTCACTGCGTGTAGGCAGATTAAAAAAGATGAGGCTCTAGGAGAGATGCTGTATTGAGTACTAAGCCACTGGTGAATGCAGATCACAGGTGGCATCGTAACACAAAAGGACCAAGAAAAGGTCGTGTGCAAGCAGAGCAGCAGACGCTATCAGGGAAATATCCTCATGGGTCTGCTGAGGGCTGTGCCATTCCTGCAGGACGTGGCGGAACCTGATCAGTTAATAGCAGAGGCAACATTGGTCAGGAGCAAAAGTCCTTACAGCCAGAAACTGGACCAATGGTCATACCCAGTACAGCCAACAGTATGTTTCTCATGAAGAAAATTGAATTCCTCTAGCAATATGAATTCCTAGAGATGCTAGCTATGAAATACTGCTAGTGGCTGGGCTTTATGCAACATCAAAGAGAATAATATTTTTCGTTTCATATATGCATTGAAAAAAAAAAAAACCTTAGATGGGGTTTGCACAACTTAACATAGTTCCTTATGAAGCAGAAGTTAGCTTTTTTTCTTTTTTTAAATTGAGTGTGCTTAATCCTTCCTGTGCCTCAAACCATTCTAGACAACCATCTCCACTCTTCTATTTTGCTGTATAATTTTACATACATAAGAAATTTTTGTTGTTGTAAAAACTGTGGTCAAGGCAGCTAATACTGAGGAATTAGAAACTCATTTTAATATTAGACTGTTAGCAAAGATCCCAATTTAGTAACATCAGAGAGCTTCTCAGGGGGTTACGTGGAAGCTCTCCATGAAGACCACCAGCCAGGTAAATCACTGCGGACTTCTCTGTCAATCTCAGCAGAAAAGCTTACCTGGCCACAGATGTTAACTTGGCCCGTCACTGGTGAAAAGGCTCCACATCAGGCACCGCACACCAAAGAACCAGAATCCAACTGCTCCATCACATCTCCTCTGGACACCATGGTTTCACCAGTGAAGCCAAGAACACTGTTTCTTCTAGGGATGTCTGTTTTACTTCTGATACTGGGTGAGATGAAATGATCATCACAGTACCAACTTCTCAAGCTGAAAGTACTATGCTAGAAACTAAGGAAAGAACAACTTGAGAATGGAAGGAGGGATGATGGGAGCCTCTCCCTTAGGAGCTGAGACATACAGCCCTAACACACCATTTTTACAGTCACTTTTCCAAGGTGACTTTTCCAGAATTAAGGGGCTGGGGATATTTCACTGTCAAAGATCTTAACTTTTTAATACATTCATTTCATTTATGTACTTCAGAGACACACATGACAGCATGATGCTTTCCAAGAAGGCAAGCACAAGATGAATAAGACAGCTATTATAGTGAACTCTGGCTGTGAATTTAATTCTTCTGTTTGACACAGGCACACTTGCTGAAGAGTCTGTGCCAGAGATGCATGTTTAAGCAGGGCACTAAATCAATATTTACCATAATTTTGAAAGATGTCTGAGCACAGCCTGGGAACCAAGGCAACACTTGATGCAGCAGTGAAATACAGGGCTCTAAAACTTTCCAGATAATAAACTGCTCACAGGGCACTGGGTGGCAAAGACAGCTAAATCCACATTATAAGTCACCAGACCTGGGTAGTGTCATTCCAGTCTTCCCTGTTGTTGTCTCAGCTACAAAACTTGTGTGCCACAATAATTCTTTTTTTGTTTGGGGTTTGGTTTTTTTTTTTTTTTTTGTTAAAGGCAGTGTCTGATAGCCTGTGACTCATTTTAGTTCCTTCGGCATGCCTTCCCCCAGCCTTTGTACCCTTGCTTCTTAGAGACAGTCTTTGAACTGCCTTTTCCAAACCCCTCTGCTGTCCTCCACAAAATGAATTATCTCCGAGAGAAAGGCATATCTGTAACTGCCAAGCCAGTTTTTGGTACTCAGTGACATCTGGATGAACCCTCTGGTGCCAAAGGCTGTCTGAGCAGGACCGATCTGGATCATTCGGTAATAAAATGAAAATCTGGGGAAGCTGTATTCCCCACGCAGTGTAAGAGAGATGGAGAAGGGACTCACTGCGAGTTTATTCCTGGAATTAGGAAATTCTGAATTAGAAAGAAAAATTGACCATCTACATTTCTCACCAACACAAAACTCTAAAGGCAAAAAAAAAAAGCCCATCACAATACAGGAAAGTTCCAGGTCAATAATGTGAAAGCATTTTAATTAAATATTAAATATAAAATATTAAATATAAATAGGTACACAATGAACAGCAATATGAGCAGTGTTTTCACTGACAGTATGACAGCTGAAACAAAATGCATCAAACCAGTAAAGTAAAAATGAAATATTTCATATATTTAAATGAAACAAAGCTGACATGATTCATTTACATTCATTCTCCATTTAAAATCGTATCAAAACTGAAACCAATTTGTTCCTGCAAAATGTGTCTACTTTGATTAAGCTGCGTTTCCTGATGATTGTTACATTTGAAATGTTTTTGATCATCTCTAATTGAGAGACCTCTTAAAGCCTAGAAACTGCTCAAAAGAGAAATGAAGTATTTTAGATGAGAAACAGAGATGTGACTAGATGCTGGCTATGTGAAACGGCCATTTGATGATGGCATGTGTCAGGAATATGAAGGGAGAAAGGAATAACACATGATTTCAGAAATGTTTGTGAAATATTGTATATGCCTTTTCACTAGCTCCTATGCATTAAAGGATCTCCCACACCTGAAGCACCAGGTTTTAAGTGCCTTCTAGAGTTCTACTTCACCAGTGAGGCCCATAAATGTCACATTTCTTAGTATAAAGAGAAAAGCATGTGGAGAGTTTGTGCAACTGAATTAATAAATCTGTGTTAACACCTTTTCTGCATCTCCCGAAGCACCTCAGCTGCGCACGTCTTTTAGGCTACAATGCTTCAAAGGCTTTCATAGTTGCTTAACCTGAAGCAGATGAACATATATTTCTAAATGTTACATGTATTTTCAAAAGACATATATTTTTTAAAGTGAAATAGATACCTAAATCTGTGCAGTACTGAAGCATCAGAATACAAATTCCCTGAAACTGTTTTCATATGCATCTCATACACTGCTGTCGACATCTTTGGTTCTTGCCCTAAACCAAACACAACGTGTTAACTAAAATAATAAATAATGAAGCTTCCAAGACATGATTTTGGGAGCATGTGAAAGCATGAGAGAAAACTAGACCTGTTTGACAAAAGATGAAGCCAGTCTCCAGGCTTGGATTTACTCAAGGGACCAAAGTCACCTCCACGCCCCGTCTGACCCGTTGCTGGCATGCCAGGTGTCCCAAGCTGCATGACACATCTTTTTCACAGCCTCTCCACCCCTTCTGAGCAGAGGGCAGTGCTCAGGCCACCAACCTGTGCGCTGGGACAGGAGGAAACCTGTGGTGTTAGCTGTAACGAGATGGCGTGCTGCAAACCTGAACAGCAGCTCCTTCTCCAGCATACAACTGCACATGAAGAAGGGACAGAAAGGGGAAACATCCTTTCAAGGAGTCTGCTGAAGAGACATTTGGCCACACAAATGCACAGGTTCCTCCACTCTCCCCTTTTCCTCCACCCCAGACATACTACAAAGAAACCAATGGCCTAAAAAAGTGGCTGAAAGGAGAAAACACTGGCCACAAGTGGCAAATGCCTCTATATTGTTATATGCAGATAGTGGGGGGAAGCAACATGTAAACTTTCTATACTATGGAATGGATTTACTTTCATGTTTGAAATAAGCTCAGAATGTTATAAATGATACCAAAAATAAGAAATACTACTACCTTGCCCACTGGAGGTATCATTTCCATTTTTGATGCATATTTCATGCAGATTACTTTTCTTTTATTGAACCTTGAATAAAAATGACTACTATTATTATCAATTATTTGTATTTGTCACAATACACATAGAGGTGAAACAAATTTAAACAAGACCAAGTACTGATGAGAAGGATGAGGACGATCCCACCAACACAAGAGCCTGTGTTACAAGAAGAGACAAGCTTGTCTTGTTCAGCCTAGTAAAACAAAATCTCAGAGGGGATATGAATGTTGTCTATAAATACATCAAGGAATACAACAAGAGAGGAAGGAGAGCTATTTAAGCTAAAGGACAACATTGGCACAAGAACAAATGGATATAAACTGGCCATGAATAAATTTAGGCTGAAAATTAGAAGAACGTTTAAAAGCAACAGAGAAGTGAGGCTCTTGAGCAATTTCCCAGTGGGAGTAATGGTAGCAAATGACCTAATTTGTTCTAAGATGGATCAGTTAATTAGTTTATGAAAGGCTTTAGCTGACAGAGGCTGGCTATGACAGGGGGCTGGCCCCAACCCCAGATGTCCTTTACAGCCCCACGTACCTAGGTAATCTGAGGTGTTAATTCAGTTCCTTATTGAATGGTATATCATGATGGCTTCTAAATCCAAAATTACTTCTTTTTTTCCTGAGTGATTCCATGATGCAGTGCCACTGACATGCATGTTACTTTCCAAACACCAAGAAAAGGTCTCTGCATGGAGGAATTATATTTTAAGACGCACACAACAGAGCTCATTAGCACAAGCAAAGTGGTGTGGTGCTAAGATGCTCAGAGCATAAGAAATGGAGCACCATCCTTACGAAAGTGCATGGCCCTTTTTGAGGGAAGCAAACCATGGCATTTCCTTACAACTCTTAATCTTTACATTTGCTTCTTACTTCATATTTTTATACACCAAACATTGAATGTTTCGATGAGATTTAAGCAAAATTGTGAAGGGGTTCATAAATTTCTAAGTGAAGAAGATGGAGATAAGTGGCAGTCTAGAGGACAGGAGCTGTTCTTGATTACTCATTTCTGGCTGTTCATCACTTCCAGCTACCTGAGAAGGCAGCTCTCCTCCTTCCTCTCACTTTGGTGACATCTTTTCTTGGTACCCAGTCATACCCTTTGGCTGCACTGGCCTTTGCCTTGATGAGTGCTGATGCCTTTGGGAAGTGTACACAGAAGAGCAAAACTACATCCATTCCCTGAACTTCTCATCCCACATATTAACAGATTTTTTGTAACTTTTTTTTTTTGTATTTTAAGGAATGGAAACACACTTTGGTCACTTGCATGACTACTTTACAAAAATGTGAGCATGATGAACTGAAATGACTCACTTCCCAGATTGTTTTCCAACGCAATGCATTTTATGAGGCAGGCAGGTTTGCTGAGAAATCTTGGAGCGAAGGACAGCTCTTTTATCAGCTCTTTTACATGCTCTGAAATGCCCAACACAGTCCTTCCTCAGGGTGCAGCCTCTCCCTGTTTTCAGGGTTTGGGGGGAGAAGGCTGGGGTTTTTTTGTTGGGTTTTTGTTTTTACTGCGTTGTTTGTGTGTTTTTGTTTTTCTTTTTGTTTTTGTTTCTGAGGTAAGTCCCTCTCAGAGGGAATTGAAAATGCACCTCATGTGACTTATGGGACTACTAAAAAATGTTTTCAACAGATGTGGCATTTAAGGGCAGAAGACAATTGCACTGAATAAACAGGGTTATTCTGTGGCAAGGATGGTCTCTTGTCTAAATGTCACTCTGGTACTTATTTTGTCTTTGAAAAGTGCTATCGTATAATTGAAAACTTCCTGCAATGTTGTGTTTTCTGGCTGAAGTTTTTATATAGTGTTTTTTGTTTGGGGTTGTGTTGTATTTTTTTTGTAATGATGTGGATCACTTGACAGTGAACTTCACTATTTCTGGGCAAACTGTGAAATAGCAGGTGCTTCCCTTAAAGGATACATGTGAAGGATATCATCCTTCTGTCAGGCAGCTACCCACACATAAAGTCCAACTAACTAAAAAGGCAACCATCAGTTTTAAAAGCACCATTGAACATTCTGCATGGATCATTTGGAGGATGACCCCATCATGATGTCAGCCCAGGACACTTTGTGCCTACCGAGCTATAAGTAGGAAGGTAGTCTGGAGACAAAGACTGAAGGACAGGACATCAAAACTCATTCCCATTTTCTCCTGTGCCTTTTAGTATCCAGTAGTCAGTGGTAATTAATTCTGCCAACCTTTTCTCAGGCGTTCATCTCCCCAGCATCCAGTTCAAGCATCAAGCCCAACACTGTCTTCTGCATCAACCCACTGTGATACAAAACGCTACACAAAATACATGGCTTAGAACTGCTTGTTTTGTTACCAGTTTGCATAATTATGTCTATGCAAAAAGCTAAAATAACCCACTGAACGGTCACCTGTCCAGAGGCCAAGCAGTATAGTTACATCCATCCAGCTGAAGTCTCTTGTTCCTCTAAAACAGGGAGCATATGCTGACAGCCCACTGGGAAAGGTCTTTAGCCTCTGCAATGGCTGGAGCTGTGCCCAAACACTTCTGGGGATAGTGACAGACGAAAACTGTGCCAGCAGCTCTGTTAACAGACTAACAGTATGGACAACCACCAGCAGCTGCCAGGCCCTGTCCTGGCCCTCTTTAGTTCACTAACACAGACAGACTCAATACATCAGACATTTTGGAGGGAAGAAGTGACCTCTGTCTTTTAGAAAAATACCTCAGCAGACAGTATGGGGAAAATGTTGGTCTTAAACCAAAGCCCTCTAAGGACAACAGGAAGAGATTCACAACAGCTTCAGTGGGCTTGTGTTAGACTCTACAGAGTCAGGATAGGAGAGAAAAGTAATGCCAAGGATTAGAAGCTAATTACAAATAAACCAGTAAGAATACGTGGCACTTTTCAACATACTAAGGATAGGAAGAGGTTTTTCCCAAGATGTCTGTTTATAGATTTTGGGGGTAATACGTTCTCAGAAATGGCAACACTTGCAAGCAAGAGAAATAGCTGTAGTCAGGCTAGGAAGCACTGGAAGAAACTGTATTTACAAGTATTTACTACAAGGCAAATGACAAGTTGATTAGATAAAATCTAGTATTTTGTCAAATGATCAGTATGTATGAGGCAAAATTTGACAAAATTATCTTTTGCCTATTTCGATTTGGGTGCCAAGCTAATGCAGCAAGTAAAAATAAGTGCACATGAAAAGCATTAACCATAAAGGACAGATCATCAATTACTGTAAATTGCTCCTAAAGCCAGTAGGCCTAAATTAATTTAGGTTACTTTGGCTACAGTGTTGCGACAGCAGTGATGCCAAAAAATCTGAAAGCAATCATGGATGAATTTGAATTCCTGTAGCATGAAAGGACACTCACACAACAGTATTGCTCCACAGAGAGAAGAATTACCAATAGTCTATGGACGAAAAAACATACAATATTGGTATATTCAACCCTCTGAAAAAAAATGAATTAGTGGGATAGCACTGTATGTAAAAGATTCTACGAATAGATTAAGTTCCTGAATCTGCATCGATATGGACCATATGCTATTGGAATATAAAAACACTGATACAGTTCTACTCTCACTGTAAGCTAAGGACAAGTTATACTGAGGACACAACTTTTGAGACAGACAAATGAACTAAAGGGACCAAGTTTTCTGAACAGGGCAGCAACTACTTCAACTATACGCACATAAATTGGTCAAATAGTAAAAAAGGCACAAGGAACAAATTCTTGATGCGGTAGGTAAATGCGTTCTGAAACAGCTACGTTTAGATAATGCAAAAGCATAAGCTGTTTTTCCACTTATTTTCAAGTAAGACAGTGACTGGTGCATGAAATGAATGAAGCTGAGTTCTTACACTAGGAGCTATCACCTGATTTACAAGTTCAATGATACTGGAAGACAAAAGACAGCAATACTGAAGATGGAAAGTTAGATAAGAAGTAGCAAAAATATCAGAAACCAATTATGGAAGTTTTAAGGTCAAAACCAAAGAAATTAAAGGTTCTTTTTGATCCAAATGCCTAGACAGTCTTTGATGTTTTGTTTTGGTGGATGACAGTCAGATATTTCCCTGATGTAATTCTGCTTATTCACAGAAAAAAAAAAAGTCACAAAATCTTTTTTTTTTTTTTTTTTTTTTTTTTTTGTGGTGGAACACAGTGGGAAGGTAATATCCTGAAATACAATTCAAAGGAATAGTTTTCTGCTCACAATACTGAACCTTCCTTTTTTTGGCAAAAATCTTTGTGAAAGAATCTAATTTTTGTTTTCATTAGGGCCATGCTGTAGTCTCTTGTCCTATTCTGTTCCTGCTCCTGGACATGCACTGCACCAGCAGCTATGCCCAGATTCCTGTGCCTGGATTCAGTCGATTTGCCTGACTGCTTCCACCTTTTCAGCCCTTATTAAATCAGGATCCCACTTTGGCCAGCACGGCTGCAAGGCAGGCGGCACGTACATCGCCCGCAATGCGTTGTGTCACTCCCACAATGCAAACACATCTTTTGAAGGAGGTCCTCCACCACCAGCACAGCTGCGCAGTGGCATCTAAAGCAAATAAGAAGGAAACAGAAAGGTATGAGAAAAGCTGTAGGGATGAATGGCAAGGTTCACTAAGTTACTGAATTTTAGCCAGTGTCCTTGCAAAAATGAACCTGGCTTGAATCAAGTCCATAGAAAGCAGCATAAACTACAGCCTGAAGTCCATAATTATAACATTGTGATGGCCAAGATTAAATATGAAGGCTGATGATGGCATTCGTCTCATTTCCTCTGACACCCCAACCTCAGGCATCAATGTCGAATATTGTCAATGGAGAGAAATGGGCATTTCCAGCAGTTTTCATCTAAATGTCTCAGCTGGTGACAAGCAGTCCTTGAGAGGTGTCTCATTCACCCACAGAAGTTAACTCTTATGGTCCTCAGTTAGGAGAAATTAATTGTATCCCAAACAAGAAAAGAAATTCAGAAAAAAACAGGATGCTTGTAGCATTTATATATTAACAATGGGCATTTCCATTAGCCACACAAAAAGCTAATCTTCTTTTTAAGCTCGACTAGTTTCACTTAGCTATTTTAGCATTTCTTAGTTCCACACAGTATTGGAGCATGACTTTAAAAAATGGGCAATAATAGAAAAATTCTTAATGGACTCTGTGGCCTTTTACCCACTTCTCTCTTTGCTGATAAAATGTCTTTTTGATGCAGAAATTTTCATTTTTTAAAAGATAGCATCGATTTCCTTTTTCTTTTTGCAGTTATGGGGTGGGTTGCTGGGGGAGCTATTTGAAAAAACTGCCAAGACTTCACAGTGTATGAGATGGCCTTGTTATGTCTTCCTTGAGATAGTCCGGGTCCTGCAGACTGTACATACGCTACTGCAAAAATAATACAAAAGGATAATTGTCTCCTATAAAGTCAAAGTCTTAAGTGACCAAGACTGCCAAAAAAGCATGACTAATTATCTTAGTTACCTTTACACAAATCCTCTGTTTTCTTTTTTTCTGCTGTGCATGCCAATGCACTCCTGCCACTGTAAACTGATTTAAAAGTCAAGGGTTGCAGTACTTGGTGTAGAAAGGACATTTTTTCTTGCAGCTGTTGTCACATCAATCTTTCTTCAAAGTTTCAGTATCCCCTTCTGTCCATTTCTTTTTTCAGTCTGATGATAGAGTTTTGTGACACCCACTATTTCCTCCATCTCTTGTAATTTTATGCATCTCATTCAGGTGTCTTCACATTCAGTTCTTTCACTCTTAATAGAAATGAATTTTCCTTAAGCTGTCTTTTTAATATGTATACTGTCACGGCACAAAGCTTACTCATACCTGTAATGCCAGTGTCTTCCTGTCTTCCCCCACATTTTTACATTTTTTTTCTTCCTCCACAAAACACACTGTTTCAAAGCAATAAAGTAAGTAACGGAAAGTACACAACAACAGGGCTTTCTTGGAGACAGGGGCTAAAGGTGCCCAATTCCACAGGAAAACATGCTGATTCCCGATCATGTTAACAGAGTTCAGTGCATTAAATATAGCCCCATGTCAGTATTTTACAGATTTGCTGTGCACAATAGACAGTAATGGCTCTATAGAAGCTCTTAGGGCCTTTTATGAGAACTCTCAACATGAGAGAGTCTTTTATTCTTTTTGACAAGTTGATCTTTTAAACTACTCTACTAAAGGGAAGAATGGAACAAGGCAAAGCTAAAATTTTAGCTTTTGCTCAGCATGTCCAGATCAATGCTAATTAAGAAAAACTATAAAAGAGAGACTGCTAGGGATTTCCAGTCTAAATGTAATTATGTGTAATCTAACTATTAAAAACAGATCAGAAAGCTTGATGTTGAGTTTTAATGAATCTCCATTTTCCTCAGACTGAGACATCTGGAGTTGTATACAGAGCTATCTGAAAAGCATTCACAACAACCCAAATTTAGACCAAACTCACCTGATTTTGGGTCTTGTTATGACAGCCAATCTATTAGAGAGTTGCATAATCCTTTTGCTGCTCTATATAGGCAGTCAGTGGAGTGAGCAGAGCACAGAAGTGATGTGATTTCAGTAATCCATGTTGCTGAGGAGGCTTACAGCTCCATTCTGAACTACATGATATTTTTTTTTCCTGGATATAAAAGCATAATTCTTTTCAAGGTCACATAAAATATGCTGCAATAATGGAGGTGGGAAGTACTGAAGGCATTTAGTGTACGATCAAGCCATCAAGCCTGCATTATTTCTGGCAAAGATGGCACATAACTCCCCAGAGATGGGAAAGTATGTCTGTCTTTTTTTTTTCGGGGTTTGTCTTTTAGTTTTTTTTTGTGTGTGTGTGTCAGAGATTGCTATGAGCCATTGGTAAAATGCTTAGGAAGGAAAACTCAAAACTGCAGACTTGTGGAGAAAGAGGATATCTTTTAGTAGACCAATTGATAAAGCTGGAAAAAACGTGAAGTTTTGGACACACAAAGACCTTCTCCAGGTCTGACACAGAAACAGCAATCTTCCAAAACAAATGTAAGCTAAGAACAGCTGTTTAGAATTTAAAGAAATATCTTAATCAGTTAGACCATCTGAGAGAAAAGGCAGTGTGCACCTGTGAAGCAGAAGGAGATGTTTTGCAGAGGTCAGGGTGCTAAGATGGTTTCTCCTCTAGGAAATAGAGGGGGAGACAGGTAATTCATCAGCAGTGCAACATGGAAGAGTTCCCCAGGAAAACAGAAAGCTTCCTACAGATACAACTTTTACCAAGCTGGTACCTGAGTTCAGCTAGCTTCCAAAATGAAGGGACAGACAGAGATCAGAGGTGACACCAGCGCTGCCACTGGAGTGGGGCAGTCTCCCCACGGCACAACCCAGTTGAGTTATGCAGTGGGAGGGTAAGATTAGGGCACTGTGGAAATCCAGAGAGGACTGGGACACTCCGTGTGCAATCCTCAAAGAAAAGCATCAATCATTACAAAATATTTTCCTGGAGTGCTGCCACCATCCTTCGGTAGGACAGCAAAACAGCACCATCAGCTATGCTGAGCATTACAGAAGGTCCAGAACTGGGAATAAGAGTCTGCTCCTTTCCAGAGAATCAGTGAGGGCGCATCCATCACTGCTCCTTCCAGGCTGCCTGCTGTCTTGAAGTCAGACTGGGGAATTTATAAAGTCAATGTGGCCAAATCCAAGTTTTCTTCAAGGATATGCTTGAAACTCCGCAGTTCCAGTCACCAAGCACAAGTCTCACAATCTCTTCAAATTTAATGAAACTATCCAAACATGAAAATCGTAAAGATGAAAATGAAAAGCGTATGCTACCATAGGTTATCAGTGGTTTATAATTTTCAGGATTTTTTTTATCTGCCTATGACAGTTACACCTGAAGGCTATGTCTGGAACAGACAGAGGGTGGGATTTTCAAAAGTACCATTGATGTGACATGGCTCTTGCCAAAGGCAAACTCACTTCAGTTAACTAATAGTCACTGCCTCGCAAATATGTCACCTTGAGTAATCATCCTTCCACTGTACCAGGACACAGCATGAGTTAAAAAGCCCTGAGGACTTCTGGGCCTTGAAAGACATGCAATTACCCTGGAGATGAATACAGCAACAAATTTACAAATCCTTATTTTTTCCTGCTGATTGAAGAAAAGGGCAGCAGAAATGGCTGAGTGGGATGGAAGGAGGTGAAAGATGGAAAAGCATCTTTGCACATATTTCCTGTTCCTCTTCAGCCTGGTTTTTAGTCTCTCAAATCTAAGCTGTGAATTACCAGGTCAGTAGTTAGTGGGAAACAATCAAGACTGTGGGACAGATGTTTGTTCAGGATTCCACTGGTATTGGAGCGATACTAGGTCTTGCTCCTCATCTACGCTGAAATTGTGTGCGCTAAAAGAAGCCAGTCATCAGCCAGCATGAAGAATCACAGAATCACAGAATCTCCTAGATTGGAAAAGACCTGTAAGATCATCTACTCCAATCATTGACCTAACACTTACAAGCCCACCACTAAACCATGCCCCTGAGCGCTATATCTACACGACCCTTAAATACCTCCAGGGACGGGGACTCTAACACTGCCCTGGGTAACGCATTCCAATGCTTGATGATCTTTTCAGTAAAGAAATTCTTCCTAATATCCAATCTAAACTTCTCTTGGCGCAACTTGAAGCCATTTCGTCTTGTTCTGTCACCTGTTACTTGACAGAACAGGTCGACTTCCACCTCTCTGCAACCTCCTTTCAGGTAGTTGTAGGGGGTGATAAGGTCTCCTCTCAGCCTCCTTTTCTCCAGGTTAAACAACCCCAGTTCCCTCAGCCACTCCTCATAAGACTTGTGCTCCAGACCCCTCACCAGTTTCATTGCCCTTCTTTGCACACACTCCAACACCTTCTTGTGGTGAGGGGCCCAAAACTGAACACAGTACTCCAGATGCGGCCTCACCAGTGCTGAGTACAGGGGTAAAATCACCTCCCTGGTCCTACTGGCCACACTATTCCTGATACAGGCCAGGATGCCTTCTTGGCCACCTGGGCACACTGCTGGCTCATGTTCAGCCAGCTATCAATCAACACCCCCAGGTCCCTCTCTGCTGAGCAGCTTTCCAGCCACTCCTCCTCAAGCCTGTAGCATTGGTGGGGGTTGTCGTGGCCAAAGTGTAAGACCCGGCATTTGGCCTTACTGAAACTCATACAGTTTGCCTTGGCCCATCGATCTAGTCTGTCTAAATCCCTCTGCAGAGCCTCCCTACCCTCAGGCAGATCAACTCTTCCACCCAGCTTGGTGCCATCTGCAAACTTACTGAGGGTGCACTCGATCCCCTCATCCAGATCATTGATAAAGATGTTAAACAGGAGTGGCCCCAGTACTGAGCCCTGGGGGACATCACTCATGACCAGCAAGCCAGTCAAGCATGAGGTCCTGCAATACACAAACACCCATTGGAAAGGGTATCTCTCCAAGGAAATTATCTATAAAGTAAAGCTTGAGATGTTCAGGACCATTCACTCTGTGAGGTTGTTGCACTGTCTCTTAAGGACCTTGCTACTGCTGGTTACTTCAAATTTGTAGCACCTGATCCAAAGACTTTCTTTAACATGGTTTCAGAATTTATTCTGGACGGAAGCACAGGAAGCATTTCCAAATAAATTTCCAGTGCATCTGAGATGTCTTCTGTAAGTTTTTTAGCTGGGACGCATAGCATCACTGGGGTGAAATCTCTCACATGCCCATCCTTCACAAATATGATCTCTGCTAATACATTTTATATTAAGCAATAATTTAATATTAAGCCAGCAATTGCCTAAAGTTTTTATACAGGTTTCATTTTCCTTTCTTGTTATATAAATCAGAAAATTCTCCCTATAATCATCTTGCTTGAACCAAGATGATGAGAGAAAACGTCCTGGGGCACTATTTGAGATGGCAAGGTCACAGGAAAAAATATATTCCCATGAACTATAAAGGTAATGGTTGGTCTTTTGAATTTAGTGTAATGTAAATTCAATTTTAATTGAAATGCAACAAAATTACTGCAAAACTACTCTTATTCTTGATAGAGTAAATGCCACCAATTATTAACCCAGATGAGCAGTATGAAAAGGAAATTGTTTCCAGAGACATACAAAGAGGGGGAAATGGGCTCAGTGTGCCTAGTCCATTTAAAGCCCTCATGTCACATACCCATGTGGTGGTACAGTTCAGAAACTATTAGTTTTCTTACACTGCATAGGCATTTTTTAGTGTTTTCCTAGCATTAACATTACATTTTACCTGTTGATTTCCTTGTTTTCTTGCATACTGTATTTGTATCCATCCAAAGCACTTGCAAAAGTCAAAATAGTGACAGTCTGAAACATGCAGAGTAAGAGAACATACTCCTAAATCTTGTGCTAGAGTTACTGAAGTGTTTTTTTTTTTCACTATTCTTCAAAAAAAAAAAAAGCCAAGGGGCATGCCCTACAAAGGGCATTGTGAAGGGATAAATCCCACTCCTTGAAAACCCCCCAGAAGCAAGAAAACTTTTCAAAGCCTTCCACTTGAGGGATGCAGGTTCCTGGATTGGAAACATGCTAAAATACCCAGTTCTACCCATATGCTTCATTCTCTGCTGCTTTTCACATTTAACATGCATTTTCAAAAGGAGTTGATTTCATATTTGCTTGCAACCCTCCCAGAATGATACAATCATAATAGTTTTGGATCACGAAATAAAAGGTCATTTCCCATATCCTCGCTTTCCAACCATCCCCCATACACACACGCCTCTGCTCAGAGCCACTGATGCTCAAATCTGCTGCCCGAACCAAGGCTGCCACTTGCTTCGATGCTGAAATTGGCTCAGAGTCCAGGTCCCACTGGATAAACAAGAGCAAGAGAAGACCCTGGTTCATGATTAGCGTATGCTTAAGAGAGGCTCCTGGGCTGGCCTCTCCATGGCATGGGATTAGATTATTAAAGGTGACAGGAAGGTGAAGTTCAGGTTTAACTCACACACTGTTACTTGCTCCCATCACTCTCCTAATGCCTCTGCAGGGCTAGTGCCCGCCAAAATACTGTTTGTCAGGATGGAGCCATAGGGTTTGAACCTATGGACATTACCTACAGCACAGAGAGGTCAGGGCTGGGAGAAATGCCTTTGCAGCAATTTACTTGAGAAAACTGCTCCCACATTAGTACTGGCTGGGTGGCATCTCAACACCCGCTGGGTCCTGCCTGTGGCTGCCCCCACCTGCCTTCACACTACGGACTGAGTGATAGCTGTGTTCTAGAAATAGAAACAGAAATAAAGAAATGAAATTAGAATCAGTCCCCTACAGATGGCTCTGTCACTATAAAAGCCACCTGCTCTGAAATTAACATTTGTTTATTCATAAATTTAGAACACCGTAATAAATTAACACCCTCCCAACAGAAATGAACTCTTCTGAGTGGTTCTTCTCTTCCCACTGGAGAGCAGAAGGAGGAAAATGCTATTTTCCCTTGAAGGCATTCACAGCAGAAATTCAACAGCAGCACAAACAGTGGAAGTATTGTGGACGGAGTAAATGCTTCCTGGGTGCCAGCATTTGCTCTTCACAAAAGACTTGGATAGGCTTGGTAAGTTTGCAAATACCAACTTGGAGTAGACACAGAGTACCTATATCGACCTCTCAAATCTAAAAAAATGTACAGCCAGGTACTAAATCAATAAAGCTGTCAAGCTTAAAGCTTATGCAAAAATGAAGAAAGTAACAGGTCTTGGAGGGGGGAAAAAAAGCAGTAATAATAATGATAATAAAAGAAAAACCATGATAAAAATGAGACGTTTTAGCACACTGACCAGGAAAGTGATTTGGAGCTGTTTAAGAGATTAAGGATTTTTACTGTGAGGAAAAAATCCCAAAGCCGTTAGTCCAATATGCAGCTGAAATGAAGGCGGCAAACAAAATGTGTGGTTGCTAGGGGAATATAATATAAATCAAAAGCACTACTATAATTACTATACACTGTAAGGAAGTGATAAGACCTTTCTGGGTGTATTATACCTAGTCTTGGCTATCACATCAAGGAAAGCTCCCATGCTTTTTCACAGAATGTGGTGCAGAGCAAAACAAAGTGAACAGCAAGCCTGCAAAATTTAAATTATTAACTACAAAAAGAGTTTGGATGAGAAACTCACAAACAGCAAAAGACAAAAGCTGACAGATGCGAGTCTGAACATTTGGTATTATTCATCAAAAAAAAAATCTCTTGAGGCCTGTCAGTCCCAAAGTTTGGTTATTTATTAAATTCTTGCCCCTTCTTGAAATCAATGAACTACACAAACAGCTCCTAACCATCCCCATGTCCACCATCCCTCTGAGGTTACAATAGAAGCTGTTTCAAAGTCCTGAATCTGCCCTGGTTAAAAACAGCCAGTCCCAACCCATCAGTAAAGATCCCAAGTGAGATCTCATCTTATACGGATTCAGAAGGGAGCCTTGGACCTCGATCCAAGCCTCCTTCCAGCAGAGGCCTCCTGAAATACCTTGGACAAAGAACTTCTGCATGCCACAGTTTCCAGTTGCAGAGAGGACTTCCCTGCCTTCCAGGAGTAACATGATGATGAATGGATTAAACAACAATGGAATAACTTAAATGAAAGATTACTTCTCTTGATAAATTGGCAGATTCTGTCTCCCTTGCACCCCAGACATACTCTGATAGGTTTTAGAAATATGGGATGCAAAATATGGAATGGATGCCTCATGCAAAAGTCATAGGACATGGCTCTTAGTTTTCACATGTGTACAAAAAGACAGAGAATGATCCAGAGTCATCCCACCTGGCTTTCGGCGCTTGACTCAAGGCACTAAGTTGCGAGTACAGCTACCTCTAACTACAGTCTATGCCCTGGAATGGTTTCCCTCAATGAGTTCAGCTATGGCCTCTTCAAAAGAGGTCAAAATACGGATTATTTGCCAAGCTTGAGTTTCAATCCAACATAAGAATTGCCTTACTCCATCATCAGCGCCTTGTGTCAGCTAGACAGTCTCTGCCCTGGGTGATCGGCTCTCACAAATTTGCTTTTACACTGCACTTCAGGTGACTCCAAAGATCTTAGCTTGTGCTTCTTCATTTGTAACTCATGTATCCCCATTAACGATCTATTTGTTGATCTATCGATCTTGTTTTTAAGTTTGTTAAATATACAGTTAGCCATATAAACTGCAGCAACATGGTCGTAAAACAAAAACAATACATAAGAAAAACTCATTACCAAATGCCATATTTCCTATTATAATAGAAATCAAAACAGCAGTGATGTTACTAGTCTCTTTTCCTAATATGTGAGAGTTGTGCAACCTTTTCCAGTGCATGAAACACCATGGCCAAACACTAACACTGCCTAGGCCAAGGCTGGAAGCTCTGGGACAGATGCTTGTGGAGAATGTTTCACATATCAGGGGGGAAAAATTACTTTTGGTCATGTCCATCAAACCCCACTGACTATAAAGAGAGCCTTCAGGGGACCAGCCTTCTCATTTAAATCTGTCAGTAAGGTTGGATGAACTCAAGCACATAACTCCCTGTAGCAAAGAGAATCAGGGCTGTGCATCAAGAGTAAAATGCTGCTGCTGTTATCCAAGCTACCTGTTGGAAGTGGGTGAGGATTCTACTGTAAGGATACAGTGGGGATGGAACTGGGCAGGTTACAACCAAAAATGCTAAAAAAAATTCAAGAAATAAGGCAGGAACAAGACCCAGGACCTGATAAAGTGCTAGCCAAACTCCAACCAGGCCCAAGGAAAAAGAGAAACACTGTAAACTTCTGGATAAAGTCCCTTCTAGTTGGCGAAAAAAAGCCCACAAAATAAAGCAAATCCTAGAATCATACAAGCAACTCTACCCGGAAAATGCCAGAGAGTTCACATTTCTTTTTTCTTTTCCAAAAAAAAGGAGTAAATATGAGTAAATATCTCTGTGTGTGTGGGTAAAGTATGACTGTTATAAAAGTAATACCATATTTTCATCAGGTATGGGCTCTGCCCCATTGTGCATCATGCTATATAAATCACAACAGAAAGAGAGCTTGTGCACTAGAAATCTCAAGCCAAATTCCAGAGAGGAGACAGCACACAGATATAGACAGGCAGAGAGGAGAGAAACAGGGAAGGGAATGAAGGATGGCAAGGAACAATATTTTGGAAGATGAGAAAGGATGATAGTGGGATAGTTTCATGAATGCTTACACAGAGCTCCTCTCATGCAAAGGAAGAAAGTGTGGAAGTCCTTATCTGAAGTTGTATCTGGGTAAATGGCACTCACATGTACAATCACATCTTCTGAGTGTGGCTCAAACTTCTCATTACCTGTTTTCATTCATTTTTCTCTTTTAATTCTTGCACGCATAACCACGCTTTGGTGAAAGGCACCAAGGGACGTGAAGTCTGGACACAGATATTTTTGTTTTCTGCCCAACCGTTCCTACAGAAATGGCTTTCCTTGCAGTTCCACTTGTGCTGTCACTGGAGTCATCAGTGGGCGTGAACTCAGCCTCCCCTGGGTCACCACGAGCCCCATAGATCTGGGGCTTTGTACAGGGGTCATTTGCCCAAGGAAGCCTACCTCTCAAAAGTAATTCATTACATTGCAAACAACTTACTCCAAAAATGAGCAAGACCTGCTAAAAACTACACACTTCCCTTTCATCTGCTGGTCGTGACGGCACAAGTCACAGGCTGTGCTATGCAAGGTCCATAACCCCATCACGGCGCAGCCAATCCTCACCACAATAGCTGCTCCTCACCCACAAAGGGCCCAACCTTTCCTTACAGCAGGAATGCCCACAAGTTCAAAGGAAGATGTAGAGATCTGATGCTTCATCATTATGTTGTTGCCTCAGGAAGGCAGCATGCTCTAGATGGCTGTTTCTTTCCTAGTAATTTCTTTGCTGGGCCGCTTTCCAGAAGTCTTAAGCAGGATGCCATACCTTCTTTATTTGTTAGTGACCCATAGCCTTTAAAACAGCATTATATTGCTGTCTGGAAGAGCAGAGAGAAACAAAAACAAGGGAAAATAGCTCCCTGGGCAATGGAGCTACTGAAGTCTGGTCTTCCATGGTTCTGTGGCTAATGGCTAGATTCTCTGATGTCTAAAAAGGTGTCAGCTTCTGCTGATGCTTCCCCCTAGGCTGGAGCATTCCTATTAATCCTCCTTTGTACAGTGCTTCCAGTGTCCCAATGAGTAAATCCATACAGCAGCCTTTTATATGGTGGAGGCACAAAAGGGTCTCTCTCCTCTATGAAGCCACTGATTTTCATGAAACTTGTCGGTCCTTTCATCAGATCTAGTTGATATTGGCCAGTTGAATCAAAAAAACTACTGGGGAGGAGCAGGAGAAGCAAGCGTGCATTCACACACACATTGTGATCACGTAACACCTCATTTCCCCAGGCAACCAGACTAAAGATCTTACTCTCTGTACGTGCCATTGAGCAACCATTTCCACCAGAATGAAATTATTCAGACTATATCAGAGAGGCAAGTTCTCAACACGTACGCTGCGCTAACTATGCTCAGTCAATGCAGAATCCACCAGCTCCAGGCTCTGAATTAACATGCAGACTGGCAATACAAAAACCCAGCCTTTTTTTGCAGTTTCAATTCATCAGTTCAAGTAGGGATGAGCATACTTTATTTTTTTCCCCAGATGGTTGGAAGCTGCAAAGTAATTTAGCAGCCTATGTTCTTCTAAAAAGTTATCATGCTTTTTCTTCCCTGGGTGACTTCTACATCCCCTGCTGACTGGTTTAATGGTACTAAGAGTTATGGAATGATATTGTTTTTATTATGTGCCTTTTTTATTTTTAAATTGCATTTTGACACATAGTCTATCAATTCATGGTCTTTAAAGAAGAAGCTCTGCCCAAGTGCCTCCAATATCTAAGTAACAGAATGGCTACCTTGAAAAGAAACTGAAAACAAGCCAAGGTACCTTTGGGATGCCAGTGTTCATTTTCAGTCCTTTCATTCTGCCATTCTCTACAGATGCCATGAAACTACTTACTGACTTGTGAGAATAAGGAAAACACTTCAGGAGATGTTTTCCTCTGGATTTTAGTCGTAGCTTGGAGCCATGTAGAGAAATCAGGAAATTGCATGATTGTAAGAGAAGATTGTTCTCTTCCCTAAGGCCTCACAACGCTGGCATCTTCCCACCCCCTGTGCACCCAGGACCACCAGGGATGACTGTGGGACTGGTCCCCTGAAAGGAAAAAGGGAGAGGGCCACACGTCTCTGTGCTAATAAACTAACCAGCGTCAAGGACCATTCGTGGGCACTAGTACTGAGGCCTTTATAAAGTTAAATTGTTAACACAGTCACAGGCATGGTTTTTGCCCTCAACACCTAGTGCTCCCCCAAGCAACTCCTGGGTGCTGTTTGGGAATTAACACAGGTGCTGGACCATTGCCGAAAAGCAATTGGCATCCCTTTTGGGAGGCTCCAAGAGGTTAGCAATAAGAGATACAGGCAGTTTATGCCAGATGGCTTCAGAGTCTGAGAACCGTCCCAGGCACATTTAATCTACCAGAGTCGAGGCAACCCATCAGTCTAAGGGAACAGAAACGTGCAGGCTGTTCTGCATGGGGACATCACGTACCCTTCTCCTGCCGCCTCTCCATAAGGACCAGGCATTGCAGAAGAGACTACACAGGGAAGCAGTAGCAGAGAAGGGAGCACTGTGCCTGGGGATACCAGAGACAATTAATTCAATCCCACTAACGCTCAACCCAAAATCTGTTGCTGGCAGATTATGGGGTAGCAACGTGAAGAGTGCTTTAACATGAGGAGTGCCGCAGGGAGACGAACAAGTTGTACCGCAGTAGCACAGGACTTCCAGCCAGATGCTGGCACCCAGGTTTCGGGCCACACCAGATAAGTCAGTCTTCTGTTGACAGAGAACCAACAGACTTGGTCCAGAAGAGATCAGAACTCATTTAAGGTGATGGTCATCAACATGCGTAACACACTGGAGACTTGAAGCTTGGTCCTCCACCTTCCTGGTCCATGCCAGAGCCCTCAGGTGCACCAGGGCTGAGAGCAGCACCCATGTTTCTCCAGAGCTCAGCTGAAATCTGTTCTGCACACTCAGGTGGAATTTCTCCCCTGCAGTTCATGGTCAGCTGGAGACAGTCACCTCCTGGCACAGAAAAACCTCCTACCACAATTAGTCAGCTGTGTAAGTCCTCCCTTAACAAGCTGTTTCAAGCTTGTACTCCAGGGTACAAAGTACATGCGCATCCCCCAAAACAGAGACAGCTTGAACGCTCCAAGCTACATCTTCCTGCTATTTCTGAGTTCACCAGCAGCAGCCAGAGGCACCCGGGTTATCCCTGTCGCCCATTGGCAAGAGCTCTCAGGAGCAAAAACACCCCAGGAAAGCCAGCTGGGGCTCTGACTGCCCCCTTCCAGACAGCAGCTGCTGAGAAGAGCCAGTAATGCCTAAGCAGTGGGAACTGGGGGTCTACAAGCCTCCCCCCATCTTCTTCCACTGACCTGCAATGAGATAGCGAGCAAAACACTTTGCCTGTCTGATTCCCCGTTTCATGTGTTATTTGTTGTTTATTTTTGGGGATGGTGAACAATAGGGATGTTGTCTTAGAGCAGTTTAAAAAGCAACTAGCACACATCTCTAATAAAAGGCTCACTGCAATTCAAATGCAAAGTGATTCTATGATAGACATCTTCTCAAAAGATATTTGATTTTTGCCGCTTTCCATCCAGTCCCACTTTTTCCTTTGGTTCATCTCTAATTCTGTTCATTTGCATTAACCACAGAGGCCAGTATAAGGCGAGCTTTGGGAAATGTGCTGGCATTATTTAAAGATTTATCCCTGCTGCAACAAAATCCTTTCATGCTTCTGATTGCTAATTACAAGCAAATACTTTGATAGCTGTAGAAATCAGTTAACTATCCTCCCACCTTTCAAGGCACTGCGTCAAACTTGTCACTGCGTATGAATGCACGTCTTAATCCAGTTTGATCACAACCTGGAATGAATAAGCTAAGAATAGGCTGATGCAACTGAGCACATGAAAGTTGAAAACATTTGCTTACTATTTGGGACTCCATTTCTATTTGAATTAATGAGCGCAGTGCTATAAATATCTAATTTCCATGAATTTCAAATAATGTGGGAAGCACATCTGGGATGTCGGTGTTGGGAAAGAAGCACGTCTGCTTCTGTACTGCAGCAAACCAGTGACATTTCCATTTTAACTCGAGGCCCCAGCCAAGTCCCTGTGGGAGGTGAGACCTCTTCCTGCCAACACTTGACCCTCCCTGGAGGATTTTTAGCCAGTGACCAGTTGTGCTGGGAGAAACGCTAGAGATGCTGGCAAAACCCCACAAACCCTAACCTGCTTAATTAACTTTGTTAGAAATACTGTGCACATGAACAAATAAAAAGAATGGAATTGAGCCAGTAAGCCAAATTCAGCATTGATGTTAGAAGATACATATATCCATTGTAAGAAAGCATACTTCCGTGATTTAATTTGGCACGTGCTATTGAAGGATATACATTAGGATGGGTGTCTCTTACCTGGAATATATTACCTCTCTGAATGTTACTATGAATGTGCTGCCTTCTCCAGTTTTCTTTGTTTATCTGACAGCGTATTTGGCTCCCTGATAGCAGGCTTTGCATCCTGAGTTTGAATATGCCTCTGTCACACACCTACAGCTTTCCATCACCCGCAATGAATGTATTTCTATCATTTAATTTTATTTTTTCTTGAATCTAGCTTTGTGTAATGCTTTATTTGCTCCAGAGAGATGTGCACAGCTACATACATGCTAACACTGTTCTCCCAGAAATGAAGATCAGTGCTCAGGAATTCTGCCCAGACCGAGAGCTGAAACTGGAGATGGATGGAGAAATGTTAAATCCCAAAACAGTGGCTCCTCTTGTTGTTGTTGTGGACTTTTTAATTTATTTTTTTTAAATGCACAAGGAGACAACTGCCACATTCTTCAGTCGTAGCAGGTTTATGATCCATATGTTCCTCAACAAGATCCGGCAGAAGATTTCCACTGCAACAGATTTCCATCAGGAAAAGCCAGACTGAGGAAACCAGCTCTGTTTTCACAATCATACCAATTTTGACAAAATTTTGGAGGAAAGGCAAATTCTAATTTTTAATCAGCTCCAGTCTCAGCAATTGACTCATGCACAAAAAAAAAAAAAGTGCAGAATTGAAATCTCATCCTTTATAGATTTTTATGTCTTCTGGCTCCTTGTGTAAAAAACTTGAATGAGCAGAAATTGGCTGGATCCAATTACACCATTAATCACTTCTGCAGTCTGCTGGTATGAGACTTGAAGTGGGCCTTTCTTGATATTATGTGGGCAAAAAAAGAATATGTTACTACTGTGTTAGGTTTACGTGCACGGCAGGGGCATGGGTTGCTTCCATACATATTGGTGTGCTTAAATCAAGAGCAAAACTTCAGGACTGGTCAACAGAGCTCTGCCTTCAAATATTTCAAGCAAAACTGTGCCAGCTTAGTCAACACTGAATCACAGGCTAATGCACTGTATTACTACTGAGAGATGCAGGGTGACTGTTCTTCCATTAGCCACATTAACACACAGACAGCCTGTATTGCAGGTTTAAATGCTACAGTGCATCATTCTGCAGCTTTCAAACAGGTACTGAATTTTTTCTATTATGAGTGACATCTACCTAAATCCCTGAATAAAACACACCAGAAACTAGAGAAGCTCCTATAAAAGGTGGCACTGAAACTGCAGCCTTTAGTTCCCAAAGCACAAACCCCATGTCTAGAAACAACGGGAACAGGTTTGGTTAATAGAACTAGCCCTTGAGATCACCAGACCTGAACCTGTCAGCAATCCACACTTAATACAGAGTAGATTATAAGTTAAGAGGGAGATGTTAGAAAAAAAAAAAAAAAAGAGAGAGAGAGAAAGAAAGAAAAAAAGCTCAGTCTACCAATGAAGTAATGTCTCCAGGTCAACAACTCCTGAGCAAGTAACTCACATAATTAACCACCACAAATCTCTGTAATTAACCTGCAGAACCATACTAATTAGGAAAGTGAGAAGAAGAGAGAGTATTTGGAACACCAGATATTTATTTTCAAGAGAGGATATACACCAGGACAAATAACAGAGGAGCCCAAAACTTCCCTGAGGCAAGCTAAGAAGGACAATGTCCTCCAATTGCCCATCAGTACTTGAATCAGTGCTTGAACCATGCCAGATCCATGGGTATCATTAGCCCCCAAAAATATCAGATAGGAAAACCTAAAAATGCAAAGATGAATTCATAGAATCATAGAGTTATAGAATCATAGAATACCAGGTTGGAAGGGACCTCAAGAATCATCTGGTCCAACCTTTCTTGGCGAAAGCACAGTCTAGACAAGATGGCCCAGCACCCTGTCCAGCTGAATCTTAAAAGTGTCCAGTTTTGGGAAATCCACCACTTCCCTGAGGAGATTATTCCAATGGCTGATTGTTCTCATTGTGAAAAATTTTCCTCTTGTGTCTAGTCGAAATCTCCCCAGAAGTAACTTGTACCCATTACCCTTCATCTTTTCCATGTGACTCCTTGTAAAAAGGGAGTGTCCATCTTCTTTGTAACCACCCTTCAAATACTGGAACGTGGTGATAAGATGTCCCCTAGGCCTTCTTTTCTCAAAGTTGAACAAACCCAGTTCGCTCAACCTTTCCTCATACAGCAGGCTTCCCAGTTCTTTGATCATCTTTGTGGCCCTTCTCTGGACCCTCTCCAGCCTGTCCACGTCTTTTTTGTACAGCAAGTAACAATACTGAAGACAGTATTCCAGTCGTGGCCTGACAAGCACTGAGTAGAGTGGGATAATGACTTCTTTATCTCTGCTGGTGATGCTCTTGTTGATGCCACCCAGCATCCTGTTGGCTTTCTTTGCTGTAGAAGCACACTGTTCGCTCATATTGAACTTGTTGTCCACAGGGACCCCCATGTCCCTTTCCATAGAGCTGCTCCCCAGCCCGGTAGATCCCAGACTGTGCTGCACTTCTGGATTATGTTTTCCCAGGTGCAAGACCTTACACTTTTCCTTGTTGAACTTCATAAGTTTCTTGTTAGTCTACCCTTCCAGCCTGTCCAGGTCTTCCTGCAGGGTGCCTCTCCCTTCCAAAGTGTCCACTTCCCCACTCAGTTTGGTATCATCAGCAAACTTCATCAGGGTACACTTGATCCTATCATCCAGATCACTTGTGAAGATATTAAACAGTGTTGGGCCCAATAACGATCCCTGGGGGACCCCACTTGTGAGAGGCTGCCAGTTTGAAAAGGAGCTATTTACCACCACCCTCCGGATGCAGCCTGTCAGCCAGTTCCCCACCCACCACACAGACCACTTCTCTAGACTGTAGCACATCAGTTTCTCTAGGAGGAGGCTGTGGGGAACTGTGTCAAAAGCCTTGGAGAAATCTAGGCAGACAACGTCAGCTGCTCACCCCACATCAACCGTTACTTTGTCATAGAAGGCGATCAGATTTGTCAAGCACGATTCGCCCTTGGTGAATCCATGCTGGCTTTTCCCAATCACATGCTTCATTTGACTTGTGATAGCCCCCAGGAGGATTTGTTCCATAACTTTCCCAGGGACTAAAGTAAGACTGATGGGACTATAATTTCCGGGATTGTCCTTCAAGTCCTTTTATAGATGGGGGGGTGACATTAGCCTTCTTCCAGTCTTCTGAGACGTCCCCTGATCTCCACTACTTGTAAAAGATTATGGAAAGCAGTCTTGCAACAATGTCAGCCAGCTCTCTTAACACCCTTGGGCAGATATTGTCAGGGCCCATCGATTTGTAGGGCTCAAGCTCCTGTAATAGTTCGTATACCAATTCTTCTTTCACTGGCCATGGGTCTGTGTTTGCATCAACCTGGATTGCTGTTCCCAAGGCCCAGGGCCCAACAGTGGTGGTAAAGACAGAGGTGAAGAAAGTGTTGAGAAACTCTGCCTTTTCAGCGTTGTTGGTGACTAATTCATCTCCTTCTGTTTCTGCTTCTTGTTTACATACCTGAAGAGCCCTTTCTTGTAGTTTTTGTCATCTCTGGCCAATTTCAATTTGAGCTGAGGTTTTGCTTTTCTAACTGCATCTCCACACGCACTGGCAATGCCCTTGTAGTTCTCAACGGGTATTTGTCTGCTTTTCCATCTGTGGTACACTTCTCTCTTGTTTTTGAGCAGATGCAGAAGCTCGCAGTAAAGCCAAGGGGGTCTCTTCCTCAGTCTACTTCCCTTCCCTTTAAAGGCGATGAACTGTTTTTGTGCTTCCAAGAGAGCGTTCTTGAAAAAATCCCAGCACTTGCTAGCTCCTTTATCCTCCATGGAAACTTCCCATGGAATCCCTCCCAACTGAGCTCTGAGCGAGCTGAAGTTTGGTCTTCTAAAATCCAAAACCTTTGTCTTAGTACTAACCTTCAGTGTGCTCAGCAGGATCCCAAACGCCACAATATTGCGATCACTGCAGCCAAGGCTATCATTAACTGAGATATTACAAAGAAGGTTTTCTTGGTTTCTGAGTAGCAAGTCCAGCAGTGCCTCATTCCTGGTTGGCACATCTAACGTTTTTATAAGGAAGCAGTCCTCTATGCATTCCAGGAACCTGACAGATGACATGTGAGGTGCTATATTGTTCTTCTAACACTCACCTGGGGAGTTGAAGTCACCTATGAGAGCCAGGTTCTGTTGACCCGAAGCTTGCTTAAGTGACTCAAATATTGCTTTGTTGGCCTTATCATCTTGGTTTGGAGGTCGGTAGCAGATGCCTACTATAAGATCCCCCTTGGAGACAACCCCTCTCATCTTCACCCAGAGGCATTCAATAGGGCTTCCACAATCGCTGTAGCTGACTTCTATATATTCAAGGTTCTTCTTAACATAGAGCGCGACGACTCCTCTTCTTCCCTGTTTGTCTTTATGAAACAGATATAGCCATCCATTGCGATCCTCCAGTCATGTGAGTTGTACCACCATGTTTCAGTTATTCCTATGATATCATAACTTTCTGACCGGGTGCAGAGCTCCAGTTCCTCCTGTTTGCTCCCCAGGCTGCGTGCACTGGTATGCATACACTTGAGGTGATTGGTCTTCCAGTTCACATCTTGGGAGGCAGCTAAGGGACATCTGTTGCTGCTCTGGCTTATTCCCCAGTTGGTTGCAATGGCGTGAGCATTGCCACTTTGGACCCTGCCCCATCGAGTCCTTCAGTTTAAAGGAATTTTATAGACTGAGCTAATCCTTAATTTTTAACACAAAGTAGCAGGCTGAATTACTTTATGTGTTAAATAAAGGACACACATAATTCCTCTCACAGTGAAAAACTGCACTGATGAAAGACAGTAAATTACCTCTTGCCTTATAGACCAGTATGCAAGGTATGGCACAAGCTTGCATGACAACCCCAAGCTTTTGGGTTTACACTTGGGTTTCTGAGCCTGGAAAAAAAGATGTTAGAAAAATCGCATGTAGACAGAGACCTCCTGACTCCTGTCTGAGAGGGTATCTGTGAACTCTCCATCTTGGCTTTCCTAGCAATATTTCATATGCATAAAATAAGCCCCAGAAATGCAATGTTTCAGGATGAACCAGGGAAAATCTGCTGTGTAGAGCACAAGTCTGGCTTTTAGTGGACTACTGCCCAGGTACAAGATGATTCAGCCCCCTCAGTCATGGCAAAGTTGATCTGTATACCTTTGGTGCTCCTGGAGTAGGACCCTTTCTGAATTAAATCCTAAGCTTGTGGTCAGCAGGAGCATAGGGCTGATTTCAGTTGCCATGCACCTGCAGGAAGTTGCTCACCCCTCTCAAACAAGCTGCTCCCAGGCAGTGGAGGATTTCTGTTTGGCACCATTTCTCATCAGCTTTGCACAGCTGTAATGAGTAAAAACAGTCAGAGACCAACACAGCTTAGATAACTTGTTTCATTATGATGGGAAGCATACATGTTCTTTTTTGATAAATACCCCAAAATAATTCAGTAGGGACTGGTATATTAAAAAAAAAAAAAAGAAAAAATAATCATAGACTACTTTTATGTAAGAGACTTATGGACTGCCTCGATCCAGCATGCAGCAAAATTACCCCACACCTGTCAGTCTGAGGATGGAGGGAACCAAGGTCCTCATCTCGGTTTGCAGTAAGGAAACTACTTTGGACCCAGGATCAAATCACTGTGCCCTTGGCCCGATCTGCTGCAGCAAGAATTGTGGTAGGTTGACCCTGGCTGGATGCCAGGTGCGCATCAAAGCTGCTCTATCACTTCCCTCCTCAGATGGACAGGGGAGAGAAAATATAATGAAAGGCTGGTGGGTCGAAATAAGGACAGGGAGATCACTCAGCAATTACCATCACAGGCAAAACAGACTC
The DNA here is from genome assembly GCA_017639485.1 of Pluvialis apricaria. Taxonomy (NCBI): domain Eukaryota; kingdom Metazoa; phylum Chordata; class Aves; order Charadriiformes; family Charadriidae; genus Pluvialis; species Pluvialis apricaria. Next base: position 9,191,057 of record CM030008.1, on the reverse strand, counting down.
GACTTGGGGAAATTAGTTTGATTTATTACCAATCCAATCAGAGTAGGGTAATGAGAAATAAAACCAAATCGTAAAACACCGTCCTCCCGCCCTTCCCATCTTCCTGGTCTCAACATCACTCCCTATTTCTCCACCTCCTCCCCACCTAGCGGTGCAGGGGGATGGGCAATGGGGTTTGTGGTCCATTCATCACATGTTGTCTCCACCGCTCCTTCCTCCTCAGGGGGAGGACTCCTGACACTCTTCCCCCACTCCAGCGTGGGGTCCCTCCCACAGAGACAGTCCTCCATGAACTTCTCCAACATGAGTCCTTCCCACGGGCTGCAGTTCTCCATGAACTGCTCCAGCGTGGGTCCCTTCCACGAAGTGCAGTCCTTCAGGAACAGACTGCTCCAGTGTAGGTCCACCACGGGGTCACAAGCCCTGCCAGCCAACCTGCTCTAGCATGGGCTCTCCATGGGGTCACAGCCTCCTTCGGGCATCCACCTGCTCTGGCTTGGGGTCCTCCACGAGCCACAGGTGGATATCTGCTCCACCATGGACCTCCATGGGCTGTGGGGGGACAAACTGCCTCACCATGGTCTTCACCATGGGCTGCGGGGGAATCTCTCCTCCAGTGCCTGGAGCATCTCGTCTCCCTCCTTCTTCACTGACCTTGGTGTCTGCAGAGTTGTTCCTCTCACATATGCTCACTCCACTCTCCACCTGCTGTTGCTGTGTTGCACAGCCCATCTTAACTATGTTATCCCAGAGGCACTACCACCACCGCTGATGGGCTCAGCCTTGGCCACTGGTGGGTCCATCTTGGAGCCGGCTGGCATTGGTTCTATTGGGCATGGGGGAAGCTTCTAGCAGCTTCTCACAGAAGCCACCCCTGTAGCCCCTGCACTACAAAAACCTTGTCACGCAAACCCAATGCAGGAGTCTTTCAAGCTCTGCCTGTTAATCACATTTTCAAAGACCTATCTTTAGTTCACATCTCCCGATTTTCTTGTATGAGCTGTACAACGCCAGTTAATTGCCTCTGTCTGAAGTAGCCTCCTTAGCATATAAAATCTCTCCATGTCTTTTCTTTTTTTTCCTTCTGCAGTGCACCGTGAAAGGAACTTTAAAAGAGAATTACAGAAGTCAGTGAAAACCAAACAGGTTGCAACTTAAGCCTTTTCAGATGGAAAGGGGCAGGATGAAATGGATGTCATGGTAAATGCTTTCCTCTTATGGAAGGGAGATACTATCTAAAAAATATCTAAATAGATGAATTCCACAGTGAAAAAAACCCATCTATATATACTTTGGTTAGGATTTTTAAAAAGTGATATGCAGCTACCTGACTTTGCTGAATAAATGACCTCATTCTTCTCCTGTGGGAGAAACAATCCCCTCACAGGATGAATCTCAGGTTGGGAACCCAAACCCCTCAGATGCCAAGACAGCAGTCAACAGGTGCAAATATTGGCCATTCAACCTACCAAAGAGAGGCCAAGATCTGAATTGAAAAGCTGAAGAGAATAAAAAAAAGGATAGCTTGACATCGGATCTCATCTTAAAAATATGCAAACCCACCACAAGTGCTAAACTTATCAGCACAAACTGAACTGAAACTACAGCACAGTCTAAAAATCAAGGGACAGGCAAAAATGGAATAGTCAGGACCAACAATGTTTATTTTTCCTAGGGAAAAAAAAAATCATGTAGCTTCTCCATAACACAACAAAAATTAAAGATGTTAGAGAAAGGCACAGAATTCAGTATGCAACTTACTATTATATCTGGTGTTTATTAGAACATAGTTCATTTGCTGCTGCCAAAAGATAAAACCAAATTAGACAGAACAGTCCTGATTCTTAGCCAGACTTGAGACCTTCTGCTCAGAGAAGGTGGAGAGAAGGAGCCTTAAAAGTAGCACAGGAGGTGGATGGAGTGCTAAATATTGCACGTCGCGCAACAGCCTCTACTTGCCACTGGCGTGTGAAGACTTCTTGACTTGACCCCCTGGAGATCAGGATCTCCATCACCAGGGTGCTGTGAAGGTCAAAGAGCAGAGGGAGCTTGCTAAGCCAGAAAAGCATGGACATGCATTGCATGACACGCTGTGGCAGGAGGGGGTTGAAATGTTTGACAGCCACCCAGAGAGTGAGAAGGGCTCTTCTGAGAAGAGCCGTGTTGGCTGCAAAAATACAGTGCTGCAACTCCTCTTTGGCCTTAAGGTTTCACACACAAAGGTTACTTCAAAGGGGAGGAGAAAGGGTAGCTTTCTTTTGGGAATGGCATGCCAGAGTTAGGCACCACGTTCCCAACCTAAGTCAAACATTTCAGCGTCATGACAGTGTTGAGACTCAACTGGTCCCTCACTGCTGATCTCCGGCTGCTGTAGTAGTTTCTTGGGATGCCAGAAGCTAGTGCCAGCTTGAGCAGCCTTAGAGCCATCTCTGTTCCCTGTGCTTTCCTGAATTTCCCTTGTGGTATTTGGCTATAACCAAAGATCAAGGTCAAAATATGCTGTAACTGCTCACGTTTTCTTCTGAAACTTTGCTCTCAAGCACAGGGCACAGCTATGATCTTAAACTAGCAGCCAACTATTGTCACCTATCAATCTGTAAGTGCAACCACAATCTGTAAGCGCTGGTGAGACGATGCACACCAATAGTACATCACTGCAGTCCGCTTGTTCTGATTCAATAAAACACGCTATTTGTTCCTAAACAGTGCGGTTTTCTCAGTCTGCTATCTTTCTGATCTTTATTTGAAGGAAGAGGCAGCTTTGCAGAAGCACTGTGCCTGGTTAGACAGCAAGACTCTTTAATGGTGCATATCACTGCTCTAAAAATCTAAAATTCATTTCATGCCACAGCGAGGCAGGAGGATACAAGTCAGCTTACAGAAAATTAAGCATGCATGTATTCCAAAAACTTTCACCACCCTTTTTCCTTCCTGTAATGAAGGAAATCGGAAAACAGGGATGTTACAAAGAGAAAAAAAATGCCAAAATCTCATGATCAAAATACTTTAAGGAGCAGCAGAGCACTCTAGTGATTAGCACAGTGTGTAGGAGCCCAAGAGAACAAAAACCTGGGCTTGAAAGAGGAGACCTCAGAGCTCCACTTAAGACAAGCTTCCCCACCCATAAGCAGTGCTGGGGAACTGAGGTGCTCTGTGAAAAGGCGCCAAGTAGCATTCAGCAAAAAAACATATTTTAAAACGCTCAGGTCACCATACAGTCCTCTGTTCCTGATCTCTGCATGAAGCAAACATGGGGAAAAAGCTAAGGAGGGGGATTCTCGGTGACTTTTGTTCAGAATTTTGCAAACTGGAGCTAATTAAATGTCATGGAGGAGTTTTGCTCAGCAGATGCCATACGAAGGAACTATATCTTTTCACATATCATGGGCATGGCATGCAGAAAGCCATCAGACCTGACCAGAAGAAACAAAAGATCCCAGAAAATCCCCTTTGCAGGATTGTGACCCTACAAATAATAAACAATTAGTAGTATTCTTTATTCATCCCGCAGGAATTCTGGGCATCAGTGTTCCTTACTTGTGTGATATATACAATATATTGCAATATGTAGTAAGCACAGGAAGACTGTTTATAATTTTTAGTGTGAAGAGTCCATAGAAAATTTAGTAATGGAGCAAACACTGGTGAAGTCCAAAACCCTAGTTTACATGTACTGCCTTGCAGAGAATTAAGCACCTCAAAATAAGATCTTGTCATTTTACTGCACAGGGCCTTCCTGAAAACTAGCCTTAAACCTCCTGAAACTGCTCAGCACCAGCCCACCGGGAAAAGCTAGACAATGGGACATCTTCAATTCTGCATCCTTCTCTCACTTGAGGCAGAGAGGAGACTCCCACCCACTCCAGATTCACACTGCCCAGTCTTCCCCTGGACACATCAACATTTTTTTTTCCCTGGAGAGACAGGGAAAGCTGATGCCTTTCTTTTAAAGCGTGGCTGGAAAGGTGTTAACAGGAGAAACCAAATCTCATCTGTGTTTTAGGCATGCTTTTAACCTCCTCCCCAGTTCAGTCCCTCAGTGATTTAGGTGGATGTTTAGAAACCCATTTTTTCCGAGATCCCTACTGCCCTTGGACACATAGGAGGCCTTGAGTAACTCAGTCCTATCAAAACTGGTGCTTACAAAGCTCTGAGGACTACTGAAGTCATGTAACTCATTGGTGATGCACCTTACTTATTTCCAGAGTTGGTGGCAGCAAAGCTGTTGGCACTTTTGGACTTAGCTTGCAAAATTTCACCTCAATACCACTATGGAGCATCCTCCCATTATCATATACGGTCCCCAATTCTGACTACACAAAATTAATATTTACAAATGCAATTCGTTTATCTGAGTTAATTTAAATATAATTTAAAGGCCAAATATAAATTTACCTGAAACGATGGTCTGTTTCATTTACGCAAAATGGATTGTATTTTTGATAGACGATGGAAGCAAGGGACTGCACATGAAGCTGTTATTCCAGATGGCAGTGGATACTCCTAAGTGAAAATCAGCCAGGAGCAGTTTTAAAGGGCTAGAGCATTTGAAGTGTTTTGATCCATGAGCCTACTGAAATCAATGCAAGATAGGAACCTACATTTCCAGCAACGCCCAGTGGTCTCCAGGGGTGCCACCAGACCACCTCAGTACAAACACCTTCTGCCAGCCAGAGGAAAAATAATCGTGTGGTTCATTTATTGATAGACAATGGTGAAGCCTGGACTCCTTTCTTTTGCTATTCCACAAGCTGCCCAGAGGAAACCGGGAGAGTTAGGTGGGCTTCAAAATTACATGGCCTAAGTTTCAGGAAAGCGCTCCTGGGATGCGCAAAAAAGAAAGTAACAAAAAAAAAGAAAAAAGAAAAAAAAGAAAAACTCTACAAAGAACTCCCACCTCCCATGTAGTGGCAGACACTTGTGCAGAGACCACCAAATGTCATGTTTTAATACATAAGCGACTAAATATCTTTCAAAATCCGGTCCCTGCTGTCCTTGTTTCTCAGTTCCACTGTCTGTAAAACTGGAGTAACACTAATCTAATGTAATCCAATCCAATCTAACAGCAATCAGTAGTTATTTGAAGAAAATCTCATTAGAGGTTTTGAGGAGCTGAAACACTACAGCTATGGAGTCCACAGAAATATCCTAGCTGATGACTGCCTCTTCCTTCACTCCTGATCTCCTCCCTTCTGAGGATAATGCCTCTCAAACACAGTTTACTAATTCTGGCAGAGTTTTGAAAATAACTTCCTAATGTGTCCACATTTTCCCCTAGGAGCTGGCACTGATTTTTAAAAATTATACTGTCACTTAACCATAGAGTTATTTCTAAATGGAAAAATAAATCTTTACAAAGCAGACCTAAAAAAAAGTATCTCTAAATGTTAACAAGCCAAAGCTACCTACCACAAAAAGAGACTAAAACCAGCTATATTTCCCCAAAAATAACCTTCCAAACATTTGCCCATCACAAAAGTCTAAATAATTTAGAACTGATTTCCTAAATATGAAAGAATCAGGGTAGGACTGTTAATATAACAAGAGCTGTTAGCAATACTGACACCGCCTGATTTTTCTTTACTGTCAGCCATGTGCTGGATTAAGTCCACTGAGGTTATGACAACAGGTCTAAGGGAAATGTCACCATGCTGGCATTAAACCCATGTTAAGGGAGTGGAAAATGAGCCTTGGCCCTTATTTTGAACACTGAAGTAAACCCCATCTCTAGTTCTTAGAAGAGTACGGGGAGGAGAATCTGCTGTGCCAAAAAATATATGGTATCAACAGAAAGCAGTGTATTTTTCAATACAAGATCTCATTATTGATTACATTTATTTAGAGCAACATTTACAAAACAAGGCACAGCCTGAGTAGTAGCTGACCAGCTAATGTTTGTACCGTGCCCTACAGGGCTCCCAAAGGACCTTGCAGCCAAAGACACTGACGTTGATATCATGCTCACAATTACAGACAAAGCGTGATTTAACCTTGCCTGCTTTATCTACATCTGCCTTCCGCTCCACATAGACATTCATAAATCTTCTGTGCACCGCTATCAGCATTTTTGCAACCCTTATTCACCCATTTCAAAAGGATTGGCTTGGCTGAACTAACCTTAAAAAAAAAAAAAAAAAAAAAAAGATATCTCCTGATTCACATAAGCATCCTTTTTCCCTTGGTCCAGACAACAGGCTGCCTCTCCAAGCATTCATCAAGATTGAAATCCAGACATCAACCTAAATCTGCTACCACAATTACCCTGATCGGAATAAGCCAAGCTTTTCTGAAATCTGAATTTTAGGAAAATAAAACCAGTCATTTTCCCCCAAGCTCTGACTGCTTTGCCTTCATTATTATAGATAAATCAATCTCAGCTATGCTGATTACACTCGCGTATTCAGCCATCCGTCCTGACCCACAAGAAACATTCCGGCTCTTGGGAAATGGCAGACAAGAATTTAATACCATAATTCTTCCCAGCTTTTCTTACCCACAGTAACAACCAGTAACACAGTAGACAAGGCTGACACTACAAGAAGGATGCAATTTGAGATTAGGATGCCTACGTTTAGGTGCTTACATGAGTGCCAGGTGTCTAAATTCCTATTATAGTCAACAGGGATCTAGTCAAAAAAAGTCAATGGAATATGCGAAGCAAGTCAGGGAGCAGCCAGCCCACAGCGACCTTACAGTGAGCTTCATTGCTCTCTAGACTCTACTGACTGTGTCCCATTGACTATACTGGGAGCTTAGGTATTGCCTGACCAATTCCACTGCCTAAATGAAGATACCCAGTATCATTTGAGATGTCCCAGCACCTCCAGGATGTACTGCTGGTGCTGGCAGATGCAACACAAGACCTGTGGGAAATTAATATCCCTGCGGTACAGCAGCTGAAAGGATACCTGGTACATCTCACACAGCACTAATGCAAAAAAATCCTGCCCTTAGGTTACATACAAACAGAAATTAGATGACCAAATATTGGTGCTGTAATCCTTAAACTGAGTCCTATCCTTCAAAGATCACCTTACACTGATTACCCAATTAGTGCAGAGAGAAAGTTTCAGTCTTTCTGAGGACTCAAGTTAACACCTGTGCATAATTTTGATGGTGCTTTTTCACCTCTGCAGCAATACTGGCTATAAACTTGAGCTTTTTTTGCTTTTATTTTTTTGTTTTATCAAATGAAATTGGAAACCTTGGAAAATAAATGATTTTTTTCTGTTTAGGAATGCTGATATAGTGGTGCTTAGGAGTGTCGTTACAGCACACATAAACATGTAGCCAAAACGTGAAGACGTGTTCATATTTACACATCAGAAAGAAGGTGCCTTTTCAGTGATGCTCCAGTATACCCTTCCCACTCATCAAAACAATCCCTTTTCTGGCAAACACTATCAGTATACCCTTCCCACTCATCAAAACAATCCCTTTTTTGGGAAACACCGTCACTTGGTGCTGCTGACAAGATCATGCATACTGGCTTTCAAACAACTCATGGGACAGTAGATACCTTTTCTACAACACAATGTAAACATACACTGTTTTTTTGATAACACCTATATTTTATCATCTTATTTTAGTATTTGGGTGCATCTGTGTGCTTCAGCCTCTGCAAAGAACAGCTATTTCTCAGTTGGATACAGTCATCACTCATATGAACGGTGTTACAGTCTTAATTAAGTTGCTACGTCTGGGAATAACAGTGGTAGGACCACATTGTAATTTGCTAGCTTTCTCCTAACTCTTTTCAATTTCTGTTTCCAAAGCATAGGAATATATGTGACAGCTTCTATTGAATAAAATACTGTTTTTGTTTTTTTTTTTCTTCTGGATGATCTCCATATCAAAATCCAAATCTAACAAATACTTACATGGAAGTAAGAGAGGAGCTTTCAAGAAAGAATAAGTCATTTGTGGTAATGTCTCTACAAACTATAATTTAAAGTGCTGGAAGCCTCGTTTTTATACAGTCACTAAAATTTTAAGCACCAGGAACCATAGTTCTTCATTACTGGGTTCTTCAATAAACTTTATGCTTTACACTGAAAAACCTGTAGAAGCAATTCTTCCATCAGCATACAAGAGATTTAGGTGTGTTGCTTCTGCTGACATTACTGGAAGTTATATGTGGACGTCTCTCCTGTGCTTAAAATAAACACAAGAATAATCTCCATGTCCATATCAGCTAGTCCATATCAGCTGCCAATCAGAATTTCTCTGGTACAAAATATATGCTGTAAAATATAATGAAGCTACAGCAGGAAAGTACCTGAAGAAGGCTAACTGTTGGAGGTCACATCATATTTTGCTGTCAAAGATAGTTTTAACTGAGGTATTTTTATCATAATACTGTGATGTACACAGCATTGATTAGTTTCCATTAAAGTCATAAAAAAGCACTGAAGTTTTCTACTGCTCTGCAAAGAAAAGGGGACAAAAGAGAAAAAACCCCAAACACTTGAATTACTGCCATATATAAAGAGTTTGAGGATCTATAAACAATTTCTTTCCTCCCTCCATACTTGGATAATATCTTCATCACCTCCATTATGATCATACATGGTTAGAAATTCTAGGTGCAGTTTCTGAGTGGCAGCTTGAAATACCTTTGTAAAAGCACAAGCTGCAGCAACCAAGAGCCATCACTGCGTTTTCAGTGGCCCACGTGAAGATATCTGTGTTTCAATCCGAATCAGTCCTTCCGTGTCCCTGAGTTGGATAAACCAGCAAGGCAATATATTTTGATGCTATAAATGCCCTTTATGGGCAACAATTCACGCAGATTAACAAAAAGCCCAAGCAGATTTCCCTTACTACATAAAACAAGGGAAAAACAGCTGGTTTTATTCACTAGAAGTAAATTAACATCTTTGTAACGTGGATTATTCAGTGCCCTCCCCCGCCATACAAAAAAACAGTAGGAGCAGAGCAAGGAAGGAAGGAAGAATGAGCCCTAAATGAAGGAGGGAAAGACACGGGCAAGGTGCAGATATGCTCTGTAATATAGCTGCAGCCTTAGGGAATTTTAGCAAGATCAAGATAACTCAAGTGACTAAAGTTGGAACAAATCAGAAAATATGGAGCTACAGAGCATGCAGAGAGCAGGGACTGGGAAATTCAAGGGTAGTCCTGACCTGCCGGAGAAGAGATCTATGACAATAACAAGCAGCTAAACTTGAAGAAAGTGACTGAAAAACTTTGGTGGCCTCTCTGCTGTCAGATTAATTGTGCAATGGATGGTCAGACAAGAGGACCGGCAGTGAGGCAACGCAGCGTTTCAAGGAAAATGTATTATACTGTGTGCTTTCATTGGGTCCCAGATATAACCCTGAGTTATGTTAAGCGGCGTAAGAGACGACCCATGACAATCAATGGGATCGCACACAGAAATCGATTCTAAGCAGCGAGAATATAAAGTGAAGAATAAAATCCTTTGTTTGAGGGATGACCCTAAACCAATGAACACATTTAAAATGTAAGTTCTTTGATGTAGGAAGCAGTATTATGCTCTTGGGCTGGAGAGCCTCTTGTTCTATTGAATCCCAATATGCAACTAGCATTCCTACAGAGTGCCACAATAGAGTTAACACTGAAGAGAGTCCCTGCTGCTGGACCTTTTCTGGACTTGTTGCTTATGAAAAACTATCTGATCCTCCACTTGGGAGAACAGAGTTGAAGCAGTGGCAAAGGGTCTGTGTGAGGTCATTATCCAGCAAAATCTGACTTGAATAAAAAACTGCACCAAAAATCTACAAACACTAGAATGTTGGGATGCTACGGGGAAGTCCAAGAAAAGTCAAAAGCCTAGAAGCATAAACTAATACATTTAAAAAAAAGAAAAAGCATACGGTGTATCTGCTGCCCTGAGTAGCAGTAAATTACCAGCAGCACACATCTGTCTGCCATAATTTCAGCTTCTTCCTCGCATTCCAATTTTAGATGCTGTCTGCAAGCAAGCAAGTTAGCTGACCTCAAAATGATGATGCCCTGCCCCTTTTCAACTTGCCAGCAGACCTAAAAGTAGTCTGGCACCCACCGCCTTTGTCAGCCCCCAACCTTCTCCCTGGGGTTCTCACTGAGGACAAGCCTTGACTTTGCTGCAGCGTATTTCATTCTGCCTATTTGAAGGCACGACACCTAGGAGCGCTGTACATGCTCTCTTTTTAAATTAGCCAAGGTTTTAGAATTTTAACAGCCTTCCTTTCAAGTGAGCTGAAACACTGATGTGCTCCCCTCTTCTCCTCCACGTGCTCTGTGCTTGCAACAGAACTCGCCCTTGTGGGTACGCTTCCCTCCTAGGTCATCTTCTGGAGCAAGGTTTGCATGTCACAGTACAGAGACTCTGCAACCTCCAATCTCTGTCCCTCCTACACCTGTTTTCCTTCGTTCCAAAGGAGAACATGTTCTTAATGACACTGAAGTTTGCTAAATTCTCAGATTTTAAGAACAATAACATAAGGCCAACAGTAAGGATGGGAACCCTACTTAGTGGATTACCAAGTTATTATTGTCCACCAAAGAGCTCACAGACCCTGCAAAGGAAGTGAATTGACATGGACTGGACATGGACCTGTGGAGCGAGTCAAAAGGAGGGCCACAAAGATGATCGGAGGGCTGGAGCACCTCTCCTATGAAGACAGGCTGAGAGAGTTGGGGTTGTTCAGCCTGGAGAACAGAAGGCTCCGGGGAGACCTCATTGCGGCCTTCCAGTACCTAAAGGGGGCCTACAGGAAAGATGCGGAGGGACTCTTTATCAGGGAGTGTAGCAATAGGATGAGGGGTAACAGTTTAAAACTGAAATAGGGTAGACTTAGATTACATATTAGGAAGAAATTCTTTACTGTGAGTGTGGTGAGGCACTGGAACAGATTGCCCAGAGAAGTTGTGGATGTCCCATCCCTGGAAGTGTTGAAGACCAGGCTGGACGGGGCTTTGAGCAACCTGGTATAGCAGAAGGTGTCCCCTGCCCTTGGCAGGGGGGTCGGAACTAGATGATCTTTGAGGTCGCTTCCAACCCAAACCATTCTATGCCTCTATGATCCTTATTTTTACCAACAAAAAAAAACCCTAAAGCATGGGCAGAATATTTGCCCCAGTCTCAGCATGGTGCAACTACTGCTGACTGCTGTGAGTTCACATTAGATCCCCAAGACCATGCTTACACTGGGAGGTTAAAAGCAAGCTGGAGAATGTTTTTTTGATGACAGCAGTGTCTGGCCTTGATAATAAGGCTGGGATCTATAATAAAGTGACAATGTGAAAACTTAAAGCCTAAACCACTTGGCCAGTATCCCAGTGCAACTCAGGGTTTAATCCAGGAATTGCGACTTGAGTGCTAGCACAAGTCTTTTAGCCAAACTTTATTTCTGACAACACCATGAAATGCAAATCAGCCCTACCTATATCTAGGTAAATCAATGCTAACTGATAATCAAACTATTTCATTCACAAAAAAAAAAAAAAAAAAAAAAAATCCCAGCATGTCAATCTTGTTATTTTGTTTTAAAACCAGCATAAAAATCCCCAGTGTAATGTAAAGATCATAAACATCAAGCTCTGTCCAGACTAGGCGTGGAAAAACTGCATGAAAATAAATAAAAGCACTAAATAAATAAATGACTGAATGAAAGCAAATGACTTTCCTATGTTTACTTAACAGCGCTAATATAGAAATAAGCCAAATGTGTTCTAGTGAACAAGAAATTGAGTCTGAAATTAATCTCTCATTTTTCTTTTTTTTTCCATAGCTTAGAGGTCCTTTGTACTCCCACTGAAGTCATGGCCTCAAGCAATCCATACAGCATTCACAGCATGATATTACATCTATTTTATTGGGAAACACCATAATCAAAATGCTAAAATAAATCTTCTTCCTATTATTTGACTTAAGCGTTAAAGTATTGAAATGGCTAAGCTAGTTCATTTTGATTATCAGCTCATTGGTCTTGGTATTATAAATTAACTCCACAATTTTGACAGAGCTTCTAGCTATCTAATGCCTGAAAACATTATTTTGTTAAAGCATATATTGTGCTAAGGTTATTTTTTCTTGAAATTTCAATGAATCAGTTCTAGTCAATACAAAGTTAATATAAAATGGTTTACTGCTAAATGACATTGGCGCTCACACACTTGCTCTGTCCTACACCAGTTAAAAAGCCATTGCAGATTCCAGTTATAGCACTCAGAGCTCCGGCTGCATTTTTAAAGCACCAACTGTTAGTTAATTTTGTTAGCATAAACACCCAATAAAATTTTATGGTGTGTTCAGCTCTCATTAAAGATGAAAAACAGCAGCAGAGAGCAGCACCCACAAACAAACAGGGAGCAGGACAGCTCTGGCGTTGCCGATCCCCTGAGCTCATTCAGATTCAGGGCTCGAGGCTCCCTGTGCCGGAGGGCACTGCAGAGGTATGGAGAATGAAATCCCACGCACAGCTGGAAACCCCTCGTGCTCTCCACAGCCCTACCATAACACTCCTGGCAAACATTTACTGAAGGGAGAACGGTCCTTCTCCAGCCCCTTTCTCATGCATCCCCTAAAACCTTAAAATAACAGCTGTTCTAGGCAAAGTAGAACCTTGCTGGTGCACACCTGCAAAGTAGTACAAGACCCTTGGCTCCTTTTGCTCCTCGTCACCCAAAATACCCTAGACAAGATGCTCCATCAACACCAGGACTAAAGGAGCCTGCTCTTCCCCAGGTTGCATCTCGCGGATGGATTCCCTCCTGTCGGGGAAAGCGTGACCCCTGCCAGGAGGTTCTTCATCAGTCAGGGAATTTATAGAGTCAGCCTGGCCATCTCCCTTTGTCTTCCCATCCTTCAAAGGGGCGTTTGAGCCTTCCACTGAAATTTCTAGTCTCAAACCTGCCATCATCCTCCTTTCAAAATTTCCTGTTAATGGGAACTTTACAGAACAGCTGATACACGGACAGTCCCAGGAAGCACTCAAGGAATTAGCTGACAAAAAACATCAGGTTTACAGGTAGAATTATAGAGAAAGCTGATTTCACTGTCTGAAATAATACAAGATTTGGTCAACTTTCCAAAGCCGTTACTCCTAAAATCCTTAAGGCTGGGTTGCTTAAGGCCTTAGAAATGTCTAAAATCTTTTTTCTATTTACATCAACAGGAGCAAAACTTCTCTCACTAATTCAGCACCTGTACCAGATAATGTCAACTGAAAACTTACAGTTTACAAGAAAGACAGAGAATGTGATAAAAAAAAAAAACAGTCTCAAACACTTCCCCTGGAGTTCTCTGGCATTTTTTCTTGATTTGGAGTTCATCGTTCCGAGTTTTGACAGGTTTTGTTTCTGCAGCTTTGTCAAAGATCCTACACAAACGGTAGAGACGATAGAGGAACTATAAAAAACGGTATTGGGGAAAGTTAAATCAACACTACACATTTCCACCTCGTGCAAAACAAAACCTTGCTCCACAAGGAGCCAAACTAGCACCTGGCTTCCTAATGGACACAGGACACAAGTCTACAGTTTTCTCCCCCTTCTTTGCTTTTTCCTGCTGACACCTACACTGGGCAAGGGATAACATGCTTCAGAGAGAGAGATATGCTGGTGGGATGTCAGGAGCACGTGCTGATGAGCCAGCTGGCTCTTAAATGGCCAATGGCTAGTACTGCCTTCATTTTCCACAGCAGAGAAGCTCAACTTCTGTCTATCCTCTCTACCTAGCCTGCAATTTTCACAGAATTTGAGATTATTATTCAGTTAAGCCTGGTAGGTTTGGTGGTTTACACTCAGCCTGTAAAATGAGATTAATTCTCCCCTTCTCCCAGGTTTTTTTTTTTTGCCTCTTATTGTCAACTTAAACCATAAACACTCTGAAGGCAAAGCCATTTCTGTCTCTATGGGGTTACAACATCCAGTAGCACTGGGCCTTGATCTTGGCTGGGGCTCTCATGCAATGCTGTATTAGGCCACTCTGAAAAGTTAATGTTTTGAGATGGAAGTGTAATTTCTAAGGGACTGCCCTCTGAGCTAGGCTGGATTTTGAAGATAGCTGACTGATCATGTTTTAAAGCCCTGGCAGCTACATCAAGTCCTACTTTAATACTTATGAGCTGTGGAAGTCAACCTTGCATTCCCACTAGAGTATTAAAATTGGACAACTCAAAAATATACTGCTTAGCTGTGCCCATACGTGGTAACATACCACACACAGTAAAATGAAATGTACAAGTAAAATGGAACTCGTTTCGGCTTCAGCAACAATACAGAGGAGCTACCATAGCTTCCTTATCTTCATTTTCTGCATCCAGCAGTGCTAGAAATGCCGTGGCTCTATTGCTTCCATAACTTTAAAGGTATTGAATCTCTCTGTAATTTAACCAACGTAAATAAGTAGTAATTCAGCTGAAATCAGTGGAATTCACATGAGGGGAATAGTTCATGTAAAAGAGGAGAAAATTAGATTCACCCAGTATAGATGCAATAATCTCTTATTAATCATTTTAAGAATGAATGACTATAAAACCAAACTCTCTCATATCCTATTAAAAGGACATTATTGCCCTATTGACCGCAGCTGTATGAACACTGCACTGCCCCTTTAGATCAGGGCAACTCCTTGCAAAGATTCAGTTCTGCAGGAACACCCCACATCAGTGATTTGCTTTTCTTATAGGTTAATTTTGTTCTTTTCAAAACAATGGGAGAGCAACCAAGGGTACAATCAAAACTGTATTTCCAGTTCAGCTTAATTGAGTGTACTTTACTTCAACAAAGACTTTAAATTACTTCACTGAGTTGTTTTCACACCCACTTTCTTACATACCAATATTGCTAATTAGTACAATTGTCTCTCCTTTAAAAGAAAAAAAAAAATAAATCTGTTCGAATGATTTGCTGTTATCCTCGAGCATTCACTATTGCTGATTAAAAATCAGGTTACACTTATTCAGGCAGATGTCCCAACCTCAAGACTTTGATTCAACAAGCTTTTCTTAATGCTCACATACTTAAAGCCGAGAGGAACGGTGGTTGCTTGGTATCTACTATAACCCAAAATGTGTCCTGTAAGCCACATCTAGGAAATCCATGATTGAAACACGCACCATTTGCTCAGTTTTAACTCAGTGTTGTTTCATTTTACCATACAGCCTGAATGACTCTCATCACTCCTGTTGAGACAGGAAAACACTTATCTCCTACCTACCAGAATCAGGATGAGGTTAAAGCCTAGATCCAAAAAAAGATTTTAATGTCTAACAAAACATCAGTGCAATTTAGGTAGCAAAAAGGCTGCATTGCCCTCAAAACACACATACGCTAGGTGGGTACTCATCAGTGATGTGCTGCTGGGGCCATAAGCTGCATGTGAGTGTATGCCAAAGGAGCTGCACCTACATCTCACGGGACAACGGGTCTCACAGTTAGGAGACCTGACCCCGAAGATATACACTGCCCATGTCGAAGACTGAGCTCCACACAAAAGAACTACAGCAGCTGTAGTCATTCAAAAATATGGTCAGAGAGAAGTCAAGAGAGACTGAATCAGCAGTGGTGTTGTGCCAACTAGTATGCACCAAGTACAGCTGAGGTTGCTCGACAAAGCTGGGGGTTTAAACCTTACCCTCCAGATGGTGCATGCCAGCCAATGGTTTGGCTAAATGTGTTCTTGTATAAAATAAAGAAACCATGCATCCCCCTCCCCCCCCAGGAGATACGGTGGCTTTCCATCTTCCCCAGGCCGAAGAACAGCCCTGCACTCTGCACTGGCTCCTCTCCAAGAGGAGAGACGGGAGGGCTCCTGCTGTGGAGCAGCCTGCCTCCTGCTGGTTACGACAGTCCCCTGAAGGATGGGAGCTGGTGCGTCTCTGAATCCTCATCAACACCTAGGAGGACACCAGATCCTGCTCCACAGGATACCTCCTTGCTCACCGTACCCAGATGGAGGACCCCAAATAGAGTTGCTTCTAAAGAAAGAAATGACTCCCAAGGTTTTCTGTAGACTTTCCTCTCTCGAGATAGATGAAATTGGGAATCCCAACATGAAACAAAGGGCCTTCTCACAGCATCTTCCTCCGTACTAATCTAAGAAAAGAAGTCAAATTTAAGACACAATTTCTTTGCCTCGCATTGGCTGGCACGGGGCTCTGGACTGCTGAATAAAAGCCAAAAGCCAAGAGCTGCAACATGTAGGGTTGAAAAGCCTGAATCCCCATATGGAGTTAGCCCTTATTAATTCCTTCAAGAAATCTGTCGAAATGTGACAGCTAGGAACTGAACCCCAAATTCTTATGCCAGGATCTGAATAACTTTCCAATAATGTGCACTTAATCGGAGTCGAAGCCTGCTCCCAGCCCACACAAGAGAGGTAGCTGATTTTGCACAGACTCTCAGCAGCTCTAGGGCTCACCATCCCAACACGTCAGAAGTGTTCCTACAATTAAGCTTTTCATTACAGCATTGGGGTGAATCCTCTTGCCTTCCTCCCACAAATTGTCTTAGGAAAGGCAATGGGATTAGTCACAGACAGGAAAAAAAAGAGCATTAGAAGCTGTATGTACACAAACTATTTCTCAAAAAATAGTTCTCTCTAGCCAATAAATCACAGTCTTTCAATAACACTCATAAGTGGCTTAGAGCTAGATCTTGGTTAAAAACAGCTAAAAAGCGTTACATAGAAATGTCAAAAAATACACATTTTAGTGGGCATGCGTTACTAGAGTTTGGAATTCCAATCAAGCTTCTACTTAAGGGCTTTAATTGTATCCCTCCTTTAAAATGTTACCTCCCTTGCTCATCACAACTGTGCAAAGCTGTAAATCTGGCAAACAAACTTTGAAGTCTAAGTGCCCATTGCCTAGCAAAAGTGTAGCCGGGAAGAAGAGTGACCTTGCCCCAGTGAGTTGGCATTTGCAGCTCTTTGAGTCGACTCAATGTGTCAATATATTTTTTGGGGGAAGAAAACCCTAACATGAAGTTGTGTCATGAGCAGTTGAATCAACAGTGTTTGATTTATGATGGATTTTGCCCTGTGTTATTTGCTCAACCCACTTCTTCTGGCAAATACCCCCGCCCTCACCCATGGCTGCCTCTTTTCCACCATAAACTTCCAGTTCTTCTGGAAGTTCCTTCTATACTCCTTCCTTTCTCCCGTTCCCTCCCAGTCTTTACACACCCTGTGATGGGCAAAGGACAGCCCCTGATGTAGCTACAGCCACGCGCTGACTGGCTTGCTGGGACAGGGTGAGTAAAGGAGGTATGGCCAGATTTCTCCTTGCTGCTTCTTCTACTCAGGTGTTAAATATTCCTTTTTCTCTATTAAGCAATTGATTTCCATGACACCTGTAGAAAGTTGACATTTGCAACACTTCTCCTGTTCTGTCAATTTTGGTTAAAATTGGCTAGTGAGTTCAAAAGTTAGGAGATTAGGAAAGTCAGACAAGTCCTGTTTGTGGTTTTGGTTAGGGTTTTGTTTGTTTGTTTTTCAGGAAAAAAAAAAAGATATTAAACATCTCACAAGCATTTATGTGCTTTAGAAGTTAGCATCACCAAAAGCTTCACTATTATGCCTCTTGTCTGCTCCATCACGGACCTCTTACAGATCAGTTATTTGTTGTTTCAGCCCTGTATGATACACTCATTTCTGAACTCTGCAAGGTTTCCTTGCAACTGAATCAGTCATGCATGGAGCTTCCTGTGTTTTAATTAAAAACCTGAAACCATCAATCATGTCAATCTTCTGACCTGAAAAAATATATTTATTTCCAATGGAAAAAACATCCACATCCTACAGCACTTGAAAATAAGATGAAGATGCCCTCGAGACAAATACAAATGTATCAATTATCATGTGCTAAGAATATACGCATTTGAGCCCTATCTCTTCCTTCTGCATTAAAGTGTTAGGTCAGCAGCTTCATACAATAAATTATTACTGATATGCAATAACCTTAGCTGTTCAACCCAAAACTCAAAGAAAACCAGAAAGTGCAAAGAAAGGAGGCCCAACGTTGAAATTACAGGCAAGATCCATGGAGGAACTTCAATTTTAGGCCCCTGAATTATGCAAAGGGCTTATGCATGGGTTTAACTTCAAATATATGATTAGTCATGGAGCTAAGTAAATAATTTCAGCAGACTCATCTAATCTGTTTGTGTACTTCCACAAGCCCTCATCATGTCGCATCTTTTAATACTCGCATACCCTCATGATTAGTGGTCTTAATCCTAAAAAGATCATATGAGAAAAGGAGGAATAACTGTATTCACTTTACAGAAGGAGAGGTATGAGGTAAATCTGTGTGCCTAAGAGTTTGCAGAATCAGGTCTGCACCGACTAGACATGAAGTACCCAACCAGGTGAGTAGCAGCACCAGCATTTCAAACAACACCACAACATCAAGTCTAGAAGATGGAACGCGGTGCTAGTATTAAGAGGTAAAACAAAAAAGAAATTAACAGAGCACCATTTCTGGTGAAAGGTAAATTTTGCATTTCTTTAAGGTGCATCCCATTCGCTAATAGGGAATCATGTCTCTTTACAAAACACTAGCCTCAAGAAGGCATTTGAAATCTTGGGGGGGGGGGGGGGGCGGGGGACGACACCCACCATGAAACAGAAATACAAACACTGAAAAACACTTTAAAGAGTTGCAGAAGCAGCATCAATGGAATTGTCTACAAGAGAGCATATACATCTACCTGACTCTAGTTTATATTGCAGTGTATCAGCGTTACAAAGGCAAACGCAAGGGCCATGCTCATTACTATCTAAAAGCGGTTAATGCAAATTTGATCTGGATCAGGTGCGAGCACCCAATTACACTTCCGTTGAATTCAGCAGAGCGCACAATAAGGTGTTTTATCCCAGTTTTTCTTTTTTTCTCTTTTTTTTTAATGCTGGCTGTGCAAACGCGCCGTGGCAAGAAGCAAAAAGCAGCAGGCGCGGATATCCCTGATCCCACGTTACACACCAGCACAAATCTTTACCTTCGAATCGTTTTAACCCGTTTGAAGCAGTAGTGCGAGCTCGGACCCTCCCGGCTCTTGGGGCTGCGAGGCCGCAGCATCCTCCGCTCCGAAAAACCCGGTTCGACACCTCCCCGAGCCACTGCCCAAACGCGTTAACCCGCGGCACCGCACCCGCGGAGGGGCGCGGGAGCCATCCCCGCCTGCCCCGAGCACCGCTGCGAGGAGGGGGCTCCGCGACCAGGTCGCTCCCCAAGCGGGTCGTCGCGGGGAGCCGGGGAGGGAGAGATGCTGAACTTCGCCAAGTGATGGGCTGGCGGCGAGCGCAGGGGGGCTGCTGCCCGGGGAGGGGGGCGGAGGGGGTGGGGGGATGCTCTCAGCTACAGGTTTAGGGACCAGCAGCAGCGGAGGGGGGAGCCGGGCAGCCCCACCGCTACGCACCCCACCGCGCCCCGTTCGCACCGGGCTGCGCGCCCCGCGGAGCCCCGCGGCCGGTCTTACCTTGGGCCCTTTGCCGCTGGAGCAGCGGACATTGTTGGTCACCCCGGCCGTCTGGTTCATGCTGGGGGCCGGCGGGCAAGCAAAGTTGGGCTCCCGGGCGCGGTGCCCCGCGCAGCCCTCGCCTGCGCACCCGCGGAGCGGGCGGGAGGGAGAAAGAAGGAGAAGGCGCGCTGCCCCCGCAGCGGGACTTTACCCCCGTCCGCCGGGGTCTGCGCGTTGGCGGTGCTCCCGGCTTCCCGGCTCCAAAACCAAACCCGAAACACCCCCCCCCCCACCCCCCCCCCTTTACCCCCCCACCCCCGTCCCCGCTTTCCTCCCCCGCCCTCCAAAGCAGAGGCGAGGCGAGCCCGGTTCTGCCCGCCCCCCGCCCTCCGGGGCCGCCGCGGCAGCGGGGAGGGCTCGCACGGCTCCGCGCTGCTCCGCGCCTCTCCGCGGGACGCGCCGTCCCACGCCGCGGCGGTCCCGCAGCCCGTCCCGGCTTCGCCCCCAGCTCCCCCGGCGCACCGAGCCCGGCTCTCCCCGGGGAGCTCTCACTTCTTTCGGCGCGATTTTGTTTTAATCTCTCCCCGGCGCGGGCAGTGGGGAATCGCCTTAAAAAGCGGTCCAGGTTTCTGCCAGGGTTGGGTTTTGACCCGCTGGTGCTTGGGGCGGTTAGTCCAGCTGTTTCCAGTGGTTGTGTTTTGATTGACAGATGTTTACTTGCTGCCAAACTGCAGGGTTTGGGTCTTACTATTTTATTGCAGAGTTCCCTCTTCCAGGTGTGCTGGAGTTCAGGGCTTTTGTTTTGGTGAAATAAGGGCTGCACAACCGACTCTGCTTTGCTGGTAAAAAATTGGTGTTTAAGTAAAAAACCAAACAAACAAAAAAGTGCATGTCATGAGTCATTATCCAGATATTTTCTCCTATCCCGGTTCCACTCCTCCACTTCAGCCCATGAGGCCAGACGCTGCCTCCTCTGGCTTGAAACAAAAACTTTGTGAAATTCAGTTCCCACAGTAGCAAAAAAAAACACCCTAAACCCAAAGAACAAGCCACGTTATGTCTGAGTAAGAAGATCTGGATAGCTAAGGCTAAAAGCATCCACACTTCATCTTATCAAATTGTTGGGTTTTTCTTAGGGATGAATCTATAAGAATAGATTGTTTCAGGTATTTTTGTTATGTTTCTACAGCATACTTTAAAATCCTTAAATAAATAAAATCTCTTCTGGGTGTTGGTCCTTTGTTCCCCCCCCCCCCCCCCCCCCCCCCCAGGTAATTGAGGCCATATTGAGGCCACTGCCTCTAGAAGAACAGAAATGCTTTGGTTGCTCCTCATGCACCAGAGACGACACTGCCTTGGAGAATCCCAGCTCCTTCATTTCTGAACGGCACGTATCCCATCACGTGCCTAACTGGCTGTATCTTCCAGCTCTGTGGCTAAAGTGGATTTAGAGAGACCACCATGGAGGCAGATAGCAGAAGAAAGAGTAGTTAAAAGGCAAAGTCAGTTAGAGCCATTTTCAGCTCTGAGGCAGGAGAGAGGTCCCAAATCCACAGTACGTTGTCCAAATTCCCTCCCTGTCAGCAGGGCACACTGGTTTTGAGAGAAGAGCAGACACGTAATGACTGGTTTGATACAAGAAACAGGTTATCCCAGGAAGAAACCACCTTTTCAGGGTCGGTCCTTCCCCTCCAAGGAGCTCTCCTATTGTAATGACCACGCTCTGCTCCTTAACCTTGCAGCGTCTGCTCCCCGTGCTTTACTAAACAAGGTGTTTAGCTCTGAAGTGCGGCCAGCAAGTTGCCCTCGGGGACAAGTGTCCCACCAACCTCCATGAGCTGCGGGTGCTGGCACCCTGGCTGAGCTATCAAGCATGATCAGCCCCAAATACCACGTTATTACTGTTCCCTGCTACCCGTCTCTGATGGCTTTTGCTTTTTTGTACTGATTAAGATTTGAAGTTTACTGCTCCAGCTGCTCTGTTCAGCAGTTTGGTTTTCATGTCTTCCTAAGAAAAATGTCTGCTAGTAAATCCAATTATAGACTTTGAGTTGCATATTTGGTGGGCCCTGGCTACACTATGTTATCTCAGTGTGGTCTGTTGCACTGAGACACGCAGGAGTTCCTGGAATTATTTGCAGTTGTACAAACACACAGAACAATTTTCAAAAAAACAGATAGGCAGGCAAAACTGCCCAAAGACATTTTAAATCCATAGCAAATCCTTCTGGCCACTACATGGAGCAGGTAAAGAATCTGTGCTCTTGTCCCACCTCTTGAGGCAAATTCTTCAGGAAAAAAAGAATAAAATTTATTCCTGCCCACACATTCTTTCTCGCACAACAAGCTCTTTGCATTGCACAGGCTGATCATGGGAGTGTTGCCCCATGCTGGTTTATCACCGTTTTGTCCTGAAGCAAAGCAGGATATGAAAGACACCACTCCACTAGCCTTTCTGAGGAGCAACCTCCTCTCCATTCTGCAGCCAGTCTATCAGAGCAGGCAGGGAGTCTGCTGTCACCGTAGGGCACATTTTTGTCTTCCGCGAGAAAGAGCCAGGGAAAGTCTCCTGCTTCCTCTCATTTTCCCAATTAATGCCTGCCCCGCTCATGGGAATCTCCATTTTCCCCTGAAACCAAGAAAAACCTTGTGATATTGGACCTCCCTTCTATATAGGGAAGGGCAGCTTCCAAGGGGGATAGTGGGGGGAGTTCACAGGAGAAGGCTTTTGCTTTCAAAAATATGAGTAAGCATGTTGATGTTTACTAATCCGTGAAAGGAGAGTGCTGAATGCATAGTGGAAGTGCAGCCTTAGAAATTTGGGAGGAGTTGATTCAATTCCAAACTGTGCCCAGGCCTGTCTGCATGATCCTGGGGAAGAAAACCACCACCATCCTCCTTTGCCTTTCAGCGCCACTCCTGCACGCAGGAAGATCCCACCTCTGCCCATCCACTTACAATTTCCATAAAGCAGGATGTACCCATGCAGCCCTACAGAGTCCAGTGGAATCTGGCCCTTTTTTCAGTGAGGGCCCCTAAATACTGCAGAAAAACAAATGTGAAATCATTACAGTCTGTTTTTCCTCAAACTGAAGTGTTTTATATATCTAGAAAAGAACAGACAATGCCACAAACAGCACAAAGTTTTCAAGTGCCTGTGAGAAAAGTAAGTGATTTATAGATTAGTATTCGTAGACTGTTCAGTCAAGTGTGAAGGAACAACAATATACTGTCATATAAGCTGTAGCATATAAACATCCCTTGGCATTTTACACTTTGAAAAGGATTATACATAAGCTCAGCTGAGAACAGTATTAAAAAAGAATCTCAGTCATACTTTTTGGGAACATTTAGTAAGAGAGCTAATCTGTCTTTGGAGCTGAGCTAAAGCTATGAAAAATGAATGCAAGGAAATTCATGCAATCACGACATAAGATTTAAAAACAAAACCAAATTTTAAAGCCAAAATTATGTCATAAAATTTAATAATGTGTCGACTGCTTTTTTGAGTTCTTCAAATTCATACTTCACAGATGCACTCTGTAAAATTGAGAGAAAATCAAAATCAAGAGCTTTACATATTTATCCTGACTCCAGAAGTTGAGGCTTTTGGAGCAACATCCAGTGTCACAAAACTCAAGATAATAAAACAGCAGGACTGCCAACACTGTTAAATTCAGCTAGTTGCAAGTTCCAGCTCAGACTCAGACAAGGACCTTTGAAATACCTCCCCATGTTCTTCCCAGGAGCCTGTTTTGATCTAAATTTGAGCTGTCTGGGGCACGGTATCACTGCTCTGTGAACTCCAGGGGTTTTCAGGTATTCACAATTATGCAGTGAAGACACAACACTTCTGATTTCCTTCACCGATTTTTTCAGTAGAAAGCTGACTGAGATAGTCTAACGCTTTACAACTCTGCAATTTTTGACATCACTTGTGACTTAACCAGAAAGGTACATCCATTCTGTACAGCTCAAAGGCCCCAGTACAGAGCCACAGAAAGTCTAATGCGAACTTGCACTTGTACAAAGGTCGAAGTGTTGCGGAAATCATCAAGGTTCACCTTGCTCTCCACCTCGGAAGAGAAATGTGACTAAAAGCCTGGTTTGAGGAAAACGCTTAGGGAGATGAGTAGCCAACATGCAGCGAGCGCGGGGAAGTTGAGAGCACAGGAGACGAGGAGGATGTGAAAATTGAGACCACGGACTGCTAAAGAACACAATTCTAAAAATCAATGCAATGATGGATCAGGAACGAATGCAAAAAGCACAGCACGGGAAGACTATAATTAGATGATTTAGTCATAGCCAAGAGCCTGACTGAGCTTTTTGAATCCACTCAAGTGGACACAGTTAATGCAGAATTTGGCTTGATCGTTACAGTTCTTCTCATGACAGCAACACAGAGGAGGTTCACAGAATCTTTTAGTCTCTATGAGGGCAATATAGGTAAAAACCCACTAGTACACACAGGGGTCTCTCACGCTGTGGAAAAATGGTACCTGCAGACAAGGCTGAGCATCTCCTCTGGCAGCTGTGCTTCTGGGACCACTGGTGTGGACTCAGCAAAATACTGGAAAGCAGGAATAACCCAAGCAGCACTCAGACCTGTTCTGCCCACACTGTGTTTGGTGGATCTGCAGTGAAATTGCAGAAAGCCGGTCGCCACTCTTGCTTTCCTTTCATTGCTACCAGCTGTGGAGGCTAATCAAAGCTAATGTAATGATGGGGAAAATGCCAGTGTAGAGTGTCACTGATGTGAACAGTAAGCCTCCCCAGAACAGAGCTGTCTATGTGGACTTCCAGGCTTTGTGAAAAGTCAGGGAAAAAGAGGTGTTCTGAGTCCCCCAAAACCTTGATCATGAAGAGGAATCTTTGCTCAGCAGACTCTACCAGCACATATCCATGCTGACTGTAACTAAGGGTGAATACTCAAGCTGATGCATGGAGCGTAGCTTGGTCCAATATCCTCTCCCAAAGAAGGACCAATTTCAGTCATGAAGGGAGTGCATTTAGTGCTCGCTCGCAGCACCTCTGTGATCCCCTGCAGGCTGCAGTGCTGGCTGGTGGCAAAACCATGCCTGAAAGATGTTGACCCCAGTGAGAATCTGAGAAGTGTGCGAGAGCCAGAAAAATCCACAATTTTCTGGTATCGTTCTCCTCCTAGTGTACTCATAGCAGCTCTCAGCTTGACCAAGCCCATCCTGCCTCCTTAGTTACATTTTCCAACTCCTCTTTGACCTGGCCTGTTGCTCCCTCAAGACGTGATGGCAAAGGGGAGCTTAAAAAGCAAGCAATGATTAATTCCACGGGTGCTGGACACCTCTGCTTGCCCACAATACTCCCCCTGCCTTTCCCTGCCTGCTTGTCTCACCCCACTGTCATAATTCAGGGGGCAGTGGTAGCTCAAACACCTGAGCACAAGCATGGGACCTAGGATCCAGGCTTTGCTTTTGGCTCAGCTGCTGATCCACTGAGTCCTTTCAGCTCCTTGGATCATCCACGTTTTCTTCCAACTGCAGGTCAGCCAAGCAGCTGCTCTAAGACCCTTGGAGCACAGGCAACACACTAGATTTGGTAAAGGACTTTAGTGGAAGCAAAACACCCAAATTAGTTAGAAAACAGCCAACCTCACTTTTGTATTTTGTAGGTCCCACAGGCTCCTAAATTCACTGGGCACCAGGGAGGCCCAGAAAGCCCCAGCTGAGGCACTCAACCTGCATCCCTTGAAAGCCATGAACTTGCCCAGCAGAGAAATCGGGATTTCTAAGGCTAGAAAGCATATGTCCAAGGTGAACATCATCTACAGTCTGGTGTAAGGGCTTTTTCCTAGTATTTCTGGAGTCTCTGCCTGCTTCTGGAACTGTATTTTATTTTATGTTACACAGCTGCTGGGTAAGCAGTCCTTCGGCCAGATGCATGAACACTCCCAGGTGAATGCCCTAACTATTAGGAATGTTTTAAGCATGGCATTATTAAGTAATAATTTACTCATCCCATTTAGTCTACGAGGTCTCCTTATCGAGGAATGTTATTCATCAGTACCGCTCTAGCTCTCACTCTCACTCTAATTTATTTATACTTAATGGCCTTTCAAAGACATCTCTCCACATTACTTTCAGGCACAAGAATATGTATGGGATATTAAATCACATCACAATATATGACATGTTACAAAAATATTGCATAATTATACAGATTATAAACATAAGAAAAATCATCCAATAAACTCTGCCATCAAATGTTCTTGAGCCTAGATTAAGGCTACATGAGGCCTTTTAATTTAATAAATCAATGAGAAATAATTTTATTCAAATCTCACCTTTGCAGAAGCAGCAAGCTGTTTGAAGCAGATAAAAGATTGGTATATCTGCATTGAAAATGAAGGGTATCTATTGAACTAAAGCTGTAGCACTACCTTCGTATGGGTGAGAGGGATTTCTGCAGTCATGCCATAATCCTGCTGACCACAAGATGGTGCAACATTTTGGCCATGCACGAGTTGGGTGACAAGTTCAAGGAGCGTTGCTGACCCTTGCACTGGTCACCACTTAGGGGTTTTGAAGCTTCTGGTCACTTTTGACTGCTGTTAAACAGGGTACAAAATCCATACAAATAAAAAAAAACCCCATAAACTAAAATAAAAAGCTTTACTAGGTACTTCTTTAGAGAAACTTTCTCTTTAGAGCAAACTGAAGGGAGATTTTTGCTTAGAAAGAAAGAATTCTGAAAGAGAAAAAAATAGAAAAACAAATCAAGTTTTCCAGAAAAAAAAAAAAAACATTAAAAATTCAAGATTCAGAATATGTTGGACAAAAAAGAAAAGTAGTTGGAAAGATTGTTGCAGAGTTCCTCACAGAAGCAGTAATCCAAGTCCATTTCCCTGGACTTCTCAGTTGCTCTTCATCTGTCATGTTGTGAAACAGTTGTCTTTTGGAGAAGCAGCAGGAAACCCAGCATGGGGTCTGGAGTCCCTCTGTGGATCCTGAACATCAGAGAAGGATAAGGAGACTTGGATCCACCAAATTAGAATTTATATGATAATAAAGAACTATACGAATCATATACTTTCATATGTATATGTTATACATAATATTTTTTCAAATATACATTAAAACTTTCCAGCAAAAAAATATTAAAGTCTTCCCCCACCCCCTTAATTTTTTTTTTTCTTTGAGGAGGTGAGGAAATCCACGCTGCCCTTATTGAGTTGAAAACACAGTATTTTTCGTTGGTCAATTTTGATGGAAAATCCCCAAGCAGCCTTAGTTTTCATTTTTGTTCTGTGTGAACTACTTTTTAGCATGAAGGATGTGCAACACAGACACGCAGTACCCCCGAGGCAACTAGAGCATTTGCTTAGATGGAAAAGGAATAGCAAAAAGATGTTTTAAGCCAAGATTCTTGAAACCAGATGAGTTATTCTGAATGCTTCAGTTATTGGACAACCAGCCTGAAAGACCTTCCTCATTTTCACAAAGTGCTGAGCCGTGAGCTTTCACTCCCTAAAATCAGGTGCTTTTAAGAAGACTTGCATTAGGCTCCTGAAGAAATCAAATAGCAGCTTCTGAATTCTGAATTGCATTTTTAACTGTTTATTTGGTCAACTTGCAGTGGAAATCGAAATAGAGAATGAGCAACATATGACCCACCAGCTTGCAGCAGGTACCTCCAGTTTGCAGTACCACAGCCCCCCAGCAGACAGTCAGTCCCCCACACCCCTGTCTGGGCAGTCCCTTCTCGTTTGAAGGGTCTTTGCCCTCCCTTTACGCTCCTGTTCTTGACTTGGAAGAGAAAGTCCAAAAAATGAAATAATTAGAAAAGTTTTTCAACCCAAACCTCTAAACCCGTACAATTTGCTGTAAAATACTCTCTTTTTGACAGCATCAATACAATATTGCCACATGTACATTTGCCCGTTTGTTAGTCAATGACAAAACCCCTTTAAATCCATGTAAAGACCGTCTGCGGATACTCTGTTATCTTCCAAGACCCACTGTTCAAACCTCCAACTTTTACAAGTCAAAAAAAAAAAAAAAAAAGGCAATTTGAAGTTGAAATACTTTACAGTCCAGTATTTGAAAACCAGTCAGGTGTACAGAAACACAAATAAGCTGCTGAAGCTGACATTAGCCAGTGAGAATTGCACAGAAGCATTTAATCTGTATTCTCTTTTTGTGGTACCTCTCTTTAGTGATGGAGGGTTGATCAGGCCAGTTTGCTACAGCTGTGATTGATGTGAGGAGAGCTGGGGTGGAGTATGCATTGTGCCTTGTTTCAACAGTATAAAACAACCCAACTCAGTGGACTGAGCCTTGGGCTGGGACCCCAGGTCACAGTCCTGTTCCCATCACGGCCACCACAAGCTCTGAAGAAGTCAAAGAGCCTAAAAGCATATTTCTTGAGAACACTGAGACAGACACATGAAGTTACACGGCACTGAAATTATCAAACTGTCACATAATGTTTGGAGTGAGTGCCCAAGAATCCACTCCATCTACCATTTCTTAAGCATTTTACCTTGCACTTTCAGTATAAGTATCATTGGCTTGGACATAATTTACCTTGTAATTATGGCAAGAGTTGTTGTTGAATACACACACAAACACAATCTGTATAGCAGCAACAAGAAAAGTTATTGCTTACTGCTGAGATTTAAAAAAAAAAATAAAAAAACAACCCACACCAAAAACCCAAGCACAGTAGGAACTCAAAGACAGAGATACATGTTGACAACCATAACTGAAATACTACAGACCTCCCTAATACCAATGTTCTGCTTTGCAAAACAAGTCCATCTGCTGAAAGATAGTGATGACTGCCACAATCTGATGGACAGAAAAGTCAGGAGGAAATGAGGTGCATTAGTTTTGTACAGAAAGATAAAGCTTTATCAAGCCTTCCTTCCCCCTTCAGCTGCAGTGCACCAGAGGGCAGGATTTAGCCTTGAATACATGGTTTGGGGCAAGTTTTTCTTATCTCCTGTCCAGGGAGGAAGCAACCAGGAGAGAAAGATGGGCAGCTTTGCTGCACAAGAAGATGGGATTGGAGACCCTCTAACATAGGACTCTGGCTCCTGCTCTGTATTGAAGTGCCAAATTTGATCTCAAAGGTAGAGCCTGACGGGCAGCTGGAGATGAGCAAAGTTTCACACAAGCCAAAATCTTTTTGTGCTGGATGGTTCATTTCTCACAAGACGTTCTGCAGCTCCAGAGTTTCAGGCCTGGCCTCGGAAGAGTTCAAGCACAGCTTGTGGTAGCAAGATTTAGCTGTTCATCCAGTGAACAAAACACCCTTGTGTATCTTACGGTCTGTATTTTCCTACTGAAGTCTGATTTTAGCTGCATGTCAGTTATGGTCTGAGCTTAGATTAAATGTGACACTGAGCATGTTCTCCTTCATCTCATCCTCAGAGCCCATCCTTCAGACTCACCTAGCCTGACTATCTGCCTGGGTCCCTCCCTTCCTTTGCTCTTCAACTGCAGTCCCCATCTCACCCCAGTGCTTCCCACCTGTGAGCAGAAACTTACAACAGGACATTCAACCCAAACAACTTCAGGGAAGGGTCTGGTGGTTGGTTCAGGTCTATGGTCCTCAAAAACCTTGAAGCTGCAATCAACCCTTAGATGGCGTGTGCTTTAGGTCAACCCTTCTGTCAACACAATAAGGTGGCATCTTCACGCACTCTCAATTAACTGCAAGTTGATAGTGTCTATAAAGCCTGCTGCCAAGGGCAATCGGACAGACGTCTCCAAAAACTATTATAGCTGAAAGTACCTTTATAGTGCAAAACCTCAAAATACACATTATAACATATTCTATTTAACAGGGCATTTCAACCCCTATGTCTGTTATGGTTTAGCTAGGGTTTATTTTTTGTTTGTTTGTCTTGTGTTTGGTGTTTCATTTTGTTTTAATGCAGGCTATATTATCTCTGCAGGGGCAGTTACCTGTGACATTGCTGCATGGGAACAACTTTTAGTTGCCTGGGAAGACAAGTGGGGTATCCCACAACAGGTACGTTAAGGAGAATTCATAGACAACAAAAAAAACCCCTTTGAGATGACAGATTCTCTCTGCATCAAGGGCAGCAAATCAAGCAATCATTGCTGTAGCAGTTACCAGAAGAATTAATCACGTGTTGCTGTGCAGGTATAAGTGCCTTTTCTTGTGTTTTTTTTTTCCCTCCTGCATGCTTTTTCTGGTGTCTTTATCAAACCATTTACAGAAATAAGCTCTTTTATATGGACTCCTAAATAAAAGTGCAAATCATATAGGAGCTTAGAGAAAACTTGACAAGGCAGCTCTTGTTAACTTAAATGGATCAATATTTAACAGCCAGTTACTTTGAAACATAGACTCTGTCTAGGCTCTCACCCCACCTCCATATAGGAGATCAATGAGGAATAATTTGCACTATGATGCTTTATAGGAACTCAAAAGAATTCATCAATAAGATGAAAAAGCTTGCAATACAAGCAGACACTACCTAATTCTAATTAATATTAAAAGGATGCTGTCCAGTTTTTTTAACCAAAAACGCAGTGTAGCTTATGTACTTAAAGTTGTAAAACCTCATAAGGACTGTGGTCTCTGTTAATTACAGTCTGTCTGGGAAGGGGAGGGGGAAATTAAGTTGATCCTTTTAGTGATGAATTATTCAAAATGAAAAAAATAAAAACAATCGACTGCAGCATTAGTACCAAGCCCTACACATTAACCTCGCACTACACATGGGTGGTTCTATAGCAACGCGCGCATACTCTTAATTTGACAAATAAATTAAGCCACTGGGGTGCTCTTGCTGACAGGTTACATTTAGAATTAATCAGTGCAGGACTGATTGGGAGATATGTCATTAAGATAGTTGTTACAAATGTAAAACTCTCATTTTCTTCATTAAAAGTTAGACAGAAACAGCACCCAGCATTAGCAATCATTGCAAGTGCGTGCTTATTTGTTGCAAAAGAACTCAATTCCAGTTGTTTTAAAGTCCCTGGGGCTGGTCTTACGTTCTTTTCAGGGAAAGCTTCTGGTTAGGTCATCTCAGGATGGGTCTATGGGATGGCAAAAGAAAGTAAAGGAGGGATCAGGATTTCTACATATGCTGTCTCCAGTGCAGATGTGATGCAAAGAATATCCAGATGCTGAGAGTGCTCAGCTGAATCAGTAGTGTGCACGGCTAATCTAAGTTTTATGGTCAAAGTCTATGAAGAGTTACTCAGCACATATGTTTCTTTAGTGTTATAATCAGCAAGGCAACTGCTCTTACTATTTGTTCTAAAATGTTGACTGCAATAAACGAAAACACTTACCCATTTGACACTGAGCACCACACCAAGTTCTTGAAAACAGAGATCTTAAACTAAATATTAGAAATTACCAAAAAATACCAATGTGAAAAACAAACATATTCTGAAACAAAAAAAGAAAAGTGAAGCTCCCTGAGAAAAAAAACCCACCCTGTGAATCTACCTCCAGGTTGCTTTTTTGTTTTTTTTTTCTCCCCTCCCTTTCTTTTTCTCCCCACAGTTCATTTTGGTCCTTGAATAGAGTGTTACCTTTCTCCTCTTCCAGGTTTATTAAAAATCTTTGTATTTCTCTTATACCAGGCAGCACAACCAAGACAGAAGTTTTACTAGTGGAAGAAGAAGATGGGGGAAGCCAGGGGAGAGAGCCACACAAACATTAAGGAAATGCAGACCATGTTCTTAGAAAGGGACCTTTCCGGTCTCCGAAACAGGGCAAGGCTCAGCTGAAGCATTTGTTCCAGCTGGGCTGTTCATAACAGCTGACGTCAATTTGGATTCTCTAGTAGGAGTTGGCTTTGTGCTGCAGCCCCTTCCTCAGTGAGGAATTGCTACAGTCTCGATCCCTCCTCTCCCAGGCTAACTATTTACATGAGTCTCATAATAACTCTGAGACTCTTAATTCTCCATCCAATCTGCTTAAAAATGGTTAGTTCCTGCAAAAGGTGCTAGGGATGAACAGACCAATGTATGTTTATAGAGACATGCACCCAGACATGCACAGTATGATCATATCTATCGATATCAATATCATCTATGACTATATCTATATCTTTAACTGAGTTGAAGGATCAACCATGCATCTGCCAGTATCTATCTCATTTCTTCTCAAGTTGCTACTTCCTGATGGAAGATGATATAGATTTATTATGAGTCTTGCAGTGGGTGATCTTAATTTCAGCCTATTAAGTTGATACTGAGCTACTTGTTCTCTGCATGACAAAGTCCAACCCATTTTGACCTCTGGAGACTAATCAAAGCCTTTATTACTCAGTTTTACCTTTGGAGTTGTGGAGTGGGTAGGAAGTTTAAGTTGCAGGTTTCAAGTTTCATATAAAAAAAAGTATTAATTCAGATTTTAGAGCTAAGTGTTTTTTAGCTGTCATCTGTGACAGCTCGAGTGAAATGTCCAGCATGTCTGTAAACTCAGTAAACTTGATTGAATAGGGCAGAAGCTGTCAACTGAACAGGAAGTTCTTTGTACTGGAAACGTTTATTAGTGTACAGAAAAAGAAAGCTAAACTTAAGCAGCAATCTGATTTTGGGTCATCTCATGTAGTCAGAAATTATGACTTTAAAGGGTCTCTGAATAGAAAAACAAATTTAAAAAAATAGTAGAGATTACAAGGATTCAGTCACTCCTCTCATTTGTGTCAGCAAAAAATTGAAATGTAACAGATTTTCTTGCTGGACTTGCACGCTTTTAAAAAAATATAGGTACAAAAGCAGTTTGTATATATAAAAGCACTTTATGGTACTGGCTTTACCTTCTCTTTCAGTTTGTTTGATAAGAAGGTAATACCATTTCAGCGGAGTGTTGAATTGGCTTTTTCTTTTTATAAGGTCTGGGAAGTGGCAGGCTAGAATTTTCTCCACTCTAATTCTGTTTTCTTCATGGTTTTGATTTGGTTTTCTCTTCAGATTGATTTTCTCTGGCAGATAGATTTGCCTGAAATCTGATTCTGCCCAACTGAGACAACGCTCCAATTACCACTGCATCTAACTATGCTCCTTGCAATTTTCGGTGTATTTACCCTCAAAAAGGCTTTTTTTCCCCTCTTAGAGAGAGAGACAACCAGGACTAGAACCAAAGAAAGCCTCAACACTCACTGCTGCCCTCCCACCTCACCCCAGTGGTGGTGAAAGATCTTTAATCTGAGTGTTAAAACTCCCAAAGTGTCTCAAGTTCTGTGTGGGAGAAGAGTTAGAAGAACTGCCTGGAGAACATGGAGAAGGTTGTGTTTGTTCATCTGTGTCTCACGCCCTGGGCTGATGGGCATCTTGCTGAAGCTGACCTGCAAAAAACAAGCATCAGTTGTTGCATTCCTTCAAAATCTGGCTTGAGTTGGGTGTGCGGTCTCCATCTTTCAGAAATAACCATCTTCTTAAAACACTCCACCAGCATTTGGGAGACCTGGGCTCAGCTTTCTTTTATCATAAGTGATTACAGGCACATCTCCTACCTTAAGCCTGAAGGTGAAGCTGGGATATGTATGGGGTTCTTTTTTGGGGAGGGAGGGCTGGGAAGCAAGAAAGTCCCTGTCATTGGCTTTTGTTGCCACTCCTCCATTGCATCTTGAATAAAGATCCTCCAGACCCAAAAGTATGGCTGAAGCAGCTGGTGGTTTAGGCACTCGCGGTAGTTGAGGAGAAGTAGGAGGCCGCTAGCTTGCTTTCTGTCCTCTATATACAGTGAGCACTGAAGGCTTTAATATGCTTAAAGGTGATGTTGGTGCCTTATGGCTGTTGAATTATCCAACACGGGGTATGTGTGATACATAAGCCTTGCCACTACTGCAGTCTATCCTTTGTAAGGCAGTATTGATCTGGGCTGTATTTCTCAAGGAAAGAATAGAGCTCAGGACTTAATCCTGAATGGAGGAAAGTGATGCATCAAGTGTTTGGAACTGTGGAGAGAGCGGGATTTAAGAAACTCATCTATCTGCTGCGTCTCTTTATGGCTGGTGCAGACACTTTCTTGCTCGGGTTGTAAACTCCCTTCTGAGGCATTTGCTTTCCCCAGGTGTTGTGTGGGACAGCAAGATGATGCCAGGCCAATTAGAAGACCAAGAGCCAAGTATTCAAATCCTTCTTGGGCCTAGAGGGGCAGAGAGACTAGAAGGCTACTCCTACCTCTCAAGATATCCTTGGCAGAGCAAGAAATTGGACCTGGGTCACCCTTCACTCCATGAGACAATTTGCTCTGTGAAAAGGAATCAGTGTAGGAGGCAACAGGCACTTTCACAAGACTAATTTTGGTGAAGAATACGTTGATATAAGGCCACATTTGTTTGGCACTGTATCATCAATAATTAGTAGAAATATACAGAACCTTCTCAGGATATATCTGACTCCAGAAATACGTGATCTTAATCCTTCCGTATGACTCACACAAACACATGCATGATGACTGTTACAACTACACTTTGTCATGGAAGCTAAGACTTCTGTCACCGTGCAGCTCTGCTTGGTTTAAATTACATTCATGCCCATTATGTACTAGAATTATAATTATTATAATTATATGTTATAGGTTTTTTGTATGCTAAAAAAGTAACAGGAAAGAAAGCAGGAAATGTGTTACATTGCAAATCTCTTTCCTGCCCCATGTGTTATGAATTAACATAGAATGTATTTTTTTTCCTAATTAAACTATGGCAGTGCTTCATTATCCATTCTCCACAAAGAGGCATGGCCCCATCAGTCTTGTGATGAGATACCACCAAATAAAGTTATTATGCCAAGAAGCAATCTAGGGAGAAGCTATTATGTGGTTTTCTACAAAAGCAGTTTCTAGTTGTATTAGCTTGCATTATATAGTAGAAATTGAACTTATATAGTAGAAATTGAACTTAGTGAAACATGCACACTACCCGTTTTTCAGCCTAACTGTAGGATGTTAAACTTCCCTCAGAGAAAGCAGAGCTAGTATTCCAAGATTTTGTGGTGCACAGTTGTCCTGGTTTCAGTTGGCATAGAGTTAATTTTCTTCCTTGTGGTTGCTGTGGCCCTAGCTGCCAGCTGGGGTTAAACTGCGACCACAGTCAGCATCTCAGTTGAAGACAGTGGAAGAAGTCATGCAGTTATGATACAAAGGGTTACACGAAATCTGCGCTGAAGTCTATTTCTCACCCAAATTTGGTAGCAAAAGCCAGCAGGAACGAAAAGAGGCCTGCTATCCCTGCACATAATTGCCAGGGCCTTTACAAGCTGTTTATTTATGAGAACAGCTATAGCCCTTGCATGTGTAAACCTTATCATATACAAATGGCAGTTTACATGATTTGGCTGCACAGTGGTGAGCCTCCATGTGCATAAATATGCATTAGGACCAGGCTTCAGATTAGAGAAATCTGATCCTGTGAGGTCTCGTTGAGCTCTGCAAAATTGAAAAACTTTTGTTACCTAGGTGTTGCTTTGAAGTATTTCGACTGAAATTTTGCCTGTGGGTTTACGTGGGAATAAAACAAAAGGAAAATTTGTCTTCTTGGAATGTTCTTACTGGGGGCATTGCTACCATTTCAGTTATATTACAAGGAATTGCTGTGATAATTTGTTCTGAGCATTTAGAAAGTGCAGTGAAATTCCAACAGAGGATTTTGTAATGCCCACCCAACATCAGCAAGTATTCAGATTTGAAGGCAGTTTATAAACTAATGCACTGGGAACAGATTCATTTGAGTTAGAAGAGGAAAATATCCAATCAACAGGTGTTTAAATGTGAGTAATCACTTTCAAGTTATTCAGCTAGAGAGAAAAAAGAGAAGCAGAAGGGAACATGGATGGGGAAGGGGATAGGAAAGGGAAAGAACAGTTGGAGCCTTTTTGCCAGTTTGGGATTGAGGTGTGATTTGCCTGTGGTAAACCAGGTTGCATTCTTAAAGATGACGCACACTCGGCAGTTATCAGAAAAAAAACAAACCCCCTCATGTCTCTTTCATGGGACTTTGCTGGTTAAAAGCACCATTGATTTTATTGTGATTATTTTGTTCAGTCTTGTGTTTTGATCTCTGATTTAAACTATGTTCCACGGGAGGGTCCTACCAGTGTCCTGTATTATCTATGGTTATAGCTGCTTGCAGCCTGTGCTCAGTGGAGTGCCTCAGTGTTTGTTACGATAAATATCAGGCCACTGACCGTAACAACTCTGTGTGTTGAAATTCTTACCTTCACCAGAATGCCATTTAGAAAGGTGTAGCTTTGGGCTCATAAGAAAGGGAGTGAGAAAATGAATGCAGCTTTTGGAAATAGCAATGCTGGAGAAACCTTTCTGGCTTCTTTCAGAAATACCACCATTCTAATATAATTCATGGCCAGTCATCATATAGCAAGGAACTGTGGGGTACGCTTAGTTTTAACAAGTGTTTATACCGCCATCTGTCTGCCATCATTAAGCTCACGGTAAAGTTTCGGCAACAGTCAAGTCTGTTTTGGAGCCATGCATGAACCCATCCTAAAGACTGTTTGAGGAAGAGTCAGCTCAAGACATCAGCCCACCATGCCTGGAGGCAGAAGAGAGTGTGGAGAAGGGAGAGGATTGCTAAGGACTTTATAAAATATGAAAGACTGTACCCTATAGGGTTGAGTGATATGCATCCAGGCATTGTGGTCGCATCACTTAGTATGGTCATAACACTGCATGGAGTTGTGAGAAAGCCTAAGGACATACAGGATTAAAATCTGATACCTTTAAGGGTCTGTGACAGCTTTGTCTTTATTTTGGTTTTTAATGTAAACCCCATGTTCTTCCTAAATGAACTCCCATGACATCAGTAAGCATAAGGTCTTCTGGAGAATCCTGCTTGGCTGTGGTGGTGTGGACAGACTGTTGTAGCTCTGAGGTTGCTAAAGAACCGCAACTCTCCCAGAAGAACTGTAGGAACAGAAAAGGAAAAGTAGAGGGAAAGATACACCCACTCACAGACAGACATCTGGAGAAGGGAAAGAGAGGCACATTTGTGACCTCAGACTTCCCCAAGAAACTTGAAGGAGCCCCAGGAGGAGAAGGTTGTTCTCCAGAAGAGTAAGCAGAGCAAAGGAGGCAGAATGAAGGAATTCACTGGCTCAAATGACTCTGGCATTGGTCACAGCTCTGGATGCTGCTGGTTAGAGCTCATCATAAGCATGTGTGAAAAGAAGGCCCACTGGCCATGTAGAAAGACCCTGTGCACAAGCTGTGCAGGACAGTGGAAGGTGGTATTGCATAGGAAGAAGAGACCAGGACTGAAATTCATCCTGAAATCGCTGTCTCATGAAACCCACCCTCTCCTTTGGATTTGGGATTATGATGGCCAAGGAACACTGCAGTTTGACACTCTGGTCTCCAACACTACACCTCAACCCCTCCTCTGACATGTGGATTTTCAGTGCACGCTGTCTTAGTCTTCAAAATCACCTTCATAAGGGGGCACAGGTAGGAAATGTCCACCAAGGTAACAGCTCGTGTAGTTGCAGGGCTATATAATCAAAAGTAACACAACAGCAGTAAGTCAAAATACTTCATCACAGTGAACCTGTCTCTCCCTTGGAAGTCCTCTGGATGATACTAACCTTGAAGTTGACATTAGATTTACAGCTCAATTCCCTTGGGTAATGATGCTGATTACATCCATACTAAAAGAGCAAAGTAAGTTCACTTCCTTTCCCTGTGTAGCGAGACTTCACTCATGACTGTCACAAGGAAAGCCTATGACAGGTCCCTGAATTGTTTTAGACATTTGGCAGCTGCAGAGCTCTTTCTAAAGGATAGAAATCTCTCCACTGCTCCAGAGCAGCTGACAGCCCAAGAAAGATGGTCAGCTAAATTCTTGGTTGTAGCCACTCCGTATACCAAGATAAGTAGGGTGATTAAACTGATTTATAGCGCTTGGATACCCAACTGCTTTTCTCCCCAAAATAAGATCTGCAGAGCCAGTACTCAATTGCTTAATGAAATGAACAACCAACCTTCTATTGACAGCGATATTACTGAAATGTAAGCAGAGAGATCCCAAATTGTCGATTTAAGGTACATTCACCTTTCACATGTGGCTTGAGTAAAAAATCCCGGGGCTCAGACTGATTGAATTTGCTGGGACAGGTATTTAGTATGGGACTCATCCGCCTATCAGTAGGTAGCTACAGTGGAGCTGCCTACCTCTGAGTTACACTATGGGCTCCTTTCTAGCCTACGTAGGTCTCATCTATCACCCAATGGACTTCAAGACACTATAATCTCACTGTAGAATAGGCATCTAAAATATATCAGATGAATCATCTCTGAAAACGTGTATTTACCCACAACTTATCTCAAACTGCATTTGCAGCTAAGGTTGCCCGAGAACCAAGAAAGCCAGGCACGTAGTAAATCCACTTACATGATTAGCAAAAGCCACAAGTACCTTATCCATGCTGTTAGGCAAAGTCCCTGCCCTGCTCTAAGCTCTTCCACTAATTGCTATGTTAACAACTTGCACACTTAAATCAGAGGGTCAGTGGTCACCAGGCGAGTCATGACGAAGGGAAGGGGCAGGGAGGAGGGCTTTTCACACCGCTTTTGTTGGCTATCACTAAAGTATTTATTCCCAAGGCCTTTTGATAACCAGAGGCAGGGAGACTGCTGATAATTTTCAATGACATACTAGCATTTGAATTAAAACTGCAAAGCTCTTGGTTTCTTGGTGTTTCAGCAGGCATTTGACCACCAGCAAGGCTGGGAACAAGTGCTGCTGGTAAATACACTTGACAGGGAGCATTCATAATCAACACAGCTCAGCACAACCTTTACAGGCGCATACCTGAACGAGATTGCCTGAAGCAATCGTGTTCAAGTACATTTACACTGCATATAAATCTGATGCAAGATCTCACCTCCTTGCAATGATCCTAAAGAAACAGTGAGTTTTAGGGGCTACTCAAGGCAATTCATGAACAGTAACCAGATTAGGACTCAGACTGAAGGCTATGATACAGGCTTAGCGTGTGCCTGGGGCTATGAATGTACCAACATATCTACTACAAATGTATTATTTAGCATATATAATAAAAGCAGGTCAGGCAGTAATCACTGATCCCTGGTCCCTGTGACACAGACTGGGTTGTGTGTACCCTGCTGGGGACTAGCTCCTGTGAGAGAAGTCCAACAACATCCACACTACGTAGGACCTGGCTCTGGGCTATTGGAATACTGTTTTCGGGGAAGGGAGCAAACAAGGGAGCCTTGTCCTTGCAGCTTTCAGGGCACCTTCTCTGGAGAGTACATCCCTAGAGCTATGCCAAATGTTATGTCAGACAGAGTGAGGGAGGCCCATGATCGAGCCAAGGAGCCAGCTAATGACCAAATGGAGTGGAAAATGAGAGGTCCACTGCTTGCACCCCTTCTGTGAACCTTATATTTAGCAGTAAATGTGAACTCTGAGAGGCCATAGTTAGAGTTTCAGCATACCTATATAAACCTAATCTGGGAGGTTGCTAGATTGAGTAATTCCAGTGATTCGCTCAGGAATACTCACTATTTTAAGTATGTGTTTAAGTATCTTGTCCTGTTGAGTTGTTGTGTCTTACTCTGAGAAAAATAACTGTGATGTCTGAGGTAACACAGCATACTGGTGCTAATCCACAGTACTTCTCCTCACATGCTTTGGCTCTTGGTATTTTAGGAGAGCCAGACAGCTTTCTTTGGGAACAGCAATGCAGCCAACTATTACCATATGCTGTGTGGGTTCCCTCTTTCCGCTCCTCAAAGGAACTGACAGCCTGGCTCAGCCAGAAAAACAAAACAGTGTGCTTTACACACACAAAAAGAGGTTTTGAAGGTTTTGTTCAGGATCAGAATAATAAAATGAGATCTTGCATAGGAAAATTCAACAGAGAAACCTCAGAATAACTCAAAACCTGGGACATTGGTTATCCATCTTCCCACTTGAGTTAAAGTACCGTTCTTCCTCGGTTTCTCCCCGGGCTGTGAAGGAGCTTTGGCCATTGGGATATTGGCCATTCCAAACAAAGATATATGTTTTAACCCTTTCGTCTAAGAGGCAACCTTTCTGTACTGGAGACATGGTTTTGACTAGCCATTTTCTACTGAAAAATCTTTTTTTTCCCTGGTATTCTGTGAGGCTGAACATTTTAAATTATGGTAGCTGACTTGTGCACTCTCCTCTTTCATTTAAAAAAGGCAGTCAGCTCCCACTTACAGATTCTTAGATCACCCCAGACTTGATCCCACCACCCTTGTGCAAACATCCGTGCAGTGATGTCAGTGGGAGTTGTACATGTGGAGAGGGGAAAAGCTGTACCTGTTAAATATCTGTATTGCTAATGTGAGGATTACTGTTCTGGGTTTCACATAATGTCTTCGTTCCTTTTAACTACATCGTCTGCTCTCCCAGAGGATATCATTTGGTTAGATACTTAGCTGACATCAAAGGTGTTCTTCTACAGAAGTTTACAATGCCAACATTTAACTGAATTCCTGCCCTCCTGAAAAATGCACGTGTAAGATAATGTACTGCCGAGTGCAATTGACTCTTGGCTATCTAGGCTGTGGATTACCCATGCCAAGGCTCCAGAGCTGGCTCAGCTCTAACTGTGCTGTTTGAAGAAGCACATGGAGATACAGCTGTATTATTTCTAGGACAAGAAATAAGGCCATTCATTTTTGGACTGTGCCAACTTGAATTAAAAACCTGGTGGGAATAAAAGTTACTTTATCTAGAGCTGGGACAGGTACCCCTCCTGTGTATTGGTTGGACCAAGGTCTGGACTCCCACCATATGGTTCCACATTCAATCAGCTCAGATTGAGCTGGGACCATTAGTTTCAACCATGATGGATCAAGACAAATGCACCTTCCTAGTTCCTGCTAGGAATCACAATCAAGATAACAAACCCTCTGCCAGAATCACCTTCAAGATAACTGTGCAAGACACTGAGGCTATGACTGATCTCAGGACAGCCAGGCTGTCAACTGGAGCTGGTTGGAGTGCACCGACTCCTATGACCATGGGGAGTGAGGGACAGGAGAGAAGAATGCTTTTTGCCGTACGGTGCCGTGCAGTCAGGATGTGCGACTGAGACTGGGAAAGTGCTTCTGAATCCCTTGGTACAGGCATAACCTGAACATCTTTACAGAAGTGAGCCTGGGTCCCAAACTGCTGGTTTTGGGTCAGAAAAGTCCTTCTGAATCCAAACAGGCTCTCCCTTGTTAGCTCGGTTACAAGGCCAGATTTGAATTGTTCCCACACACTTGCACTGTGCCTTGACTTGTAAGTGATTCATCCAGGAACACATAGCATGACAAGCACAGTGCAGTGAAAATCTAGTGACTACACAGCAGCCTGCTGGGGCCTTGGGTCAGCAGGGAACAAAACTAGTAAGCTTGAATGACTCCATCCATCCCAGGGTACTGGTGCTCCCTGGGATTTGCTGTTATCCAGAGCGGTCCAATGTACCAACACCCCAGATGACGGAGTGGTGACTATGCTGCCATAGTCACATGCCAGTTAGTGAGACATAATAGTTATGACAAACACACATCTCCACTGTTAATGATAAATATGGGCTGAGTAACAACTAGATGCTTCTTCAACCTCACACTTAGCAATTCATGTAATAGATACTACTATAGCAGGCTACGTGTAAACCTGATAGATTAGAAATTTGCTTTTTCTGATAAATATACCACCCCTTTTACTCCTTTTACCTTCTAGATTAAGCTGTTTAGGAAAATGAATACATTTAAAAGTCTCTAAAAGTAAATTTGCAATGGACTTTTTGTCTACTGCATTTTTCTAAATACGTTTTCCTAGAGCCACTATAATACAATGAGATGCATCACAGAGTGAAGTTCATTTTAAATACAATGTATTAATTAATTTTCTACTAAAAATGTCTTCAGTAACAGATCTTCACCCACATACCAGCAACACTGAA
Source organism: Pluvialis apricaria (assembly GCA_017639485.1). Lineage (NCBI taxonomy): Eukaryota > Metazoa > Chordata > Aves > Charadriiformes > Charadriidae > Pluvialis > Pluvialis apricaria. Next base: position 9,149,685 of record CM030008.1, on the reverse strand, counting down.
GTAAATTGGCCTTGTTCAGTCAAAATGTATGTATCCACTTGATGCATGCAAGACGTTGAAGGGAATAATTTAAGTAGAGTGACTTCTATTTTGGAGAATAGGCAAGGTCTAGAGAAAACAGGCATCTAATTTTCTTATGAAGTTACAGCTGAGCTGCCTGAGGTTTCTCATGCAATTTTGCCATCATGAAGCTGCATTAGAATCTGTTTTTCCAGGCAGTTTTCCTACAGTTCCAATGAAGTTGATTTATGACCCATCCACTTCTACATGTTACCGTGGCAATATTAGCCAAGCTTCTTCAGTACATATCCGCTCTCACACTTTCTTAGTCAGAATAAATTTATTTACTCTATACTCTTACCTGGAGTGTGGTCTATGTTCACACTTTATTCCCCTTATCATATACAGATTAGAGGAGGAAGTTAAAGGAATCTTTCTTAGGAATCTTAAAGTAATATTGCCCACTTCCCTTACAGAAAAAAAAAATCCTTCTCTTCAGGAGTGAAGGTCCAGGGTCCTCGCTTTTCCCTCTCCCCAAATTAAAGGCACTTACCTGAAGCACCCTAAGCTATAAAACTAATAGGCCAATGATCCTGCTGTGCCTAGTAGAGCAGTAAGATCTAATGGCTCCTGCACCAACTGTAGAAATGCTTGAACTCCCAGTACATCTAAATGCCCAAATTGGATGAGATTAATTCAGGCCGAGGTGCAGATGTGGCACAACACTTCTCGCTCACACCTGCAGCAGCTGGTAGGTTGATTTGTGTGATGCCTCCCTCCTGCAGGCACATGGACCCTGTCTAACTAGGAGCACCGCTGCCTGCCCCCTGCCCTGTGCCCTGCCAACGCAGCGCGTGGCCGAGCAGGTAACAGGGAGTGTGTCCTTCATGGGGGAGTGATGGAAGAAAGAGGAAAGGATGCCATCCCTTCTCCTCCCTCCTCCTATGAATTTGGTGGTGATGAAGGGGAGAGAGGAATGGATTCTCCTTCTTCCTTCCCATGGGAAATTAATTCTTGGTCTCTGGAATTAGACGCCTGGGCGAGATATCGGTTGTACGTGGCTTGCCCTTTCACTGGGACTAATCATGGAGTGATCACTAGAATTGCAGTTCCAGTGTGGCCAACTCGAAGTACAATTTAAGACGGGAAGTCAAGTGACATCATGTAAATGGAAACTGTAAGCCACAGAAGTAAAATGTCCATAATCTACATTTTGAACCAGGCAGAAAAGAACTGTGGGAATGTTCTAAGCATGAAATATTTTGTCCAAAGCTGTAGAAAGGAGTCTATTTGTCTCACAGTGTAAATGAAGCCTGCCACTGAAGGAATCATATTTTGTTATTTTTTTCCTGCATTGTGTGTTTGCTACCCTCACTTTTGAGAGCTCGCTGCTCTCTGTGTGGTACCTGAAACATCCTGCATGGCTTTCAGATGCACTAATTGTGAAGCTGGTGAAAAAAAAAATAAATAGACAGTGACAGACAAGAGTGGCAAAAAAAGAAAAAGCCAGTGGTTTGCACAGAGAGGGGAGAGAACAAGCAATACAAGGCAAGGTGTAGATAGATATACCTCAATGATTTCTTTCTGATTCTGTTGATGCCTGATAGTTGACAGAGCTCCACTCTCAAGAGTAAACAGGAAAAGGAGGAGGGAGAAAGAGTGAAATAAAATCAGACAGAGATGGCTCAGTTGCTACTCATTTCAATAATTTTCATCTCACAGTGTTAAGCTTTTGTATCTTTGTTATTCTAGTAGTGATAGATGGAGAGGTAAGAACATGGAAACCTAAGATTTATCATCACATATCTTCCTAACAAAAGACAGGCAAAATCACAACTTTCTTAATGAGACAGGATGATAATGGATAACAGGGATAAGTGGTTTCCAAGGACACTGCCTTCGGAGGGAGGCAGGCTTTGCAGTGCCAGTTTGGCAAAGAGTTCTAGGAAGAACAGCAGCTCTTTCCACACTCCCTCTGGGTCAGCAGCACTGCATGTATTTGCTGGTATTCATGGAGAGGTGGTCTTGCTGATGCTCAGGAAGCTGATCCCAGTGTGGATCGTGCCTCTGTCTCCCACTGCTGGAAAATGGGCAGTTACCCTCCAGGGGCCTGAAGACAGTGGGCTGTGGTGTGGTCCCTTGAGATTTGTAGCCCTATGCTACCCATGTCAAGAGGAGTGAGTTATTTTCACCAGTGACTGAGCCAACTACTCTTAGGCATCTTGGTTAATTATTTTGGATGTACGGAAGGGTTAATTATGAGCCTACACGTCCTCTTGTTTGAAACTCTGGTTGTGCTTGAGAAAAAAGGCTGAATGCAGTCTATCTTGGGACATGGAAAAGTCCTGATTCAACTACACATTTAAGCACATACATAACTTTTCAGCAAATGTAGCATAAGCAGTTGTTTAGGCAGTGTTGAATTAGGGCCAAGTTTCCCCCTTGATGCTAGATTGTGATATTTTTTTTTTTTCTGTTACAACCCAGTGGAAAAGAGCAAGACAACATTTTTGCTAATAACCATATTAGAGGATCTGAGAACTGCTCATAACAATTCCTCTTTGATATTCTAGTAGGACTAAAAAGGCAAAAAATGGCAACGGTGCTCTTTATCTCCTCTAAAGTTGTTTGATTTCTGTGAGATATGCCTTTTTCTTTCAGAAAATCAGAAGCTGCTTTTTGAGGAGCGGACAGTATTCAAAGGGTTAGATAGCAAATTCCTACATTGCCAAGATGCATCTTATTTCAGTGTTGCATCTTCTTAAAGGAAGTGGAAATGAAGTGAAGACAAAGTCTTGGCAAAGTTGTGTTGACAGTCTCTCTGACTCTTAATGTAGAAGATGATCTTAATGTTAGAGGATTTATGTTCTTTAGAAAAAGAAAGAAATCATATTGGAGGTAGACTCAAGTAATCCCAGTTCAAACTGGGATGAAATTCTTCTCTGATACCCTTTTCCTTTGAGCGCTTAAGATGAAACCCCTGTTCAAGGTCATGTTATTACCTGGTCAAACATGACTGCATGGAGAACATACTGCCCCTCCAAGGTAATGTCCTGTTTCCTAAAAATGCAATAGGCTGCTGAATATTACATGAAGTGACAATGGCCATCTGTCTAATTGCAATTTAATAAGAAGGCCTGGTCGTACAGTTGGGGCAACTCATGCATCCCTACAGCCCTAATGAAACCAGGTACAAGATCAGCTTCATGAACTCCCAGGACTTTAAATACTAAATGGATCATTGGACCCTTATTGTTACCTCTTTGGTGTCCCTCACCATTCCGGTTCACAAACAGATACTGTTGTTTAGCCCAGAAGTTTGTTTGACTGTAATATTTATTCCAGAAAACTGTGCTGGCTTAAAGGACAAACAAATGGAAAATCCATCATTTCCTTTGGGAATTTTTTCCAGCAGTTACACCGTTACTCTAATACAAAACACATCCTTCTTTTAAATTTACCTTTGTTTTCACTTCCAGACACTGGTTCTTGTTATTCCTTTCTAGGTTAAAGAGCCCTCTCAGAAGCAGGACTTTTGCTGCTCATTGGTACTCCCATAACAACAATCCAAGTTGATTCTAATCTCTTCCATTAGCTGAATGGGTGAACTGAAGCATCCTGGTTTAGGACACTTTCTCTAACACTAAAATGTTTTTGTAGCTTTCATCTGCAAACCTTTTCAAATTAACAGAGTGTGAAATATGGATTAAGAGCTATCAGGAAAAAACTCAGTAGATGGAGCTTTCCTATTTGGTGTCTGTCATAATCTTTTCTCTTTCTTTTCCTCTTCAGGAAATACTGCTTTAGTGGAGAAAACTAAATTTATCAAAAAAATTCCGATATTGTCTCATGTGTAACACATCAACTGTAGTACAGCACAGCCACATAGACTCTGATGTGTGTTGAACATATTGCATCTGCTGCACAATGTACAAGCTGTACATTTGTTCAGCATCACCTGGATGGAATCATGGACCCTTGGCTATGTGGCAATTAGTTCGCTGTTGTGTGATTTAGTTGTAGCTGAAGCCCCTGCTTCTCCATTTAGATTGGGACCACCCCAGCCCTTTGCAGTTCAGCAGATGCATAGGTGTCTGCAATCTGTATGTCCATGGGTCGTGGTTTGGGCTGGGCTGGCCACTAAATGAACAACAGATAGCTTCTTTACCCTCTCTCCCTTCAGAGAGACAATGAGAGAGAGAGAGACTTATGAGTTGAAAAGAAACTAATCTACTTTATTGAAATATTAATAATAAAAAGAAAAGATAATAACATCAATGAGGAAATAATGAAATATATACAATATACACAAAACCAGTATTGAGCTCCCAGGATGATGAGCACATCACCAGCATGCACTGGAAAAGTAAAATTACTGAAGAAAAAATTGGTTCTGTTTTATCTCGAACCAGGACATTATGCTTGTGAGTCATATGGCTCATCCTTTTGCAGTTTAGATGAAAGTCATTCTTCCTACTGGAAAGAAGTTGAACTCACTGTTTTCAATCCTAATTTTTTGGAAATTCAAAGTTTAGTCCCTCAGCTTCTTCACTGGAGGAAGAATTTTATTGAGTTGACTGAAAAAGAAGAGAATGACATGATGCAGCAAGTTTATAGCTTACAAGAGCTTCATTCAGAAGAACTTCAGCAACTGCATCAGAGGAGAAACACACTGCTCCTACACTGGTGCTTAAAGACTATCTACAGTTTAGGCTCCCTGTATAGAATCTGTGTGAACAGCTAAATGAAAACATTTTGTCTTTGACATGTAAGAAGTAAGACTACCTGACCCAATAGTCTGTAGCAACTTTAAGCAGCAAGCAGTAAGTCTTGAAAGGACTGAATTTCAACTCAAGGTACTGTTGCATTAAAAATCCTTCTGACTTCAAAGAAGGTTTAAGATAAGTACTTCATAACTGATTTTATAATCTTACTAATTCCTGCTGCTCCATTGTTCCACAGGTTTTATATTCAGAGTCCTCAGCACAGTGTGGCCCTGCACCAGTGGAGACCTTTAGATGTAGCCTTATTGTAGATTGCATACTAGATAATAAAGTTCATTCCCTAAGGCCTGCTAAGGAGCCCAGGTACATACAAGAAGATTATACAGTAAAGTTTTCCTGTCATTCATTAGTTTATCTGAGCTATTACCTACAGAGCTTCCACATCTTCTGAAGATTTACTAAGCAAAAACTATATTTTTCGGATAATAATTTACTTGTCATGAAGCACTTAACTGTTTTATCTTAGTGGGGCATAACTATTTTAGGAGGCAGTCAGTAATTTTGTGGTTCAGCAGTGTTCAGCTGTACACACCCTTCATTTCTAATACATGGATTTTGCAGTGAAAAGGGAAATCACTAAAGGGGCCAATGAACTAGTTAAAGTTCTGAGATCACAGAATAGTATTTTTTGCCCAGTTCTACCAAAAATACCACTCCTGGGGATCTCAAGCTTAGACTTTTTCTGAAGAAGAAAAAAAAAAAGGGAATAAATTAACTCAATTGTAAAATACTATCGAGGCAGCTGGAATTCAGCTGCTAGAGCAGGCTCTGTTAAACCATGTAACCTGTTTTGTTATCTTTTGAAGACAAGAAGCGTATAATCTATGGGTTTAGAGTTAGGATCTGAAACAAGATCTGCAGATAAGGAAAGCTACAGATGTAAAACCAGTGTAATCGCTTCATACACACCTTTGGCTCCCTGGTCCCCATTCCAATTAAGAAGTCTGAACTCACTACAGCTTCTGATTGGTATGGTTTAGTTAATCAGCTGAATGACACTATTGGAAATCACTCTGCGTTAGACCTTGGGAATCCATCACTGCCTTGGTCAAGTCCTTAAAACAGAATGTCTGCTCCACAGAAGACAATTGAACCATCAAACTGCTCACCTTTATTTCTGCTTTCTGCTCCCCACTCCCCCATTTTAAAGCCCTCTGGCATTCAAGCTGCAGGATTTTCTTCCAGGTGTTTCAGAAACTCCAGCTGGATCTGTCTGAAGGAAAAATTATCTGTCACCTGAACCATCACGTGGCTTTACCTGTTCATTTGTTACCTTCTTGCTCTCCTTAATCAAGTCACAGACCCCACATATGTATGGATACCAATGTTACTTTTCATGAGTAATGCCTGTTTTTCAGTCCACGCACAATGGCCCATGAGAGGAAAGGGATTCTTGTTGCTATTTCCCTTGAGCAGAACCTCTACATACTGCAGTGAATCATCTTCTGTCCAGGAGGGCTGGGATGGAGCAGAGATTGGAGCACAGGCTGTAAAGGCAGAGGGGTGAACCACTCAACAATTTCATATCGATGGAGAGTTTCTCTCAGAGATCTTTGAATTCAGTCGACAGATTAGTACATTCTGTTAAATCTGTCTATATTATGCAGTCCTTGTAAAGTCACTGTGCTTAGAGAATTAGCTAATCAATCCCCGGTCTGAGCGACAGAGCACTCAATCCCCAATCTGCCTACAGCATTTTACCCTTTAGCTTTTAGTTTCATCTGAAAAGGTAAAAAGCTGGCAGGCAGCTTAGAGAATGTTTAAATTGTTTAAATATAACATACTCAAAAACAGATAAAATGCACATTATTTTTAAACTAAAAAAAAAATAATAGAAGGAATGCCAGCATGGTTAGAGAACAAGGTAAAGAAAGCTATTAGAAAAAAATCACTTTTTAGGTAGCTGAGGTTGTGCCCAAAAGAAAAAAAAATCATATATTCTATCAGAATAAATGCACAAGCAGAATGCAAATCAAAACCCATACTGAATAATAACTGAATGTTCTTTTTGTTTAAATCTTTGAATAACCTTTCCAGACACATCATTTGCAAGAAGGTTGGAGTGCCAAAAGATGATCAAGGCATAACAAGAGCTCTTAGAAAAAATAAGGCCAAATAAGACCACTAACCTACTGAAGTGTAACAAAAGGCATAGACTAGATGGTATTCACCAAAAACTAAAGGTACTGAAGTATAAAATAGGTGATCTACCAGGTAATACCTAGTCTTTTGTTTAAAACTATCTTAATACCAGAGGAGTAGATGGCCATGTGATGACCAAATACGATGCTGATTTAAAAGGTTGTGGCAGAAGAATCAGGGAATTTTAGCTTTGGGGAAGGGTGACATTCATATGGGCAAATTGGCAGAAGCTGTAGGAAAAGTCAAGACTTTTGTAGAAAAAAGGTCACGCTGCACAAGTCTGTTAGGGTACTTTGAAGGAGTCTTGTCTGTGGACAAAGGACTCTAGTCAGATGATAGATTTCCTTACATTTCCTAAAGGCTTTTGAGAAACTGTTTTACCAGAAATTCTTAAAAAAGTTAGTTGCTTTCATATATAAATGAGAATGCCTTTGCATGGATGAGCAGCTAGCTGAAAGGTAGGAGTAAAAGGGCAGGAATGTGGGGGGGTGTCACCAGTGCCATCCTACAGCACATGCACTTTTCAAATTATGCATAGAGGATGTGGTGAAGAGTTTTAACAGTGAGCTGGGGAAGCTTGCTGATGTTTTATTATTCAGAGTAGTAAAAGACAAGCTAACTGCAAAGAATTGCAGAAGAATTACAGTACTATGTGACTATGTGATAAAATGGCAGATAAAATTTAACACGTAAGTGTGAAGCGATGCACTTCATTTAAAAAATGCAAAAAAAAGACCCAAACCCCCCAATCTTGACTTTGCATACATGATTATGGGCTCTGGGCTAGTTATTACCACTCAAGAAAAACATCTTGAGGTTAGAAAAGTCTCTTTCATACAGCTATTACCTGGATGCTCACTAGCAATCAAAAAAAAAAAAAAAACAGGCAAAAGAATAGAGAATAGAACAGAAAACATTATTTTGCCATTATATGAATCCATTAAATGATCCCACGTCTGAAGTAATGTTTACGACTTTAATCCCTTGTCTGGAAAAGGATATAGACAATTGGAGAATGCTCAGAGGAGGATGCAAGTGTGAATAGAGGTATGAAATTATTTCCATACAAGAAGCGACTAGACTGAGTGGAACCACTGAGCAGAGATCCAAGGTGTGAACGTCATGGGGGAGGTAGCGATTGCACAGAGGCCTGATAATGCAGGAATTAGACGTCATCAAGAGATGATGTGAGGTGGCAAGTTTAAAAAAAAACCACAACAGAACAGGTATTTTTTTTTCACAATGAATATTTAAGCTGTGGGAGTTTTGTCAGAAATATAGATGTTTTAAATGCTAAAAGCTTGCATAGAGTTAAAGAAATGGTTGTGCAAGTTCAGGGGAGAAAAATCTATGAAGTGCTACTACACAGGCGCCACCCCAGTCCTAAGGGTTCCCTGGACCAGGCATGGTGGGAGGCTGAATGAGGCTGGCAGCTTGGTGGGAGCAAGGGTGAGCCCCTCCAGCCTGAAGAGGTCTGAGCTGCTCCCGGTAACACTCCTTTGCTCTAGCGAGAAAGTGCCTGGGGGTCTTTAACATTAATGAAAATCAAGCCCTTTGTATTCAAAATGAGGATGAAGTTGCTGCATGATTAAAATATTCTAATGGCAGGAAGTCCACAGGGAATTTGCAGCTTCCTCCATAGCTGATTTTCAAATACAAACACTTTAAAAAGCAGTAATGTATCTGGATACCGCACAGCTGATTTACAGCCTAAATGACAAACATCTTGGGGTTTTAAAAATAATCTCTTCTATTTCAGTTTTCTCTGTATCCCTCAGAAAATGTGTGCACCACAGCCTGAGAGACGGCACTAGCCCTGCTGAAGGGTATTCTGATGAAACAGCCACTGCAAATAAGCATATTACCACAGCAAGTAAAATAACGTGAATACAGCGAGGCGCAAAATGACACACTCAGCATTACCATATATATTTACCCAGGCTAGAGCTCAGTGTAAATAATATATAAGGAATGACTCTTTACTGTATCCTAAGGGAGGAACAGTGGTTACAACAGATCATCTTAATAGGACATAGTGTCTTAGCAGACCCTGGAAAATTCCTGCTGTAAAACTTCTGCTGTACTGTAAAGATGTGCTTGCCTATGACCTAACTTTTACAAATGTGTGGGTCACCCATAAAATGCCTTTTCTGCAATATTTATTTACAAATAACTCATCTGAATTTACATGGAATTGCAAAATACACAGAAAGGTGTTCAACACCAAAGCTCTCCCATGGAAAGCTTTCCCTCAGCCACCATCCTGTTTGGTTTTTGTGTATGGAGAATCAAGGTGACCATGATGCAAGAAGATACCAAGAAGCACGATGGAAAGGTGACAGAGAAAGCTGATTACAGGACTGAACACACAGGTGATTACTGGGACTGTGAAGGGAGGAATAGGGTTGGTACCACTTACTGCACAGAATTGATCAGAGGAAGATCTATAAAAAGAGCAGAACAAAAAACATGGATACAAGGATAGAAGAGAGTTGTTGCTGCAGGAGAGTATAGGCCATAAAGTGTGAAAAAGACTGAGAAATAACATCAGAAGCAGCCTAAGCATCAAGGAGAGCAGGGAGGGAATAAAGACCTAGAGACATGGCCAAAAGAAAGTTGTTGGTGAGTGTTCAGGGAGAAGCTAAAGTTAGGTGAAGAGCAAGCCAGAGTAATGGCTGGGGGAATATAAACTTGAATTCATCATTGTCATCAGCATTTCCAGTGAGTTGAGAGGAGAAGTAAATCAAGGAGGTGATAAAGTTGTTAGGGAAGCAGGTGAGTACAGCCCTGGTAACATGCTGGGTGTGATGGGTAATGGATTGTAAAGTCAGCTTAGGTAGTGAAATGATACAAACACTGCTTTTTCCTTCAGAAGTATTTGAGTATTGAAGGAGTGGGCCACTTCGGGAAAGGAAGCTATGAAAGAAATAAAGACAGCCAATAGCTGGGAATGCAGGACTTGGAGAAAAGAACTGGGAATACAGAGCAAAAGACATCAAAGTCAGAGCAAGAAGATCAAGGGAGAGTGAAGGAAGAAAAGACAATGAGATCACGAAGAAGGAAAGATGGAAGAGGCTGCAGTTGTTAGTCACTTTGTCATGGTTTGCTAGTGTGGGATTCAATGTGGGAGCTGAAATCAGAGCTGAAAGAGCACAGGGCAAATGCATGTAGGAAATTCCTCCAATGTCCCTGAGACCTCACTGAGAGAACCCATGCACCAGCACAGGTTAATCAAGCCTGGAATGTAAAATGAAGTTTTGGGAAGAGATTGAGCATGTGAGGGGAAAGCAACTGGAAGAGAGAAAGGCACAAAGCATCAAGGACAGAGAGCAGACCAGAGAGGAGAAGACTTGGTCACTGAGCCAATACTTCATCCTCCACAGAAGAAAAATGCCTGAAGCCACTTGTTACTCATGTTGTAGAGAGCATGGCATGGAAAGTAACTGAGAGGGAGTCATAATCACCATAGAATCATCATAAATGGTGAAACATATGCCCCCCCAATGATCACATTAGCAGTTGAATCACTCGGTTTCTTCATCAGTCTGTGCTGAAAAAAAGAAGGGAAAAAGGGATTTTTTTTTTTTATAAGAAGCTATTTTTCTGAACAAGCAACAAAATCACAAACAAGCATCCCAGAAGAGAGTTCCTGCACAGAACTCATTGCAGGTTAGTTGTACATCATTTTATATTAAGTGTTGGACATATTGTAGAGGGACCCACTTGTTACCATTTTACATTTCCCAGTGGAATGATGTTTCTACACTGATTCCTTTCTCTTGACAGCTCCAGTAATACTCTGGGTGTGATGGGTAATGGCTTGTAAATTCTGCTTAGGAAAAAAAACCCGCCTTTAGTTTGGTGTTGTGGAAAAGATATTTTTCTTCCACTCAGACGTGTCTTTGCACACAGCTGCCAGAACCCATCTACTCAGCACAGACATGGGCTATGGTGGGGGAAGGGGACATGGGAGATTCCTTTTGCTTCCCACGAGCAACTGTAAGCATTTTGAGGCACATCTCTGAGATGAGTTTAGGGGAGGGGTTTAGGGAACTTGAGGGCAGTCACTTGCTCTGGATCCTCCTGCAGCTGAGACAAGTCATGGCTCCTCTTTTTCATGTCAGTGGAAAGCCAAGGTTTCTCTGAACAGAAATGTGTCTTTGTTCTCTTTGCGCCATGTAACAGGCGGAGCCAGTAGCACTTTCTTTGCCATGGGTGGTCCATTAAAACCTGGTTGGACTTTATCAGTTTTCAGCCATTTAGGACAGTATTTTTTGATTGCAGGATTGAAGGGATGGAGGAAATCAAGTCTGGAGAAAACCAGCAACCTGTCTTGGGCCCTTGATTCCTTCCCAAGCTTGGAAGAGGATGTTTGGCCTCATGTAAAATAGAGAATGATATGCCCATGAGCTCAACAGTCAGAGCCCACCTATAACATGAGTAACATCTCCTAGCACTATTTCTTAGCTTTTCTTTCCCTGTTTATGAATCCTTCATCACTGAAGGGCAAAGCTGGTACCGAGCGAAGCTGGTGCCAGCCACCGCTATGTTTTCCCCAGGGTTGTCATTAATTGTCCTTTAGGTAGCAAAAGCTTGTCCACACACATGAAAGAGTGAGCACCAGGGAGTACAACTGGTGGGTACTATGCTGAGTTTGGGCGTAGGAGACTGCTGCAAGTCCTGGCACTGTAAGTCACTAGTCTTGTATATCCAGATCCTGACCAAAAGGATGGGTGTAGCAGCAGGTAATATCAACAGTTTTACAAGAACAAGGAATTGAAAGAATTTAAAGCATTTAAAACCTAGTAAAAATGATTATATTTTACATGAGAATGGAAACAAATCAGTTGGGACTAATTCTGCATTCCAAGCAGCCTAAACAAGGGATTGCAGTGGAGAGGAGATAAAATGGAAAAAATCAGGATTTAACTTTCCATATATTCTCCTTCTGTCTGAACTACTCCCATTAGCCTCTTCCTTCCATTTGTACAGCATGCTCCCAGGCCTTGCCATCGCCAGGTTTTCACAGCTGCTTGTTTTATGCTGTTAAATTAAATGCTGATTTCCCTGAGGTCAACAGTGACTTTCCCCCCACTTTCACAGCTCCCAGCATAATGGGACACAGCCCTGAGTAAAGCTTTAAAGATGCAATATGATGCAAAGTGCATATCAGTAGCAGCAATATCACATTTTCAGTCTCCCTCTTGAGAAATCATTTAGTAAGAAAGAAGACAGGAAGAATATCTTTAAAGCCAGAAGGGACTTTGTGCAAACAACTTGTTAGACCTCTGTGTAACATGAGTCCAGGATACAGTTTTGTATTAATTCATGTTTCAGGTGCAATATCTGTAGTTGGATTAGAACTCTTTGGGCGGGGTGGGATTTTCTTTTTGGTCAAAGGTTGCATCTTACTGCTAGAACATCCACCATATGTCTCAGCAATAACAGGCATAGTCAAAATCCTTCTGCAACCCAGAAAGGCAGAAGTACAGCAATTCAGGAACGACGGAAAAACTGCTCCCTATTTCTTTTGCCAAAGAGTACTTTTGCAAAGCTGTGTGCTCACGCACAGGCAGCGTTAGGTGCTTATGAGGGCAAATTACAGAGGTCAGTGAAAAAAAATTTCTAATATCAATTTTCAGCTCACACTGATGGCTATGTGTTTGCATCACACATGCAAAATCTCACATCATGGCCATCTGGTCTTCCTCAGGGGCTGCAGCGGATACTCGTGTGCTTCTCCTGACTTCTGCTGTCCCTGTGGAACACAGGGATCACACGCTCAGGGCAGGGAGTTGACGTTAAAGTAACACACATGGCCACAGAAGTGTGCAGAAGAACTTCTGCTGTACATTATGCATCTTACTACTACTTCAGGTAGAACTGCATGCTGGCAATTTTTTTTTTTTTTTTTTTACAAATAAGCAGCAAATAATGAATGGACCTAAAAAAAATCCCACAAAACAGGATGAGATTTTAAAAGAAAAGCTGGGTGATCCACAGGTCACGTAACCAGTAGGATAAATAACAGATGGGCGAAGATAATCTTGAATTGGAGGCTGAACAGTGAAAATGCAATGCAGTGGCTTAAGATGAACTTGCAATGTGAAACAGTCCTCTCCGGAGCAAGGCTCAGATCCCCAGGAGCCCTGACACAGACCCCCTGTACTTTAGGAAGAATTTAGAGTCACAATCCACAGGATCTGGCTCGTTCTGAATTGCAGCAGGAAATTAAGGAGAAAGAAGAAAAGAAACAGATCTTCCATTTATAGAAACAAATTGTGATATTAATGTTTAAAATAGAGTGACAACCAACCATTAAATCTGCTACAAACAGGAATAAAATTATTACAGGGTTACTGAAGTCAGCAGTGATCTAAACTGATCTAAACAGGCATGAAATGAGGATCTGAATGAATGTCGTGTTGCTTTCCTTTTCTTTAGAGTCACATCTGGGATATTCACATCACTGATACGGGAAGCAACCACTGTTTCTGGAAACAAGCCACATTGTCAAGCATAGGGAACCTCCTAGGAAAGAGGCTATTTGCAGCAAGCAAGGCGAAAGCAAAGTGAGGAGCCATGGGCAGCATGAGTGGCTGTTTCTGGGCTGTGTTGGAAGCCGTGTGGTTGCTTTGCTGCCTTTTTTCCTTACATTGTAAAACACACTCCCTGGAGAACACAGGATTTACCCAGCTCTCTGCTATTCAAGCTGCCTAATTACAAATTACGTCACATCAACTGATCTCAACCCCCATGCGGAGGGATTATAGACCATTAGGGAGTCAGATGAGACCACTAAGTCTCAATTCACTTTGAACATTTCACAGATAGCTACTAATCACAGGCACTCTGTTCTGAACAAGATATGAAGCAGGGTCATGTCTAATCTGTTAAATCAGTGCATCCACTGCCATTATTTTCTGGGTAAACACAGGATGTGTGGGTGAAGGCAGGTGACCTGGGCTTCCTACACATGTAGCTAGCAGATTTTTTTAAATCAGAGTAAGTGTATCGTGAGCAGAAATTCCCTGGTAAACTGGCAATTGAGAGTGATTTACAGGAGTTATAAGCCATTTGCAGGGTGGCACCGTAAGTCAGATGCTTTGATTTTCATTCATTTAAATTCCCTTTCCAAACAAGAGGAATGAGGCTTGCTGCCTGGAATTTTACTGCTGAAGTCAATAATTCAGTGTTGATCTTATTTATTTGCTGAAAGTATGAATCTGCTGGCTCCTGAGGATTTGATGCTGAAGAATGGCAGCGACTGATTCTGTGAAAGTTCCCCAGAAAGGCACAAATTCTCTTCTTGATTACATTGAAGCGGTAGTGCCCAAACAAAACCGCAAAGGACCTTCCTGGAATATTACTTACAGGTTTGCAGAGTATCTGTAGCTTCTCTGGAGTCTGCTTTGCTACCTAACGCACTCTCCCAGGAAATGAGAACAAGCTGAAAAACAAAATTTCTGACCTAGGAAGCATTCTCAGATTTTAAATTTAATCTGGTGCTCTGATGAAAACAGCAGCTCAGTGTTATTTGTTTGTGGGGTGGTTTTTTTTTCCCTTAACACAGAATAGGTTGAAATAATGTACTTGTCCTTACTTAAATATTTTTTCTTGAAAAGACGAACTAATTTTGTTTAATCAGCAATTGTTTGGTTTTATTTTGTTATTTTAAATTGTATGTTGCATTACACATTACAATTAATTGGTCAAACCACCGACAAAAGTGAAGCCTTTGAATTTATAGAAAGAATTATCACTGAAAACTGGTTAAGATGGCAGGATCTCAAGGAAAGATTTTTACACCAAAGTGGTAATATAAGTTTTATATCATCTCCAAATACTTGATTGTGAAGTGAGTTTCTGACCAGCTCCAAACTGGCTTCTTTGGCCTTACTTTGGGTCACATTTGACATTTTATAAGCTGTATCTGCAGATCTAGTGAAAAAATAATGAATCCTTTTGCAGGTTTCCAAAGGCACCATCTCTCCTCATGAAACTCGTGTGCTGAGAACCAGCACCATTAGCTGGTGTGGTGCCCAGGTGTTACAGTGATGTGACCTGTGCACAACACAGGTTCAGCCTTACTAACTCAATGTGTCAGTGGTGGCTGGGGTTAGAAATCTGATTTTCTCGGAGTCTCTGAAAAAGCTGTTGATACTCCCCATTTACAGAGCAGCCCTGACAATGTTAAATGTGCTGAATGCTGGTCAGTATGACTGTCACCCTGCTGCTGAGCAGTGGCAGGTAGCTGGTGCATCATGTGTCTGCATTCCTGATTTCCCCTCCTGCAGAAGCACATCTACCAGTACTCCATGACCGTCTTGCTTAATGGTTACCCGGGTACATAGTGAAACCACCTTGGAAGCATTCAAAACTCAACTGAACATGGTCTCAAGCAAGCAGATCTGAGCTGGCCCTGCCCTGAGATGAAGGTTGGACCAGAGACCTCCAGAGGTCCCTCCCAGGCTAAAATATTCTGTGATTTTCTTGGCACTTTGCAGGCTTGTGGCTTGCCTTCTCACCTCTTTGACATTTTTAAAAAGAAGAGGCCTTCATTCAAAGTCAGATTTCATTTAATTTGACTGCTTTTATTAAACATTCAAACATTAAAAAGACTTCTCACATAAGCATTTTGTTTTGGACCAAGTACAAGATTTTATCGAATGTGACATGAATTATTTGTTGCTTTCCCAATTGCAAAGGTTTTGACTTTCAACTGAGATAAATGCTTTCCTCTTTCCCGCTGCTCCCTGCCCTGTTTTTCATTTTGGCTAATGAACTGAAAAAACAGGTCTTTGCACAGCTATGGTAACAAGCAACTGTGAATCCTGAAGACACTCTAAAGAGAGATTTATTTCAGGAAACTCACACAGTTCCATCTCTCCAGAAGCTGACTTGACTAACCTGATACCCCAGAGCACATATCCCCAGACTGGGCATCCTCTGAGGACCTGATAGAGCTCCCTTGTCCGTCTTGGAGACTCACTGATGGATTTGTGAGTGAACAGAGTCCTCCTTGCCTGCCAGTGGTATTTCTGTGATGAGCAGGATCACTTGTGACTCAGTGCAATTTTCTTAGGCATTTGATCATGACCTCCCTGCAGACAGAAGCCAGGCTTCCCTTGGCTTTAGCAGTATGGCTTCACAACCACAAGCGGATCGGAGCAAGGACTACAGTAGCAGCATTTTTGCAGCCAGCCCAGGGATTCTGAAAGCTGTCACAAATTGAGAGGAAAGCCTAGCAGGTTTCAAAGAGCCATTTACCAACCGTGCCTGTTTTATCTCATTGTGGAGATAGGGGAGGAAGATAGTGATGCGTGGAGCCAGGCAGATCCAGATCCTTCCCTGTTCTGATGGCTTTCCTCCATCTTCTAAAATGAATATAGGCAAAGCTGTGTTGTAATTTACTTCTCGAATGACACGAAAGCTGCAGCAGAAGACGTGTCCTGCAAGGGTGATTATACTTAGATATCTGGACAAGAATACCCCATCTCTGAGAATTGCACACACCTTCAAAGTGCTCTATTCTGCTAGCCAGAGGCACAGAACAGCTGCACTGTTTAGAGTTATGTCCTAAGGGGGCACTTCGTGACTATGATTATTGTTTATTTTTTCCTCAGACTCTCCTATCTTACCTATTAATAATATTCCTTCTCCTTGTGTCACTAAAGAAAGAACAGGCCAAACTGGGGAATATGGTTAAATATGGTTAAAGGAGAAATTTCCAAGGAGTGAAGCAGCTGTGTCATCTTCAGGTCTGAGCTGATGTGGTATGTGGCCTCTGAGGAGACCGGCACCGGTATCTGCAAGCCTGGCTGGGTATGTTTAGATCTTGAGGCCTTCATTCAGCCAGGTACTTAACCATGGGCCTTAACATTATGTCCCTGAGTACTCCTTCTGGACCTCATCAGGAGTCCTCATCTCTCTGACCTTGTTCTTGAACAAGTAGCTAGCTACCTCATTATATTCATCTGCATTAAGAACCTTAATTAGAAAAAGACTTCATCTGAAAGGTTCGTAGCTGAGCTGAGTGCAGGGAGGAAATCAGCCTTTGAAATCAGGTCTTCTAGCAGGACATCGTACATCACAACCAGCAAACCTGGAGAGAGCAGCACTTACGGTACTGTGCAGAGATTCATTAGTACTATGGAGGGACTCACCAAGGCAATGGAGGAATAGCAGCCTGCATGCGCTAATGAACGGGCCTTTTAAAATTGCTGTACTTGTAAGTAGTGAGGGGGGAAATCAAATGCCAAGGGGCCAAGATAGAGAAGGAAATTGGAGTCCTGGGACTGGAAGGTCTGGCTGCACTCAGAAGGCAGCAGATCCAGTCCTCACCAGACAGTGTTGCCTTGTGCTACGTGTGAGTCAGGACAACTCTAACGTCAAACGTAGGGACTGTGAATGGACGTAGATTTCCCAGTTATAAGAGTGTTCATGCAATGACTTGTGTTTTCATAAAATGGGGCCAGACGAACTGCAAAAGCACAGCACAAAGTGAACGTTGACACTGCATAATCAAACAAGGTTTCTGTACAAAGCCGCAATAAAATAATTTTACATTTATCATCCCACTTAATTGTAATGGGTCTAAAACTAATGAGCCTTACCTCTAAACTCCATTTAAGACAATAGTTAATTGCTTCATTTTAATAAATGTTGGCAGAATAGTGAGTATAACAATGACTGAACGCTCGATTACTACCTAGGCTAGAAAATGAAGATATACAGTATTAATGATATACACAATCTGAAAAGCAATTAGGATCCTGAAGGTAGAACAGGCAACTCACTTAAAAACAGGGTTATAAATGAACTTTCTCATCAAATATAAAGCAAAAGAGGTTTCAGAAGCAAGAAAGCTCATTGCCTGGGATTTTAGTTTGATTCATTTCTCGTTTCCCTCCTCTCTATCTGTGACATGTTCAAAACCTGTCACCAATAGTGTCATGGGAACACAAGAGAGACAAGCAAAGAGCAATAAATTCATGCTGAACAGCTTGTGCTGCACAGGACGGATGTATTAAATGCGTTAGAGAGCTCAGCTTTACAGCAGCACCAATAAAGGAAAGGGGCACACGGCAGATCTGGAAATTGAGGGTCAGAAATGAAAAGAAGCACGGTTGCTGAAAAAGCCCATGGGAAAGCTATAAACAGAATTAATCTTTGCTGCACATATATTCTACACCTCAAAAATACAGTGGTGTATTTCTAAACTCACAGAACTGTGGCGTGTGTGGATGCTGGTCTTACTCTTACCACCCATCTAAGTCACTATAAACTAACATCTTGCTTTCGCTGGTTGTGTTTCCCCTATTGGCATTGCAAGTTCTCTAGAACAGAGCACATCTCTTCGTAAATGCTGTGTAACAGAAGCCGTTGGGTCCTCAGGACCTTTCTGGCATCTCCAGGACTGCATCAAGAACACCTCATATAAGGCAACCTTCCCCATCACACGCCTTCTGAGTATTTCACTGCCATCTGCCCCAGTGAACAGTGCTGCCCTTGTATGGCAGAGGCAGGACATGGGATGGAGGGCACTTGGGTAAGAGTTGTCAGAGGTGACTATATTTCTTCTCTCCTACACCTTCCTGTGTGTATTTTTTCTTAGGAGCAATATTACTGATTCAATGTGAGAATGTTATAGCAGCTTTACAGTATCTGAAGGGCCCCTACAAGAAAGCTGGGGAGGGACTTTTTACAAGGGCATGTAGTGATAGGACGAGAGGGCATGGCTTCAAACTGGAAGAGGGCAGATTTAGATTAGATATCAGGAAGAAATTTTTCATGATGAGGGTGGCGAGACACTGGCCCAGGTTGCCCAGACAAGTTGTGGATGCCCCATCCCTGGAAGTGCCCAAGGCCAGGTTGGACGGGGCTTTGAGCAACCTGGGCTGGTTGCTGTGCAACCTGCTGTAGGTGTCCCTGCCCATGGCAGGGGAGTTGTAACTGGATGATCTTTAAGGTCCCTTCCAACCTAAACCATTCTATGATTCTGTGTTTACATATATGGCCTTTTTCATCAGACAGTGAAGAACAAGTCTAATTTTTATTAAAATTATTCAACATTCGAATCTTTGAGTTGTACAATATTAGGCTTCCTCTCTATTTTTCCCCATTAAGAGAAATTAGATTCTTTCAAAAGCATAATGACAGTTACTATAGATGGCTGTTAACTAATACATTGTGCAGAAACACTGTACTACCTCTCCCTTTGATTTACAAATGATTGTATTCCCCAAAAGTACAGACAAAGTCCTGTTTGCATTCATTAGTGAAGCTGCTGCCTGAACTCAGGACATCTTCTGATCCGTTTTCTCTTTCTTTGACAAATGTCTTTTCTTGGCAGTTTGCAGCAGTAAATTTCCATTTTCACAATTGCTTTTTTGGTTTCTTGTTCCATGACTGATTGTTCTCTGTTTATCTATATTTAATCACATTCACTGTTTGATATTACTTCAGAGTCCAATTTCAAAGCCCATTATCATTTGTTGGGCTTTAGCATAATTTACAAACCAGAAAACCTTGATTTCACTGTCATTATACCCAGTGTTAATATAAACAATAACAAAGCTCACATCCCACAGCTGGCTTCTGCAGGGTCTCTCATGGTCTTTAAAATTTTTTTTAAAGAGACGGTTTCTAGAATTAGCCTAATTTTAAGCACTGCACTAATATCTCATGGCTCTATAACTCTGCCTCTTAGATGTTATTTTAATTGGAAACCAAGGAATTGAGTTAAAAGCTTTATGAATATCTTACCCAGCATAGTGATCAGTTTCATTATGGAAGCCTTTACGCTGACAGTAAAACTCAACATGTTCTAACAAGCTAGTGGAGCATAAATCTCTTTTTATGAAATCACAAGGGTTTTACGAAGTAGAGCCTGTATCACACATTTTGTGTCCTTTAGAAACAGAACCCTCCTCTAAACTAGTTCTGTTCACAGGAGGCAGTTCATCGTTGTGAGGCGCCATGAAGCTTTGGGGATTTTGTGCAGGATCAAAGGTGCAGCCTAAGCAGAGCATGAAAGTCCTGGTGATGGCTGCTATCACCGTCTCTTTTTTTATTAGCATGGCTGCTCAGCGGAACTGCTTTTCTGAACAAATGTTCGCAAGATGAGACTGCTTCCACTGCTTTTCATTCTGTTTTCTAAATCCCGTCAGCGAGGGCTTGTGTATCCTGGCTGGAGCAGGATGCTCGCCTGAATTAATCCTTGAAGCGATTCTTATTCAGCCAACTCTGAGACCTGTAGAGCAAGGTGGGCTTTGTGTGCTTTGACTTTTCCATGACCTTTTGATTCAGGGGCTCTCTCAAGGTTTTACAACTACTCATTTGATGGAAAACAACCTCCTTTATGTTTCTTGCCTTGTGAACAGAGGCACACATGTAAAAGTCACATACCTGCACACATCGTGAGTGGGGCATGATTACTGAGGTCCCTGTTTAATGACCTGCTTTCAGTTATTTACAATTTTGCCAAACATCCATTATCTGAATAAAACTCATCACCATGTGTCTGCCTCAGGCTGAATTTACACAAAAGCTCTCAGTGGAGGCACCATGTCTGTTTTGAGGGGAGGATAAAGAAAAACATGCTGCACTGCTCATGCCAGGCAACACTTGAGACTTTTCTTAGCAGCTTTAGTACACCTTCTCCCATTTGAAACTGGCAGGAGAGTTACCTTTACGCCAAGAATAATTGTACAAATCCCTAGAAAAACCATTGAGCTGAAGTTTTTGGAAGTCACCTTTTTTTCCAGATCAGTACAGACTTCTGAAAGCTTGACAGCAAATATCTTTCAGGCTCCCGTTTTCACTGAGGGCTCTCCAGCCTTTCAGCTCTTGCCCGTCCTGAACCACACTCACATGGAGACAGCAACTGAATTTGCTCTTCTCAGCTCCAGGTCAGACCCAGATGTTCTTGCAGCACATTCCAGCTCCCCAATGTCAGGGTGAGGCCAGGCATGGAAACAAAAGTGTTTCTGTCTCTCTTGTGCTTCCCATGGCTTTCGCTTCTTTGCTCCCAGTACACCTGTAGTATGAACGTGGGGAGGGGAATTGCTGGGCTAGACAGAGAGTCTGGTGAAAAGAGGTAATTAAATTAGGTCGAGGTAAGAGAAGAAAGTTAGAAAAAGTGCTTGGACAAAGAGATGAGTACTAAAAGGTAGAAGAGGAGCCAAGGAAAGGGGAGTAAGATCAAGCAGGAGAGAAGGGAAGGGAGAGACACCTGGTGCATTGGTGCTACAAGGTGGGCAGAAAAACTCTGACCACAATGGATGGAAAAGAGGTTCAGACCTTCATCAGACCCTCCTGCCACCAATGGAAAAGCGTGGAACCTCTGGCTAGCTATATGCCTTGTTTTTCAGTGCCAGTCTGCTCTGGAAACAGTGACCTACTACTGCTCTCCTTTATTGATCCAAGTGACCATGACCAAAGACCACTCTATCACTCTGTTGGTTTTGGCAGATGGACCAACCTATATGACACCATGTGGTGAAATGTATCCTGTGTGGTGGGGAGGTTCTGTGTAAGTTCTTAAAAGATGGAGAAACCTTCATGTTAAACAAACCTTTCGTTAGAAGATCATTACAGAGACTGCAAAGTCAAGCATTCAATCGTTAGGAAATGTAGATTGACAGTAGAGACCTCTCATTGTTGTAAACACTTACTGTAACTGAGAGACACGTAGAAGCCTTAAATCCCTCAATAATTATAGCTTCTGGTGTCCTTTTCATAAAATATCTAAAAACAATGAAAAAATCAGTTCTGTCACCAGTCATATCCCACATTCCTTTCCTTTGTGTCTGCAAATGTTTATAGGATATTGGTCAAGAATGAGCTTTAGCCTTTATTCTTCTTTTTCTAATGGAGGGGTAGAAATTTCTGACATACAGAGCAGTCAGTAAAAGCTGGCCAGCTTTATCTGGAGATGAAGGTAACCCTATCAATCTTATTAGCTGCTTTAACATTTTTGAAGATGAGAATTGATTCTTCAGCCCCCAGAGCTCACCTGTGTGGAGGGAAAGGTGAAATAACAGAACAGAAACCAGCAACTTGGAAAAACATTGCAGTTTACAACTCTGTAAAGATGCTCTGGTGTGTAAAGTGATTTACTTAACAGGAGGGTTTAAAATCATGGACAGGAAAAATAAAAGACCCACATTTGAGACATATTCTGCCTCCTCTGATGCCCCAGCTCCTGCTGATTAGTTCCTGCAGAATTCAGTTTTACAGAGTCTATTTTACAGCCATAAATGGCTAGATGGCTTCCCCAAGGTCATGTTTAGACACCAACCAGAACCCCACATTTCTGCTTTGAGGAAAGTAGACTTCTGAGCTGAGAAATGGGAGCCACTCAAACCCAAGACTATAAGGAGACAGAAGAGACAGATGTCACTTTGTCTGTCTCTGAGAACTGAGCCAGTCTGACTATAAGTTGTGCCTTCTTCCAGGCTCCTTGAGTAGTTTTGATAACTTCTCAAGGAGAGCTGCTGTAGTCAGCATCTTGCCTCAGAGAGGAACACTTGAAAGGACAGCAGTAAAACTGAATTTTGAAAGGGTTGAGAATTAATAAGAATCAACTTCACAAACACTTATGGTATTTTATATTCCTGAAAAAAGAACTGGGACTGCCAAATACCTGCCAATAAGTCAGGCTAACCTAGTTCATAAATAAATAGGTAATTCTAAGGAAATAATCATAAACCTTTCTTTGGCCACATATCACTTTTGAACTTTGCTTCAACCACAGCAGAAGACAAGATTATGGATGTGTCTAGAGATGAAAAAGAAATTTACTTCCATGTAAATCGATCTTTCTTATTTCCAGTATTTAAACAAACAGTTCAAAATGGATGGAAGCAATTTTCTTTCTAAAGGACATGGCTAAGAGGCATAGACACCGGGTTGTCAGTTCTCCACCCTTCGCAATGAAAGGTGATTTATCAGGCAAGCAGTCTGAAATACATTTCTGGAGGCTGTGTCCTGTTACTTATTTTGGACAGTAGAAAGAATGGTTTCATGGACAGCCATGAGACAGAAATGAAGAACAGCAAGAGCAACTACAGTTTATTCCTTGACTATTGCAAGATTCCCTGATGGCACTGGCAAGTGATATGGCCCTTAGTTTCTGTCTCAACTTCTTCAGGAGACCACCATTCATCAGTACTTGTAAAGCGGTTCAGATCTTTAGAGGGTGAGGGCAGAACTGCCTCCTTCTTGGGCTCAGTACTTATTCTGAGTCCACAGCAATTACAGGAGACAATCTGGGAATTTGTATTTTTATTGAGGACCAAAATAGCAAAGTCTCAGAGCTTTTTTTTAATGCATTGTACACTTTTCTAGATAACTAGGGCTGTGATTCATCTCACCTAGCTTATCAACCAAGCTAATCACTCTTCATGGTCACTGGAGAGACCATAGGCACTTTTGGGACATGGTTTATCACCTCCATTCACAATCTCCACCTCAGGCTGCTCAGCTGTTCCCTACCCTCTGTGGCCTCCATCAGCTTGCTCCGATATAAATGTCTAAACTACAGATGAATTTCAGCTTCATTGCCTGTTTTTTTCAGAAGAGCTAAACACCCAACTTTTAAATGTCAGAAGCCTTTGAAGCAAGGTTGAGGTGTTTGGGAGTTGCTGAGTGTTTAGCCTACTTGTGGCTACTTCCCCAAACCCTGTGGCTTGACAAGATCATGAGATTGTGAGGCCTCATGCAAAATGTCACTTAGTACTTCCAGGACACTTTCCCCTCGATAGACACATTCCAGGCAGGGGCATCCATTGAAACACTTCCTGCAAAATGGATGGGAAAGACTCTGCCTTCAGACCCTTGTCTTGGCAAATCCAGCTCCCAAGTTTGCTCTTAGAAATGAAGGTTCATCTCCCCAGCGAGGCTGGGATCCAAAGCTAAGCTGGGTTTTTGACCCTCTCTTAGCCATTTCAACATTAAAGATCAGGTCTGCAAAAGGCTGTCAGAAAGTTGAAAGCAGTTAGGGCTGAATGAGCCTCCTTCAGAGCAGCTGTGTCAATCCTATTATAAAATTAAACTCATCTTCTCCAGAACAGATGTGTTGTTCTGCCCCCATGGAAGTCAATGGAAGTTTTAGATATGCTTCAACAGAGCCGGGTTTCAGCCTTTGCTCTGTTTTAACCCTTTCTCATGCATTTTACTGATGCAGGTTCTCTTATTTAGCCCTGCTCAGGGGATCTGGGGAGAATCAAAGTCTTAAAAAAATGATTTTCCTCTGTAAAGAGTTCTGTAGCTACTTGCCTTGTGGATGTTCAGAAATTTTATCAAAATGTTTTACAATGGCCAGAGGATGGAAACATTAAAAGTTTAATTTTTGGAGCTGTTTAGAAGCTCTCCTAAATTCCACTGGTGTTTTAAATACTCAGAACTTCTTGAATAAGACCTGAAGAGCAATTAACATACAGTGCCTTCCAGCACTGTAACCAAAATGTTCTCAAAGTTACTTTTGGGGGTAATGATTTCTATGGCTCATAATTTATATTGATTTTGACATTTGAAAAAAAATTTCACATTTGAGACAGCACTTAGCAGAGGTTATACATTTCTCTAGCTTTCCTTGACTGTTTTGTAACTGGCTTTGTAGAAAAGTGTTTCTATTTCCACCCTCTCTCACCTTTGTTATTGAAATGCTACAAGACCTCTCGGTCTCACTGCAGACTGTGCAGAGTACTTCAGCTCTCCACATCTGAATTCTGCAGCCTGAGATCTCTCTTATTTTCTTAGGTTCTTTCTTTCCTGAGCTGTGGTTCGTTTCCTAAGAACTAAGTTAATTAGTCTTTGATCTTTTCTTCTTCCCACACAAACCATCTTCTCTGATTTCAAAAACTAGTTTTCCTTCTGGAGCTGATCTTAGGGGGCTACACAGAACATGTGCAGACGTCCCCATGGGAGATAGGGAGAGCAAAGGGACCCTTAAGCCCTCAGATCAGGGCTGAGCTATGCTCTTGCCCATCTCCCAAGTGTTGTGACAGTATCTACCTGATCAGCAGAAATTTTTCAGTACCCGTACACACACTCTGTGCTAGTTGTGCAAGACACTGATAGTTTCTGAATATCTACATACAAATATAAATATAAATCTACATACAAATACTAATACAAAACTGGGAGAGGTGGCTGACACACTGGAAGGCTGTGCTGCCATACAACATGACCTGGACAGGCTGGAGAGTTGAGCAGAAAAAAACCTGATGAGGTTCAATAAAGGCAAGTGTAGGATACTGCATCTGGGGAGGAATAACCCCATGCATCAGTACAGGTTGGGGGCTGACCTCCTGGAGAGCAGCTCTGTGGAAAGGGACCTGGAAGTCCTGGTGGACAACAGGATGACAATGAGCCAGAAATGTGCCCTGGTGGCCAAGAAGGCCAATGGCATCCTGGGGTGCATCAAGAAGAGTGTGGCCAGCAGGGCGAGGGAGGTCATCCTCCCCCTCTACTCTGCCCTGGTGAGGCCGCATCTGGAGTACTGTGTCCAGTTCTGGGCTCCCCGGTTCAAGAAGGACGGGGAACTGCTGGAGAGGGTCCAGCAAAGGGCTACTAAGATGATTAGGGGACTGGAGCATCTTTCTTATGAGGAAAGGCTCAGGGACTTGGGGCTTTTCAGTCTAGAAAAAAGAAGACTGAGGGGGGATCTTATCAATACTTATAAATATTTAAGGGGAGGGTGCCAGGTAGATGAGAAGAGTCTTTTTTCAGTTGTGCCCAGTGATAGGACTAGAGGTAATGGGCACAAACTGGAGCACAGGAAGTTCCATCTTAACATGAGGAGGAACTTCTTTACTCTGAGGGTGGCAGAGCACTGGTACAGGCTGCCCAGGGAGGTTGTGGAGTCTCCCACACTGGAGACGTTCAAAACCCGCCTGGACGCTGTCCTGTGCAACGCGTTGTAGGTGTCCCTGCTGTGGCAGGGGGGTTGGACTTAGATGATCTCCAGAGGTCCCTTCCAGCCCTGACGATACTGTGATACTGTTATACGAGTGCCCCATTAAACCCTGATCTGCCTTTGCAGGTTCTGCCCCAGTCTATATTGAATGAGCTTTGTTGTCTTTCCTACAGATGTCCACAGCCCAGCCATCTCAGGGAAGGATAGTTTCCTTCACCCCAGATCTGCAATGGTACCTAGATCTCCCTGCTCCACACTGGAATTAAGTGCCTAAATGCCCCTGTGCATCTGGAATCCTGCCCAGAAGAACACTGGCTAAAGAAGGACAAGGGATGTGGGGAACAAAGAGGGACAATCAGGGATGGGGAGTGCCTGTGGTAATGAGAAATAGTTGCAAATCATTTCCAGGCTTGGTGTGAGGCCACAGGCAGAGTAAGCAGGGCTGGGAGTACCTTTGGCTCAGCTCCTGCTGGATAAGCTCCTGTGGGGGGAATCCTGGTTGGACTCTAACCTTGGCCCTACAAAGATATGGGAAAATAACCTCTCCCCGCTGTGGTGCTGCAGTGACACCCAGTTCTTCTGCTCTTCACCTCTGCAAACTGTAAAGGTTTCTGAGACATGAAACTGCAACTGAGCATGTGTGAGGAGAGATGTGTGTAAGCCCTGAATTTATTGTCTGTATTATTTCATGATTGTTTGGCTTCAGTTTTAATACTCAGAAAGATTCAGAAGACAGAGTGGAGTGGCAGAGATGAGATACCACATAACCAATCGGGGCTCAGGCAGATCCCCAAAACAAGCAAGCAATATTAGAAAGATGCTTCCACACTCCTTCCTGGTTCATTTTGATGAGATTTTTGCCCAAAGAAGGGGTATTGGAATGAAGGCCCATGGTGATATTGCCTGACCTTGAAACTTGCATCACACAGCAACCGAATAAGAATATGGAAGAGAAGAAAAAGTTGCTAATAGGATCTTCAGGGGAAAAACCCACAAGCCTAAGACAGAAATGATGCATTCAAGCAACACAGCCTGTGAGCCAAATTCTGGTGCAAGGAGTTCTGTTACGTTCAACGGGCTTATTCTCAGGAGGCAGGGGAAAAGTATACAAGCCCAAGAGCATGACAGTTTGCAGAAGTTCACTGTATGATACAGATAATTACAATTGCCCTTATGCACAGCCACTTACCTTTAATTAATTCACAAAATAATTATCACAAGAGTGCTGCTCTAGTTAGATTTCACATTGAACTTCAATAGAGAATTCTACTGCTGCTGAATACTGAGAGCTAAAAATAATCAATATGAAATAAGGGCTGCCGTAAATACTGGATGGGACTGATTCACCCTCCATAAGGGAAAGACAGGATTGTCCTTAGTTAGAGTAAAAGATGGTTAGAGTAAAAGGAACGGGGGAGATACTTAGAGTAAAAGGAACTGGTTTGGTATTCAGGGAAAATTGATTGAATAGGAGGTGGTGAAGGACTGTGCTGAAGATGCCTCCTCCATCCCTTCATGTGCAATAAAAGTTCCTCTGTTTAGGCTTTACATGGTGTGTGCTGTCAAGTGGTCCAATTTTCAGCTCATAATCTGAACACTGACTGCTTACAGACTGAGCACAGGGAGGCACTTGTTTTGTTTAAGAGTAATAGCAAAAAAAAGGCGCCAAGAAAAATTCAGCATCAATTTTTTACCTAGGAGGATTTATGTGTGGCGCCAGGAAAGTGAGCCACAGAAAGGGCGGGTTTCCATTTTGCCAAGAAGTGGGATAGATTTAAAAGGATTTACAGTATCGACTTTCATAAATATTCTTTCCAATATATTCATATCACTGCTGTCTTGGTTTATTGGACTTTACTTTCGCCGCAGTGACATTGCTTTACCTTTTCCATCTAGTTTGACTTATCTTAGTAGTGATGTGTTGTCTGCCTCTATTTATCAGTTTGTATTGTAGCTCCTGTAGAGCTAAGTGAGCACTGGAAGATAAAATTAAAGTTCAGCAAATTGCCTTTGAAGGGTGTTTGCATTGTCTTTCTGGGTTCCTGCATGTGCATAAAGCCCATGGTCCTATGGCTCATGAGGACACTCATGAGCCCGAATGTTTTCCTCTACTCCTCCTTCCCCACTGCTTCTGTCACCGCTCTGGCACAGGACATAAAAGGAAACCACATTGCACCATCTGCATACACAGCACACACTAGCCAGAGGTCTCACATTGAAGGACAGGATTTTCCAAAGAAATATCTCCTATGGCTTCAGGAGGCATCCACGTGCCATGCAGTACTTCTTCAGTAAAGACACCACAGCCATCAGACCGCCCTTGTACCAGTGACAGAAAGGATAGGGCATGTCTGGGGTTCCCACGTAACATACCTGCTGGTGAGAGCTGGGAAAGGGGTCTGAAATGAATGAAATATGTATTTTTATCTTGAAGCTGCAGAATATCACAAGGCTTTTCCACAGCTCATCAGTCAGGTGTTGATTTGGTTAAGTATCTTCCCCTTCTCCTGGGTCATTTGTGCACATGCAAACCCCACAGACCTTAATAGAGATCCTGAACATAGGATCCCACTTTTTCTCACTCTCTAGTGTGAGAACAAACTGTTCATTCCTACCCTATTGCTTAATTAATTAAGCAATTACTAGTTAATTGCTTTCAGTAATTAATCTGGAGTAGGACTTTCCCTCTTATCCCATGAGAACTTAGTTTCCTTAACAGTCTTTGGTGAGACATTTAAGCTTTTAGAAACTCCAGCTTCTCTGCACTGAAAAAACCTTATTCATCTTCATCCTCATTGGCTCGTTGCAAATAATCTTAAGAGATTTGTGAGACATCATTTCTTTTTTACAAAGATTCCATTAATTCTTCACAATATATCAGTTTTTCATATCAGTATTTTCTAATTCTTTTCTTTATTGTACCTTATACTTTTTTGTCTGGTGCAAAAGACAGAATCACTAATCTCTGGATCCTTACACCACTTCTAAAGCTCTTTTAAAGAGTAGTATTATATTTGCCACTGACATTGTATTTATTGCCCTGCATTTCTCAAATAGAAAGGCTCAGTTAAACAATACTTAGTGATTCCTCAATTTCATATTTGAGTACTATTTGAACACTTGAGTTAATATCATCTGGCTCGAGCAATTTGGACCTGTTTAATCTATTAATTCACTCCTAAATCTCCTCTATAGACACTTCATTTTGAGACACTTTTCCCAACTCCGCAGCTGCGAAGCATGGTTTGGGTGTAGGAATCTTCCAAATCTGTAGAGAACCATGAAGCAAGAATTTAATTTCACATTTTCATGAAATAGCTAGTACTTCACTCTCTAGTCAAGGGTAGTTTATGAATGTAATAAGAGGTAGCAATATTTCAGAGTATTTCCTCAGCTTCTGTTACCTGTAATAAAATGTTCAAATAAAATTAATAAAATATCACAACAAGCCTTTGCAAATAAATCCTTCCCAAAACCATTAGAAGGCACTACCAAAGGAGCAAAACTGAGCACTAATTTTTGAATTATGCATATGTGACAAATCAGAGCAAATCTACTATCTTCTGGAGGAAGTCCTGACTTAATTCCCCGTCGGTTTGGACCTGCTACCTCCTTATCCACTGGAGAAATCTCCTTCACTTCAAAGAACTCTCTTGCTGTAATCATCCCTAAGCATGAAAGCCGGGAGCTCATTATCCCTGTCCGTGCATCCTGTGGTGAGAGCAACCTGATGCTTTCTGCCAGCCTGTACACAAATGTAACTCTCAGGGAGATGGTTTTGGGCAATTGCTGTTAAAGGGAGGGTGGGTTTGAGGAACATCAGCTTTCCATGGGTTGCACCCAGGAGAACTGCAGCTGTGTTTTTTTAAATTGTGGTATCCAGACCTTAAAATGACTCTGTGTAAAATGCAAATCCAGCCTTTAGGGGTGGGTGCCTTGAGGCTGTGCTCCCCCCCTCCAAGAACGTCTTTCCCCGCAGCATCCCGTGGGAGCTGTTACTGGGTTCAGCCTGTAGGAAGCGGGGGCTCTACCTGCCCGCGGGTAGATGTCTGCAGTCAGGGTGTCTAAGGGGGACCAGCCCTCCCCACCTCCCTTCGGAGCTGGGGGTGCTCATCAAGAAGGGAGTTTACAGGATGTGGAAAAGGGGGCTGACGACTTGGGATGAGTACAAGAATGCTGTCAGGGTATGCAGGGAAGAAACGAGAAAAGCCAAGGCAGCTTTGGAATTGAACCTGGCAAGGGATGTAAAGACCAATAGGAAGGGTTTCTTTAAGTATATAGGAGACAAAAGGAAAACCAGGGAAAATGTGGGCCCGCTCTTGAATGAGATGGGTGCTGTGGTGACGGATGATGCAGAGAAGGCGGAGTTGCTGAATGCCTTCTTTGCTTCTGTCTTCACCTCTCGGGCCAGCTCTCGGGAGTCCCAGACTTTGCAAGTAACAGAGAAAGTCTGGAGAAAGGAAAACTTTCCCTTGGTTGAAGAGGAACAAGTTAAAGAACAATTAAGTAAACTGGACACCCACAAGTCCATGGGGCCTGATGGGATGCACCCGCGAGTGCTGAGGGAGCTATCAGAAGTCATTGCTGGGCCACTCTCCATCATATTTGAAAGGTCCTGGAGAACAGGGGAGGTGCCTGAGGACTGGAGGAAAGCCAACGTCACTCCAGTCTTTAAAAAGGGCAAGAAGGATGACCCAGGAAACTACAGGCCGGTCAGCCTCACCTCCATCCCTGGAAAGATGATGGAACAGCTCGTTCTGGGGGTCATCTCCAAACATCTGGAGGAAAAGAAGGTTATCGGAAGTAGTCAACATGGATTCACCAAAGGGAAGTCATGTCTGACTAATCTGATAGCCTTCTATGATGGCGTGACTGGATGGGTGGATGAAGGGAGGGCAGTGGATGTTGTCTACCTTGACTTCAGCAAGGCTTTTGACACTGTCTCCCACATCATCCTCACAGACAAGCTTAGGAAGTATGGGTTAGATGAATGGACAGTGGGGTGGATTGAACAGTGGCTGACAGATAGAGCTCAGAGGGTTGTGGTTAGTGGTGCAGAGTCCAGTTGGAGGCCAGTAACTAGTGGTGTCCCTCAGGGGTCAGTACTGGGTCCAGTCCTGTTCAATATATTCATCAATGACCTGGATGAAGGGATAGAGTGTACCATCAGCAAGTTTGCTGATGACACAAAACTGGGAGGGGTGACTGACACGCTGGAAGGCTGTGCTGCCATACAGCGTGACCTGGACAGGCTGGAGAGTTGGGCAGAAAAAAACCTGATGAGGTTCAATAAAGGCAAGTGTAGAGTACTGCATCTGGGGAGCAATAACCCCATGCATCAGTACAGGTTGGGGGCTGACCTCCTGGAGAGCAGCTCTGTGGAAAGGGACCCGGAAGTCCTGGTGGACAACAGGATGACCATGAGCCAGCAATGTGCCCTGGTGGCCAAGAAGGCCAATGGCATCCTGGGGTGTATCAAGAAGAGTGTGGCCAGCAGGGCGAGGGAGGTCATCCTCCCCCTCTATTCTGTCCTGGTGAGGCCGCATCTGGAGTACTGTGTCCAGTTCTGGGCTCCCCGGGTCAAGAAGGACGGGGAACTGCTGGAGAGGGTCCAGCAAAGAGCTACAAAGATGATTAGGGGACTGGAGCATCTTTCTTATGAAGAAAGGCTCAGGGACTTGGGGCTTTTTAGTCTGGAGAAAAGAAGACTGAGGGGGGATCTTATCAATACTTATAAGTACTTAAGGGGAGGGTGCCAGGTAGACGAGAAGAGTCTTTTTTCAGTTGTGCCCAGTGATAGGACTAGAGGTAACGGGCACAAACTGGAGCACAGGAAGTTCCATCTTAACATGAGGAGGAACTTCTTTACTCTGAGGGTGGCAGAGCACTGGCACAGGCTGCCCAGGGAGGTTGTGGAGTCTCCCACACTGGAGACGTTCAAAACCCGCCTGGATGCCGTCCTGTGCAATGTGCTGTAGGTGTCCCTGCTGTGGCAGGGGGGTTGGACTTAGATGATCTCCAGAGGTCCCTTCCAACCCTGACAATACTGTGATACTGTGATACTGTGATCTGAACACCGCCTGAAGCGAGTCACATGGCTGACAACTCAAAAAACTCTGTAGACTATCAAGGGAGTTCAGGGTAAACTGCTCCAAGGGGGTCACCTACCTTGGGGTCCCCTCTGCCTTGCCTGCAAGTCCTCTGGGAGCGGCATGAGCAACCAGGGACCCTGGGGACCCTCAGGCTCCCTGTTTGTATTTTTTCAGCCTGGATTTCCCCCGTTCCCCGCTGGAGTAGAGACTGAGAGCGGAGGGGAATGCAGAGGAGAATTTCCCTGAATTTCCCGATTCCCTACCTGCGCCGCCTCTCGCCCTGCGGCAGAGGCTGCCCTCGCTCAGCACTGATACCATATGTCCAAGGGTGAGGGTAGGAGCAGGTTGTCCCCGGGCAGCTGGCCAGGAGAACAGATGGCCGTGTGAAGGCACTAAAGACTGTGAATCAGCCCTGGATGTGGAGGGCACAAGTCAAACAAGAACATTTAAAGGTCTGCCCAGTCTGCACTCAGCCATCTGTGTTAATGGAGAGGAGCTGCCACTCAGAAGTGGTACTGGGGATTAAATAATTCTTATTGGTGTCATTGTACGAGCCCAGCTAAGGGGGCTGCTCCTTGTATCTGAGAAGTAAAATGTGTCCCGTCCTGTGCTGCTCAGAAAGAAGAGGCTCTCCTGTTCCCAAAATAGCAGTCAGTAAGGAAACAGCTTTTATTCCAGCATAGCTATTTATCTGTTTGTTTTCTTTTAACAGCAATCAAATCAAATCAGAGTAAATCACTCTCAAGAATCCACAATTCATCAAAGTGCTGCACTGTGCTTGATGCTGCTCCAGACACAGAACAGCGCATCCTCCGTTGGAAGGAACAGTCTGAGGCAGGGAAGCACCCTCGGAAGTCAAAAATCTGTGCGATGAGGCCCGCAATGCCTCCTGTTAAAATTGCAGATGACTCACTTCTTATCTAAACAAGAAGCAGTGAGTGTCTGGGAAGCGGTGAGCACATTTTCACCTGCTCGGGTGTGCTTTTTGGCCACCAGGTCAGGAAGGTGCTAACGTCTGCTGCAGAGGACATTTACTTCACAGACAGGATAAATCTCTGACCGCTCAGATGAGAAATGAGTCCTTTTTGCTTAATAAGTTGTGCATGTGTGCTCCTTTCAGTTTTGATTAAACTTTCTTTTAAATTTGTTGTCTAGAGCGGGGAAGACTGTTTAGGTTTCCTTTGAGCGAAGAAAGTTATTTCCCATGTAATAGGGATTTTACTATTATCCTAATCCTAACTCTGCACTAGTCATGCCCTGATTGCTTTAAGGAAAACAAAGTCAATATTTTACTACATGTTTTCTGTTGTTTTCTTGGACTGGTTTTTGGAACCAATATTTTAGCATTTACAAGAGATAAATAAATATTTTTTAATGTGCGCAGTCAAAAGTAACACTCACTGTAATTAAAGTAAGAAGAGTTTCCATAATAAAGCCTCCTAATTCCCAAGTATAAAGCAACAGATTCTGTTTGGATTCCTTCAATAACATTGTTCACTGATGAATAATATTCATTTATAGATCTCATGGGAACAGCAGTTTAAAATGGCTGAAGGAAGACATTTAAAGGAATGATAAGAATTGCTTATATAATGTTAGAAATTCCAGTACATAGACACATCATTAAGTGTAAGACAATAACTGGAGACAATTATTACAGTTTTGCTGCCAGACAGGCAGCACAGAGGAGTGACAAAGGTGCTGGCTGGGATCCTGCTGTGACACAGCCTCTCCATGTGTCCTTCATTCCCATGTATCCCCGTCACTTGGAGATGAGCTCCATGGGGGTGCTGAGGCACCTGATGGCTGTGGCTCTGGTCAGTGTCCATACAG
Organism: Pluvialis apricaria; assembly: GCA_017639485.1. Taxonomy (NCBI): domain Eukaryota; kingdom Metazoa; phylum Chordata; class Aves; order Charadriiformes; family Charadriidae; genus Pluvialis; species Pluvialis apricaria. The sequence goes on along the minus strand of CM030008.1, from coordinate 9,115,909 downwards.
CACTGCGAGTGTGGGCATTAGCTTCTTGGGGACACATTCCTGGGATGCTGCTCCACCCGTGGTCCTGTCGCTAGTTTGATAGCTGGTGGACATTTTCATAGCTGCAAAGCAGGTCATCAGCAGGGTTAAACCCTGCAGGTGTCTACACTTGTTAACAAGATTTCTTGTTTCTTCACTGTTTTTTTTATGCAGGAAAGCTAATGTCTCCATCAAGGTGGGCCCAGAGATATTCCCAATGCTCACCCAAAGGAAGGGATAGGCTGGACAGGCTGGATCAAGGGGACAAGGACAATTGTATGAGATCCAACAAGGCCAAGTGCTGGGTCCTGCACTTGGGTCGCAACAACCGCATGCAGTGCTACAGGCGTGGGGAAGAGTGGCTGGAAAGCTGCCTGGCAGAAAAGGACCTGGGGGTGTTGGTCAACAGCCGGCTGAATATGAGCCAGCAGTGTGCCCAGGTGGCCAAGAAGGCCAATGGCATCCTGGCCTGTAGCAGAAACAGTGTGGCCAGCAGGACTAGGGCAGTGATCATCCCCCTGTACTCAGCACTGGTGAGGCCCCACCTCGAATACTGTGTTGAGTTTTGGGCCCCTCACTCCAAGAAAGACATGGAGGTGCTGGAGCGTGTGCAGAGAAGGGCAAGGAAGCTGGTGAGGGGTCTGGAGCACAAGTCTTATGAGGAGCAGCTGAGGAAACTGGGGTTGTTTAGTCTGGAGAAAAGGAGGCTGAGGGGAGACCTTACTGCTCTCAACAACTATCTGAAAGGAGGTTGTAGCGAGGTGGGAGTAGGTCTCTTCTCCCAAGTAACAAGCGATAGGACAAGAGGAAATGGTCTCAAGTTGCACCAGGGGAGATTTAGGATGGATATTAGGAAAAATTTCTTCACGGAAAGGGTTATCAAACATTGGAACAGGCTGCCCAGGTAAGCTGGTGCAGTCACCATCCCTGAAGGTGTTTAAAAGACGTGTAGATGCGGTGCTGAGGGACATGGTTTAGTGGTGGTGTTGGCAGTGTTAGGTTGATGGTTGGACTCGATGATCTTAAAGGTCCCTTCCACCCTAGACAATTCTATGGTTCTATAGAAGTAAAACACTTAGCTCGGTGAGCATCTCTGCAAAATGCAGTGGCTGGCACAGGCAGAAGCCTCACCACCCTGGTGATGGGCTCAGTTGTCCACAGGACCCTTTTATGGGAGTGCACCAGGCAGCTCAGCATTCACACCTGCCTGAGCAGGGTGGTAGAAAATCAAAAAGCAAGCAAGAAGCTGACCCCTTTTGTTCTTCTAGCACAGCCATGCTGGTGTTGATGGCTCTGGGCAGCAGCACCTGCAGATGAGCTCTGTAGACTGGCTTACTGCAGGGGCTCAGGGGAATCCCCCATCTCCCGTGGACTCTGGTGTCTTTGCTGGGGATGAAGGACAAAAGCAAAAAATCAACAAGCATTGTAAAATTAAGTGCTTCTAATTTAAATAGAAGCTGCCCTGGGGGTTGCCCCAGGCCACGGAGGAGGTAATGACTGAGACTGGATAACAACAGGGACTTCTGCTCAATCCATGCCATGTTTTTTTCCTTATTTTGGCTCTCCAAGCAGCACCAGGTGGCTTTGTGCTGCTCACTCTTGGCCTGGGACACAGGAAAGGAGAAGTGATGGCTTTGGGCCTTGGCCGAGAGGGGTGAGCACCTTTTGCAGGATGCTGGCTCTCACAAGGCCTTCCAAGCTGTGCAACCTTCACAGGCTTGTCCAAAGACCCGTGGCTATCACAGACCTTTAAAGATTGTCATGCAGCAAGTTTGGACCTAAAGCCTGCAGTATATTTGTATTCTGCTGGGAGAAAATAAATCAAGGAATGAATGCAAAGATTTTTTCTTCACTGGCACTTTTTTTCTTGCCTTTTTTACAGCAATGTGATATGAAGGAGGGGCGTGGGGCTAATGAATTTCGACCTGTTTAGTCATAAAGATTTATACCTGTGGCTTAGAGCTAATATTGACCAATCAAATGGCTCCCCAATTCCTCCCCATTTTATAAAAGTTAATCATAGCCTCATGGCAGCCCAGGTACAAAATAAATTTTGATTTACAACTGTACTAAAATGATCGGTATTTTATGCTGATCATTAACAATATTTCACACTGGAGAGCCGTTATATTAGAAACCAGTAAAATGGTGTGTATCACATAACGATATTATATTCGGGCACCACACAGAATACCAAGGGCTTATTGAATTTGTGTCTGAAGGAGACATTTGTTAAAAACATGACCATTGCAAGTGGGAAAAATGTGTATTATTTTCAGAAGTTTATTCTGCTAACACATAGTTGGTGTTAGTGTAACCTTTCTGACTTTGGTGCTATAAGTGATGCTGATTCATGTGTTACTCTGCAATGACCATGCAGAGGGCTGAATATTGAGATTTGATTTCTCTTTGGCCCATGGAAGCTGCAGAGGATATTGGTGTGGGTAGGACTAGATGTAATTTTATTCTTGCAGCAGAGCTAAGGTTGTAAAAATATATGCTTGGTAGGTTTTTTTATTCATTTTGTTTCAAAAATTGTTTCCTGTGCTGGGGTTTAAAAACAAACAAGATTAACGTTGGGAATATCTCCAGTAGGTTTGTTGATATAGCCTCTGTCTTAATAAGCAAGACACAAGCACACAGTATAATTGCCCTGTAGAAGAAGCGTGATACTCATAATCCTGACACCCGAGGGTTCAAAGAGAAGTTGCTTCCTAAAATATACATGCGTGTGTGCTTGTACAGACCCTGGGTAGTTCTGATGAGCATCTGATGGTGCATGGTCGAGCAAAAATATTCCTGAATCAGCCTCCAAAGGCAACTGTAGATAACCGCACCACTACCGCTGCAGCAGCCTAACAACCCTTTAATTACAGTGCATTTAAAATAATGCATTAAAAAGTGCAGGACAGTGGGATTGAACAAAAGGTCAGGACAGCACTTTGTAGGCAGTGTGACTTTCCTGCCATGTTGTTGTCTTCAGAAGTAACATCTTGAAAGCTTCAACATTTTCAACATTTTATACACAGGAACAAAGCCGGTGGCTTTTAAGAGGTGGCCACTTATGGAGGTGCCTGCATGAAAGCCGAGTTTTTAGCAGTCGGCTTGCAACTGCATGAATGCTGACCCCTCTGGAAATACCACCTGGGGTGTCTGTGCCTATTTTGTGCTGTTGGTTTAGGTGTCTGAAATTTCATCTGAGGAGGTACCTTTCGTGTGACTCACAGCAGGAAGGGGAAGTGTGACTGAAGCACAGCATCTCAGCTCATTATTTATTTTATATTGACTGATACAAGATAGCTGCTGTTAAAAGACAGTACTTTTGCACACAGCTTTCAATCACTGTTGTCGTAGGAATTGCATTAACTTCCTGAAGCATTTGCAGATGCAGGATTTGTCAGTGCAGCAGGTCACAAATAAGGTTTATTTCTGTTGTATGTGAGGTCCTAGGAACCAGAAATGAAGTCCTCTCCTCCCAGCTCACTCCTCTCCCCTGTGTGACTGTATACACACTGAAAAAGAAGGCAATTTCAATCTGTAAATCCAAATCAATTTTAGGCCAGAGCCACTAAAATAAGTCAATTTGTGGCACTTCAAGTTATCCAGACTAGGGGAAAAAAGTCCAAATAACGCAGAAGACCACAGATATGATGCAAACATTCAAAGCGATATGGATCTGCTCAGACGGTGGCAATTCTGCTCATGGATGAACCAGGGTTGAACATTCCAGGCTTTCAAATGCCTATCTTTAACCTACTTATTTGCTTATCTCTCCTGTGTTTCAGGATTTGCTTCATCAAATTGCCTTGAGCTTTGCTTCTCCAGTCATGTGTTCAGAACCTAAGTAACTTAATTTCACCTGTCTGTTTTCCAATAGCTACTTGGGGGGGGAACAAAAACCAGAAAATCTACCAATTATTTGGCTGATCATTTTACGGAGCTGGCATAAAGAGAGGAGATGGGCATCTGAATGCATTATTTGTCTTGTTTTAATCATAGCTGTTATTGGTTCAAATTCCTTGGATGGAAGGAAAAGAAAGCACTCTTGAATTAATGGTGAAAAGCTTGGAAACCGAGAGAGTTGACAAAGCACTTTAACAGCCTGCCGCGCTCTGAATGGCAGCTGATAATGAGCTCACAAACTTGTGACTTGCGAGAGCTCATCCGTGAAGGGGGAATGTAAAAATTGCTTTTATGAGTTCTAAAACACTCATAACTTTATTAAGTTTCCCTTTTCACTACTAAAATAAGTTTAATTGCCCTTCATGGATGAGGAATTATGTTTATTCTAAAGTGATTCATTTTTGTCTCCTGTTGAAGGGATTCTTTTCTTTTGCCTTTTCTTGTGCATTTATCAGCTGTTAGCATGGCGATGAAAAGAGGGGAGGAGAAGGCTGTCACCGATGCCCTGGCAAGCCACTGGTGCTTAATTCCTTGTTTCCACTTGATGGGTTTATACTATGCCAGTTTTTCCAGTGGCATGAAGGGAGTTGGCTCTCCTGTTCCCTTTGACAGTCAGTGAAAGCTGGGAGCCCCATAAACATTTCACCATGACAAGCTCTGTAATTAAAAATAATTATAACAATGAACAGTCAGCAGCAACCAGTCTTCAACGTCTTTGTGAATTTTTTGTTTTTAGAAATAGTATCTTGTGACAGTCACAAGTTACAGTCCTCGCCATGCTAGTTGGATGCTCAGAAGGTGAGGTTTGGTTGATGTGTAGTTATTCTGGAAGGTTTTGGTCCATGATTACCTATGTGCATGGGTTTCCAGAAATCATGTAGACTGAAGGACTGCTGCACCAGTCTGCTTTGGAAGGGTTTCTCAGACCTCAGAATCTGCTTGCCAGTGTTAAGCCATGCTTGATGAAATGAAGCTTGAAGGGCTCTCCTTCCTCTTCCTGAAGGTCCTCTTCAAGGAGAGAGAGCAAACATTCAACCAACAACCAACATGAACAGTGTCCTCATGATCAAGGTGGATTTTCTCATTAATAGTAGTTTGTTTCCACATTTTTAATGTTAGTGGCCAACATTTGGAAGTTCTTACTCTGTTAGAGTAGAGATCTTCTAATAAATTAGGCTGACAGTAAGAAGAGACAACACCTGTCTGCAGAAAGACCTAGGAACTCCACCACGGACCAATGTGCCTTTGTGCTGATTGCTGGGAAAACACTTGAAAGAGGAAGTTGTTGCCATTCCTAAATTTCTGCAATATTTCACTAGACACTTTTGCATCTACAGATAGCACAACACAACACGGAATAACTGAGAAAACTGGAATTCAGAACTGAAAAGCAGAAATGAAGTGGGAAGCTTTGTTCCAGGGCAAGGAAATGAATAGACAGAAGGTGGAGAGCAAAACATTGAAGCAAAGGGAGTGTTTATTAAGAACCTGGCAGCCAAAGATGGGAATGTTTTATGATTGCAGTGTCACTGTCTCCTGGTTGTTTGGCTCCCTTTCTAGCTAACCAGCTTGTTTTGTCCCAGAGATTTAATTTCCCGTACACACAGTTTGTCTCATCACTTTCACTTTTTTATTAGTGGTGATGGAAAAGTCCAGATCTTTTTCTTTTTGCATTTTGGCAAGATTTAATAATCTCTTCATGAAATGAGCAGGCTGAACCATATTTTTTTAAGTGAGCCTAGCAAGATGAATTTAAAGTCATAGATTTTAGGTTTAGTGCAAAATACACTTGTCTGGGCAGCAGCAGCGGTTGTGGAGAGGCAGGGAAGTTTTGATTCACTGCTTGTAAGGACCATATGTAGCTATAACATTGTAGTCTAGTTACTTACTCCAGCAGAAGTTACAACTGAGCAAAGGGACTTGCTGACCAAGGTCTGTAATAGAAATGGGTACAGCTCATCAGTTCTTGCAAGCAACCATTTCCAGAAGGTCAGGCTGGTCCCTAGCTCCTATGAATTAACAAAGATTCAGAGTTTTTTTCAATTTCTCCTACAACTTTTTACAGCTATGTTGTTTCTAGCATCCTGAAAATGGCCATGGCAGTTCCCCTCCCCATAGTCCTACACCATGGGGGAAGACCAAGGTTTTATAAGATGTGCCAGAGATGATAGGGATTTGTTCCTGCTCATTCCTAGGTGTTTCTTTGGGAATTTCATGGACTTGGGGTGGTGTGACCCCTCTCTTCAGAATGAGGACAACAAGAAAAGCATCCGGTTAAGTATTCACAGATTCACCCAAGATGTTCAAATGCTTCTACAGCTTCTCTCATATAAACAAGTGGTCTAGGCTCCACCTAAGCTAACATTACACTTCTGCAGTCTACAAGTGAATGAGTCTGCCAAGGTGTTTTCTTAAGTTCCTGGAGAGAAACAAACATTTTTAAGACATGATTGTAGATGTCTCTAGGACTAGATGAAATGCATCTTAACTTCTTTGAAAATTCCCTGGCTGAGTTTCCAATACCCACACAAGGAGCGCAGGGTAACTACCAACTCCTACACAGAAGTCTATATTTTATATGTCTAAATTCTGTTAGATTAATTCCACAGTAATGACCACAGTGAGTCAATATTCCAGTCAACAAGGAGCCCTCAAATTAAGTCTTTTGATTACCCTTCTGTCCTTCATAATGCATGATGAACATAATTTCTTTTTATTTTAATGCTGTGATTTTAACCTGACGTTCAGATGAGTCTGGACCTATTAATATAGTTGTAACCATGGATTAATCAAGAAACTGGGATTTTGTTTTAAATTATGTTTCCTTGCTGCTTCTTTAGAGTGCTTATTCTGCACTGTAAGGTGAAATATGTTAGGTTAATTGCATTAAGAAAAGAAAATGGAGATTTGTGTTTGTAGAATCTATCTAAATACCATCTCACCCTTGATGTTACAGTCTAATGGGATTTGAATAATGTACTGGTATCTAACCTCTGTATACAGATTGAATCTAAATTATTTGTATGAAGGATTCAAGGACATCACTTTCGTCCTTGCTGCTATTCCCTCTTGGCCCAACTGGTCTACAGCTGGTTAAGAAAACATTCCTACTTTTGAGATTGATGCAGAAGATGTTTCTTAGAGAAGGACACAATATTACAAGCAGAACTCTCAGCTGATAGAGGAGAATTTGCCACAGCAGAGAGATGCATCTTACAGACTTATGATAAATTTCCCTAAATACTGTATGATGTATCTGGCTCCTTGATTAAATAATTTGCTATAATATAAATTGTTTTATGGGTTCAGATATGAATGAGTCTCACTTACCTTTCGTCACCTAACTGTTGCACAGAAAATCATCAACAGAGTTTGATAAAAACTGGTTTATTGGAATATTTGCAAAGGGGAACACTCACACGGGAAATCAAAACTCTTAAACAGTGTTTGGTTACTACCTGGATGGTGATGGGAGCCCGAGTTGCAAGCAGCTTTGCAAGACCATCTCTATCTGGATCACATGAGAATTCCCAAAGTGTACTTCTTATATCCAGCTCCTACTTCTCCACTACAGCAAACCCACAATCTGTAGTTATTGGTTGTCTTAAACTGCAGACAAACATCTCCTGTCTGAGTCAAAAAGTACAACAGTACAGAATAACAAAAACCTGTCCATTGTGACCCTTTCTGTATCTGTAAGAGAAGTTTCTACTGTCTATTTTCTTACCTACGTAAAATTTGATCAATTTTGCAGTCAACATGCCAAAATGTACAAATTGCTCTGAAACATAAATATTGGTCTAGGCATGGCAGGCACTGCCTGGAGAAGTCTTCAGAATGCTCCAAAATTCCCACCTGCAGAGCTCCTGCACCAAATAGTGAAATGCTTTGTGTGAAAGGTGGCAAGGAGTGCAGTCAGTACCATTGTTTCAGGTTGGTCCATTGCTTGAACATCAACCACTCTCTCATCTGTGCAGCTGGGGGGTTCCTGGCCATGCAAGGAATTAATAACATAAGTGTATGGGGTGTACACACAGGCACAGCCCTGATTGCTGGCTGCACCGCAGCTATGACTACAGTACAAACTGAGTGACTTCCATAGCTCTCACCCAAACATAGGTGTCTTCCCAGGCCTCCTGTCCAGTGAACAAACTAGAATAGTACAGTGGGATCCAAGCTACTGTTTAGTAGTGCCACTTCTTTCCAATGACTAGGTAGTAAACTTGCTTCCAGGCTTCCAACTTAGGTGCTCTGAGTGGATACTAAAGCTAGATTGGGTCAATCCAGACTTCAGTTCCTGCATCGCCTGTGAATGGGCTCTCCCCACTTAACACAGCAGCTCCTGAAGAAGCAGACACACATGAGTTATCAGGTACATCATGGAAAGGTATCCTGCCAGCTTGCAAACTTTTTCTGGCTCCCATTCCCACGCTCGATGGTGACACAGTGGAACCAAAACTTACCCTGTAATAAAAAGAATTGAAGTCAGGGCAGAAATTATGCCTGCTTAAACATTCAGGAGCATCTTGAATCAACCACAAACATTAAATAGTTACACAGAAAATCCTCTCACACCCCCATGAGTTTCCAAGCAGTAGTGAAATATCATCTCTGGGGCCAGATTTCCGGCTGCTTCTGGTAATGCTGGCAAATGCAAGGGTGAAAGATGGCAGATAGTCCATGCAGAGACTGTATGGACCTTTTCACAGCTGACTAGATAGCAAGAAGGGCCAGGAGGAAAGTAAGAGGGTAAGTCAATCCTGCAGTTTCAGGCAGAGTCATGTCACCACTCCAGATGGAGCAAACCACAGTATCTGGGTGAATGGAGGAACTCGTGATTCTTGATTGCACTGAACAGCACAAGGTGCATGTCGTCTGTCCCCTTGACATAAATCTGGGCTAATGACACATTGTTGTATTGCTGCTTTCTGTGGGCTCCAGGCACTGAGCTGCAAATTTCAAAGCCCAGAGTTTTGGCAACGGCATTGGGGATATGTCATTAATTTTGCAAGCCAGTCTCAAAAATGATTGTGGCGTTCTAGATAGAGTATTCCTTCTTCACCTTGTGTGTGCACAATGCTTTAAAGAGCAAGGAGACAGTTCCAGACAGAGAAACAGCCAGAAAACTCTAATGAAGGAGTAACACAAGGAGGAAGAGGCAAAGGATAAGTTTACCTCTACTGAACTGTTCTTTCTTTTCATTTAGCTGTTCCTGTTTGCCCTGTCTTTCCCATCTGCTTTACTTCCACATTTGAAGTTTTTGCACATCACTACTAGGCTGGACTGTTCATACTAACAGTTTATTGGCATTATTGGTTCACAATATTAAAAGCTCCCTTAGACCATGAAATTTTAATAAAGTGAAATATATTCATTCTTGTGAAAAAGCAGATGTAGGGAAAATGAATTGATCAGGAATGTCTGATAATCAATTTCCTCTGGTAAGCACACAAAATAATTATTCATCCAGACCTTGCTGTTTAATTTGCCTCCTCTGCTCATGCATCTTATAGACAATCCATCAGCATTTCTCTGCTTCCACCAGAAGTAAAATGATATCTTAACAACACAGCTTTCAGATATGGATCGTTCAAGTATTATGTGCAAAGTATATCATCAAAGCAATCCCCTCCACAAAAATGTTCTTCAAAATCTTTAACCAAGTCCACAAAATGAAGATTTGTCAGGCAGACAGCATTCATTACAAATGGAAGTTTAAAAATAAGAGCATCATTCAAACTAAGTAGTGGCTGTTTGAAACAATGTCATGGTCTCTTTCGCAATGGCTGTTTAAGATTTAATGGTGGCACCAGCAAACAGAGGTCAACAATGCCTCTGACCCGACCTCTGGTCACTTTGCTGCTGCCTTGCAAATTCCTCTTCAGAAAACAGACTGAAAACAACTTGAAAGAAATAGCAGGCTTATTATTGACCACAAGATGATAGCAGCAACATGTTGATTATCCAACCTTTGGACTAGGTTTGTGTCAGAAGTGGTGGTCTCTGTAAGAAATGTGGTTCCTTACAGTGTCAGGCATTGTATAATGGACAGAAGAATTGTTCTGTCCCCAGAGACCTCCCACATGTGGCACAAGTCCACAGACGGGGCTGATTCTGATCGAATGTGGGTGTCTGGAGTGGGAGTATAGACCATGACATCCATTATAGTCATTGGTGAAATAGGTGCTTTTAGAGTGAGTCATCTAAAAGACAGGGCTAACTGAGACTGGATGGGTTACTTCCTGACTGTGCCCATCCATCCTCATTGACTGTAAGGGTGACTGGCTCAGATGGAAACTTCTGTCCTGCAGACATCCCAAGTTAAGCAAAGTGATCCCACCTCAGAGACCAGCCCAAGGGAGTCAGTCAAATGAATGCAAGTCTCATCAACTGCAATCCCAGCACAGAGGTGTTCGGTTCCCTTATTCACAATTGCAATAGATCCTAAAGGAAGCAGTGGTTAAGCTTAAAAATAATTGCTATCTCTGCCTTGCTGTCCTGGAAGATTAAGATATTTCCTGAATGGCTTACAACAGGTGCCCAGGGGGATGAGGGAGAATCAGTCTCAAAATTTGGGCTCGGCCAGCAGTTGCTCAGAGCAGTTCAGGCTCTCCCTGGCTGCAGATGGAAAGCCCACCACCACCCTCAGCAGTGCCCCTGAGGCAAACTCCTGGAGGGATACCAGCCTCAGAGCTATGGGTGGCACCCCCACCAAAAGCATCTAGGTGCCACATTCCTCTTCAGTTGAAAGTATGTGCTCCTGTACATCAGCAATCCTGGTCAGAGAAAGGGATGTGTGTGGCTTTTCTCAAGGAGCAATGCAACAATTACTCAAATCCCACTTTTTAGAGTGCCTGCCCCCCAGGAGCACTTCTAAGCTATGAAAAGAGAGTACAGAAAGCTATGGAAAGTGTATCAAACTAATAAATTCCTGCTGGGGAGAAGGAGTGGGGTGTTTGGCTTTGGGCATGATGGGCTGCCTACTCAAGATTGATTGCTCAGCTGAGCCCCATACTAGGGAGCTTTCTCATTTCCCTTCTGGCAAACGTTAACTTCCTTTGCTTTCCTGTTACATTCACTAATCCTAGAGGGAAATATTTTGCTGACTACAACAATATTTTTCTTGCTAAATTATTCCACTCGTGTAAATCTGGCCCTGTGAGGTGCTCAGTCCTCTCTGCTCTCTCCAGAAATGAGTTGGGATGCAGAGAAGCTGATGGTTTTCAAAAGGATCATAAGATCTTCCAGGTTCATGCTTATTGCAATTAAAACAAGGCAAATGTAGCATCCAGTTGGCAAACCTGCTAAGCGAATATCAGTGCTCATAAGAAAAGCAGAGCTGGACAACATGATGGCTGTGATATGGCTGTTATCATCTACAAGAATAATTAGGAACCTAATACATTATTTAACAACTACTCGATGAGCTTGTAAATGTTGCACATACCAGGCTAAGAAAGGAATCTATAATTTTACAAGGACACCCTGCTCTTCAGGTAGCACTGGTGACTCTGGAAATATGTTTTTTTAAAGGTATCTTTTAACAGCTTTTTTCGTAGCCCTCCACCAGAGAGAACCCCATTGCATTTCTTGTCCTGTAGCATTGCTCTGTCTGCTCTCTAAGTATAGTCAAGCTCATCAGACCTGTGGTGTCAAGTTAAAGATGGATTAAGGTATGAGACTGCTAGAACTGGTAGCAAAGCAGAGTAGCATTTCTCTAATCAAATCTAAATCTTACTGTTTCTTCATAGGGAAGAGTGATTTGGGAGCTGGCCTGAGCACCATGCTTTACTAGTTACTTTCCGCATGGGAAAATCATTAAGAAATGAACTTTCTAAGACAATCATATACTTGAACTTACAGATAAGGCTCTGAATGGGATTTTCTGATGCTTATTTGCACCTTAAAGTAGCCAAAGGGGAAGTAAGTGGAAGTAAGACATGGACCTGTCTGTACCAGCCAGCTTCAAAAAACGTTGGGGATCAATAGGAAAAATGACTTGACACAATTCTTTTTTGCTCTCTAAACATTTTATTTTAAAATATAGAACTTGGGGGCAAAAATAGAAAACCAGGATGACCAGGGTAAAATAAAAAACTGTCAAGGCAACTAATGGGCTGAAACTTTCTTTTAAAGGTTGGGTTTTTTAAAGACTTCTCGACATTCCTTTTTAGGTGTGACTCATGTTTGAAGAAAAATTCAGTTTTGCCAAGCCGGTATTTTAAGCAAAGCAAGTGGTCTAGCTTCCTAAAATGTATCCATTGCCTTTTGCTTCACTGATGAACTCATAGGGTTTGCCAAGGATAAGTGAATGGAGGACTCTGATGTTCAGACAGAAAAAAAATGAATTCCCTCCACATACACCCCTGGGTGTCACTGAGAAAGACAGCAAAGTGCTGTCAAGGACTTTTGAGCGTTGCTGGATTTGGAAGCCTATAGGCAGCAGCTGCAAGCTCCCTAAATTATGTATGGGCGCTACATGAACCACTGGCTTCCCACTCATAGCAGACAAGACCTTCAGAGGTCAACTCTGCTCATATTAATCAATGTATCATTTCCAAAAGGTGTCTGCACAGCTTCATCATAAGGACCTGCAAAGGTGGAGTTGCTGGGCCCTCCCAGTGCTTCAATAATATTAAAAGGTTTTTCCTAACAACTAACAAGAGTCTGCTGCAGTCTAAGACTGTTTCTTTCCTTCCTACCCATGAGGAACAGAGTGAGCAATTTATCTCTTGCTGCTTATAATAACTTTTTGCATATTTGAAGGCAGTTACTGTCCCTCATCTTTGACTAAACAGCTCCAGTTAACTCCTCAAATCTTCCATGGGTGGTCTACATTATCACCAGAGTGCTCCAGACTGAATGCAGTGGCTGAGCTGAATCTGTAGTTTTTCTGTGATGAATGGACGATTACCCATGCCACCATTTTTACGCATCCCAACATGATGCCTGTTTTCATGACCCCATTGACGCATTTGCCATGGCACCCACTCATACCTCCAAACCCTTTTCTGCAGCACCACTAGCCACACCAGCACACCCTAGCCAGTGGGTTTTGTGCACCTGAATACCTCCACCCAACTGGAACCAGGAACTTGTTTTACTGAGCTACTACATCTAATATTTTTTTATAAATAAATAATCTCCTGTAGTATCCCCTTTGTATCTCATACAGGCACAAGTCCTTAGCATAAACAACTGACAAAGACACATTTGAAGTTTTTACTATTTTTCTCTTTTTTTTGGTGCTATTACATGTCAAAATAACGTTAGACATTTACCAAAGTCAAAGCACCGTCACTTCTTGAGAACTTACTTTTCCTCCAGGTCTTTTCTGCAGCTTGGGAACATGCAGGTGACTTTAACTCTGCCATAGGGTCACACATACGAAATCTTTGGTGGATTGATTTAATACTGAAGAAAGCAGGACTGAATATGTTACTAGTCAGGCTTGTGATGCAGGTAGCCTGTGCTTAATCCAGAGAGAGGCCTGGGTACATATTACCCTGAACTGAAACATCACTCATGGTAGATGTTTCAGTAACAGCTGCCATTCCACCTGCTTTGGTTCACCTGGAGAAATTGTCCCCTGGAATTCCAGTCCCTGAGATCTTCCCTAGCACATTCCTGTACACAGAGATTAGGAGATAATATGTCATTTTTATGTCATAATATGTCATAATACATCATTATTTCACTGTGGGGGTGGTGAGACATTGGAACAGGTTGCCCAGGGTAGTTGTGGAGGCCCCATCCCTGGAGGTGTTCGAGGCCAGGTTGGATGGGGCTTTGAGCAACCTGGGCTGGTGGAAGGTGTCCCTATGGCAGGAGGGTTGGAACTCAATGATCTTTAAGGTCTCTTCCAACTTAAACCATTCTATGATTCTATGATTCTATTGACTATTAAGGACACAAGGACTGCAGAAATGATTTATAGTCTGATGGGCTTTTACTGACTGAAAGTAAACAAGTCTTTCAAAAAAGAAGATAAAATATAATCCTTGTGGAATGGTAATGGTAATTCAGTAGGAGTCACTTAGTCAGTTTAAATTTCAGAGGTAGCATAAATGAGGTGCCTGAATTCAAGTGTTCATGCTTGTTGGCTGCTTTACTATCAAACCATTTCACTCTCCTGAGCAGGAGCAGGCGTGTTTCCTGCACTCACATCACATGCCATGCTCAATGGGAGAAAGGGCAAAGCCTCACCAATTTCAAAGCTGCTGCTCACCATGATGTACCAGACTGTGTCAATCACTTGGGGTCTTTCCATCTATGATCAGCTGCTATGAGGAGCCCAGTGCTCCTCTGTTCATGTACTCGTGCTTCAGAAAGGTCTTTTGCCCAGCCCTGCCTGCAACCCCCATGCTGAGCAGCGTATCTAGCACCCCGTCGATTTTAAGTTCAAGACACGACTCCACATGAATGGCAAAATTTGGCCCTGCATGGAGTTCCCTCAGTGGTAATACCTAGGGGGCCAAGTAATGAATCAGAGTCTCATTGGGGTAGATGATACACAAACACAGGTTTTATAGCTTAACACAGACACGTTGCTTTAAAAACTGATATTTCACATGTAGGTGCTGAGGCAGTTAAACATGACTTCTAATGCATTGCCAAAGGAACGGGAATGAAGTGCTGTGTTGCTACAGCAAACCATCCAGGTCGATGCAAAGGTGATTTTACACACACAAATCTGCACATACTTTGTAAGGATTAAGTAAGCTGATTCATATAATTCCTAATAAGGCACACAGTAATACCCCACTGAAACTCCCACCCAGTTTAAACAAAAAATACAGGAAAAAAAGGTTAAAAATTACAAGCTAAGCCACGAAAATCAAGTCTGAATAATATTTATGCAACAAAATACATTTGGGGTGCTATTTTTTCAGCACTGATCTAAATTATTCATGAAGCTAGGCAAAGATTTTGGTGAGAAGGTAGCATCATTCTTTACAGCAACTGATTTACTTTGAAACAACAGATATGTTTCAGGCTCAAATTTTCTTTCCTGGGCCAGGAATAGGTACACCAAACTTCAAAGACAAGTATGAGCCAAGAACAAAGGATGGAATTTAACAAGGTTCTCTTAATCAGTTAAGGAAAACAAAAAAAGAAAAAAGTTTGGTACCTGTGGTATAGAAGAAAGGATATTACAAAGTGAAAAGTGACATGACAGTATCTTCTGCTGGAAGGAGATACACAAGACAAGAGAAAAGAGAGAGGGAGAAATTATAGCTCATGGCACATGGGTGGTTTCACTGGGAAGCAAATTGGAGTGTGGTGGTGAAGGGCAAGAATTACAGCATGCCATAAATGTTTTTCTCCGTTGATGCTGTGACTTTTTCTTATCATGAATAATGCCTTTTGATTGTCACCTTTGGAAAGTGCTTTGTAGCTTTCTCTTGAGGATCAAGACAGAGAGTGGAAATTGAGTGGTTGTGTTGTAAAAATTTGTTGTCTACTAACAATTGGGCAGTTTTGCTCTTTTGCTTTGCCTGTGCAAGTTCTTTCTGATTCATGGGGGTTGTTTCATACATACATAAAATTTCTAGAGGACATCATGAAGTGAGTGAGGTATATTACATTCTGGGTGGAGCAAGCATAGGATTTGGGGATATTTTTAAGATTCGGACTATATTGACAATTTTCATACACATTACTCAAGGAATAATCTGATTCCACTTGTTACGTGTTGCTCTGTGGTATTTTTCTTTTAATGTTGAGTTTAGTGACCTCTGGTGCAGCTTAAGGTTTGGGAAACAAGTTTCTGAGAAAAATTCAAAGTTGCATCATATTTTACTGTCTGTTGAAAATGGTTCCTGGGCAAGCAGCCTCTTTAGGCTGTCAAGGAGGGTATGGTTTCTCCTTAGAGCAGATGTGGTGGTGTTGAAAAACTGACAGCCTATTATATCCTTTTTGATATGTTTTGGATGGCTGCTGAGTTTGTGTTGGTGGGGGTGCTGGCTTGCAAATTTTTATGTAATATAATTTATTGCTTACCATTTTTATGCTGACCATGGTTTGCTGGACTTTGATACTGCTAGAGCAGCGTTCAAGAGATAGTTTGTTGGAGGACTGAAGTCTACTAAATTTATCGTAGAAACCAGTGAGGGAATCCAAGCTTTCAGTTCAGACAATAAAGATGCCATCTGTGTTTCTCAGGTAAAATGCTGATTAAAGTTGGCTTCCAACTATGGTTGTTTAAACGTCTTAAGCACTGAACGATGAAGTTGTTGCAGTGTGGAGCCACTTCGGTGCCTACAGCTGTTCATACAGTCTGGAGAAACTGTGTTGGCAAGGGCTATGAAAAAGGTGAACTTGGCAATATATTGAGGCTAGCCTAAAGGTTGGCCTTGTTCTGGCAGGTCCTCAGTGCGGGCTGTAGGTACGCAGGACAGGCTGTGCTGCCACCGAGGGTGCAATGCCAGTGTACATCCTTCATGACCAGGATGGTAGCAGGAAGGTAGTTTAAGTTGTACCATCAACTAACTTAATTTAGCTTTGAAGGTGGGCGAGTTTACTTTGGGCTGGAGAAAGGGCTTGTTTACATAAAAACTTCCCTGTTTCGGACAGTGACAACAACCAATCCAGAAAACTGTTTTACCTCCCTCCACAAAACTTGCTTCACTTATACCCTTCGTCCATCAAGCTTCAAAGCTTGCTAAAATAATTCCATGGCTTGTCAAAGGAAAACCCTTGTCACAGTCTGCAGCAGTGCTGTCTGCTTTGGCTGCAACCTGGACCAAGATCCCCAAGCCCTACCTGGCCACGGAACACAAGAGATGGCTACGAGGCAGTGGCCTCCTCCCACCAGCCCTGGTTCAGCCACTGCTGATGTTATATCTCCTCCGATCACACTCGGGAGCAGTTGTTTCTCCTGCTGCTCACTCTATGCCTGTGTCTCCATCCAAGTGCCCCCGAGGTCCTGCAATGACTGCATTGGAAGACGTATCAGCTGTTAAAAAACAATAACAATTTAATCTAAAGCCCACTACACATTACTGCACGCAAGCCAAGGACACTGATTAAATATATCAAGAGGAGCGAGGGCCTGGATTTCTGACAGCCATGTAATGAATTGCGATTAACTACACAGTCACCATTCACAGAAGAGTTATAAACCAGAGAAGGAAAAGAAAATGGATTATTTGACAGCAAAACAATTATTTAGATCCTGCTATTCAGAGTGCTTAGGCAGACACATAGTGGCTCAATGAGAGATACAAAGGGGTAGGCTGGGGGGCAAAAAGGAAAGAAAAAGCCGGGCTGATGGGGGGGAATAAGACAGTAGGTGACAGGCAGTGCTCAGTCGTCAGGTTGCTGTGGGAAAGGAGAGGGTGATCTGGTGTATTTGGGAAATGCAGGAGTCTCACACAGTCGATGCCCTGGCAGGGAGGCAGAGGTGCACATTTGTGTCTCCCATTCACTGTTAAACGCAGTGCCTGCAGGGAGCCCTACGGCACCCAGCAAGCTGGGAGAGCACCAGTTTGCAAACACAGCCAGCTCCTTCCCCTTGCAAACCTCCACAACTTTGCTGACTGCCTCCAGGGAGGGCTCACCTTCACCACTTGCCCACACGCAAGGAAAGCCCCCTCATGCCTGAGATCACCCTTCTGCACCAGCCCCATTAGCTCTCAGGGCTTGACAGCTGCTGGTCTGAAGCATCCAAGTGGGCATCAAACGCCCAATCTTGCTGCTGGCAGTGGTGGTGTTTCACCCACTGATAGATGTGGGCTCAGAATCCGCCCTTGAGTGCCGGATTCACTGGTCTAAGTACATGGCCACCAGCATCTGCCAAACCACAGAGCAGACCAGCGGGACGTGAAGGCAAAGGAGTAAAATCAACTTTAGAAATGGTGTGAGCCTGGAGTTGTAATAGCATTACAGTATCAGAAATTGTTTTAGAGAGTGGGAAAAATATAAGTAAATCAAGAATGTGGTACTGGAAAGAGAACAAAGAGAACAAAAAATTGGAAGTAGAAAAACACGACAGCTTTAAAAGGCACAGGCAGAAAGTAACAGAACAAAAGCACAGAAAAGAATGCATTATAATAAAGAAGTAAAAACCTCTCTGGTATACGATAGCGAAATTGGAGGAAAAAGAAAGGATAGCTGACTCTGGAACGGAACAGCATGTAGGAAAATATAGAATCTGATTAACACAGTGCTGCAACTTTCCTTTGAAATGGGAAAGGAACACACTGAATATTGCAAAAGATACAAATTATAGAGAGGGAAAAGGATACTACAGGAGACACGTCTGTGGAGGCTAAATCACAGACAAGAGCAAAACTGGGCCAGGGAGGTAAAAAAGCAAAAATTACAGGCCAGGACAATAGAGTTTTGTGCTAAGTACTAAGCTGGAAATTACAGACAGAGAATGCAATTCTAGGAAAAATAGCAGCTGTACAACACAATATGGACATGAAACAATGCTTGTAACAATAAAAAGTCACTTATGAGGAGAAATTGTATCCATGAAAACAACAACGACAATAAAGGGATTAACAATATGGGAACAACTGAAGATGAAAATATTTGGGTTAGAGAAAGGGTAATGATGGCACAGAAATCAGTGACAAATCACAACCACAGCTTTCACAGTATTTCTTTGCATCTTATATGAAAAAACTGCTTACAGCAGATGTCCTTCCCTGCACCTCTAGGAAGGCACAGATTTATTTCAAGCTTGTTATTATTATTATTGCTGGCATTATAGGAGGCTTAATGACCTCAGCCATGGGTCACAGCTCCATCTGTTCTATGCACTGTACAAACATTCAGGGTAACTTTATGATTTATGGCCCAGCAGAAGGAACCTAAGCTGATCATCAGGAGACTCAATAGTTTGGTAAATTCACAGCTCAGTTAACAGTGAGTTTCTTGGAAGTGCCACTGAAAAGAAAAATGTGGTCTAGTGCAACAAACTGCAGTCCGGACACCACATTAGTTAGGTCCAAGTTTGGCGCAACCACTGGACTATTGGGTAATTGTCTATTTTTTTCTTGCACAGACCGGCACTCTCTGATGGCCAGAGATCGCATACAACCAATGATTTCAAAGAGTTTGAGATTGCTACTGAAATGAAGAACCCCATACCAAGTTTGTTATTTGAAGCATAACATTCAACCAGTGATTTCTGCAAAGCAAAAGTGGTATGAAGCCAGGGAAAATGCAGAGCATTTAAAATCTTTCATAATGTAATGTTTAAGATTATATGTTTCATAATATAATGTTTAAGTTTATATCCAGCCTGCAGACAAGAACTGAGACTATCAATGTACCAAATACATTTTACAACAGAAATATTAATTAGAGAACCTGGAAGAGGATGAGGAAGAAAGATAAAGAAGACATTGGGCTGTATTCACAAAATCTTGCAGTGACACCAGAAACAAGGCATTGACTTTCTTCAGCAGGGAGTGAGAAAGATGGAGGAGATGTAGAGGGCAGAGTGGAGGAAGACCTTAACACTTGCCATAGCACCCTTTTGGGCAGGCTGGGAGAAGCACAGAAGCAAACCTAGCCCTTTTAGTCAAAGAGGCTAAGTAGATAACCTACAGGGAGAGAGGAGAGATGATGAAGTAGCCAAGAAAGGTATCACTGATATATTTTTGCAGTTTAATCTTCTTTTGTAACTTAGGTCCAAAACTAAAAATGTGTATTTTTTAAGTAAAGAGTACTTCTGTTCTTGCACTTTGAACAGACTTACTACCGGGCTAATATAACACACAATAAGGTTTTCATTACCCCAAGAGTAGCAAGTCTTAACGTTGGGCTGCTATCTCATTAAAGATGTCCTGTCAATAACGTACTGAAATTCCCAGCTCCCCATCTGCCCATATCCAGGCACTACCATAGAAGACCTTCCATGGGACCTACACAAAACTGTTTGTGAGTGGCATGGAGAGGCTCAAGGGATGAAGAAATGATTTGCAGTGGGCAGTGACAGTCAGAAAAGCTTTCTGGCACACAACAGCAAGTGATGGCACATGCTTAAACCCTGCATGTTCATAGGGATTACAGGTTATATTAAAACTACTGCAGTGAGGTGTCACACAGAGCCAATATCCAGGACAACGTATTCAGCTTGGAAACCGAAGATCTCCTGAAGCCATTTCTGCTGCAGTCAGCCTTGCATGCCAGAGCCCCATCGGCTAAAATCCAGAGACCAGACAGCAAATGGCTTTACAAAATCTCTGACTGCAGACAGGTCATGACTCAGATAATCTCCTCCATAAGGCATGGAGCACATCTCTGAGGAATGTCACCAATCCTTGGAGGTCAACGGGAGCTGAGGGGGATACTCTGCTCCTCACAGACTTAGTCCCAGACTGCAGTCAATTGTCCCTGTGGTGGACATGGTTCATCTGGCCTCTCGAGCTCTTCCTGGCCTTCAGGAAATTGTAGCACTTTGAAAAAAATTAAGTACAAAAGTCATGTCACGTTATGCTGGAACTGGGAGGACCTGAAATTACAGGCTGTTGTCTTAGTGTTGCATTTCATGCTATTAAGAATTTTCCCTGACAGGTTTCTTCATGTTGCTGGCTCCTATGCTCCTCATAAATGAGTGGAAAAGGTCATAACTTGCAGTGCCAGACAGAGTCTTCACTGACAGAAGTACAGTAGTCTGCTATTAGTGCCAGAGTACCGCACTTGCTGCACTTCCAACTCAGACTCCGGCAACTTCCTTCCATCACCCCCACAACTGCAGTGAGGTGTCCAGATAAATCACTGTCTGTAGGATTCCAGACAGTGCTCAGGACCCAGCACCCAGCCAAAGAAGAGAAAGTAGTCCCCATGCTGTTCTTTGGGCATATTATCTGTTAGGACACTGCTGTGAGCATTGAGTACATTTAATTGTCCTATGCAAATAGCTCATTCTGCAAAGCCTCGTACCTCCCGAGGAATGCAGAGGTGTCTGGGAGGATCATCAGCCTCTGTGAAAGAAGCACGGGATATAGTCTCAGCTGGGAAAACTCAGAGTCCTTTGGATTTTTTTAATTAGGTTTGCAATGTCATTTAAACATCCCAAATGCCCTCCCCTCCCCAAATAAGGAAGCTGAATTAGTGTTTTGACCTAATTTTTGTTAATATACGGCATTGTTTAGACTAGAGCAATCTTGGTAAAAAATAATCTACTCTTAGTACAAGTTGAGGTCATGGTGTCCAAAGAAAATGCTGGGAGTTCCAAGGCTAATTCTAAGGGAAAAGGTGAAATGTGAAGGAGGACCTCTAAGTGAATAGCAATCCAAGTTAAGCACATTTTAATGAAAGGGAAGAAATAACTGTGTACTGCTGCTACTGAGCCAGTTTTTCATCCAATAGAAAAGTTTGATGAATGTGTCTGTTCATTTCTTTATTAGTTTTGCACTTGACACCTCTGACCCGAATTCTCTGTATCAGCCTGTGGATTTAGCTGACTAAATGGAGAAGTTTGTAGCTGAGCTAGTTACTGTAGGTTCCCTTTAAAGTCAATGGAGATCTAGTGAATGGGGACAGAGGTGGGGGAAAATCACAGTGCTGAGAGACACATCTAAAATTGGTCACATTGCCTCCACTCTTAAAGTACCTTTTTCTCTCCATTGCCAGCAGTCTTACAGAGGCAGATCTTCCCAATAAGTCTGAATGGGGAAAGTTATTTCGATTCCCCTGTGATCATACTTAGGTCTTAAAAAGTCCTTTTTACTCAGGTACCCTCTTTTTTGAGTCATCTCAAGTCATTAACTAAAATAATAAACAAAGGGGACGTGGTACTGCAGTGGCTGACAGAGACTCACAAAGGAAACCAATCTCTCTGAGGCGTATTAGCACAGCCCAGGAGTAGTCTGGGATCTCTAGATGCAAAGGCCTGAAGATGCAGGAGCCGTAGGGCAGTATTTTGCTTTCAAGCTAGACAACCCCCTTTCCTGCATTTGTGGACCTCAGACAACTATGTCCTTGGGGCTGAGGACAGAAACCTGTCCATAATGAGTCTCAGCATCCAGTCTGTCTTCCTGGGAGCACCCAAGCATCCATATGTAGTAGTAAGCATGAAAACCTAACACCAGCCCTTCAAAATTTGGCATAACCCACATGACTTCTACCCTCTATAGCACCTTGTACATTCAGGATCCTTTCTGTCTAAAATGCTAAACTGAGCTTTGTTTGCCTAATCACTTACCACTCCAGGTCCCATAGGACAGCTGCCATTCCCACACCTGGCTTGCCCAGGACTCACAGTGTGGACACAAACCCCCACTCAGCTGCAGAGTCTGGGGCATGCAGGGGTTAAGCACATGTATGTTCATGCAGTCTGCATAAACACTACTGCGTTTAGAAGCTTTAATTTTAACTCCCACCCCTTGTTATTGTAGTATACTTACTCTGTTTCCAGCTGTCTCCACAGAGGTTTCACTGCAGGGGTCTTGTAACTCAAGACCTTAATACTTTATAATTTGAGTTAAGTTAGGGCAGCCAGGGGACTTGTGTCTTTCTGTATCGCTTTCGCAACAGGGATGCGCACTATCTAGCTGTGTGCTGGATAAAAGTAGTTGTAAAGGTCCTGGCAGATGGTCTTGGCCACCACATCACACAGCTCTTCTGCATCACAAGGAAAATACTCACCTCCCTAGCCAAATGCATGAGAGGAGCGATTACAGCATCTGTGCTGTCTAACATGGGCTGTGGGAGGCCATAAGCAGCACAGCTATGCTGTAGTCACTGCTGTTGCCCTTTATGGTCCCATTTTTCTTTTTATTTGGTTCATTTTATACCTCAGTGCACATGATTTTTTTTGTTTTGCCTCCAGATTGCACAGAGCCAGCTATTGTTTTTGCAGAGATTTGTGCACCTTTCCCTGTTAGCCAGCTTTATGCTTCCAGTTGCCAAATTCCTGCTTGTCAAGAAGCCAGGCAGGCCACTTCAAAATCAACCATCGCAGCTTAAAAATAATTGCATATTTCTAATCAATGTACACAGGGTTGATTTGCTCCTTTGCCTACACCTCTGGTTGACATCCCCTGATGGACACTCCTCAGGTGGCTGCCTGGACTTTGCCTCTGGCCTACAGAGAGTCATGAGAGTCTGGACACAAACCCGGAGCAGATGTTTCCAGAGGAAACACCGGTTTTGACCCAGTGGTCTTTGCCCTGAATCTGATGCTAGGTTCACCAAGCCTTTTTAGCAGCTGCTGTGTGCTCTGAAGTAGTCTCCAAAGCCATCTCTTGTTTTGCACTTTGGGAATGGTGAGATCCACAGATGCTCCAGGTTTCTCCAAAAAGAGGTGTGACTTTCTTACCCCCAACCTAATGTACCAACCAGACCTCTTCTCCAAAAGGTCTTCTCCCCTTCACCTTACAATTTTGTCATCTATACATCCAAAAATGAGCACAAGTCCCAAAAGTAATTGATTAGAGTATTACTGAATGTGGATGTTAACATAATTTTCTCATGAGGCTTTGAAGATTATTTGACACAGTCCCAGTTAGCAAGTGCTAACACATAGACTAAAAAGCAATTAAATCAAAAACTCATCTGGTTTTGCATAACTTATTTCCCAATTTTACAACATCAGTGTATTAGGGCCATGATGCCCCACATGAGAAGAACAGGAGAAATAGCAATTGGGATCACAAGTGTGAAAAACAAAGTTTCCGTCTGAGAGGATGGAGACGACAGTAAGATGTGTTCAAGAAACTGCAATGGCACCACTTCTAAAATATTCTCCGTCCACTAGATGCCTTTGTGCTTATGGTGTGCCAAGCAGAGCATGACAACTGGTTAACAAGGGAAACAGAGCTGGAACTCCAGCCCCGTAAAAGCTTCTATTTTTTTAATGTCTGTAGCCTGAAATCGTTTATCTGAACATCTGCTTCATTAGGAGATATTGTGATGCTTATTCACAACAGCAACAAAGAGCTACAGAAAGCACTTTTCCATCTCTCTTTTTCCTACCCATAACCCCCTTCAAAACTTTTCCACTACAGATGTATGTCACAACACTTACTGTTGGCTTTCATTGTGCTTCCCCACGAACAATGGTAATATTGTATTTCAAGGGTGCATCTCGGAAACCAGACCAGTGATTTCTGAGTGTTTCTGAAGTAACAATCTAAGCAATTTTATTGTTGTTTCTGTTGGTGCGAGAGACCTTAAACTGGGAACAAGGGAATATCTGCAAGTAATCTGCAATTACCCAGATATTGTCAGCACCCCGGTTAGAATCAAGTTGAAAAGGCTGAATTACAGACATGGTTTTGGAGCCTTGTGCTCCGCTGACAAGCAGCTGCATGAGGGAGGCAGAATTTTAAGCTGTCCCTCAAGCACGATCAGGAGCGCTGCTTTTCCAATACTTCCTCCTTCATCAGCTTCTTTGCTACTTTATAGGAAACAATGAAGATTACTAGAAAAACCTGTATTGCACATCCCCTTTTAACAGGAGAGACTGTTAGCTTTATGCTGCTTAGTTGTTATTCCATTTATTCTTCTTATCAATATTGCTTACTGCTCATTTTGCCTTTGATTTTCTACTTGGTGACCTCCTGCTCCACCCTTTTTTAGAGAAGGCTGGCCAATGATTGCAATAGTTTTAGGACAATACCAAGGATCCTCTGTCTCTACACTGCTAGACTATTTACTAATATTTTAATATAGTATCTAAAATAGCCAGAGTGGATTGCAACCAAGGCTACCCTCCCAAGAAATAGCAGCAATTGCTTAGGAAAGTGTTAAGATTGCCCAATAGACAGGTGAACAGGGATCCAGGACCCAAACAAATATTGGTAACAGCCCAAATTTCGTTTTCCCACCATTGTACAGCACCTAGCACATAGACCAAGATTTAAGGCTGCAGTTTCCAGGTGGTACAGCAGCAAGCATTAATCTAGATAGAAATGTAGATTTCAATAAATTTTTTTCACAGATATTTGTTCATCTTTAAGCAGACATGACTTGCTGGAGTAAGATGAGTGGGTGTTGCACCTTGCAGGCTGTTCTTTAAAAGTGAAGCAAGCCATATCTTTAGCCAGCATGCACTGGCAATTGTTCCTTTAATATCATTTGGCATAAACACAGTCAGCCACCCTATGCTTTGACACAGCTTGTACAGAGACCTACCAGTCATCTGTTGTCTCCTAAGCCAAAAATTAAATAAGTAGCATGAATATAGCCCCAAACCATCAGAATAGTGAGCAGCAAGGGTAGTGAAGAGTCATTAACTGGCATTAATAAAAATTGGGAAACTGTGTTGCTACACAGTCGTGGACAAATGTTTGGGTCAGGGTTCACTGATGCCTTAGTGAAGAACAGACATGAAGACACATCAGTTACTCCCTCATTCTTCTCTACCTCCCTTTGCTATTGGACAGAACCCTGCAATTGGACAGAAGACAAAATTTAGCCAACTGAATTTAATAGCAACTTTTTATAACACTGAAAGCCAGATTTTAATCTCGTTTACCCTGAAAAACTCCCCTGACAGTGACAATGTCAGACAGATTGCTAAAGGTGAAAATCCATACTGAAAGGAGACCAAGCCCCAGCAAGTCTAAAAAAATTATATCAGAATTATTCGCACTCAAACTTTAATTTCCCAATGTGAGTCTTTGTGACCCAAAGCTTTTTATTTCACATGATTAATAGAGGTAACTGTTTAAATAACAAGTTGAGATTTTTTGCCTGGGTCCCTTCTTTTCAATCTCCTCTTTTCATAATCTGTGTGATGAGCAAGTTATAAAAAAGGTATTAAGTGGAACATTGCTCTGCAGAAGAGAAGTCTTCAATTGTGAACCAGTATTCCTAGTTCTTCTATCAATTAGCATCCTAACAAACAAAATACCTGATGCTTGAAGCTGCTTATGAGAGAGCTAAGATTTCTGGTTTTTTTAATTGGCTTTTTTAATGATAGGATTTGCTGCCTCTTCTACTGCTGCTCTTTGCATTGCAATATGAATAAAGCTATTCACATTGTTTGTCCCTCCATCACCACCTGCATGGTACATGAACAGGAGAGCAAAGTGCAGAACGTTGGACTTTCCTAGTGGCTCTGTAGTATCCCACAAAACCATCACTGGCTTCATGTCTATCCCACTGAGATGCAACGCGTAGTGCCTACTCCTGCATCAGATCCAAAGGCAGCAGAACACAGAGCAGAGAGGAGAAATTAAGCCAAAGAGAGGATAGCCTGAGGAAGAACTTCCAAGCAGGAAAATCTCCTAATTTATGGAATATTCTAAAAAGAGTCATTGCATTTAGATGTGGGCAGGATGAGAGTGTACATAGGAAAGACATGTCTGCAGGAGTTACAATAAATAATTTCTTCTTCCTTCTGAAAGTTCCTCTTTCTGGTGCCCTGCTGGAGTAACTCCATGGGAACAGATGGCACATCATCTTCTCTTCAGTCTCGCCATTACCTTTGTACCGGAACAAGGTCTTCACCCAATGGTCCTTTGCCAAACAGCCTGATCTAGCAGGCACTCAGGGGAGCTCAGGAAGGTCTTTCCCATTTCAGGACCTCCCTTGTCAGATGCAAGTGGTATGTGAGGTCCAAGTGGGCAGAGACACATGGTGATGTGTTGCATCAAGGCTTTGCCCTCAGAGAAACTCCCTCTAACTAGTCACCTGCATGCATTGCTTCAAATCTCATCCCCAACCATATCACTCTCATACATCGCATTTTCATCACATGAGCTGGCAAACAAGAAAAGCCTTCTTTAGAGTGACATGAAAGCCCCATTGTGTGATCTAGTAGGTAGAGCATTCAAGCAACAGAGTGCAGAAAGTTGCAAAGTCTGTTGCAGAAGCCAGCAGACCAGAGGGATCACGAACTGCCCCCTGGAAACACACAGTGTTCACCTCAAAGCCACTGCCAAAGCTAGAAAAGACCCAAGCTGGAGTGATCCCAGAGACTGCTGCATGGGGCTGAAGGCAGGAGCCAGCCTCTGGATAGTCCAGTGCTAGAGGGATTAGGAAAGGAAGATAGGTCCATGCTGGCAGAAGAATGGCAATCTGGCTGGACTCAAACTGGTGTGGCATTTTTCAATGCAAAGCACCCTGAACCAGCAAGACACCTTTGCATTTGCACAGATATCTGCACTCTCTGTCCAAGGTCGTCAAGCATTTAAGGTGGATCTGTCTTAAAGGAAGTCCTTTTCTGGGACCTTGCTGTCCCCACAGTGAAGGGCATATACCCAGTACACACGTCTCAGTGCTATAGGTGAGTCTGAGTTTTAAAAGTCTGCCTGAGTAGATGTAGGTAAATACTGATGTTCCTAGGCCATTATTTTTCCAAAGCAAATGATATGAAATGAGGCACCCTTATAAGGTCCTTGGATTTTTTTCCTGTTCTCTTCTGTCCATGTGAGCTCCTGGACATTGGCATGTGGAAATTCAGCCACTTACTTTGATTCCTGGATATGTATTTAGGTGTTCAAGTTAAAAAAATGTTCATCGTTGTCTCCTAAATTGATTACTGCAATAAGTACTAAAGAATATGAAAGACATCAGCTGAAAACGAGAAGCAGGTACTTTATTGCTGAAAAGCATCCCCTGGAAGTGCTTGAGATATGTGGAAGCTGCTCTTTTGTTTCATATTGACAAAAAAGCAAACAAAAACAAACAATGTAGGAGGAAAATCTGAGCACTCCATTCATTACCCTCAATGCAATGTTACCTGAAGGCTCTTTTGTCAGAAAGACTTTGTTTCTGCTCTTTTTCCCTCAACCCTCATTCTTGGATACTTAAATGTTAGTTGGTATTTGAACAAGTGGCCTTTCCTGGCACAGGCTTAGTGTAATCACTGCACTATGTGTCACACATAGTAGCAAGAGTGCCTTCTTCTCAGCTGCAAAGACAACGGTGGCAGTACTGCAGGGGACCTGCACCCTTGTCCCATGCATAATGAGAAACTCAGTCCTGTGATGGACTTTGCAAATGGATCTGACTTGAGTTCCTTCAAGGAAATAGGACAGCCAATGTTTATCTTTCAGTTTTGTGTTATTGGAAAACTATAATAATGATGGAAACCTCAAAATAAAATATTGTTGAAAAGATACTGACCTTAGTCAGCATTTAGGTTGCTTGGGCAATGCAATGCTTTCCGCTTGGAAATAAAACACTTTGTCAGGACCAAATACAAATTGCTTAACTGGCCCTTGCAAGATGAACTCATTTCTGATTAAAAAGTAAATGTATCTGAATATGCCAGAGGCACTCACAAACAGTAGAGCAATTACATGCTTCAACTCAGATCTCAGCTGCCCCCAAGAAACAGCTCACGGGAAGGAGGATGTCAATACCCAGTTGCAGTCGGGACACAGCCAGCAAAGAGTGGTTTTAGCCTAGGACATTCTGAGCGAAAGCAAAAGAATGAGGCAAAGTCCCTGACATACAGAGAGCACTTGGTGTGCATCTTTCATCTGCTGCAAGCAAATTACTGCCACACTCTGCTCCATGGCATTCAAAGGTGCAGTCTCCAGAAATGAAAATCACAGTAGCTACACACGTAAAAGCAGCACCACAGAAAGGTGGACCTGACATATTCAAGCACCATTGTTGGAACAATCTGGTATGCAGAGTGTCCTTAGGAATTAGGATGTGAAAACTTTATAACACTCCCTCCTGTCGCCAGCCCTCAAGCTGGAAGAGATGAAAGGGTGCAAAGGTACAAGTAGCTGTAGACTCGTGTCTAAAGCTGCCCCAGTCTGAGCCACGTAGAAATGGATGGGCTGGGGAAGCAGCCACATGGAGTGGCAGTTGTATCACTGGATCTTGTGCAATTGTACACAAAAACAGCTGTCCTGTGACTGTTCTAGATAGACCAAGGGTTATCTCGACTGATCCTCATCAACGTGGGACTGATGAGGCACTGGAATTGTTTTCTAGGCATTTTCAAAACCTACATCTACTGAATTTTTTTGAGTTGGACAAAACAAAGTACAGTATATACCCTGGATGACAGTCCTGTAATAGTAAGGGGACGAATTAGATGACCCAATAAGTCTTCTCTATCTCTAATCTCTGTGATTATATGAGATACATGAGAGAGGGCTTTTTGAACCGATAATATTCATAGACTAAATATCTTTCATCCGGGAGAGAAAGACAAAAAATGAAACAAGTGTTAAAAACCAATAGCTGTGTTCATAAATCAATTCATTCAGAAGACTCTTTTTCCCTTTCCCAGGCATTTGGGTGAAAGTAGCTCATGAGAAAAGGCTTTAAGAAATGCCTTGGGCGATGGAGAAATACAAAAAGCACTTTGCTGCTTCACTGGCATGTTTAACATAAAAGAAATTTAAACGTGATC
Source organism: Pluvialis apricaria (assembly GCA_017639485.1). Classification (NCBI taxonomy): domain Eukaryota; kingdom Metazoa; phylum Chordata; class Aves; order Charadriiformes; family Charadriidae; genus Pluvialis; species Pluvialis apricaria. The sequence continues at coordinate 9,086,700 of CM030008.1, read as the reverse complement.
ATTTTTCAGCTTAACAGTTTTTGACTTTGTAATGAATAAAAATCTGAGTAAAGAAGAAGAAGGGAAGAAGAAGAAAGAAACACTACATTAAAAAGTACTCCAATCAGAAGCCTTGTGTTCTGATGGAGTAGCCAAGGGCTTTCACGAGGTATATTTTTTGCAGCCTATGGCTAGATTTACCATTAATGTCAAGGTTTTTTTCAAAATTAAAATGATTCTCAACAGATAAAGATGAGCCCAAGTTATGACAGAAAGCATTTCCCCCTGCTGGTAATTTTCTCTGCATTAGACACCCAGCTGTGTTTGCTCACAAAAACTACAGGTTATGTTTGCTGGTGTAACTTGAATGCTGAACCATACGTGTGAGGAAATGGGTATTACATTCTACCATAATAAATAATTTAAAAAAAAATTTTTGTTTTTGTTTAGTTTAAACCTCCCAAACTTTTTAATTTCTTGGTCACCAGTGGCAACATTGGTGAGGGCAGCCTGCTGCTCTCAGGCTCTACCCCTATTTTCGTCATAGATCTTCCTTTCTCCTGGCAGAAGCATCCTGGCAAGGACCTGGCCCAGCCCCATGCCCAACGTGGAGAGCGGCACAGAAAGCATTACTTTGACCATGACTCCTGTCGCCCTGAAGATGAAAAGACATTAGTAACTACCTCTTGCTTACAGGTTTGCCTTTACTATCAAATGGCTTGGAAAAGTCTAAAACTAGGCACTGTAACAAATGCCAGCTTAGTCATGTTTCATTTCTTCCATTTAACAGTCCTGAGCATTATTTTTCTTACAGTGAGGTAATTAAGTACATCTGTCATGTATTTGACTTTTAAGGTTACAGTCATTTGGTGAAATATTAAACGAAAACTGCAGTGATTCAGACTTGTTGAATTTCTAATATAATATTAATCCTCACTCAGCCTTTTATGCAACACGATCATATGCACTCTCACTCCCCCTGCTTGATTTTTCAAAATTTTCCCTTTATGCCAGGCATTATTTTAACAGGGCAACAGCAGACTGCTTCTGTCTCTTTGTAAAACAGATGCACAGTCGTTCCTATTCTCCAGCAGGCAATGGAGGGATTTCAGAGTTTCACAGAAAAACTGTGCACTTTGCAGCCAAGACAGTTTTTCTTTACACTAAAGGTACAATACATAAGGAAAAACACCTGTGGTGTCTCTTCTCCACGGTTAGAGGCTGCACCTGGAGACAAAATATTTCCCAAATGTAAAGTCAAGCTGGGTCTAAGGGCAGAAAAATTATTCACATGAACTCGAACTCCTGCAACATTTCTGGTGCCAGAGGCACTCATCTTGGTGATGGAGAAAAGTAGTACACATTCAAGCTGCCTTAACTCTGTTGTCATGAAGGTCAAAACCTGGCTTACTGGAGAAGAGAATTAGGCCAGCAGCAACCGCTCCAATAAAACCCACCATGAGCACTGCCAGGTAACCAGTTTCCACACTTCTATCAGTGTAGGGAGAGAAGAATTTTGTTTCTTATTTCTCCATCCTCCATAATTTGTTATTACCCTCTCTGGAGGTTCCTCACTGGTTTGTAAACCACAAACCACTAGCAGTGTCACTAAGGTTATTTTCATAACTTCACTCCCAATACACGTTCTAAAACTGGGTTGTTTATACGCTGTTGTCCATGGAGCCTGGCAAGTGAGAGGACTATTTCTATGGAGTCAGAGAAAGGTAAATAAGAAAAACAACCTTTTTTTTTTCAATAGGCTTATATTTGCTACACATGCATCCTCCCCTCCAGGGAACAATTGCAGATAAAATGTTGGAATATATACATTTAGAGCAAAGAGTGCTTCTAGTAGATAGAAAGAAAAAAAAACCTACCCACCAAGGATGCATTCAGTTGGCTAAATGTAGCTACCAGAACTTAAGTATCTCGATCCACACTAGTCCCCCAAGGCTCTCTTCGGAGTCAGTGGAGATGCAGGCCAGAGAGTGAGCAGTGTCTGGGGGGGTCACCTCCTCTGAAATCAGGCATGTATAACACTGTTGTAGGTACCTATTTCTCTTACTGATTGGAAAGGAAGTCCAGCATGGTGCTAGAGATGTCTAAAGCTATGTGAGATTAAATCCACCCCAAGTGGCTGAGCGCAGCAGGGCTCAAGGGGCAGCTCTTCCCTCCCACCCCGAGCAGTGCGTGATCCCCCCGCGCACCACACTGAGTTAAAGTCAGCAGTCTCCAGCCGAGGAGGGCTCCTCGCCTGTCCAGTGTGTTCTTTATTCATTCTTAGTGCCTTTATCTGCACAATGCAATCTGCCCCCGGCATAAATAAACAGGCTCATCTCATTGGAGAACAAAGGGAAAGACAAATACATGCAAAGCTGAAATATCATTCTGTCAACAGGCCTTCTGTATCAGTATCAATATTTTAAACAGCCACCTTGGCTCTGTTACAGAACGTGTGCTGCCTTCTTTGTTTTCTCAAAATAAACACAATGGTTTTTTTTTTCCTTTCCCAAAAATATCCTCCGGATTCAGATATGTTTACTGCCTGTGTACAAACTGAAAGAAAGAAGTGAACAGCACTAGAACAGAAGTTTGATATCGCTCCAGAGGCCATTGACAGGCTGTGCTCAAAAGATGGATGGAGTAAAAAGAGGACCGAGGAGGAGTTTCCAAAGTGTGGAATTTCAGCTGAAATTATTCTTAAACCCACATTGCTGTGGAGATAGTTGGGCACAGAAGGGATTACCCAAGGCTGTTGTTCTTCTCTCACTTTGCATATCGCTGCCAAATCCATGCTTTGGAGTAGATGTTAGCTAGTAATAGTTACTAATGATGAAGAGCTCAGCTGCAGGATTTAACAGATCATGCGAAGTGAGAGTATCTTGCAGCCCTGTCCTCCAGCAGGCGAGACAGGCAGCTGATGCACCAAGGGCAGGAATGGCTGAGTTGACACACTGAGGGATGAGTTCTGCCGACTGCTCATTTTTCTCTTAGCTCTTTCTCCCCATTTAGGCAAAGGACCTCAAATGCAACATGATTGAATGGATGCCTGTTTGTTAGTGACATACCCGAACAACTTCTCAGACTCTTTGATCAGCCCTATAGGCACAAACGACCTTTGAAAGGCTGTAATGCCCTTCCTTCACTTTTCTTGGAAAAATTCTGTGTCCTCTGGGTTCTGATCTAGACCAGGTGGAGGTCAATGCCCAGCTCTTTAGCCAATGTTCCCCTCAGCTTGGAGGGAGCCAGGCTGAGGACAGGAATCAGCTTCTGCAAAAGTTCCTGACAGCCAGGCAGGTGAAATCCCCCCCTGTTCCCATCCTCTTGTGCACAGTTACCAACTGGCCAGTGTTGATGCATTACAGTAAATAAATCCTGGGTGGTTGCCTGGAGAAATACATGGAAGCAATTGCAATGCATCTAATCAACTCACAGCCTATTCTTTGTTCTAGCTAAAGTACAAATTAAGCATCTTCCTGCTCCAAGCACATTAAAGCATTTTAAGAAGTGGAGAACGCTGATTTAATAATTGAATAAGCAATATTGCAGGCATTTCTGGAAGCCTTAGTCTTTACTGTAATCTGCACACACGTTGGAAGCACCCGTGCCCACGCTTTTCTGGTGTCCGTCCCCTAACAAGCGCAGGTCCCACACTCTCTCCCATTCTAGTAGATGATTAGAAAAAAAAAAAAAAAAAAGACAATATTCCCAGTGGGAACAAAGCAGGTGACCAGACCCAAGTTGGTGCTGCCAAAGAGAGGTTGAGCAGAGCGCAGTCACTGCTGCCCTGGGACAGGCAGCTAAATTCACGTTCTGCTGCAGACAGATGTGAGAACTCTATATGAGGACCACCCTGCAGCAAGAGCAGAATTTGGACAGAGAGAGCAGCAGGGAGGAGCTATGCACACGGGTTCGCAGGCAGATGCAGCTGGGGAAGAAGCACACAGCGGGTAGCAGGTGGTGCATGCTGTAGGACCAACCCTGCCCTGTGCGAAGAGGGAGGTAGGCTTAGGAGACCTGCACTTAAGGGAACCTGGGCAATTGCTGAGGTTGGAAAATGAGATACAGCCTGCTTCTTTCCATCCATGTGCAGCTTCCACAGCCTACCCTCCAGTTCTTTTATACCTGTAATGACAATGCATCTTTGTAGGAAAAATGTGGTTTCTGGCACATCTCATGAGTTGGAAGAATTAACAGTCATGAGCCACAGAAAGGTATGGGGCAGGTAGATGTGCAGCAGAATGACTGGGCCTGATGGCAGATAAAAGCATGCGATGACTTTTTAGGAGCAGCCAAGTCTGTCTGTGACCCACATAGTAGGGAGAGAAAAGACATAAACAGTATTGCAGAGAGTTGTGGGAAATATCCAAAAAAATTAAAAAAATCCATCTGTAGTGTTCTTGTTTCTGATTTCATCCATTTAGAGTTTTGCTTATTTGCCTATAAAAGTGGTAGTGGGACCAGAGATTCTACTAAGGGTCAGATTAGCCAACTGACCTCCCTTCTGTTGGCCTCCTCTCCCATGCCTAACATCACAACATCAGCACCTCATCAGAGTAAATGCTGGTTATCTCAGGCCCAGGTGTGAGCCTGTCCCAACATCTCTCCTGTCACTTGTCAGTGGGACCCTGTGGTCCATCATAATTCTGCTAGCTGACCCCAATATGCAACTGTATTTGTAACACTATTTTGGTGCAAAATACAGCAGGATTCATCCAGACACAGGACATGGGAGCAAAAGACCACTGTCTGGCTTCGGCTGTGATTGTTTATCAAACCACAGATAATAACCATGAAGGTTAAAATTAGCTATGCTCAAATGTTTTTGTGATTAAACTGTATTACAGCAGCACTAGAGGTTGCAATCATTGTATGCGATTCAGGTACAAATTTATTTTACTATCTCTTTTTATAGTCCCTTGCACAACATACCTGCCCTCCTCTTCTCCCTGGTGTGGGCAAGACTGTCTTTAAATGGCTCTTGTCCCATTTAGGCGGAGTAATGCCTTAGTTTGCATTATTCAGTTGAGCAGTGACATAACCAGAACTGCTGGATGGGCTTGGCGAACATCAGCCTGGCTTTTAGAAACATCACTAGCCTGCTTTGGTGGGGGGAGGAGAATGCACAACACCACTGCAAGCACCAGCAACAAAATATGAATGGCAGCTCAAAATAAGCTGCAGCAGGTATAAACTGTAACATCACTGAATTTGGGTAATTTCGGTACAGCCCAATGTTCCTCCACCTTGCCAGCAAACCTCTCACTGACAGAAAATGCATTTGTTATCATTCGTATTACAAGCTTAATTCTCTGAACAGTCAGGTGTAACTGATGGAGATTGCCTTTCCCATTTGCTCAGATTTGAGGCTTTCCCTGGAAGATCTCCAGGAAAATTCTTTAATGATAATTTTTCTTCCACCTCAGCTGCTCATTATGAACAAGGACAACGAGTGGACCCTCCCTTTTTAAGTCTCGCTGAAAGAGTACATATTTGACACTGCAGAGAGCAGGGCATAATAAAAGAGACCCGCTAGTGAAGACTCCATTTGTGTCCAAATTTTGAAGATGCAGAGTGATAAAGAGAACTGCAAAGGTCTTCATCACTTTTAATCAAAGTTCACAGACTTTTCTGAAACCAAAACCAGAAACAGATGCTTTTAAGAGAACAGCTTTCTGTTGGAAGTGGAAGAAATGCAAGACAGACCTTCTATACCCTCATCCTTAAACTTTGAGGATTTAATTACAAAATTGTACAAAGATTTTGAGAGAGGGGCTAATACACTCAGGAAATGACACATGCATGAAACTTTAAACCTTTGAGTTTGCTGGTCCCTTTAAATTTTATTTAACTGCAGCTTAAAAAAAAACCCAAACGACTATATATATTAAGTGAGGTACCAGGTCCAAAGGAAGAGAGAAAACTTTTAGAACAGATTTGATAGCACTAAAAGGAACTGGGAAACTTCTGCTTGAAAAGGTCTCTCTGCAGGTATTGACAGTTCACATAAGGTAGTGTATTAGGAATATTTAATGAAATTTAAGGTTAGTAGAGATCTTTTCACACATTTGGATTACTGCACAAAAAGTAACCAAAAGTTAATCCTCAACAGTACCATCTGCGCTTGATACTAGTTCATGTTGCAGGTGGAAAAAATTGGGTTGTGATTAAAAGATTTATACACAGTCATAGCCACATGGTGTTAATGCCATCATTATAACCTAACTAACCATATCAACAGGTTGTCTGCAACTTATTCCCTTAAAGACATTTATTTAGACAGTTACCAAGGCGTTATTTGTGGTCCTCTCTTCTATCGTTCTGTAGGAAGACAGCTGAATAGATGTGAGTGTAGCATCTTCTTCTTCATAGAGTTCAATACAAGGGAGAGGAAAAATGTTTCAAGAGAACTGCTCTATAGTGGTATATGAGACACACGAAGTTCGATAGGAATTATGATAATCATGGAGAAAGACAGAAAGAGAGTGACACAGGGGAATGCTGGAAAAAAATAGCAGCAAGTTTAAGTTCTTCCCTAACTTGAACAATGCTATGAGAAAAAAAAAAAAAACCAAAACTTAGCAATAGCTTTGACTTGATTCAATTACAAATGCTGTTTCCTGGGGAAATTATGAATAAAATTTTCACGTCACAGGAGCATCATGATTTTCACTGCTTTTGTGTTCATAAACCAAAAGAGGTTGGAAAACCCCATCACTACTGCATACTTCCCAAATCCAGAGAAGTGGCAAATTCAAGGAACCTGCATTTCTCTTTGTACACAGCCTTCTCCTGACTGTAGACTGTCAAACAGAAATACAGTAAAAAATTCAGCTTGCAAAGCCAAGCACTTAAAAATACTGAAATGTCTTAATAGAACCTGAGTGAGATAATCCCTCATCTCTGTTTTCTGAAAGAGTAGCACTACTTTAACCAAAAACATTCCATAAATGCAGCTTGAAGCAAAATTGAGCATGGAATATTTGGATCGAAAAGGTTGTCAAGAACTGATGAAAGAAAGGAATTTTAAAATAGCTGCACTCCCAGCTCTGCATAAACAAAAGCCCACGTACTTCTTGTGTCAGATGCCTCCATCAGTGGGGTTGTCGGAGTTGGTTCCACAAGCAAGGAAGCTCCTAGACCTGTGCGAGGTCAAGAATGACCATGCCATGGTTCAGGTGCCATCATTGCTACACAAGTCACACCTTGGCACTGTGGTGCTGCAGGGAGTTACACCAAGGGTGGGTGTGACTTCTTTCTAGTCTCTCACTACCTGGTAGGTATCCTCAAAGTAATAATTTGACAGGGCTTTGGGCAGTACTCCATTTAATCCCTAAGAGATTGAAAGCTGCTTCAGGCATTATCTTCTATTCAGCATTACTAAAAAATGCTAAGACTCTGAACACTGCACTTAGAAAAATTATATTATCTATGTGTATCGTAGTAATGCTAAGCAATCATTGCCTGAGTTCAGGATCCTGCCATGGTGGGGCTGGAAAGAATATGTCCCCCACCCTCTTAGTGAACCATAAATTGCCTTTCCAGGTCATTCATAAATGCCAGTCTGAAATTTGTTTTTTTGTTTGTGTTTTTTCAACTTATATTTATCTACATATTACTCTGCTAATTTAAAGCCAAATGCATTGGGATTATTACTATTTATCTTTTGAGGTTTAAGTTGGGAATAATGACATTTCCAAGCTTTTCTCATTAATCATAAAACCATTAATGTCTTTGCTTTTAATCAGAGGAAGAAAAAAGCCACGCGTGTTCACACAGAGCTAAACACTAGCATTTGAAGGAGAATGCTGAGTATTTGGAGCTTTGTGAAAGAATTGGCATTGACAGCTGGTGCTTTATAGAACGAAAACCTTTCACACTGTTACAGGTAGGATAACCACTTGCTACCAGCTGGTAAAGTCTACATGTAAAAATAAACTGTGTAGATGGGCCTATGGTGTTGTCTAGTTGCCAAACACCCTGCAGTAAATTTATTTTCACCTGCGGAACCAAGGTTTATATAGAAACTTCTTACTGAAATGCAAAAAAAAAAATGAAATTTATGCAACAGAGAAAGAATCTGAGTGTCCGTGCAAGTCAGATCATAGCTTTCTTGCCTTTAATGTGTTTGAAATTGGCCATAGAGCATAAAGAGTGCAGCTAGAAAGTTCAAATCCATGCCTATACACTTATTTGGAAAAGTCATTGCTCAATGTGGGAGAACTGATAGTTTAATTCAGTGAAAATTCCAACTTAAATAACTTGGGCTCAGTTCTTAGCAGTGTTGTTGCTAGTGGAGTTTTTTCCTTGCTTTTCAGTGTAAGAAGCCAGTTCTGCCTTCTCTAGTCGATACAGGTAGTGCTCAAAGAGTGGTGGATGAGAATTAACTATCTCATTGCGGTTGGCTAACTCAATACATATTGATTTGTGGGTCCTGTGACCTAAAAAAAGACAAACTATATTAAACTTTGAAATAATGTTAAATAAGAATGGGCTTCACCAAATTAGATAATAGAAAACACGTCCCAGTAGCACTCTTGTGGTAGAATAGTTAAAAGACATTGGCTTCAGGAAACCATAACTTATTGACAGTGATATTCCTTTGGCTAGTTTGATCTCAAGCCAAGCTGGCTGGCTCGCTGGTGTAGAAGTCATCACAATCATATCAAGTCCACCCAGTTCAGACACAACTCAGTTCAGTGGTAAATGCTGAAGACATCTCAAGACACTGTGACTGAGACTACTGACTGGTATCTAAGAGATTTACGTCCAGCTCTACAGCAAAGTTCACATATGGCGTTTTACAAATCCATGCATTTATTTTCTGTGTCTCTACCTGAGGGGTAAAGGCTTTGATACCCCCAGGGTTCTGTGGCCCCGATGTCCGGATGGGGATCTACCACAACGTGTTATGCTCCCTTCTGGCATACAGATCTAGGATTCTTTCCCATAGAAATCAGGATGAGGCAGAAGAGGCCAGTGAGTATCTGCATCTCCTGGTCCTGTGTCATAATGTGATGGCAGCACATATCTGGACCTGGAAGCTGAGAAATTCCCTAGTTCTGCTGGACTGGAAATGCCATACTAAGCATGACAAGCCATCTCCACTGAGCCGGCTGAAAATTTCACTCACTCGGTAAAATTACATGAATCGTGAAGTGAAGAAGAAGAACCATGCAGATGAGGGCAGCAGAGATGAGGAGGGACTCTCCTTTTCAATGGCAGTCTTTGTTTAAGCCAACTGAAAAACCATATTGTACCTTTGCCACCCACATTTCTCACTGATTCAGGTAGCACTTTGGTCCATACACCCAGTTCCTGTGTTCAAACACACAGTTCTGCCCACGTATAACGTTCACTGTCCTGCTTTATAACCAGAATATAATGGAAATGTTGATTGCCAGTGCTCCTGTTGCAAGTTACACTGGTGACACCAAGGACAGGTTGTGGCCCTTCAACATAACGTTGCCTGTGAGGCAATCAGCAAGCTCCTGGCTTTCTTCATGTTTTGATTTTCACAGATGGCATTATGCTTCTTCACATCTTTTTTTTTTCGCAACACCTGGATGCTAAATGATATACTTTAATGTGACACATTCAGGTGAAAAATACCAACTAATAATGCGTTAAAATAATAATTTTGACTTCGGTAAAAATAGATGTGATATTAGATACAGTATTTACTGGCAAGACATAACTGCCCTAGTCTGCCTGGTAAAGAACATTATCTTTTGAAGACAGATATACTTGGAGTTTCTGATGGAAACAGAGCATTACCAATTACATAAGAGTTTGTTGTCAGATATTTTATTACAGCATTAAAATGAAAGCCCTGCTGCACTGAGAACTCTACCACAAGCAAATGCAGACTCATCCAAGAAGGCACATGCAGAAGAGCTGATTTTCCCCTGCGTGAAGAACAGTAAGATGCTCCCTTGATGGCGTTTGTACCCACCCTTCCAGCCTATGTAAATCTACACTTTGGAGGGATGCATAGAGAATCCCAAGTAAAAATTAAATTGCTGACAGCTGCTCCTTACCAATGAGTAAACTGGTATGGTTTATCTATAGACCAGCTCTGTCTTGGCCAGTGCAGGCCTGACAAAGCTTGGAGAGAATGAAGACGACCCATCCTCCACATCCCTTCTCCCCCCAGACTCAGCCCTGTCCCAAAGCTCTCTACAGTCTCTTGACAAATTTCTTTCTGCTCCAGAAGAATAATGCAAACCTGCCTGAATTACCCTGGGATCAAAGCAGCAGTGTTACCCAGTCCCTTCTCTAGCCACTGTACTCCAGTGCCCTTTCCAGGGTTAGCACAGAGTTTACTGAGGTTTATTAATGCAAAAAAAAAAAAAAAAGATATTATCCCGAGATGGTGGGGAGGGCCAGATGTCTAATAACTAGGGTTATGGCTGGCTTGTGGAGCACATATCATTATCTGTTGTATCAGTCCTATTTTCCTATGTGCTTATCTCATTTGTCTCAAAGATTTTTAGAATACTTATGAAAGGCCTATGAAGTCTTCAGAACAAGACCGTTGTCATGGTTTGGGCTGAGCTGGCCACTAAAATGAACAACAGATGCTCCCTTTTACCTCTCTCCTTCAGAGAAGAGACGGCATCTCCCTTCACAAGAGAGGAGAGAAAATGAGAGAGAGTTGAAAAGAAACTAAACTACTTTAAAGAAATATCAATAATAAAAAAATAATAAGAGAAGGATGACAATATTAATAAGAAAATAATGAAAAATATGCAATATATACAAAACCATATTGAGCTCCCAGGATGACGATCATGTCACTGGCAGGCATTGGGAAAGTCTCAGACTGGACTCAGTGATGGATGGGAGCTGAACTCAGGAACTGGATTCAGGAATGCATGGATCAGGATCAAAGGCAGGCAAACAGACAGAGTCCTCCTCAGATGCCAGCCACTGGCGAAAAAGAGGCTGACTCCTTTGTTCCTTTGGCTTTTATACTGAGCATGAGGCAGGTGGGATGGAATACCCTGTTGGTCAGTCTCGGGTCACCTGTCCTATCTGCTCCTCCTCACAGGTGCAATCCCTTTACACTCTTCCACTCATGACCCTCCAACGTGGCACACAACAAAATTAGTTGATCTTGGTTGTTACAGAAATAAGTATAAGCAGGACCCTCTTTGCGTACCATTCCTTGGTGTTCACTATAAACATCAGACCTTATCTGCCAGGAGCGGATACTGACTGAAAAATGTGTCGTTAATTTCAGAGAGATAGAAGAGGCTTAACTGAAAAGTGAAATTACTGAAAAGAAAATTGGTTCTGTTTTACCTCAAACCAGGACAACTGGTCCCTCAGACTACAGCTAGACTAAACAGGGCTTGGGCACAAGCCCATGCTTGCCACTGCTGGTGGAATCCTGGAACAGTTTTCACTCATGACATCTCCCAGCCTACATCCACAAGGCAGTATAGCAGCAGTATTAGTCTCCTGGGGGATCATATAGGTCAGTGACTGGTCCCAAAAGACAGTATGGAGGAAACCACTCTCTTGAGGGAAATGGTTGTGTGGACACAAGAAGCACTGCACCAGCTGACTTCAGCGTGTGCCTGGCATGGTTACTTTAGTGTGTGGATAAGCCTCTGAGATCATGGGCTAATAGCTCCTGTGCTTAATCTGGGCTGCTTAGAAGGGCTTAGTCAGTGAAGCATCTATCACTCTCATTGGGAGGTTATTTCCCTGAGCGATTGCTCCATCAGGGTCCAGCCACTGTCCACCATCAGTTGGGTAACCCAAACTGTGGCAAAGATGGGAAGAGCTCCTTGGGTCTCTCCACTCACCTGCTCCTGGCTTTACATTCCCCACATGTGAGTGTCTCGCTGTCTCACCCTTCCTTCCTCATCCTGTTCTTGTGCTGCTGCCAGGTAGTATTTGTCCTGCACAGCTGGGGAGCCTTGAGCCATTTCTGGGAAGGAGCAATCCTCAAGTCTGACTTAGGTAGGACCTCATAATCCCCTGTGCTCTGGAGGCCTTGGTTCCACTTGGAGATCTGTGGTAGTGTCCTTTCAGAAATGCATGGCCAGAAGTTTACTGAATTCAGCATCTTGAGACATGTCTATGGTGCACTTTTCCACTAAGCCTCCTAATTCTCTAGCTCACTTTTATTTTGCTTCACTGTTCCCACACTGACACTGTACAAGTCGCAATTAGTAGTCATAACTTTTGCTTTAATAACCAGAATATCCATGGGCAGAAAGTAAAGAGAAGTCTGAAAGATTTACCAGGATTTAGGAGCTATCTTTTTTTTACTCTTGTTTTTTCTTTTAATTTTTCTTTTTTTTTTTCTTTTTTAATTTTTCTCTCCAAAATCACTAGAATGGTAGGAACAATTTTACATTGATGTACAGTGTTTGGTGAACATTCAGGGAAACTTTGGTGGCATTTTTGAAAAGTTTTAACTACAAGTAAAGAGAATCTCTAAAAAGTTGAGCTGAAGGGCACAACTATCAAACACCAACTCATGAGCTGGCAGTGCAGAAGAATAAAAAGAGCTTGTAGAAGCAAAATATATCCACTTTTGTACTGTGGCATTTAGCTTGCTACATTATGGCTTCTGACAACAACAGGCAACAGGAATTTAAAAGAAAGTGAAGCATTCACTCTCTTCCAGTCTGCTCTCATCCGTTTTACAAGCTAAATCATCAAACAAGAAAAAAGCCCACTACAATATCAAGGAAACCCTCCCTGCCACGTTCAAGGACATGTAAACGTTAATAGCACCTGGCACCAATCTCCTGACACACCAGTTGGCGGTAGTTGCTAAGTGCTGTAGTTTGGCATAAAGAAAAAAGGAGAGAGTTTGAGAGAGTTGGGTTCTTTTGTTGTTTTAAGTGAAATTAAATGAGGCCTCTTAACTGGAGATGCATGCCTCTCAAAAATTTTTTCTAAATGGAACTTCCCTCTCAGTCCTCCACAGGATATTTCATATCTTTTGATAGAGCAAAGGATATTTCCTATCACTGTTCCTGGAAACATCTAATAGCAAAGGAAAGAATCACACAGGCTGAAAGAATGCAATAAAGATTTTTTAATCTGAGTTCCCAAATTCCCCAATTCCCAAAAGTCCAAGAAATCCCCAACTTTTTTTTCCTAAAAGTGTCTCAAAAAGTAGAACAGAACTGGACACTGAAGAAGCACGCAAAGTCTTTCCTAGGTTTTCACAGCAGGATGTGAGCATATCATGGTGAGAGCCTCTAGAGCATATGAACACCTTCAAATGATGCGTTAGAAATTATTTGATACCTTGGCAAATCCATATGCAAATAAATATGTGGCCTGAGTTTTCAAGATGTGTCTGCGGCAAGAATAGGACAGGCTGGGAAACACAGCTACTCCCACAGTATTTTCTCTTCCAGAAAAGCTTAGATTAGCCCTGATTATTTCCAGTCTTGGTTTAAGTGATTCAGATTGTGTCAAAATCTGTTCCCTGCAGGAACATTTTCCAAAGTTACCTCTACAACTTTAGGAGGATCTTCCTGGCTGTCAGACAAGGTTGTCCTCCCACTTTGAACAATTCCACTCCCTTACTCATGCGTATAACTTTGATTAACTTCAGAAAGTCCTGTCCTTCTCAGGGCCACTGTGGGAGGAGACACTCTAGTGGAGTGGAGCCAGACAATAGTGTGGATCATTTACCATCCGCAAAGCATCCAAATTGCAACTGTGTTGTCTGCTTTTATGTGGGTCATGCAGGTCAGATATTTTAAGATATTTATAGAAAGGTAAGAGAGGTACTTATCAGCATTTTCTAAATCACCTGGCACTCAATGAAATGGAAGAAAAGGAGTCATCAAGGTGCTTTGCAAACTCCATTCAATACCAACACACAAAAAATGCTTTTTAATATCCAGCCTGCATTTTGTCTGAGACATAGACAAAACATATGTAACTTTTCTAAATGAAAAAGGCACAGCTTAGTGGAAAATTATTTCCCCTGCTCCTAAAAATATCCAGAGCTGCTTGTTTCTGAACAGCTCTGTAGGTCAGGAGGAGACAAATGAACTGATGTACAACAATTCCCTTTCAAAAAGGAGGTCAACCTTTTGAGCTTCCCCACCCAAATCTGTGAATTCAAGTCAAATTTGGGAAAAGACAAAAAGGTGTGTGTGGGGGGAAGGCAAACCCCAAACCTTTCATTGCCACATCATTATCTAAATGACACATTCTGATTTTTTCTTTAGCTGACTCAGAGAACATTTGTCCTCATGCTGCAGACCTTCTTCCCAACACCATACATTGACCAAAGACATAAAGTGGGAAACCAAAACCCACACAAGTAATGTGCCACATCAGAAATGTGCAGTGGAGTGTGCCTGCTGCCTCCCTGCTGTATGTGTCTCCTCTAGCGGAGGACTTGCTAAGTACCTTTTCTCCTTTGCTATCTACTTTTCCCCAGATATACTAGGAAAGCAACTGCATCCCATGCTACGGAGAAAATCAATCCACTTTCCTACTCTCCCACAAACAAAACTAGCAGAAAAATCCCTTAATACAGACAAAACACAATAATAGGGTATATAAAGACTGATGACACCAGGAGCACCCAGCCCATCCTCCCCATCACATATTTCTAACCATAACAATTCTTCATTGTTTTTCCCTCCCAGCAGCCAAACTATGGCTTAAAAATAAGGAAAAGAAGTCTGTCCTGGCCCCTGAGATGGCCAGGAGGAGTCCCAAATCAAGGGGTTTATATGGCATAAACATAATGTCCATGGACAGCAAACAAAACAGGGTTTTGGTTTGCTTTTCTAAGTGTAGTTCTTGGTTAAAAACTACCTTCATTACTCTAAAATGCAATGATTAAAAATTCCTCTGAAAACAAAATGGACCACCTCCTTTGGAGAGTGAAATCTTTTGCACTAATAAAACTGTTAAGAAAGAAATTAATTGATTTTTGCCTGTCTGATGAGATCTGCCCTTCTCATGCTTGTCGTAACCACTACCACTAATGGCCCTTAGTTGCCAGGGTCAGGCCCTGGCAAAGGCCAGGGTGCCTATCTAGTGCTAGAAAGCAATGTAACATTGTCTGAGCTATCTCCCATCTCCTTGGTCCTTTGCTGATGTGGACAAGGAGAATATTGTTGTTCTGGAGCATGACTACAACCTGGGAGATATCTCCCTTCTGTGTACCCTGAGGACACCTCACTGGGAAGGGGCCCTGCCTTTACTCCTCCTTCTGCTGTGTATTAAGTTCTTATTCAGAAGAAAATTATATTAAGTAGGAACCTTGTACAATAAAACGTATTTTTGTACCACCAAGAAAAATTCCTAATGAAATACATTTACTAGACCTTGTTGTAAATGGGCTGAAAGGACATTGCGTTATGCACATGCTTAAGCGGTGCTTTAAACAGCAAGGGATTTAAGGACTTGCATAAATGTGCTCAAGTCAGGTCTTCATCTTGTGAAATTCTGTTTCATGGAGTTTGACCAATCTTCGGATTTTCTCTTTTGGAAAGTGAAGACTACATATATTTAATGTAAAGTACATTAGAAAAATAAACAAACAAACAAAAAAAAAAAAAACAAAAGATTCAACCAAACTTGCGGTGCTGTTCCAGATAAATAAGCTCAGATGTAACATTATGTAGATCAGTCCTGCTGAGATCAGCTTTCAGGTGTTACAGTGATGAGCAATGGTATAAAATCCTATAAAATCCTATAAGCTTATGCAGGGCAGGGAAGGCTGTAACTGATACAGAATTTGTCTGGATTCCTGTTCAGGGCTTCACTTCACTCCTTTGACTTAGCCAGATCTCCCTCTGACACCACTGAAAGCTCTGGGTATGCAAAGAGCAAAGCATGGAATCAAATGCATTATGTATTTTTTGTTGGCACTCTTTAAAGATGACTTAGTCTCTCTTGCCAGACATTTTCTAATTATTTTTCTGCTGCTTTAAGGGGTGACTGTGTTCTGCTTGTCTACACCTTGTTTCCAGGCTGCACACACTTTTGCTTTTTAGGCTGGTATTTATCACTCTGTTTATCTTTAAAAAAAGAATCCATTTCCAGTACTTGTAGTTATTAATTCTTTCATCTCCTTCCCCATTTGTTTCACCTGCAGTGCAATGCTACATGGTTTATATTCATTATTGTGCTATTATTTGCCTCAAATATGTTTTGCACTGTTGCATGAATTATTTTTGACAGCTGAACAAAGGCAAGATGTTAATCCAAGGAAGCAATCTGCAGAAAGTGCTATTAAACAAGAACAGGAATGTCTGTGCAATTTACTGTACCCAAAGAGTTACAGTAAAAAATGGGAATCATCAGTCTGTGGATGTCATCACACTGACAAAGCCAACAGCACTGGGAAGTCATGGACTAAGTTGCTTTGTCTGCTTATCAACCATTTGGAAACCTTTGTATTATTTTTACTTTGGGCTCTGAACAATAAAGATTAAGTCAGTCAAAATGCTGCAGGTTCTTCTGCAAAAACGAAGAGAGGATATTTCTGCCCATTAGCCAGCAGTCTTGCACCAGTGCACTCTCCTGACCACAGAGTGAGAAGTTAGCACGTAAGGCAATATTTGGGCATGACACCGCAGTGACATGGACAGCGTGCTCCTGCTTCTGGCCAAGCTAATTGGGGCTTCTTTGGGAACTTTCTCCACATTGCATGATTTCACAGAGTAGTTGGGCAAGGGCGTGTGTATGTCTGCACCCTCTCACCTCACATTAACAATGCAAAGTGGTACCCACGCAGACACAGACTGGCTGAGGCTGGAGGCCACCCCTGGGGATTGTCTAGTCCAACCTTCCTTCTCACAGCAGGGACAGGCAGAGTGTGTTGCTCAGAGCCGAATCCTCAGGCTTTGAATATCTCCAAGGATGGAGATTCCACAACCACTCTGGGCAATCTGCTCCACTGTTTGACCACCCTCATGGAAAAAAGTGTTTTCATATATTTAAATGGAATTTTCTGTACTTCAGTTTCTGTCCATTGCCTCTTGTCCTGTCACTGAGCACCACTGAGAAGAGCCAGGCTCCGTCTTCTTTATTTCCACCCTTCAGGTATTTGTAAACACTGATTTGGGGAGGAATAACCCTATGCATCAGTACAGGTTGGGGGCTGACCTCCTGGAGAGCAGCTCTGTGGAAAGGGACCTGGGAGTCCTGGTGGACAGCAGGATGACCATGAGCCAGCAATGTGCCCTGGTAGCCAAGAAGGCCAATGGCATACTGGGGTGTATCAAAAAGAGTGTGGCCAGCAGGTCGAGGGAGGTCATCCTCCCCCTCTACTCTGCCCTGGTGAGGCTGCATCTGGAGTACTGTGTCCAGTTCTGGGCTCCCCGGTTCAAGAAAGACAGGGAACTGCTGGAGAGGGTCCAGCAACGGGCTACAAAGATGATTAGGAGATTGGAGCATCTCTCTTATGAGGAAAGGCTGAGGGACTTGGTCTTTTTAGTCGAGAGAAAAGAAGACTGAGGGGGGATCTTATTAATACTTAGAAATACTTAAAGGAAGGGTGTCAAGTAAATGGGAACAGTCTTTTTTCAGTTGTGCCCAGTGATAGGACAAGAGGCAACGGGCACAAACTTAAGCATAGGAAGTAAGTTCCATCTAAACATGAGGAGGAACTTCTTTACCCTGAGGGTGGCAGAGCACTGGCACAGGCTGCCCAGAGAAGTGGTGGAGTCTCCAACTCTGGAGACATTCAAAACCCCCCTGGACGCCATCCTGTGTAACCTGCTGTATGTGACCCTGCTCTGGCAGGGGGGTTGGACTAGATGATCTCCAGAGGTCCCTTCCAACCCTGACCATTCTGTGATTCTGTGATAAAATCTGCTTGGGTCTCCTCTTCTCCAGGCTGAGCAGTCCCAGCTCTCATAACCTTTCCTCATGTCAACTACTCCAGTTTCTTAATCATCTTTGTGGTCCTGCAATGGAGTCACTCCAGTATGACCATGCCTCTTTTGTCTTGGGGAGCCCAGACCTGGACCCAGAACTTCAGATGTGTCTCACTAGTGCTGAGCAGAGGGGAAGGATCATCTCCTTCAACTGGCTGGCAACATTCCTCTTAGTGCAGCCCCGGTGACTGTTTGCCACCTTTGTGGCAAGGGCACATTGCTGGCTTATGGCAAAATAGTTGCCCACCGGAGCGCTCCAGGGCCCTTTCTGAAAACTGCTTTCCAGTGGGTCGGCCCCCAGCCTTCATTGGTGCGTGGTGTTATTCCCTGTAGGTCCAGAATACGTCACCTGAGGAAGAATAATCTTTCTCTGATGGAATCTCCTGAAGCATAGCCTTTGATTAACTTCATGAAGTTCCTGTTTGCCCATTTTCCCAGTCTGTTGAATTCCATCTGAATGGCAGCACAACCATCTGCCATACCTACCACTCCTTCTAGGTTTTTATAATCTGCAAACCCACTGAGATTGTACTCTGTCCAGGTCTTTAACAAAGATTTTATAAAATATTTGTCCCCGTAACAACCCTTGGGCACACCATGGGTGACCGGCCTCCATCCAGACTTCATGACACTGGTCATAGCCCTTTGAGCCTGGCAGTTCAGTCAGCTTTCAATCTACCTCATTGTCCACTTATCTAACCCATATTTCATCAATTTGTCTATGAGGATGTTATGGGAGACAGTGTCAAAACTCTTGCTAAAGTCGAGATAAACAACATCCACTTCTTCCCCAAGATGCAATGTGCTGCCTCCCATCCACTGCCACCCCAGTGTGGTGGCTTTTTTCCATACTGAAATGGACACAATGAATTATACTTTGGAGGTATCTTTCTCTGTCCATTGAATGTAGAAGGAAATTTGCATGATTTACTTAACTTTAACATGGTTAGATTAAGTGAGGTGAGTCCCACACTTAGGGATCATATTCCAGTTGCTATTTTCTGTAATTTGCATGTAACAACAAACCTCTTCCAAATACTTCATGCCACAGCCTTTTTGAGACATAGTTCCTCGCGCAAGGCAAGTAGGTAGTTAGTGCAGCCTGTTACTCCTAAAAAGTTCAATAACTGGATGAAATTGGTCATGATGAGGCTGGTAGAAGCTTTGCCACAGTCCGCAGAAGCAGGATTTCAGTCTTCTCTTTCTGCCTGCATGCCCATGCCAGGAGACCAGGGAAGGGTGGTGGCCACGTGAGGTACTGATGCGTGCCTGATTCGCTTCGTTTTAGCATGTTCTCTGTTTTGCATGGAGGGAAATTCTTTGGAAACACTAACAAATCTCCAACATTTCTACTAAAACTTGCAACAAACCTCCTTTCAAGAGACATGCTCACACGTTATGGATGCTGATTATATGCCATACATACCTCATCCTTGATAAAAGACCTACCCGTGGCTTATGTTTCAGTCTCAAGTCCCTGATGTATCACCCAATAGGTTTCAGTTTTGGAACTGTAATCTTAAAACCCCACTTGCTCACAGGGCATGTAATAACATTCAAAAACCTCCATCATGCCAGAAAAGTTATCCTTTCTACTTCAGTGAACACACAACTGTACTCTCTTTTAAGGTTGCTTAACTTTCAGCTGTTAAAACTGAAGTAGTCACTTACCAAAAGCACTTACATACATCGCAGAAGTAATAAAAAGCTAATGTCTCTTCATTTATTTATCTTCTGAAAGATGGCCTGAGTGCTAGCTCACTCAGCAGTGGGAGGTATGAGTAACTCTCAAGCATGGATATAGATAAATACATATATTATTGCTTATTACTGATAAATGCACATGACCTTAATAGGAGCAACAGGGCTCCCTGTGCAAATGGGAAAGGGTCAGGACTTCAGTCCTGCTGAGGAAGAGTCACCCTGGTCAAAAGGGCTGGAGGCAGTAGAGCAAGAACAGCCTGATCCTACTCACAAATGGAGAAAGCATCAACCTGTCAAACACACACCCTCTGTAGCTCTGGAACCGCCCATGCACCCACTTCCCACATACGAAGCAGATAATAAATTATAGCTCCTCAACATTGATTCCTATTCAGAGTTCATTCAGCTTTTTATGGGTGATCTTGTTTTCCCATTCATAATGTTAACAAATAATCACAGTGTGCAGACAACCATGCAATGTGAAGAAACTATCCCAAGTTTTCAAGGCAGAGACTACAAAATAACCAAGATGTTCACTGCATGCCAGTGGGATGTTTCTACTCTCTGGTTTGGGAAGCAGGAAAGCAGGAGTTGGCCATGGATTCACTGTTGCCTGAGAAAGGGGAATGCTGTAGGACAATCAGAGATACTGGGCTCTTCTCTGTGAAGTAAATGTTAACAACAAATGTAACAAATAAAAAAAATTTATTTATTTGTTTGTTTGTTTGAGATGTCATACAGACTAGTGCAAGGTTTCAACCTTCCCCCAGCTATAGTTACAAGAAGTTTCAAAAACAAAGCCTGTGGCCCTTGCTTTTTTATTTTTTTTCACTGATGAAATCCAGCTCACTGACCATTTTTCTAGTGGGTCACCACTTTGCCCTTGAGAATGTAGATTAAAGAAAGAGTTTTTTTAATTCCTTCATGCTCTGCAAGAAGTCAAAATGTCTCCTGAAGTTCCCTAGCCACTGCGTGCCAATTTAGAGAGCTGCTAAGCAGCTGTAGACTAATTAAATAATCAGTGAGACAAATCCTTTTCTGATTTACTCCCTGTGGAAGTTGGCCAAAATTTTGGAGTTGTGAAAGATGTAAATCAGGGCAGGGTTCATCAAAGTCCTTTCCATGTAATTTTTAGAGGTCTTAAATCAGCATCTTGCCTGCCCTTGCACAGACCTGCAGAGCACACGCGTGGGTGCTTGCAGCACTGCTGGGGTGGGGGGTAGTTTCTGTGTCTTCTTATATAGCTGCTTCTTAGCTCCAGCAGAAATGCCATTTCACATCCTTCCTCTTAAGGAGATTTTTGGAAGCACTAAAATATTAGCAGTGATCTCCTGGGCCACTGCTGAAATCTGGCACCAAGAGGCTGGCTGTCCTCATGTTTTCTATGAATTTCACTGTTTTCTCTCCAGTCGCAGCTGCCCAGTGAACTTTCTTGCATCTTTAAGAGTGACTCACAAGACTCTGGACAAGACAAATCCCTTTTTGTCAATGCAAGTAGAGAAAAGAAGTTTCCTTCATGAGCATTCTAAGGGCTCTTGGTCATTCTTCATCCTTTCTTCAATGGGCTGCACCCTGAAAACTTATCCATCACATTCCCACCTTGGCGAACTTCCCTTTAGTGCTCCTATCTCAGTGCTGTGTCTATTCTATCTCAGATATAATGAGAACAGACACCTCCACATCACCTCTACACGGAAGAAACACACCAGGCTTATTTCACTGGAAGAGGACTTGTGCTATTTTTTTCCGTATGAAGCAATCAGCTCATTGAGAACAAAAAACAATCTGGATCTTCTAACTGTACTCTCAACGGGGACTAGGAAATAGATTATACTACTTTGTCATCAGAACACATCATAACATCTGTGGTCGTGTTAGGTGGTTTCAAGAAAAGTGGGAAAACAAAATGAAACAAAAAGACCTAGAAGCATTTAATTTCAGCAGTGCAACAATGTTTTGCAGAGGTAAGGGAATAATATCCCAACTTATGTGATGTCTTTGCGACACTGTAAAAAATATATATTGGCATGTGATAGAGCAGTCTAGGCAAAATGAATCTGGACAATATAGTCAGAACAAAACATTTTTGTCTTATCAAAGGAAAATGAGAAAAAAAAATCACTTTGATATTTCCCTGTCATATTTTGTGAAAACTGAGATGTTCTTACAAACATTTCTGTTGAAATAAATGCACATTTTTTTGTGGAAGCCTGATGGATCCAAACTTTTTCATAAACCCTACTAATGATTCTCTTTTATCTTTTGGATCAGACATAATAAAGTCACCCTTTGATTAACTGTGCCCCAACTGTGTAAAATAAGGACAGAAGCATCAGTTAAACCTGTTATATAATGGAAAAGATCCAGGGAAATGTGAGGAACCCAAGAGCAATATGTTCTCTGGGAATCTTTTGCTGAGAAGAGAGACTACTGGGTGCTGGAACAGCTGCAGTTTCTATCTGGCCATAGATGAAGCATTTCAAGAACTGGATAATTACCTAAAGTGGTCAGCTATTACATTTTTCTATTTCCCATTGGTACGAAAAGTAAGCACTCTTTGCCAGGCATTACAGTAATCAATAGGTAATGGAGAAGTAATTTTTCTGATGACATCAACTGGATGCCAGTACTTCAGCACCTCTATTAATAAATGTCATGTATCCATGCCAGGAGACTTGAGATGACATTGAGCTTTGAAGTCATGCTATTGACTATGAAATATTTCTAAAATAATGTCTCAGTCAATCTATAATGCCAGTTTCCACATTAGATTCTAGATCAGATTTGCCTCTTATTTCCATTAGCCGTAGTTCAGAGCAACTGCACTGGCTAACTCCAGTCTGAAATTAACGTTGCTCAAGGCAAGAATTTGGTTCACTGTGTATCAGATGCAAGTTTAACACTTTGCAATTTTCTAGCAGGGCTCTCAGGGTGAATAAACATCTCTCTGCTGAAGCCAAATATCTTACCCTGGAGATCTACATGTGTAGGTCAATGTTCTCTGGAGCAGACTGATCCAGTGATAGCTTTCACCTCCTTAAAGTAGTTCATTCACTTTTCGCATATAATATAGGGGTCCAGTTTTCAGCCTGGATTCTGTTTTACCTGTGCACATCCTCGGAGAACAAAGACCTCTCAGGGCACTGCTAGAAAGGGCAGCAGTAGCATCAAACAATTAATGGCCTTAAGGGTAGAGGAGACCTTTCCTCACCTAGAAGACCTGAGAGTCCTGTGATCCTCTCCTGCCATCTTCCTCCTTATTGTACCACTCCTCACCTGAGACCTTGGAGGCAACTTTGCCAAAGTGCTCCAGCTTGCAGGAACAGTTGCAGTAGCTGCAATAGCTGTGAACTATTTGCTTTCTTTTTTTCCTGTGGAATGGACTGAACTTTACCTTGTGTTGCTTGTATCTTCACTCCAGCCCTACGTGCCCAACTTTTCTTGTTTCTTCCTCTCAGTTTTATTCCACATCACTGTTCTAGCCCTTTTCTTCACCAAGATTTCTTCTAAAACCTCTTGCCTCTTGAGTTCTTTGGGTTGTTCCTACACACTGTGATCATCTACGTTGCTATGCAGTTTATTAGTGATATTCTCCTTGAATTCAGTGATGCAAATTGGCTCTTTTACTAGTACTCAGGAATCTGCAGTTGTGAAAGCAACGGATTCATAGACCATTGACTTTGACAGCTTTGGGACAGGCCTATGATGCTGAAAAAAACTTGATGTCATCCAATGGCAGCAATAATGTAGCCTCAGAAAGCTCTTTCAAAATGCATCAATGTAGATTTAAAAGCAGCCCCTTATAGAGGACTGAAACTCTTCTCATGGCTCCAGTGAGGGCAAGATCAAGACTGCAAATTCAGAATGTAGAGATATGATTGTGTCAAACTGTGTGTGACAGCACCCATTAACAGTCTGTTACTCTACAAAATCTGATGCAATTCGAAGTGAAGGGAGCAGATGTAACACAACATGCTCCCAGCCCGCTCCCAGAGTCTCAGAGGAGCTCTGCCTCTATTCATTATGATTTGAAAAACAATTAGCTAATACAAATTAAGAAAAACAAGAGATAACTGTTGAATCTGGATTTTAAAAGAACATTCTAACATGACTGCCTTGGTGTCAGATTTCCACAAGTATTTGCTTTGGTGGTCCTTAGTCCAACAGGAGCTGCACACACGCAGTAAAGTAGGATTTTTTTAACATGTGTGAAAATGTCATATTCTTTTCTGAGAGTCTGCCCACTTTTCCAAAATACACTTGCATGACTGTTTATAGATAATATATTCTGTATTAGTAACAGAAATTATGCCTTATAGCTGACATCCAATGCATAAAGTAACCTGTGTTAGTGGGCCAAACACCTTCACAAAAATGTCCCTTCTTTCAGTTTAGTGAAGTTTCACTGCAGTCAGTAAATGTGGCAGGCATTGGCTATTTCTGAAAGTCAGGCTACTTTTATTTCAAGGATATTTCTGGCGTCCTCAACCCACTGGCTAAAAACCCAATGCCAACGTCCCATGAGAAATGGAAAAAGACTGGAAGTGCTGGAACCTCCTAAGTCCCTGGCCCAGCCTGCAAGTGACATTGCTGTCACTCCTTCTGCTTCTTTCCTTAAACAGGGAGGGGACTATTTTTTTTTCCTTTTAACCACCAAACTGAATGAAGAAAGGAGTTTCAGTGGGAGCGTAATGCAGCTTTATGTGAGTGAAACTCCCTGCAGATTCATATCCAATTTCCTGAGCATTTGTTTGTTTGTTTGTTTCTGGTGAAAGAAAATGGAAGGATTTTAGAAATATTGAACTTTTGTTTCCAAGTTTCACAAATAAATTCTTTCCTATCTGTCATGACGGAACATTTCATTTTAACGGCTTTCAAAATGAAGCCCTTGAGTTATCATTTTGAAGCCACATTTTCCATTAAAAAACAGATCTAAATTTGAAGAGCAGAGAAAAAAACAGAAGGCTTTTACAGCCCACCCAAATGAAACTAAACATTTCAAAATAAGTATTATGATTACAGTGTAAATAGATGCCCACAGAAACAGACTCTATCACAACCGAAGGGGGGGGGCCGGAGAGAGGTCTGCCAAGCCCTACAGCCTTTGCTGTATGTCCAAGGTGATGCCCAGGGTGGTGGAGCTGTGAGGATGGACCTAAGCTGGTCCATCTTATACTTTTGCTTGTCCATCTCCACTTTCTGCCTGTGCCTGTGATGTTGCTGCACAACGCTCAACAGCCAGCTGTGCTGTAGCATTGTGAGGTGCTGTCCTCTCCTGGACAGAAATACAGATGGTCTGCTGTGAAACTCAAGGTCCTCTACAAGTCTTTCCTGCTCCTGCTGTAGCACGTTGCAACTCAGTCTTACACTGCATAGATGTTTCACCCTTTCAACCCCAAATCCATAAAGAAAATATTGTTCCTTTTGTGGCTGGAATTTAACTGTGGATTATAGTTTCCCGTTTTGAGTTCTGTCCATACCTCAAAGTATGGCTGGAGCAGAGGGTTGCTGGCTGCCACCTATTTGTTGGGGTATTTAGTCTGACATGCAGGTCTTATTCCCTGCTTTGTAAGGCTGGATTACTTAAAAAAAAAGCTGATATCAGTTTAGTTGGTTATACCAAAAATAACAAATGATTCGTCCTTCAACTGGAAATCTTGGCAAAGGCTGTGCTTGGATAGAGAAGGTTTAAGTGTGAAAGCACAGGAGGTACGCTGCCTAAGTCTAATGCTAACCAGTTCATATCTAAGATGTTGTGTACAGTTTTGAAACCTGCTTAACATTTATAGAGGTCTTGCCATTCCCAATGGTGCAAAAAGAATTTTTGAAAATGCCCTTTTGCTTCTTTATTTGCCTTAAAGCTTTGACAAGCAATTTAAGTGCCTTGTGGAAGCCAAAAAAGTATGAGTTTGCATATTTATAAGAAATTCTGCCAAGACCATCCCAGCCAAGTAATTTGTAACTTGGTTCTTCAGGTGACAAAAAGATATCAAGTGCTAGTTGTGTAATTTCCTGTGTACCATTGCTGTAGGAACTGGCATGAGTCACTATATGATAACCAAGAGGAAATTATTTCTTGCTATTAATAAAACAAAATCAAAAAACCCACCAAGACTATGCATTCGGTACTTTCTGTTTTAACCATAAACTTGCAAATGAGTAACCACATTTTGTTTTCATAATGCCTTTCCCCTCAAAGATGAAGAAATACTTGCATTTCTTTGCTAGGTGTGTTCATATATAAAGCTTAAGGCTGGAAAACCACTGTGGTTTTGACAGGTGCTAATCCCACTTGGCCACAGAAAATCCTGGCACACCAGGACTTTTCCAAACACTTGTCTTTGGGCTCACCAGAGCTAAAATAGAGACATGGAATTTATTTTCTGAGGAAATGGTAAAATGGCTTGAACAATTTTGAACTGTTTGGAAGCAAAGAGCATGACTTGTTTTTATTGTCTCAAAAGGATCCAGATTATAACATGGTGGCAGTGAAATATGATAGCTGTAGAAACAAAACATCCATGAGGATGAGAACACACCTACTTACGGCAAATCTCCATAGAGCCTTTTGCCTTCAATATTACTTGAGCTGATGTTTACTACATCGATTTATTACCCTCCCAGAAAGCATTTTTGGCAAGTTCCTCTTGTGTTGTCATCACATTATACCTAAAAGGGTAAAAGTATCACTAAAAATTGGAGTGCTTTAAAAAGATGCTTTATGATGATCTTTGATAAACTACAGTCATGTAACTAATTCATGTTTTTAATTGCAACTAATAAGAGAAGAACCAGAAAAGTTTAGCAATTAAGAGGGATTTTTCCCTTAACTCACTTTGAAAATAAATTCTGCAGTGACAGATCCTGTGAGAGCAGGAATGATAAATGAGGAGCTGAAGAGTTTTTTTCTTTAGTCTTGTAGTTTGGGATGTTTGAAATATGAGAGACAAAGCAATATCCTCAGCATATTAGATGACAACTTTTCCACTAGCCAAATATAACTGAGGGGAGTGTGTGACGCTGCACTGACCACAGGAGAGGGAATAAACAAAAAAAGCACATAGTCCTGTAGCTAATCGTGTCTCAGGATATTTGCTCCCAGCTCTTACATAGACTCTTTACGTGTGACCTTGGATGAAGCACCTGGGATAAAATTTTCCAACACTCACATGCTCAAAGTCCTTAAATCAGTGGAGTGAGATATCTACATTCTTTTTAAAAATGCATTAACAAAAGTTAGAGAATGTAAGTTCCTAGACTTAGACAATTTACAGAAATGTCTCTTTGTTCCTACCATCACCTACAGCTCTATCTCCTGTATATGTCATATCTACTTGTACTATGATCTCCCCTCATCAGAGCAGGTGATTGAACAGGGACAAGCAAAATGAGGTGGTGGTCCTGCTCTGTGCATTATTCTATGCACTAACTGTGCAGCAAAACAATTCTGTGAGCACTGGAGTCTCATTTTCCATCTTGTCTTGTGTGTGCCAGGCTTGGACTTAAAGAAAGTACAAACTCTGACTCAGAACTTCCTATGGCTGGAGTACAGAAAAGCTCTCTTGTCTCTCCTCCCTTTCCTTTTTGTTTGGCACGTCTTCAGCTTGGGATCTCTGACACTCAATACAGTGGAACCTCAGGCTACAGGCTTTGGCTTGTATAGGGCAACTGCAGATTTCATCTTGGTGCCCATTTCCACAAAACCTTTTGGAATTTTGTTATTCTTGCTACCTTGTCACTTCTCACCAATTTGACTGAAACTGGGCAATGGTTAAAAAAATTATTACACACACAGACTTATATGCCTTATTATGCCTCAGGAGAGCAACCTAAACAATAATAATAACAATAATAATCAGAAGCATCCAAAGGAGGAATACTTTCAGAGCAAGGAAAACTGGAAGAAGAAAATAATCTTGCTAATATAAGTGTCCTGTCATAAGCTGATGAAATTGCAAAACAGTAGAGCAACATTGTTGATTTGGTGGGGATCTGATAAATGTGAACTTGCTCTCTGTGACTAGGAGAAAAAGCTATAAAGAAAATCCGACTTCTAATTCTTATTCCATTTGGACGGATCTAATGATGAATAAAACCCATGTACATTTTGTCAACTGCCATCGAGACACTTGGGGTTTTTCTTGGGAGGTCATGATGGCATAGTATAAGAATAAAGGATATGAGGCATAAAATCCTTTCTAACTGCATTGAGATTATCAACTCCAATATCTCTAACTGTTTCAGGATGTTAAAAAAGCAAATAAATGACACACTCTCAAAACGGCAAAAAAAACCCCGAAACCATGACAGTCTTCCAGGCTGCATGGCTGAGCTATAGATGTTCAGCAGTATAACAGATACAAATTGATTGCATAGGTCGAGATCAAGGAAACAGGTCATCCACAACACTGCCCTGAATGGAAACACATATGCAGAAGAAGTATCTGATCTTGATATTGAAGAAGACACTGACAAAACTTCAAAGGAAGCAGGACTTCAGAGAAAGCAGCACTGGAGCCAACATTACACAAGGCATCAAATTAATTTTTAATAAACTGTGGATCAATCACTCTCTCCGATTTAAGTTGTCACCAGTGATACACCCACTGCAACAATGATTCAGATGTTCCACAACAGTTATGATTCCTAGAGAAAGCACAAATTCAGTGTGCTTTATAATGGCCAATATAGAATCCTTTATGCCATAGAGGAGTAACTGCGCATTCTTCTGAGTACTAAATAAATATCAATTATTCTGTCTATAAACGCAGCCACAGAAGCTATTTCCTATTTGCAGGATTACATAACAGTATCCTAACTGGAGGGAAAATGTCCTTTTATATATTTGGAAATGAAAGAAATAATGAGCCACTGTAATAAAATTCTCGTCCAGGAAAGTACCTGGGTAGGAGCGATGTGGTCAAACTAAGAGCTAGAGTTAAAACCAGGTTAACAGATGGCCACATTTTAACCTTCACTTGTTGCAATCCATGCTGTACAGCTGCCCTGCTTCCCAATTTGAGCATCCTGCTGGCAAATAACAAAGCATAATCTCCAGCCTGACGTGAAAATTCAAATGACATTTGCAAAAAGAAGAATTCACAGATTATTTTTCTTCCAGGACCTGGAGTTACTCCCTCTGGCACCCACTGCAAGACTCCCAGTGACTCACTGGAAGTCAAATAAAAGGTAAATAAGAGCTCAAGTTTAAATTGCCCATCATCCATGAAGCTATTATTGGGACTGTATGGCTGGAAGTTGTCTGTGCACTCAAGAGACAGCAGTTGTGAGGAGCACAGAAGCATACGAAAGGGACACGTTCCCCAGCACCTCTGCACATTGGTTTTGTTGCAGTGGTTTGCTGTGTGTGATCTGTAATAAGTGGAGCTGGCCACTAATTTTCAATTAGCTTTATTTCTTCAATGACACAGTGAGGAAAAGGAGGAAGGGGGAGGCTGGCAGAGAAATCGATTAAGTAGGAGAGTTCTTCTTCCTAGGGAATACAAGAATAATTTATATTTTCTGATGGGAACTTTCAGAATAAAGTACTTCCTTGTGAATCGATATTTTGCAATACTGGCACTTCCAAACAGCATGTTTATTTTCATAGAAACTGTGGAAAAAAGTCCTTTCCAGAATTTTTGGATCAGCTTTTTGCAGAACTTCTGCAATTTGAAAACACTGTATTGTTTCATTTTGAGGTGCAAACAAATATTAAGGCATTGACGTCTCCTTCAGTATGGAAACTCCCTTCTCCACATAGTTCTACTTTAAAACTTTTCTGTCCCTTCTTCCGCTGCTCTTGCAAATACAAATGGAAATGTGAACTCAGCTACGGAAAGCTCTTGCTCTTGTCGTTGCTGTTCATGATAAAACCCAGCAAAAGAAACAAATACGGGAAAACATTTTTCTCTCAAAAAAAAAGTTCACTTGACATTTCCTCTTACACACTTGTGTCAAATCCTTAGCACCCCTACAGAACAACCATTCATGTGGCACCTCAAAGGGAGGTGAACTTGATGTGAACACTCTCAAATGCTATTCTCTGTTTCTTTTTCAGAAGATACAAGACACATACACACACACAAAAAATCAGGACACTATGATTCCCCACAACAAACCTCTGTAAATACTTCCACAATGTAAAAAAAATATAAATATCTCTGTCTCTGAGAGACCTTGGTTTTTAAACTTAAGAAATCCCCCCCACAAAAGTCAGCTTATGCAAGGGCTCAATTCTGGCTGGTGCTGAGCACTGGCACTCTGATCTGACAAAGCACATAAGCATATGCATAATTTCAAGCATGTCAATAATCACAGTCCCTGACTAAGGCTCAGGCTCAAGTGATTCTGAGAGCAGGATGAAGTGTTGAGCACCTTGCAAAAGAAAGTCCCAAGCAACAATGAGCCTTAGTTTCTTAACAAATTACTGCTCTGAGATGTATGAGCTAAGGGACACATTTTTTCAGACAGCTATTCCCCCTTGGCTATCTCCTCTTGGAGGCATAAGGAACTTGCATCCCAAAGGGATTCAGGTGGTTTAGACTATACTGTGTAGATCCAAATCCCCATGGCCCTTTCTATGTCTCTTGGCAGTTTATAATCCAAGGTCTCCTTAATTTGTCTGTTAGGGTTTAAAAGAGGAATCTATAGAAAATTCAGATTTGGAAGGGATCTCTGCAAGTTCATCTGATCCAATCCCCTGCACAAAGGGAGACTCCTTCAAAGTTTTATGGGGTTGCTTAGGGTCTTGTCTAGCTAGGTTTTGAGTATCGCCAAGGATGGAGAGGCTGCAACCTCTCTGAGCCCCTGCTCCAGTGCTTGGCCTCTTAGACCCTTAGTCTTCATGCTTCTGGCCCTGACCACCTTAGACCCCCACTGCAGGACTCTATTCAGCCTTTTACCATCTTTCTTGCACTGGCAGCTCTTATCCTGGGGACTGTGGATCAATCCTCACCAGAAATATATAACCCTTGGAAAAATCATCCTGTGTCTTGTTTCCCTCCTCTACCCAGCATGGATGGTGCCCAGGCTAACACCAAGCCCAGCAGCACCATACATGGTGCTTTCTCTCTATCTCCCTGTCTGCAGTGTGCTCATATGTCTGAGGGTTTGCTCACCTCAAATTACTCAACATTTACTGTGCGGTGAGAACAGGCATGGAGGGGAGGGTGAGATGCTGTTGTGTAGTCATGACTGCCACCATGCTGCTATGCACTCGTGGTAAAAGGGTGGCTATGACCTCAGACTCCACTGAACAGGGTTTAGTATCATCGTATTTTCCAAGGGTAGGAGTGAACATGAATAGTTCCCGGGGAGCAGCTGTTAAACCTATGCATACTGCTGTTCCCAGTATCTTCAGGTCTAGAGGTTGCTGAGTTACTAAAAAAGAGAGAGAGAAGGAAACAAAGAATGTTTGAAATATCCTTCAAACACAGTTCAGAGAATGATTTCACATGCTTTGAACATAAACAGACTCCCTCCTAATTAATTCATAGTGTTAATTTCTTCAAATGAAAGATACTCATTAAATGT
This sequence comes from Pluvialis apricaria, assembly GCA_017639485.1. Taxonomy (NCBI): domain Eukaryota; kingdom Metazoa; phylum Chordata; class Aves; order Charadriiformes; family Charadriidae; genus Pluvialis; species Pluvialis apricaria. The sequence goes on along the minus strand of CM030008.1, from coordinate 9,055,594 downwards.
CTGGATTTATCCTGGGTTTTTTGAAACTGCGACTTGTCTGCCATTTCAGTATTCCTCCAATATATGGATTCAAGATAGCTTTGAAACAAATAGATGGTGATCTGAACCTGATCAGTACAGTCAGCTGATTACAGACTGCGAGATGCGACTGCTTTCATTAGTAATACCAAATTCAGTATATGACTTGGATTCAGTTTGGTGTCTGGGTGGAAGTTATGGTCTTGTACGGAGGACAGGTGGACCCCAGAAGGTCTGATCTGCGGGCCTACAGAAGGCTCCCAGCGTCACCTGAACTGACTCATTTACGATTCTTCTCCAGTGTCCACATGCAGCCAGCGGAAAGTCTTGATGTCTGGACCCCATCTGCCTCCCCAGCAGCTTCCCTACATGGAAGTCTATTCCTCTACACAGGACTCCTGTCAGCTTTGTAACTTCATCCCTTCCTTGCAATCTACCTCCTCTGTCCTGAGAGTGCTTCATGCTCAAGGATTTTGAAACCTCACTCATCACGACTCAAGCCAATCTCCTGTGATTAGAGGCCAGTACGGCGAAGCAAATCAGACAAGGTGGGTTTCAGGTCTCTTTCAGGTTGCAAGGTTCCTTTATTCCCTCAACTACAAGATTTGCTTTTTTTCCTAAGATCAGGGGACTTTGGGATACAGGAAACATCATATGAGGTTTATAAAACGTTGTGTAAATTTTAGCTAGAAATTTATCCTGCTAAGCAATAATGATAAAGTACTGTGTGTGAAATCTAAGCTTTTAGAGAGAAGGGATTTTATTTTAGAATCTGTACTTTCCTTACAAATCCAAAAGCTCATATAATGGTGTGAAATTTTGATGGTGAGCCAAAACCTACAGTTTTAAAAGTCCTTTTCCAGATAAAACTTACATTTCTTACATTTGCTGACATTTGATTGGGATGGTTATTATTATTTATTATTTTTACAGCACCAGAAGGTGTGGTATGTGCTTTCAAAGGAGCAATAGCAGGACAAATTCTTTAACTAAAAAGAGCATTTGATCCATGGATAGGAGTTAATGTCCACCTTAAATGACGGCAGGCCATTTTCGAAGCTTTGTTAAGTTTGAAATATGATTACTCCAATTGTAATCTCAATTGAGCAATTTTTTTATTTTATTTTTATTTTCTGGTGCTTTAGAGTAGGAAAGCTACCTTAGGAGATGATTGATAATGTATGGGAGGAAAGAGAAATAATCTAAAAATGAGACCTATCAGGAATTAAATATTAAGCCAACTCCCAGCAAGAATAATAGAGCCGTGCTCGCAAGTAAACACCAGAGAGAGTTCAAGGACATGAGAGGTGTTTAAGAGCATCCTTCACATAAAACTCCACCTTCATTCAAACATTTATTTTGGCTCTGAATTAAAATATAAACATATGGCTCCAAACTAGCCAAGCACAGCTGTGCTACCACTGGAATTGTACTAGTTAGATAGTTTTTGGGTCAGGGTCCTCCGCTGTCCTTTCTAGCATGCTTGCTGCCCTTCTCGACAGATCCAGGGGGGAGGCACTGGTAGTACCCCCACATGCCCTGAGGCTCTGCGCATCCCCCCCTACACCCATTTTGGTTGCAGCACTGGCCCACCCCAGCTGTTTTGTGGCTCTGACCCTTCTCATTCCTCTCCCATCAGACTGCTCCCAGGAGAGGAGGGGAAGGAACAGCCCATAGCAGTGGACAGCCTCAGGGCATGAAAAACTTTCCATCTTTGGAAACTCTTGCCAAGGACCATTATCAGTCATGGCATTACAGTTATTAACATCATTACCATGGGCTACAGCTGCAGTCAGAATGAACTGATGGAGAACAGTGTGCCGAGCTACATTACATGCATTATGAAGACACTCCAGCTTTTCTCACACGGGTGCTCCACGGGGGGTAGCTCCCTGCTGGGACTCCTAAATTTCCATTTCAGCCACCGCGCAGTAGCAGATCATTATGCACTGGGCATTTGCAGGAATGCAGCTTCCCACACGCACACGAGTCCAAGGTAAAAGAGCTATGAGCGATACTCCGTGCTGCCGTCCCTTGTGGCTCCTGGGCTGCAGAAATCTGTTCCTTGGGTTTTATTCAGACAGTTTTACACTCTTTTATGGAGTCACAACACTTTATTACAGAAACATTCCTGATGAAAGCTGATTCTAATAGCTCCCTCTCTGGTAGGAAAATTATTATTTTTACCAGTTTTATAGCTGTTTAAATAAACACTGCCTTATACTTTTCCATACCATGTATCTCTTAACTGTTAATTACACTGAACTTCTCTTGACCTCTTGCTCAGGAAGAGTAAAAACGAACAGGTTGCTAAACTAAGTATGACCTGCTTGTCACAGTAGTGCTAACAGCTTTGCAGTCACGGTGCAACCCTTCTTGCTGCCTTCGTATGATTTACTGCTTCATGTCTGGACTAAGAAGTACTATATCACTAGTGTCGTAGCAAATGGACCTTCTGTGTCCTGCCAAGCAGAGGGAATGCACCAAAACTGTTTCATCTTCAAATCTCAGGGTCAAATTCAACATGAGCCAGCGATGCGCGATCGCAGCCCCAAAAGTCAACCGTATCCTGGGCTGCATCAGAAGTGTAGCCAACAGGGCAAGGGAGGTGATTCTGCCCCTCTACTCTACTCTGGTGAGACCTCACCTGGAGTACTGCATCCAGTTCCAGAGCCCCCAACAAGGGAAAGACATGGACCTGTTGGAGCGGGTCCAGAGGAGGGCTGCAAAGATGATCAGAGGGCTGGAGCACCTCTACTATGAGGACAGACTGAGAGAGTTGGGATTGTTCAGCCTGGAGATAAGAAGGCTGCGGGGACACCTTATTGTGGGCCTCCAGTACTTAAAGGGGGCCTACGGAGGAGATGGGGAGGGACTTTTTACAAGGGCATGTAGTGATAGGACGAGGGGGAATGGCTTCAGACTGGAAGAGGGCAGATTTAGAATAGGTATTAGGAAGAAATTTTTCACTTTGAGGGTGGTGAGACACTGGAACAGGTTGCCCAGACAAGTTGTGGAAGCCCCGTCCCTGGAGGAGTTTAAGGCCAGGCTGGATGGGGCTTTGAGCAACCTGGTCTAGTGGGAGGTGTCCCTGCCTATGGCAGGGGAAGCTGGAACTCGATGATCTTCAAGGTCCCTTCCAACCTAAACTATTCTATGATTCTTGGGGAGTTACACCAGCCCAAGCAGTGGGTGCAAAAATGGACACCAGGTGATATCATTGTGAGCTTTTAAGGAGCTTTGGATGAAACATCATATGGCAACACTGAGTTGGGAAGAGATGGTCTTCGCATCATACCATAGAGAGCTATCCCTCACTTAAACATGAACTTAAGTGAGTTCTTAAATCCTGAAATACTTTTTTCCCCTCTAGAAATCAGAATCTTCCTACTGAAGTCTACAGCAGAGATATTTTTCTTGACTATTAGTGTCCCTCTTTAAGGCGGTGAACTTCATCTACTTTCAGCTAAAGCTGTTCTTGGAAACAGCCAAACATTTGGAGAGTTTCAGTCAAACCCTAAGATTTGTGAGTTTCCCTGATAGCAGGTGGTGGTGATAACAGTAAGAAGTACTTGTCAAAGCTTAATTTCCCTGGGTGCGGTCTGAGGAACATTCACAAAAGCCTGAGAGAAGCTGGTCCATTTCCATAAAGTGGGACATCATAGGCTCAGAGCTGCACATTTGTCTGGAAGGTGTTCCAGCACCCCCAGACAAACAAAGGTTATTTAGCCTGTGTCCTGGTTTCAGCTGGGCTAGAGTTGGCTTTCTTACTAGCAGCTGGTGTAGTGCTATGTTTTGGATTTAGAATGAGAATAATGTTGATAACACACTAGTGGTTTTTGTTGTTGCTGAGCAGTCAGGGCCTTTTCTGCTCCTCACACTGCCCAACCAGCAAGTAGGCTGGGACTACACAAAGAGCTGGGAGGGGACACAGCTGGGACAGCTGACCCCAACTGACCAAAGGGATATTCCATACCATATGTCATGCTCAGTAGATAAAGCTGGGGGAAGAAGGAAAGGGGGGGGATGCTCAGAGTGATGGTGTTTGTCTTCCCAAGTCACTGTTACACATGATGGAGCCCTGCTTTCCTGGAGATGGCCAAACACCTGCCTGCCGATGGGAAGCAGTGAATGAATTCCTGCTTTTGCTTTGCTTGTGCACACGGCTTTTGCTTTACTTAAACTGTCTTTATCTCAACCTGTGAGTTTTCTCACTTTTACTCTTCTGATTCTCTTCCTCACCCCAACTGGAGGGAGTGAGTGAGCAGCTGCATGGTGCTTGGTTGCTGGCTGGGGTTAAACCACGACACCCTGTCTTAGACTGGGATCTCTGATCTCCCTTCCTTTAGACAACCAAACTAAGAACAAATGTGGTAGCTTTTGCAGAAGTGGAGAGAGCAAAATAATGACAGTAAGGAGCACCAACAATCCATAATCAAGCAGGCTTTACCACAAGAAGAGTTAGAGCAAGAAACCGTCACTGATTCAGGGCATGAATTTGGTCCTGACCTTCTCTTGCCCCACATTCCAGCTCACCTGTGATCAACATATGCACCCAACAGAGAAGCCACAGAGCTCTGCCCTTTAGCATTAGTCAAGCCCTCAGGGTTAACCAGCTGCAACATGTGGGAATTAATATTGTAGACTTTTTATGAGAATTCCCCAAATGTTTCCAGTGAAGGATGGGGAATTTCTGTGGATTTCCATTGTTTCTTACAAGTCAGATCATTTACATTTAGGTGTTTAAATACAGAGTTTATATCCCAGTTTCAGCCACCTGGCTTTGAACTCTGTAGTCAATAGGAGTTTAAAGGAAGTGCTGAGCACACCTGCACAACAGCAGTGTATTATTAACCCAGCCCTTGACTTCTCCAACTCTATTCTTCATTCATGACACAGAAATCAGAGAAAAGCTATCTACACAGGTAATTCGAAGTTGTACAATATCAGGACAGGGCCAAACTGATGTGACTGGAAAAGCAAAACACGATACCCTCCTAAAAGAAGGGATAAACACATAAAGCAAATCACATGTATGCAGTGGGATGTCCTCACTGCTACTGGGCTCTCTGACTGACTGGGATTCAGTGGCAAAATGGCCTAAGTGTTTTGAGATGTCATGTCCAGAGGGTACTCTCCCTCTTGACTGCACACCCAATGGCTGTTTGCCACTTCTGTTATATAAGGCAGTTCTTGCTGGCCACCACTACCTTTTTTTCCCCGAGTAAAATGCACTCAGGCTCGCTTCACGCATCTGTTCAATGTGCAGCTTGCTGCTAATTTGAAGGGCACCTCTCTTCCTCCTCCCCTGATGATCCAAGAATACAGCAGCGAAGTGCCTTAATGGTAGCATCAAATAGCCTCATGCCATACATTTTTAATTTCTAAAATGGTCTTCGTTAGAGTTTCAGGATTCTGAGAACAAGTGTGAAACGTTGTTAAAATGGATGAAAACATCTTACCTAAAAATAAACTATCATCCAATTCATGCCGCATCACCCCAATCAATTACTGACACTTTTTCTAGCAACTAATATGGCTTTATTACCACAGTATCCAAAGACCTGGTAATCATTAAGGATTTTTTGGCCTTGTAGCACCCTAGAGATGTAGTAGTGTAAAATATAAAGACTTGAGCCATTGATGGTGGAAGAAAATGTGCATGGACAATGCAAGCTGTTAACACAGGTGCTGAGATCAGGTACAGTCTCAAGAGGATTAGGAATTGTCACCACACTAGAGGTCATAACTTAGTCTTCATTGTCAAAAATATTTATCAGACTTCAATATCCAGATCCGGGGCACGAGGAAGTTGGTTTAGTTGTCAGAGGAATCAATCCCAAGAAGCCTTCTCCTAACCACCTAGAGACAAACTTTGCTTCTTTTGCCTCTCATACTCTGGCTGCAGAGTGGTTGAGCTGGATCTCACCACAGTCAAATAGGAAACATAATTAAAGGCTCCTTTTGAGTACCTACCACTCCAGAAGTCCTCCTGCATGAACTTAGGAAGACTAGTTGCAAAACTCCCCTCATCTTCTTTCCTTTTCTGCTAAGAGATGTGAAGCTACTATTTCTAATCTTGCCCCTCCGCCCAGAAGCAGAACAAAATGTGTTACTCTTCTGAGTTTCATGAAAATCTTTTGAAGTAGGCAGTGCTTTCTTTTACAAAGGAAGAAACTGAACAGATGATGCAAACTGTTCCAGGGCTGAGCTTTAACACAGATGTTTTGATCACCATTTGCTGTTATTTTCATTGCCCTATTCCCCAGGGGTATGGTGGTATCATGGTCCTTTATCTCTTGCTGATCTCTGCTTGTGCTGAATGCAACAAACCTGGTGTGCAGATTCAGAAGAGAGCCACAGCTTTACGCTGGCAGCTTTCAAAAAAAAAATTAGGCTACTACCCCAGGTCATGATAAGACTCTTATCTCTAATAATGTTCAAATTATCATGAGGACTCTAATTCCATATATTTTCAAAGCTTGTGTATGAGCTACATAAAGATGAAGCTAACCTCATTTGCTTGAAGTGCATTCATTAGCAATGCAGAAACTGATCAGGGCTGTATCACATGCTCTTGTGGTTCCATTAGGATTCATGGTGAAGGGCTGATCAATAACTACTGAGCTCTTAGTGCTGCCATACAGAGAGGAAAAAACTATATATAATCCCTTAAATATCTTAATTAGGCAAAAACAAAATTATTATGTTAATAAGCCAAAAGTATTTAATATTAATCTAGTTGCAACAACTTCTGCCTGAGGAGTGGGGATGGCCTACATTAATCACCGAGTGTATAAAAGCAGGTGATAGCTGCTGAAAGAAGCAAAGTAGGCAGCATCTGGCAATGGGATCTGTTTGGCAGTTTGTCTCCTTGTTAGCACTAAGCTGTGGGATGTTTTGTCTTCATTTCCACAGAGCTTAATGTTCAAAAATTCTTGGTGCTCAGAAACTCTAAATGGGGCAATATTTTCAAAAGATACGGATTGCAAGCAGCAAAGGAAATGCTTTTGAGTGTCTGGAGGCTTTGTGTAGGTCAGAGGGTCTCAACCCCTTCCATGCTTTGAATTCATATCTCGAAAGGGAAAACTCTCAACACAATTTGTCCTATCACCCTTCAGCATATCTGCTTTGCGTTTTTCTCATTCTTTTTGCTGTATAGGTAGAAAGATGGAAAGAAGGGGCTTTTCCCTGTGGTCTTTGGATCAAGACTTCATGATCTAAGTCCTTAACCTCATTTGAAGATGTTCCTAATTAATTTGATGCCTACATTTGAACAGAGCAGATATTGTGCCCTTAATGAAAACACTCAGCCTAGAGATGCTGAGAAAAAAGCACCACATAAAAGCACAGGCAGTGCAGCTAGATCTGGCATCTGACTTGTGACTTCAGAGTACTTAAAGATTTTTACATTTAAGGCTTATATTATGCTAGGAAGTAAACCAAAAGGTTATCAGGCTCGGCATGGTGAAAGGCAGCAAAAGACCCAGTAGCAGAAAATGGGTTTTGAGAAAACAGAGTGCAGATGTAACACAGAGGGAAAAGGGGAAAAAACTGCTCCAATTCATAGCTGCCTCCCTTATCTTATGGCAGAAATGAGCACTTTGCACTGAGTGGTACTAAAAAACCTTCTCTTCTCCTTTAAAAGTCAAGGTGAACACATTCAGTAAGCAGAGACCTGATTAACTGCCTGCCTTTCCCAGGATAAACCTGATCCACTGCAACTATTTACCTTAAGATACCTCCTTCTAGCAGGGTTTGGACAGTATGAGCTCTCTCAGTACTGCTGCCTTCTTTTCCCCGCTGCTAGTCCATTCCCCACCCAGGAAGGAGAGACACAAGGTAGACACACAGTCCTCCACCCTGGGTGTAAAGCACGTGCTCTGGTGTTCCCTTGATGCTGGCAAGAAAAAGGCATCATCTAAGCACCTGGCATCTCTGTGGTTCTAATTAGGTCGTAATGTTCCCTGAAGATTTCACACTTACATTATCAACTTTCTGAAATTATGTCCATTACATACAGGGACTGCCATTTTCTAACATCCGTGGCGACCAGCCCCAAATGTTTCACTGGACTGTTTTGTCAAACCTGAAGTGATGGTGATATGTGATAAGATGAGGTGCCTGTGAGGCTTTTGCAGTTGGGCATCCGGAGACTGAATCGATAGCAATCACCAAATACCTTTGACACAGTAGCCATAAAGCCAGCCACATAACAGAGCCATAAACACTTCAAGGCAAAGAGTAACAGTTGCCCTTCTGAAATTTCAGCCAGCAAGCAAGGACAAAATGGGACTTCATTTGGTCACTAAGGAAAAAAAATGATGTATTCATAAAATGGAGATGTGCATTATTATATGCTGCAAAGTACTGTTGCTCTCAGACAGAGTGGACCCTGATTTTCAGAAACCAGTTTTAAAAACACTGATACAGAAACACAAATCCCTTCCATAGACTAGCAAGTCAATGTACACCAGTTACTCTGCAGTAGCTGACCTGTGTTCATGCTTTTAGTCCCCAGTGAATATAAGTTAACGCATCCTTTTTTCATTAAGTGTGTTAGCCCAAAATCCCTCACATTTACTGTCAGGTCCTCTAAAAGAAGTGCATGTACCTGGGTAATGATCCTGAAGCAGCTGACACAGAGTGACTTACTACTTCCCAGTAGGGCATTCATATGTCAAAACCTTTCCATTGCTGAACATTTGGAAGGACAGGCACATCAGAGCTATCACACTGTAAGTAATGTACCAGCGGGCCAGACTACATTATTTTTCCCTGCAATAACTTGAAGCATTTTTCCAAGGTGGTGTTCTAAGCACTTTCCATTTCATCATCACCATTTTCATAAAGACTAAATTTCTGTTGGGAGGTATTTTTTACCCCTATTTGATACCAGGGCTGGAAAGGCTGCAGGACTGCAGAACCTTGACTATTTGGCTGAATGTCTAACTTTGGTTTTCCCTAGCTGACATAGTAAGAACTAAAAAATAAGTTAAGGCACTAAGCATCTATTGACTTCAGTGGACACTGGGCTAAAACTTCTTCATGAAAATGTTAACCTAGTTCAGTTTCCACACTTCACTGCTACAACAGGTTTTATTCAGAAGCATGGTCTATAGGACAGAGCTGTCAGTTAAAGCAGGCATACATTCACATCTGCAACTTTAACTTGTACTGTCATGATAGTACACACAACAGCCCTGTCAGAAATCTATTTATTTAGTCATCTGTGCATACAATGAGGGTACATATGCAAGAAGCAGCATAGGTCTGACTTGCCTTGCATCCCTGCCTGTTTGGCCTTTCCAACTTGGGACACAAGAAACAATAACTCAGCTCATTTCAGCTCAAAGTGATTGCATTTGCTCTGGTAGCTAGAGGAGTGTAAATAAGCCACATAAGAAGTATAAGCTGCAGAAGTATATACATGAGAAGTATATCTGATTAGGAGACGCACATTTTATTATAATTTACAGTATTGCTTGTTTGGGAAGCATTATGTGAACAGTAAATAACATTTCAATTTTTATAACTGTCATAAACCAATAGGCCTGGGCCTCAATCAGCATACTGCCACTTATTCTTTCATTACATGTTTTCTAAGTAATCTGCCAACCTTTCTATCAATTCATAATGTGTGTTTTTTCCATCACTCAGAGAAGAGGCATAGTCTGCTGGGTTCATAACTAATACCTGCATTTGGATAGTGCTTGAGTTTATACCCTTACTGCCCAAGAAGGTTTGTATCCACTTGCAGCAGCCTGATTTGAATTAGGCTCTGTCACCTCAGAAATCCAACCTGCAAAGCAACTGCTTTGCTTCTTTTATTTGTATTAGATTTGTCTCCTTGAGCAAAAATTTTGATCTTATTTATATTGCTAGTATGTTTCTCAGGAGACTCAAGAATCTACTGGTTTGCATCGGTTTAAAGAATGAGATGCCAAAGAAAGATATCTTCTGCAAAAGTACAGATATCTTCTGCAGGGGGTGGAGAAAGAGACACCTTTATGTGCAGTAATTGGAAAGATAAATGGACTGGCAAAGTTATATACTGGCAAGTCACCTGAAGCTGATAAGATACAAGTAGCTAATTAATGAAATCATCCACATTTTGTCTATGCCCACTAAAAACTATGTCTGGCTTTGAGGCTTTCCAAGAGCAGTGCACCAAGCCAGCTGGAACTGCTTACATAGAGCAGAGGATCATGTTAAAAAGTTATGATCAACATGAATTCACTTTGTGAGCCTCCGTAGCAGGGATGGCTGATGAACAACAACAAAACTCTAAAGGAGAGTCTGGAGCACCAAAACATGTTGAAACCCACCAGAAACATCAATTAAATGTGATTTGTTGTATCTGAAGGCAGTGCACAGCAGCAAAAGAAATAAAAGGGAGGTAAAGGATTGGAAAAATCTCAAAGGAATAGAAAATACAGGTGAAAGATTCCAACTGTCCCATAACTCCTACCCTAAAGAAGTTCTCTTTGCCCTAGGTGACAGGCAAAAGAAGAGCTAGAAAGGCTTATTGCATTTATTGTTATTTCCTGAAGTTTGCTGGACAGCTGAGACTTCAGTTTGCTCTCAGGCAACGGCATTTCCAAGAGCCACAGCCCACAGAATCTTCCTGGTGATAGATTGCAGTCACATATCTGTTCCCGTTCCTTTAGACCTACCTTCTGTCTTTGATGCCCTTGATCAAGAGATTTTTTTTCTCTGACATTTTTGGTTCACCATGGGTCTGAAGAGATTTGCTCCCTCCTCACTTTTGGGAAGCTCTTGGAGTTGCATGAAGAGTGTCCACCTGTCCAGGGGCAAATGCAGAAAGAGCAGGAGTGCTTTTCAAGAAGCAGGTTGTGAGCCCCAGCTCTGCTTCTCTAGCCAGTGTGCTCCTCACTTGCTGTTTTTATTTTTGGCCTACCCCATTTCACCTGACACTGATTTGATCCTGAATGTTACACATTAAAGCAGGAGTGCTATACAGCTCCTGACAGACCCTTCTGCTGCCCCAGTCCTGCCACCACACAGATGTGGTACTGACAGACAGTTTCAGTGCATAAAACTCTTCTTACTTTTGGCCCCCCATTTTCAGGGAAAATAACGAGACACTGGAAAATACAGGAAGCATTGTAGAAGATAACTGACACTCTGCAGGTGAGCAAAATGTTTCATTTTAAACACATGGCACACATATTAATCCCCCTGCCCTATGCTTGGCTTTTGCTGTTCCCAACCTGTTGCCTTTACTGCTAAGAGCTCGGAGGTAAAATGTAACGCATCACTTTGAACCTCCCCGCCATAATAAAGAATTAAATCAAGGCTCTGACTCACATTTCACAGTCAATTTAAGGGTGGCTGAAGTTTAGGCTCTCTGCCTCCCTCCTCACAGTGGTATTCAAACTGAGTTTATAGCTACCCCTGAACTGCTACAATTCACAACCCCTGGATTAATGTAAATCACCACCAGCTACAGTTTATATTAATGCCCTGGACTTCAGCAGCCCTGGCTTAATTGCCTGCAAACCTGAAAACATGGTTCCATAATTTGATATTGCTGTCAAAGTGCTGGTCCCTTCCGTCCCCCTGCCCCAGGGCTCTGCGGTCCCAGGGCGCTGCTCGGGATGGAGCCTCATTTATTTGGCTGCATCAGCATCACGCTGGATTGAGCTCCTCCAGCTCACCCTGCTGTGTCAGGAGGGACAATTTTGGGGCATGGAAGGCAGCTGGGGCAGAAAGCAGTGCAAACTTAGGCTGTCTTAAACCAGCTATTAAACAACATTTTTTATCTGATAGTGTTACAGGCCAACACAAAGAGAGACAGGAGCACCCCATTTTGCCCAAAGAGGCTGTTTTTCCAGGGTGTGTATTTCAGACAAGTTCCAAGGCTGGTGCGTCTAGGGCTTGCGCGTGTTATTGACAAAACCCCAGAGAAACAATTGGCTTTGTGGTTGTTTTTTTTTTTTTTTTTATTGTCTGGGAGGAAACAATAATCTTCCAGATGAAAATCAAAACCAAATCACTCAGAAAATCCTGTAGAGACTTCATTTTGCCCAGCTTCAAAAGTGCAATAAAAAAAAAAATCACTGTTGCCAGAAAAACAAACAACACATATTAAGCCTTTTTATCACCCTGTCTAATGTTTTACTAACTGTGAAATCACATTTTCCAGGATGAACTGTCTCAATACACTTCTGAAATATCCTGGTAGTGCTTAGTGGCCATTTGAAAGAAGAACTCTGTCCCAGCTGCAGACAGCAGACAGAAGTCAAGTGCCTGGAGGACAGCACAAGACACGCAGCTCCATCCAGGAGCGTACAGGGACCAGATTTGAATAGCTGCACATCCTCCAGTTCACAACAATCTAGCTCCTCAAGACAGGGTTTGGGGTTTTATGGGTGTGTACACTTATTTTCCTTCTCCCTAAAAGACATATGAAATCTTTAGTATTAACACTGATAATAACAACAACTACTAGTTGTTGTGTACATCTTTCATTGGCAAGCAACAAAACAATTTGCAAAAAGAAAGGTGAGTATTCATATCTCTGCTTACTCTTGGGGAAAATGAGGCATGCAGAGGTGATGACACTTCTCTGTGGACACCAAACAGGTCATAGTCAAGAAAGGCAACTAGATCTCCCCAGTAAATAAATGTTTCACCTACTAGGGTACATTTCTTTCACCCATGAAGAGTTATTGCCTGCTTTAAGGATAGTTGTGGTAGGAAGGAAGAAAGAAAAGTTACGACTTGCCCAAGTAGCCATGGGAAGACAGAAGAAGAGCAAAAACCAGATACAAACTCTCAAGTGTTGATAACAGTGTGTATTGGGGGTGGAAGGAAGAGAAGAAAGCCCCAATGGTGGCAGCACATGCACAAGTGTCTTAGCCTGTTACCTTGGGTCCCTATACCATTTCTTGACACAAAATTCCCCCAAAGTGCAATCCTGGAGTTCTTGCTATTTCAGCATTTTTACTGATCTCAGTTTTTCAAGGTGAGTATGTGGGGACCTGTTGTTCTCCTCGACTGTGGAGAACAGTTGTGTTTGAATCATATGCTAAGTTATTCATGCTTCGGAAAGACCTTTCAATGGTTAGAAACAGTAAGTGTCCATTAAATATGTATATAACGCTGGTACATTGGCTTTAGTGTGCCTGCCCTGGATCATGGTGGGGGGATAAGACGACAGTTTTATTATTCTTATTTGATATTATTTATGTGACAGTCAGAAGAAAACACCTAAAGCAGTGTTACACTTCATGAGGTGCTTTAGAGCAAAGCAATTTAGCAGAGTTCTTGACACAAGGAGCTCACATCTTACAAGAAAACTTTAGCCCATTATTTATCCCCTGTTTTGCTTTCCCTTTTTCCTGAAGCAGACATGTAGTTTCTCCCTGTAGCTGCAGAAGTCCAAAGGGATTAATTCTCTGACTTCTTTCTATGCTGGGAATGCAGTTTTGGGGCATCTGGATCTATTGAATCTATTGAATTCAATGCATTATTTCTGCATAAATAACAAGATGCCGAAAGATTTCAGAAATGTTACAGTAGTGCTCATATAATAAAAAAGAAAGAAGCATGAGGACTGAATTAGCTCTAATCTCACAAGGACGCACAACAAAAGTTTGAAATAACCTTTCTCACTGTTTAGATGACTCAAACTGCAGAGTTATTTTCCAGATTACCAGCTCTCTGACTATTTAAGGAGTGCAGCAGGTTCTGGGAACCCAACAGCAGCCCAAGCAAAACTGCATTTTTTCCCTATTTTCTGGATTAAAAAAGCAGGGGAACGGTCTCCATCTTTGTCTTTCTCAGGAAAAAAAAAAAAAAATAAAAAAAAATCCAAATCTCAGGTCTTTGTATTAAAGCTAGGGGCAGAAGTTGTTACTGAACTCCCAGACTGCAGTATAACAACATGTGCTACAGCATGGTGCAAGACACAGATGTTGGACTGAACTATAATCCTATGGCATGGGTACATCTGCTAAGGCCTGGCCGCTAAACCAGTAGACCCTCTGTAGCAATGTATTACAACAGGAATTAGGGATCTGCCTTGTGGTCCTGGCAAGCTGCCATCTCACTGAGTCTACAAAGTGACTTTCAAAACAGGAGGCCAAAACTCTTTACTAATAACCAACAGAGTGTAAATCAGGAAAAAATATTTCTAGACATTTCATAAGCAGATCAGGGTGCATGAGAATGGGCTGTCTGGGTAGCGTACGAATATTTAGCATTGCACATCTTCAAGAACAAGTTTGACAGGACTAACACAGACAAAGCAGGTCCTGCCTTGGGCAGTGAATGTACTGTCTGACCTTTGGAGGTCCTTTCCAATGCTATGATGCTATGACTTTGAGAAATCAAACAACTTCTCTCGATGATTCCTTCTGGGAGTTTAAGACAGACCTTACCGCTCAATTTCCTTGCAGGAAATTGTAAGTCATATGTCTTCCTTTCACTCTGCAGACACACTAAAACTGCAGCACGCAATTCACACAGTGCCCTTAACATCACTACTGCTGAGAAACCTTATTGACCACCCTAATGAAATTCCTAATAACAATTAACCTCTTCTTTGTTCTCCTCAGTAATGTCACATTTCATAATCATGTCACAACCATTCTACTCTAATTTATCACCAGAGAAGGAGGAGTTTAGCTGCAAGAAGCATTTAGTTGTAATGTTTCCAAGAAAAATAATAAAAGAGAACCAAGGAGCTGAGTAGAGAGGACATACAGATATCTACCACTCCTCATGGGGTCCTTCTAACACCCTTTGCTCTGGTCTTGGCAAATGTAATTCTGCCCAATAACATTCCACACATAATCGTCACAGTATATTTTGTCCCACCACTTTCTTTCTCTTAACTCTATCCATTTTTCAATCACTTTCTCTTCTGCACCCCATCAGATATAAGCCTCTTCAATTGTCTTTCCATGTTCTTCAGGGTCTATCCTCAGCTTAGCTATTGACTACTTTTCAGGAGAGAGATGTCATTTCTCCCTCCAGCTCACCCATTCCACTTCCCACACATTGTATTTCCAGACAAGTACCTTCATCTCCATTCTAATGGCAGAAGTCAGAAGCCACTGAGGTCCTGTCTCCACTTCCACATATTAACAAAGATTCTTTTTCTTCCAGAAACTGCAGGAAACATGAGGCTGTTTGAATGCCATAAGCTTCTCAGACATTTGTCATCTTATAGTGTTTGAACATGGTCCAGGCAATGAGAGCAGCAGCACAAACCCAACCTGTGCAGTGTCTTCTTGGCATTGTAACTTCCATGAAGGCAATGATGATCAAAATAACCCTTGTCATACAAAAAGTGCTTGAATCAGAGTGTCTTGAAATAGAAAGTGCCACTTCAAATAAAGCAGTGAATCAGAAACCTCAGTAGATAGTAAATCTCAAACACTACAACGATATATAGAAAAGAATCAATTAGTGGATGTGGGTTGGAAGGAGATTAATCTTTTGGAGAAGAACTAACTTTCTTTAGCATCTATCCGTAGAAAGGTCGTAAGCCACATACAAAGGATCAAATTCTGCTCTCTTTAAAGCATGCCAATCCATTGCAACTAACAGGATCTCTATATTTATAGGAGTGTAAGAGAATCAGATTTAGCTAATACATCCCATTTTAGTACACAAGTGTGTATGTGTAGTACTGCAATAAGCGACTGATAAACAAGTGGGCAGCAGTAAGAGCTACATAAGAATACATTTAAAAGAATATTGAAGACCAAGTTTAAAATATCACAATCTTATATCAGTAAGTTGGAAATGAATAGAGTACAGACTGTACCAGACAGAAGATATTTTAGTAGCTGAAACATCAGACTAGTATGGGTGCTACCTGACAGATTATGTCTACAACTACTTAATTACCTAATGCATTTGCATATGCTGGAAGGTTTAAGCAGTCCACTCCAGATTTAGGTAAGCATATTGGCAATATGGATTGAATTTAACCTTGCTGTAAATGTGATAAAGTCTCAAAAATGCTGTGAGATTGCAGTGGGGCTGAATATGGTCCTGTGTTAGAGCAGATAATTTTACCATTCCTTCTTACATACAGCTCCTGTTTCCCATGAACATGTAACAAGCAATAAAAATTATGTCTAACAGGTATAAAAACATCACATTTTGTGTTTTTCTAAAGCAAAGTAAGCAAAAATTAATAAACAAATGTCTTGAAGCTAGTCAATAGTAAGAAGGAATATAATTATGCTAAAATATAAAATCTTCATGTTTACAATACAAATTTGGTTGTATGACACAGATGCCTATAACAACAGCAGACTGACTTTCATGTTTCTGTAAAATCCCCTTTGATATTAAAAAATTGGCTATGCCACTAAGGTCACTACTTTTCTAGTTGTGTATCAATTCTTTTAATGGAGAAAGTCTTATTATAAAGTCATGGAAAAGTCTCATTTCTACTACTCAAAGGCAGATGTTTGTCTGCTCTCCCAACTCACCCTGAGATAGATTGCTCTGTAATTATTGTTTTGCATTGCTGTTAAAATTTACTTCTAATGGTAACATCATGCACAGAAATTCAACTTTTTTTTCCCCTGAATTCCGACAGTGAGGTGGGAGCCTCACTTCAGCAGAACACTTGCCTCGTATGCATGCTCACAGCAGCTCCCCTCTTATTTTCCCTATTATTTGTTGGCTTTTTGTTATCGAGTTACTGCATATATAGAATCATAGAATCAAAGAATGGGTCAGAAGGGACTTTTAAAGATCATTTAACTCAGACTTCCCTGCCATGGGCAGGAATATCTTTCACTCGATCAGGTTGCTCAAAGCCCCGTTTAACCTGACCTTGAACACTTCCAATGATGGGGTATTCAGAACTTCTCTGGCAATGCGTTCTAGCATCTTACCACTTTCATAAGTAAACACAGAATCACACACAGTATCACAGAATTGTGGGAAGGGACCTTTGGAGGTCATCTAGTCCAACTCCTCTGACAAAGGTGGTTCACCTACATCAGGTTGGACAGGAATGCATCCAGGTGGGTTTGGAATACCTCCAGAGAAGGAGACTCCACAACCTCTCTGGGCAGCCTGTTCCAGTGCTGTGGCACCCTCAAAGTAAAGAAGTTTTTCCTCATGGAATTTCCCATGGTCCTGTTTGTGTCCGTTGCCCCTTGTCCTGTTGCTGGGCACCACTGAAAAGTGTCTGGCCCCGTCCTCTTGATACCTGTCTACAACAATTTCTTCCTTTCGTCTACTCTAAATCTACCCTCTTTTAGTTTAAAACCATTACTCCTTGTTCTAACACTACAGGCCCTTGTAAGAAGCCTCTCTCCATCTTTGTTATACACCCACTTTAAGTACTGGAAAGCTGCAATAAGGTCTCCCCGGAGCCTTCTCTTCTCCGGGCTGAACCACCCCAACTTTTTCAGCCTTTCTTTATAGGAGCAGTGTTCCAGCCCTCTGATCCACTTTCTGGTCTCCCACTGCACCCATTCCAACAGGTCCGTATGTTCTTGTGCTGGGGGTCCCAGAGCTGGATGCAGTATTCCGGGTGAGACCCCACCATACATATGTTGTCCAGGGTTCCTTCTTTCTAACTTATTCGAAAACAGCTAGTTTGCATCTTTTCTGCAGATCAGATCTTCCCTGCTCAGTTCGCTCTCTGTTACTCTTTTCAAAGAGACATGTTGTAAAACCATTTTCATCAACAGCAACTGCCAAGCCATCTCCATCCCAAGGCAGGCTTGGGATGCAACCAAGTGGAGGTGACTGAAAAGTGCCAGAGCAGTGCAGTTTTGCTGCTCTCTTTCATTCTGATGAGCTAATCCAGCAGGAGCTAACCCCCATATCCATGGCAGAGGGGGTACTAAGCCAACTTCATCCATCTCCTTGCTCCCACCAACCTCTCCCAGCAACTGTTCTGGCTGGTGACTAAACTGCCAGATATATTTTGGCTTTTTGAACACCACCAAAGAGTTTATAACTTCCACAAAATCAAACAGATGTCCCATCCGGAAAGCTGAAGCCTCCAGCTCCTTCCAAAAGCGTGATCCTGTTGCCCTAAACAAGGCTCTGCTGCAGGTAGGCTGGGGAGGGCTGCAGGGCTGGGAACTGCCTCTGCAAAGATATAAATGGCATGCATTGAAAGCATTTTCTCTTCTTCCCTCTGTGGTGCCCTGCTATAAACACCCTTTTTTTTTAACATGTCCCTCCCACAGAGGACACCAGCTAAACAAACCACCCTGCAATAAAAAAAAAAAAATACAAAAAGAGGAAGGATTAAGCCATCTAGTGCCAGGGCAAAACCTAAACTTTATTTTTAGTCCAATTTCCAAAGTGATCTTGAATGTGTTATTTTTACCCTAGCAGCCTAGATTTTGTTTAGCGTTGTATTGATTGGGCAGTATTTGATGAAAGGTACTTGCGGGCTGTGGGTTTCTGTTACATCTTTGTCATTGGTTCATCTTTCACTAAAAAGTTTGGAGCATTCTCCTTATCTTTTATTACCAGAAAACCATAAAAAGCTGCATATTAACCACTTGTCTTCCTCCACAGGAAAAAGGTTATCATCACTGTGATATATACATAAACCATTTGCAATACAGTTTTTGACACTGTAAACTAAGGCAAAAATACATTTAACTTACATAGGCAGGAGTAACTGTATATATTTATTTAAATAATTGCAAACCGTGGCTCAGGAGTTGATCTCCTGTTGTTTAAGTTCACTTGAATATTCTTGATTGAACCTTCACTCAGTGCTGTATACATTAATTTTCTATACATTTGCAGTCAAATATCCTACAAAATCCAAGTTGCCCTTAAGAAAGATGGATACACCCAAAATGAAGAAAGGTAAGTCTTTCTCAAAGGCAATCATTTTTCACCAGGAGCAGTGTATCCCAGAGCCTGCCTTCTAAAAGTATACTTAGGTAATAAGTATGCCAGGTTTTAGATGCATCTTTCTTTGTTGTTGAGTCTATACTCCAGACTCAGATCCAGAGTTCAACAAAATAGCCCACCAGCCCAGGTACCAGAACATGCAAAGAACTGGAGAAAAATATTCAAAGTATACAGCATTCAGAGGTATGAAAGTATAAGAAAACATGCAACAAAAAGGCAACACCTGACAGAAACCAAAATTTTTGGGCCAACAGTGAGCTGTCTTGAAGAGCCTCCCTCAAAGGGGTAATTTCTGAGCTGTGCTGTGAGGTCTGGAGCTTGCAAAACACAGATACATAAGTAAAATCACCAGTAGCTTGGGACTGGACTTTGCAGCAATGTCTATTACAGTTGTACTTGATGATCTTAAGGGTTTTTTCCAACCTAAATGATTCCATGAATCTATAGGGCAGAAGACAGCAACAGGTTGAGCAGGCAGAGGGGGAGCATGGGTTCTTGGCTTTCCCTGGATGGATTTTCTACCCCACCCACACAGAGGTGCCTGGCTTGGGCCAGGCTCTTGCTGCCATGGGAAGGGGACAGAGAAAGGTCCCAACTAGAAATGGGAGGAGAGTCCCTGGGAGCTCAATGTGCTGCTCGTGATGGAAGTGGACAATGCTTCTTCCACCAGTGGTAGCTGTCACCCTGCATAATTCCCTCCCTTCTTCAGAAGCTACCACAAGCCTGGATGCCCAAAGCACTGGTGTGTGTGAAAGTACATGGACCGTGACCACCTTCCCATACCAATATGTACCACAATATCCCTTGTCAAGAAAATCCATAAACAACACCCAGCTAATGCAGTGATATGCTGACAAGAGTGTCTTTAGCTCATCAGGCTGTAGAAATGACTGGGTAAGAAGTAAGGAGGCTTCAGAGGCAGAGAATGGAAAACAGTCCCACTGTGAACACTGCTGGCATTAACGTGTGCCACTGATTAGTTCATGGGCCACTGATTAGTCCATGGCAGCCGCTTGTTTTCACCTGCAGATGAAAGATGAAAGATGAATGCTCTCTCGAGCTCCCCGAAGATTGCTTATTCCAAATGGCAAAACAAATGATGATTTATTTTTTTTTAGAAGGGGAGAAGAAATTAAAATATACAGAGTTGTGAAGTGAACATGAAAATACTCATTGTGTCAAATAATTAAAGAGCCTGAAACCCTGTCAAGAATAAAGAGGGAATTCAAGCAGGAAAAATTTATACTCAGAATAGTAAACAAAGGCCGTGATTCTAATTTCAGATACGCAGTCACCTACCATCAGGAAACATGGAGGGAAAAAATATCGGCTTTTACACATTTAGCCAGTGAATGGTATAAGCTTCAGAGTGATGTGATTTGAGCTGTAGCTAAACCAAGACAGTGAGACTAGAAAACACTAAAGGCAGTGGGTTAAGGCATTGTCCTTTGAACACAAATGAGTTCAGTTCAGATCTTATAGAGAACAAGGAAAAATTAATTAACTTACGCTTTGTTGGACAACTCACCATTTAATTTAATGTACAGGGCTATAATTACCAGCCTCTGCTCTGGAGAAGATCAGTGGAGGAGCTGACAGGCTTGTGCGAGACATTTTCCATTTATTTAACTGTTGGTATCTGAGCACATTGCAATCTGTCTGTAATGGACTTCTCTGCCCTCGCAGCATTCGTGTGCAGCAGGGAAATGCTTCTGCCACTACCTTCCAGCTGGGACTTGAGGGTTGAGGTCTAGTCCACTGATGGAGTGGGGCATTGCAGGGTCGAATGTCACCATAAGCCTGTCTGTGAGGGTGAAGCTCGGAGTCATGCCAGCTGGAGTACTCATTCAGGAAGAAATCTTAAGTTCTAACCCTCTCTGATGGGGTGGGAGTTCAAACCCATACCCCACTGCTCTGGGTAGCGTGAGAGGGGAGCCTTGTGCCCAGGTCCCTGCTCCCAGGCTTCCCAAACCCAGAGGCAGCTGTCCCACAACACAGCTCTTCTTGCTCTGACTTGTCACCAGCTGGTCAGGAGAGGTCAGAAGAGAGCTCTTTTTCCTCCTGGACCCTCACATCCCAGAGTCATGTGCATAATTAATTACGAAATTAAAAGGTAATCATAGTGGCTGTGCATAAATTAGCAGTCTTTCCTTAATTCTGGCTTTCCCTAGCCTCTGTGTGCCTGATTTTGTAATCCTAGTGATGGTTTCAAATAGGTTTTATGAGTCTAACATGAATATACACTGCTATCTTCATGCCATTTATGGCTTATACGGCCACAAAGGACCATTTTTATTATCTAGTCTGACTCCAACCATCTGCTATAACACAGGAAGGAGAATGCCAATGGTTTCTATATGCATGCCCTAACTTTTAACTAGGAGTCTCCTTTCAGAAAGCCATGGCATTGACACTTTAAAATTTTTGCATCTCTCCCAGGAATTAACACTGCTTTTGAAATCTGGGTTTCCCAGACCATGCTATGAGCAACCTATTAGGCCCACGAATGCTTTTCCTGCATAGGAGATTTGGCAGAAACTGGTTTTAAATGCGTTGTTGCACAGTGCAGGCAACTCATTCACTAGCTTGAAAATGTGTTCATGTCAACCACTTTGCAGAGGAAAACAATATGATCAGCTTGTTAAAAAAAGGGAGCTGCAAAATGAACAATACGGAGAAAGCTGCTTGAAAAGATACTCCTCATATGACTCAGAAAGCAAACACTCGGATGCTCAGTCATAGCTCTGGCACATTGTGCTTCTGTATTTAAGATATGATCTCTCTTTACAGCTTTACCTGTGCTGTTTGTCTCTAGCTAAAATTACATGCAGTCAGCTCCATCTTAAAACCACTGTGTATGAACTAAAAAGCCAAGTACTTGAAAGCGGGGCTGTGTCTGAACATGTTGTCCGCTCTGTTCTGTCCCTTCATCCACTGCTGTAAACTGATACAGAAAAGTAACTCGGAGATTTGGGAGCCTAAGTACCATTTCAAATAGTGACATCTGAGAACAGAGAGAGAAAACAGAGATACTGAGTTGCCTGAGGGGTTTTGGCTGTTGTTTGCTTTTCATCTTTGGAAACAGCATGGTGGCAAACCCATCGCCACGTTCCTTCCTCTCTATTTACAGCAAATAGACTCCGCTATCCACCCCCATCTTTCCTCCAGAGCCTGATTCCATGGAGGGCTGATCATGATTTGCTTTGCACACAGCAAAACAAGTGCTCAGATTGTTAGTCTAATTTCAAAAAAGCTAGTCAAGGATGAGGGATTTCATTTTTATATTGCATGAAGTGTGTTTATAATTAAAACCTATGCAGCTGATTTGTCTTTTTTCAAGTGCTGATTCCAGAGTATTAGCACATACTGTGTTCAAAAAGTGCCAGAAGTAGAAGACACATCAAGACAAGCCAGTGTAACTATCTAGGAACCGCACAGGATGTTAGAGGATGTTTCCAGAAGAAACTCGGGGACTCAGTAGCATAAATCCTATTGCAACTGAGATACCTGTTCCTAAACCACTTAAGTCAGCTTGTAGATCTCCTATTTATAGATTTATGGTCAAAGTAAAGTTTGTTTTCTGCACCTTTTTTAATCTTTTCTGCTCAGAGCAGTACCACAAATAAATATTTAGTGTGCCAGTATGTTGTTAAATTATTCATGCTTTAAACTCATAAATGGGAAAGACAATCTTCCTGACTTTACATGCTCTCCTGAAGAAATGTGTTATTCATTGGTGATTTTATTTTCACATGCATCTTATTTGTCTGTCAGTGCAAAGCAGAGATGGATCATAGGGGGAAAACTGACAAAACATTTTAGAGGTATTTAATTTCACCCTACTTCTTTTCATTATTCACCAAAAAAAGCTGTCAGCTAGACTTACATGAAAATACTTTGGGCAGTTTTAATGCTCACAAAATTGAGAGAGATGATTAAACTGGAGCAAAGCACCACCATTTTTTTCTCGCTAGGGACACGGTGCTAAGGACTGAGAGTCCTGTGGCGAGGTACACTTCTTCTGGGCTGGGTGCTGTCCACACAGCAAATGAACGAGTTGAGCCTGTCCAGTGGAGCTTGCACGTCACGTAAGGTGGGAGTCAGGGAAATGGGGAATCAAGGGACAGTCCCTTGTGAGGGGTGTTAAATTAAATGCGTGTGTCAAATATATAGTGACCTTTCCATGATGGGCTCCGGAGGTCTGACAGGATCTGCTGTCTGCACGCCATGGAAATTAAATGGGATCAATGAGCATGAAAATGATGGTTCATCCCATGCCAGAAGGGCACTGTGATGTTATCTCTAAATTATTCCATTACCAATTAAGTTCTGTTTACAAGTAAAGGGTTCTTGTTTATTCGCTTTTAGCAAATGACTCCTATAATCCAACTTGAATAAGGAAGGCAAATTGGGACCATCATCTCAGAAGCATTAGCAAAATATTCAATCTGTTAATGCTGTCAACAGGATGATAAATGCCAAGAGTCAAACTGAGTTTCTGGCAAAAGAAATGAATAAGAGGTAGTGAAAGGCATCTAGCTATTAAAAAGCAGAAGAAGAAAAGAAGCAGGGCCATTATGGATTGATGACTAAAGCCCTAGACAAAACATGAAATAAGCATTGTGTTTCTTGTTTTAATAAGAAGGAAGATGCAGGATTGCCTGTAAGACCCAGGTGATCAGCAGAAAAGAGCACATCTAGAAGAGTACAGTCATATCCCAGGTAAAAAGCTAAGTCCAGAGATCTCAGTAAACTCAGAGGACTGAAAAATCTCCCACCCAGAATGCTGGAAAAAAACAAGACATAAAATCCAACTGTGATAGCAGGAACTATAAAAAGCTTACTGGATTGGGAATAGTCCCACATGACTGGAAAAATAGCATGGCTGGGGGAGGAGGGGGTTCAGCATGAAAATAGTCACTGTGAGCCAGGGACTTTTCAGATGACATATTTCTAGTAATGGTACAGCAGGACAGGTATTTTTCCACAGGAATCAGCAAAACCCTGTCTTTAATACTTCACTGCCCGACTCCAGTCCCCCGTGACCTGGAACAACGAGCATGGTTTGGAAGAGGTGCTTGAGATTTGCTGTGCAATTCTGAGACAACAAGTTTGATCTCCTCTAAGCCTAAAGCCATTTATGTTACGTTTAACCTGCTTGGTTTAATATATGGAAGAGAGGTGATCATTCTGTATAACGTGTATAATGGTGAAAGGTGTCTGGACTTCATGATCCAGGGCAGAACCAGCCACTTCTTTGTCCCTTATTCATGTCCAAATCTTCCAACTGCCTTGGTCACCCTTCAAGAATAATGTAGTCATCCACATACCTTTAAAAGGTATATGGTCCCTGGGAATATTCTCACCCAAACCCTCCTTAAGCTCTAGGTTGCATTGTCACTGTGAGTTTTCAGGCACAGGAAGCAGTGGTGGGAGCAGACTGGATAAATAAGCTCAAGTGTATATTACAGATGTCTGCACCCAATTGTATTCTTGAGAGGTGTGGGCAGACAAACTCCTGCATTGTCATATGATGAGGGTGGTGAGACTATGGAACAGGTCGCCCAGAGAAGTTGTAGATGCCCCATGACTGGAAGTGTTCAAAGCCAGGTTGGATAGGACTTTAACCAACCCAATCTAGTGAAAGATGTCCCTGCCCATGGTAGGGGGGTTGGAGTAGATGATCTTTAAGGTTCCTTTCAATACAAACAACCCAACCATTCTATGATTCTATGAATGTCATACCTCTGGTAACAAGAGGTTCTGGTGTACCGATATGCCATCAAAACTGCATGATTTATTTGGGATGGTTAGAATAGAACATTTAATAAGTTTGTTACACAGGTATAAGACGTAACTTTGCAGTACAACAGAATCCAGAGCAGGATCCCTTAGAAAATGAGAAAGACTGATGCTTCTGCCCTGTTTCTGGTCTTCTAGCGTATACATGACGTAAGAAAATTTCTTTTTATATTGTGGCTTTTTAGGACAAATCTCTTTCCCTGTGACATCTTTATCTACGTCCCACAAACTGAAATTTTTTGATGCAGGGTAACTGGTTGTTCCAGAGCTCAGTGTGGAAATAAAACACATGGTTGCATTGGTTTTGTTTGCATTAAGAAGTTTCTAGAAATCCTTT
Organism: Pluvialis apricaria; assembly: GCA_017639485.1. Taxonomy (NCBI): domain Eukaryota; kingdom Metazoa; phylum Chordata; class Aves; order Charadriiformes; family Charadriidae; genus Pluvialis; species Pluvialis apricaria. Next base: position 9,030,549 of record CM030008.1, on the reverse strand, counting down.
GTGTCATCCTTGTAAAATAACACTCCATATCTACCAGCCAGGAACATGAGATTCAAGGATATCATTCTCAAAATTTCCTAAAATAACACCCGCCAAGTGGCCCCACAGGCTCTGAGCCACTAATGAGCAAGGCGGTACCAGAGCTAGAACCGGTGTAGACATGTCAGCATCTGAGTTAGTACGTCCTGTGGAAATGCAAGACAGGTTAGATGCACCGTAGCCTGAGCAGCTGGCAGATCACAGCTGGCATCTTCTCACAGTGCTGTCACTGCTGGCCTTTGTCTTCCCTGTACTGTATTCTATCCCATAGTTTGACATGCCATAACTTAAGATATTGAGGCACAAAACTGGCAGTGAACTCACTCTTCCAGTTTTGAAAATGTCCCTGGAATGAAGTACCTGTGTTTCAGGTTGCAAATTCTTGGGGACCAGGACTATCATTCAGTGTTTGCTGAGGAGACCAGCTCCAGTGCAGGTAGGTCCGCACTGGGGAAAGGGATCAGAGGTGGAAAAAAAGGGATCGGAGGCAAAAAGGGCTGGCAAGGGGCCCCTCTTTGGGGGCTTTTGAAGCCGAAGAAAGCGACCAGCTCGTCCTCGTACTCCTGCCGGAACCGGCAGCTTGAGGGAGGGCTGCTGACGCAGCAGGGGAATTTGGAGAAATTTTTCTCCAAAACCAGTAAAATAAATAAGAATTTTATTTTATTTTGACGTGTTTGGACTGAGGGATTTCATTCAGATTAATCTCACAATATTAGCTTCAGAAATAAACGCCTTGTTCCCAAGATCAGGACCCAGGAACTGTGTTAGATAGTTAGAGACAGTGCTTTGCAATACCTCTAACACATCAGGGGGCATCTGAGCTCCTACTTCTGTCAGTGTCCTTTGCATGATCATTTCAGCAGTGACTTAAAAAGCATTCACTGGTAATAAAAAAAAAAACCACCATTATATAAAGACATTCCACCTAGAACACGGGACCCCTGAAAACTCATAACCCTGAATGAAGACCTCAAAAGACCCTGGCACTGAAAACTAATCTTTAGAAGCTGAATGGAGGGATCACCTGGGAAGGTAAGTGCTACCACAGATGTTGCCCTGGGGCACTCCAGTTAGTTTGTTTTCAATATAAACCGTCTTTCCCAGGTGTGCAGAAAATGGTTGTAGTTTAGGATTAAGAAGGGTGCACTGAGCTCACCTTTGATGAAGATGGATTAGAAATACCCATTCTAGCCAGCAGTAAATGCTTTTCCTATCAGTTCACTCTGGATTAAAATTTTAAATGCAGGTCTCAGGCAGCAAGGGAGACACGTAAAAACAAAATGGGGTTAATAGATTGTACCCTTAAATTTTATCCATGGATCAAGAATTGAGCCAGACCACCAGGCCTGGAAGAAGAAGTAGAAAAAAGGTTTTTTAGTATATATGGATTTTGCTTGAAAACCTATATTGGTAGTAGTGAAAAATACAGGGAAAACAACAGTCTTATGTGAATTTTATGATACTTCATATTGTGGAACAAGGATGGGCCCAGTGGAACGGGGGTACTGAAGGAAAACTAGCTTGTATTTTTCTCTGGTGCAAGAGAACAATGGCCATTGGGGCATGATATCTAATGACTTATGGAGATAAAAGTTGTATCAAATTTAAAGGTGCAAGCTCTTACCATGTAGGGGCTGACATTGACATCTCTGAACGCTTCAAATGGGAATATACGTAACCACTCACAGAAACAGAGCTGATAAGAGTCAACTATCTTCCAGCCTCTACCTACTTTTTACCATCCCTCCTTGTTTCTCCACCCCCTTCCTTGGGGAATTTGAAGGAGCTGTCTCCATGAAACCAGTGGTTAGAGCCAGCAAAAAACCAGACTGGCAGTGCAGCATTTGCAGCTTTCAAAGAGAACAAAAAAATTCTACCTGATTCTAGACTGCTCGTGCCCCACGTTGGGCGCCAATAAATCTGTGGTGGTTTAGGCCAAATCGGCCACTGGGGACATAGGGGACCCCAGATGGGACCGACAGATGCTCCCCTTAACCCCTCTTCAGAGAGAGAGGTAGAGGAGGAAAAAGAGACTTACAAGTTTAGAAGGATCTAAACTACTTTAATGAAATATTAATAATAAAATAAAAGGAAATAATATACAAAACCGTATCAAGCTCCCAGGATGACAATCACAACACCGGCTGGGACTGGGGCAGTCCCAGGCTGGACTCGGTGATGGACGGGAACTGGATTCTGGCTCTGAATTCAGGATCGGGTCCAAAGGCAGACGAACAGACAGAGTCCTCCTCAGACGTCGGCCATTGAAGGAAGAAGGGAAAAAGAAGGGGAAAAAAGAAGGGGCTGACCCTTTGCTCAGTCAGCTTTTATACTGAGCATGAGGCAGATGGGATGGAATACGCTGTTGGTCAGTTTTGGGTCACCTGCCCTGTCTGCTCCTCCCTGCAGGTGGGACCCCATTATGCTTTTCCACTTCCGACCCTTCAATGGGGCAAATAACAAAGTTGGTTGGCCTTGGGTGTTAGAACAATAAGTATAAGCAAAAGTCTCCCTGCATACTATGTCTGGACATCAGCTATAAACATTGGTCTTATCACTCTGAGAGAGTGAACACTGTCTGCCCAATATGCTGTTAATTTCAGTAGTTAGAAGAGGCCCAGCTAAGAAGCGAAGTGACTGAACAAAATTGGTCCTGTTTTACCTCAAACCAGGACAAAGCACAAAACAGAGCAGATGATAGATAGATAAAAATAAAGCTGAAGTTAAATATGGAAATGGCAGGAGATTTTGCTGACTTAAAAGGGAATATTTAAGAATATTTTTGGCACAGCAAATGGACACAGAATTTTAGAAAGGTGATTTGGGGAAAATTGGAAAGAATATGAAGTTTGATGGTTACCCCACTTTCTAAAACTTGCACATCAGCTTCCAGTAATCAATTGAACCCTGCAAACGTGACACGACCTGTGCATGGGCATGGCTCCAGCAGAGCTGCCTGCCCTGAGCCTGCCTGTTTGGCTCAAGCACTGCAAAGAGTCCCCTGAACCCAGCTCAGCCTTGGTTGTGGCTGGGACAGCAAGTGCTGTATGTGGCATTGCTAACAGTAAAATGTATTTTAAGATGCCATTTGAAGGCTACTCTGTCTGCTTGTAGAGATAAGTCAGATTTTGGCGGCTAACAAACCTCCAAGGCAACTTACTGTAGTCAGAGTGTGCCTGGGGAACTCGGTTTCCAGCAAAGATATGGCTCTGCCTCATGTTTTCAATGGTCTAACATATACAAGGATAACTCGGGGCAGGCACTCTGACGAAAGCTTGTATTGCCATGCTGGCTCCCAGGTGGTCAATTTGAGCCTGTATTTCGGAAAACTCTACTAAAATGATGTTTTCCTACTGTCCTGAGAACCTCCTGCATTTATCAAACTTGAACGATCCCAAGCTCTTTGGCTGTTCGGATACACAGCTGTGCAGAAACACAACCCATGAAATACTGCCCCAGCCCAGTGAAAAACTCCGTGCTCCCAGTGGGAGACAAGTGTAATACTAAAACCAGTAACAATGTCAACTTTGCTGGCATTGGCCTCTCCTTTGAGAATTGCCACACATTCTGCACACTTCTGTTAATTATACATAATGCTTTTAAGACTTAAAAAGCATTGGACACTGTTTGCTGGTTTAGATGGATTAGCTGAGTCAAGAAAGTGCTAAATGAGTTTCCTGTATCACACAACAGCATGGGGATGATCTCCTGAATAAAACCTGAAAATCCTGACTCCCAGACTTTTGTGACAGCCAATGGATTGTTTCTGTGGTTTGCTAGAAAGTTGTATACAGTTCTGCAGAGTGGACAACTTAGCATTTATATGGCCAGCACATACAAACAAGATGAAAACAGCATCAGAACCAAGCAGTTTAAATATTCTGCAGTCATCCCATTGCTTTCTGCTCATTCACATTGCCCAACAGGGCTTTTCTTAAGCAGCCTTTTGGAGATAGCACTGCCTTCATCCCTTGCCAACGAGATCACAGAGAAATGTTCAGCACAAGTCAGCTACAACTGTAAAATAGTGTTTGTGTGTTAACTTGCTTCTTTGTTGAGCATTTATACCAAAGCCAGCTGTCAGCCTAGAGTTAATACTTCATGATCTGTCAGTAAGCAGTCCGGTCATGTCTCCAGTAGAGTATTTTGCTATTAAACCCAAAAGCAATATGAAAAGTTGAGTGTAGAGAGGGGGAAAGTCGTTCTCCTGTCTGCAGGAAGCCAAAGCATTTGTGTTCCTGAAGAGGACAGCAATTCAAAAAGCTGCAAAGTCATGAGGAAAAACATGCATATGTTCTTCAGATAAATACAAGTGTTAGAACATTTTAGGGGAGGAGTAGAATTGCCCAGGGCTCCCTGGCATTGCAATCTGTCAAGGAAAAGCTTTATCAATAATTTATTAAGAGAGGAATAGTTAGCAAGACAGTACTGCACACCTGGTGGGAATAAATGTACTGCAGTGAGAGGACCCAGAGTGTATGCATGGCTGCTCGGGGGATGAATTTGATCAAAGGCTGTGGCATTTCCCTGGCTGAAGTGAAAGGAGAGCTTTAGAAGAGTGTGCTGTGGATTAGGTGGGGATGGTTTCACACTGCTCTGCTTATGCTGCGCTGGGCAGGAGAGATCCTTTCTCCGCTCTCCCTTATCGTTAGCTCACGGTTTGGAGGCCAGGGTGCAGCATTGGAGGGGGTTTCTGCACCACCACTTTTCCTGAAAATGTGGACAAACTGAGATCAGAGTGGCCATGTTTTGTTTCGTAATTCGTAATCAGGGGCTGGGCAAACTTCACTCCCTAGTTTCGGGGCACATCATTGATACTAAGTTCTTGACTGCTCCATACAGCAGCTCTATGAAGGGCAGTAATGCCCTGTCCCTATTAGAGGATGAAGAAGCCCCAGGTCTTCACAGTGGCAGATTTGAGGGGGTCACTTGTATCCCTGTGTTAGAGCCCTGAGCCTCATCTCTGCTGCAAGGACATCAACACTTGTACGAAGTCAGCAAAGAGCCGCTTCCATTCCCCTCAGCAGTGATCACAGAGCCTGGCATTTTGCCTGTGCTCTGAGTGCAAAGAATGAAAAAAAAAAAGGTCATTGTTTCAGTTTCTGACAATGATGATTTGGCACTTTGGTGGAAGGCTGATGTCCTGCTCTACCACAGGCTTCCTATGTGCCCTTGGCATGTTCCCCATGCCATTGGGGAGCCGCTCCAGCCAACAGATACTGTGTGTGAATGTCTGCTGACTAAAGGGAAAGGGAAAGGGAAAGAGAAAGGGAGAGGGAGAGGGAGAGGGAGAGGAAGAGGGAGAGGGAGAGGGAGAGGGAGAGGGAGAGGGAGAGGGAGAGGGAGAGGGGAGAGGGAGAGGGAGAGGGAGAGGGAGAGGGAGAGGGAGAGGGAGAGGGAGAGGGAGAGGGAGAGGGAAAGGGAAAGGGAAAGGGAAAGGGAAAGGGAAAGGGAAAGGGAAAGGGAAAGGGAAAGGGAAAGGGAAAGGGAAAGGGAAAGGGAAAGGGAAAGGGAAAGGGAAAGGGAAAGGGAAAGGGAAAGGGAAAGGGAAAGGGAAAGGGAAAGGGAAAGGGAAAGGGAAAGGGAAGGCAAGATTTTATCTGGGGAAAGAAAAAATGAGTCACCAAAATCAAAGAGTCAAAACCACCATCTCCCCCTCCCGCTGCAGAGATCGGCCCTGATGGGGGCACGTAAGAGCTGCATCAGGGCAGGAAGCTGCCGGTGGCTCCCAAGTTCTTGCTTGGTGCTACACACAGGGTTTTGTGCTGAACACAGTGAAGTGGCACCACAATAAAAATTTATCAATCAGCTTAAATGGCTGTTATCTTTCCTATAACCTGCTATCTCAGTAATTGCTACCAGCTAGCAGGACTCTCTCCTATGGGAAGTGATTTCAATGTTTTGACTTGGGAAGGGCAGTGGAGATGTCAATGCTGTAGATAGGGAGACATGAGAATTTGGAGAGGCTGGAGTGGGTTGACATGGCCAAAGAGAGGCATTCACATGAGTAATGTGGGGTCCTAAATGGTCCTCCATGGGATGGAAGGAGGAACTTCACAAAGTGCTGAAATAGACTCAGTGTTGGGGGACAGGGAAGGGCAGAGGATCAGATTTCAGGAAAGAAATAAGGAAACAGCAAGAAGACAGCAAGGACTGCAGGCATTCAAGGACAGCAGCAGCTAGTTTTGACCAGATCAGGTCTATCAGTTCAGGAAGACTCTGAAATTGGATCAGGTCATATAAAGCCATCCCCTTCTTCCAAGCATGAAATGGAAATTCTGCATTTGCATTGCCATGAAATTTGCATTTAGCTTTGTCTGCTTAGAAGGATAGGTGTTCGTTACTAAGCTTCAAATGTCATACTCCTTTGGAGATAAACACTGAATAACTCTGTGGGAACTGCAGCTCATAACTTCCCTCTTTTGTGGCAGAATCAAAGAAGTAACTGACCTGAGTAGGTGTTAAGACTCTCACTGTATGTGTCCTTTTCAACAGGAATGTAAAATGTTCAGTGTTTCCTGGGATCTGGTCTGAAACCCAGCTTTGAGCAGACTGCAGAAATGTCGTTTGATAGTGACCCAGAGGAGTTTACATCCCAGGGAAGAAATGAAATGCCGCAGGAAGGAAGCAGCGCTATGTTTCCATCCTCATCTTCGTGAATGCAGAGATCTGTGTCCCAATCATATAACTCAGACAAGCAATAATAAATCAGCATGTTACTCATTTAGGAATTTATTATTTAAAAGCATTGGCTACCTGGTGAAAGGAACAACCATCTCCTAGTTGAGATGAAGATCTCTGTGACCTTCTATTCAGACTCAAGCAGTGGATTGGGTTATTATAAAGATGCTGTAAGCTCAAGATACACAATAGTTCTATGTTGCCTTTGCTTTGCTTGCAGTGCCCTGCAGCTGGGCCAAAAAGGATGCAAAAGACTAGCACAAATCAAATACCTCCACTCAGCACACTAAAGAAAGCCACTGAAGCAAGTAATTTTCAGAGATATGAGAAGACACAGGTATGATGGGAAGGGCCACAATGCTAAGCCCTGATAACTGATCAGGAGATGCATGTTGTCGGAGCTCCATATGTTGCTACTGCAGGATTTTTGCTTCAACATAGAAATTGGACAAATTGATATTGTCATCAGTAAGATACTGAGGAAAAGTAGAGTGGCACCCTTTAAGAATCCGGGTCTCAGTTCATACCCTCCAACAGTTCAGTCATGTTGAAATAAGCTGTATCACCAGAATGGCAGTGTAATTGCAGGTGAACTAGGGCCTTTCGCTTGGACACCAGGTTCAAGTTAAAATCAGCCTCATCACATTGACCAGAGAAGTAACCATGCTGGCAAAAATTTATTGTGTAGAAGCCTCTATGTCAATGAACAGAACTCTTCACTGCAGAAGTTGTCTTCTCTTTTTTGGGTAATGACTATCATGGCAAAGGAACTCTGTCTTTTTTCTTTTGACTTTACATCTTCACATTTTAATGGAAATAAATTCAGATACATGTTTCAAAAGCCCTCTCTAAGTCTTCAAGACTTCCATACAAATGACTTTTGTTTGTACAAACTCTCAGGTTATCAGTTCAAAACAAGGACAATATTTGCAAGTGTTCAATGGCATAGTAAGAAATGATTGTTCATTTCCAGCAGCTGCCGTCTTCTGTTTCTCAAGTAATGCTCCTCTCTCTCTAAGTGCTGTCTCCAGATAAGCACCAAGACATATTCATGTCCTTCCAAATGAAGGTTGTGCCACTATTGACAGCACCATTTAGGAGAATCACTGGAAATAAGGCTTGACCTATTCAGTCTCTGTACCCTTAATGTCATAGCCTTACAAAAGAAAAGCTTCCCAGTTGTTTTTGCATCTATGGCACTGTCCAAAGATCCCAATTAAGAACCAAGGTAGCACTAGAGTATTTACACAGTGTTTGTCAGACATCTAGGTTTCATCCAGCTGGTCTGGGCTTCAGGATGTTTTTGCCCAGCTGAGCATGCAACCCAGGCCATTAAAGGTTCAGATATGGTGGTGGCATTCAAAGTGTTTGGATCCATTGCCAAGTTCAGGAAGTCACGCTGTGTCCCCAGATACTTGTGGAGCAAATTGTGATGGAGAGCTCTGGGGAATATCTCTTTACCATAGCCTGGCTGAGAACTTGACTTTCAATAATGAAATCAGCAGGGCTAGCAAAAACAAACCTCGTGCTTCTGGGATGGGGTTCAGACGGATCTGGGAGCTCTTCTCTACGTGTCACAGAAGGGTCAGTCCTATTTCCATAAGATGATAATCTTTTTAACTATGAAAATCTTGAGATACGTCTGTAAATATGCTCTGAGACACTGTGTACAACTAATATAAATCAAAGTCAGGAACCTGGCTTTGACCATCTTTAGTAGCTCCTTGTGGAGACAGAAATCTGAAGCCCAGCTGCTGGGGGGTGTTTGGGGAGGATTTGAGTGGTAGCCCGCTGATTCCAGCTCACAGAAGAAGTCTCAGTGTCTACTTCTGTAAGTGAGATTTATAGATTTACTAAAGGCTGAAATAATTCAGATATTACTTGCTTACAAATACTGCAGTACTATGCGGGGACCTGCTAATTAGATTTTGAAATTTTTTGGCATTGTTTTTTTACTAAGATGGATGCATCTAGGAGAGGTCTGTTATTAGATTGAGGAAGAAAGTAATCTTTAATTTGCAGGTATCTGTCAAGAGGCTATTTGGAACACTAAATTATCCCTGTAGATCTCTAAATGAAATTGTATTGCCCTTTCATATTACATTATTCAGATAACTGATAACTTTACTCTGTTGAACTGCAAAGATAAATGCTGTATCCACATTAATACATACTCTAAGCCAAAAGCCACCCCTGTGTGGCCAGACACAATCCTGGTGTAAAAGGTGGAGATCTGTTGAATTCTAATCACCAGGGCTGCATTTCTGACCCAGGGAGTCATGAAGATTTAGTGAGTTATGGCAGCAAGTTGTTTGTAAGCCTCAGCTATTGGATTAAAGACCAGAGGTCTTCCTAAAATTGATGGAGTGTGAAGTCTCTTAGTAATCGTAAAGGCAGCGCTCGACCCACAGTTTACTTTCAGTACTTTGCACACTTCCTCTTCCCCACAACAGACACATAAAACAGAGCATCTCTTACAGCTGCATACCTGCCTTTATGCCTCAATGATGCGTTACCTTCTCCCAGTGAAACCCAACTCTTTTGGGCATATCCTTGGAGAGCAGGATGCTCATGGATGTACTCCCTACTGGATGACATGCTTTCAGGGCTGCTGAGAAAAGTGCTCAGCTTATTCCAAAAGGTATCACACCCAAGACTCAGTCACCCGGTGTTCAAACACTGTCAAAACAGCCACAAAAAAAAAAAAAAATCAGCAGAGGGCAGTGAATAACAATTCATGTGGAGATTAGTTCTTTATGTTCACCCGTGACATTGCTCATTCCCCCTTAACATAGAGGAGCTCAGGGCCAGAAGGGATCCCTCAGATCATTGCGCATAGCCCCTGCTGTTGCAGGCAGCCAAGTTATGTACTATCTTCAAAACAGTTTAGTCTTATACCCCATCCAGAAACTGTTCCAGAGCCTCAGTCTTTTGATGGTTAGAAATTTCTAGCTCAAGACTATCCCTAGCTAGTCTGTGTGAGTCTGTTCTTTCACCTGCATTAATCTTGTCTTCTCTGGTGCTGAATACCCATCCTATATATTTGCTCATCCTCACATATTTGCTAACAGTAGTGATACATTTGCTCATCCTTCTTTTGTTAAGAGTTATACTCTCCTAGTCTTTTTTCTGTAAAAGACACTTGCTTGTTTCTATCCACTCTACATTTCTGCTCCTGTCAACTTCTGATTAATCTCATTTGAATGTAGATGACCATAATTTTACATTTACATTTTATATAGGAAAATGTTACAATTCCCGATGCCTGACTGGTGCCTTACACAGTGATGTCACGATTTACCTACCACTACTGCACTACTGGATGCACTTCTCCCAGTGCAGCCTACCATGGTATTTGCCCTTTCATAGCCATGCCACATCCGTGGCTCATAGCCATCTTGTGAAGGAAGGTATTTCTCTTCCTGTACCATTTCTCCTTTATTGTCTATTGCATGATCTTTCAAGGATTCTTGAGAAAGATTTTCAGTAACTTCTCTGTGCAACTACTAAAGCCTCATTTTCAGTCACTTCCTTATTCACTGTACAGTTCTTGCACTTATGTTCTTGATTCTCATATTTTCTGATTTTACTGATAGTTTCTCATGTGGCACTGTCTCAATTTTTTTTAATTGTTTTTATACAAGGGAAATCCCATGGATATAATCTTTTTATCAAAGGAAGGTATCAGGCAGCACAACATGCTCTCCCTTTGATAAACCTGTGCTGTTTTTTAGTCTGCTTTCTGCTCACATCCATGTCTTTGGTTGCTCCTTGCATTCACACTGATTCCAAAACATTTGGTGCAATTACAACCATGTTATTACTGTTTAGTTGTCTCTATCCCTTTCACTGCTTTATTTCTCACCAACAGCCCTGTATTCTCCAACAGTCATAACATAAATTTATAGAATTGCTACCGTGAACACAATTTCACCCTCCTGGCTTTTGGTATTGCAGGACAGTGATTCTCCAGTCTCCTCAAGCAGAGCACATTAATCTGTGTGTGTTCACTATTCCGTCACATTTAGCAATGTATTTTTCTATACGTGCATTCTCACTGGCCAGCACACCTTTAGTTCCAGGTCCAGCCTCATCCCCTGTAGTGAAGGTCAATACCAGGTAAACAGTTAGGTTTTGACCTATATTTGCTTTATCCTTAAAGGTTATAAAAACCTTCTTCTTTCCTTGTTCATCCACGAAGCCTGAGATCAAAGGGCAAGTCTAGTGGTCATTACAGCACAGGCAAAAGAGAAGGGAAGATGGCCAAAAAGTGTTAGTAAGGCAGAGCTGCACTTAAGTGTAATCCTCCCTTGCTGTGAACTGTCCTGTTTTACGGATGAAGGATGATCTGGCCACGTAGGATTTCATTACCTTTTCTTTGATATATCAGCACATTCAATATTACAGCCCTCCCACCTGTCTTCTTTAGTTTATTGTCTGCCATTACTTTACAGTGCTAAGCGAAGTCTAAACTGAGCTCCTCGCAGCAGATACCTGCCATTTTAGAGGTCCATAAAGTGCTGTGCCTATGAGGCTGTCTGAGTAAACTGTAAGAATGCAATAAAGATGACTGGAGTGCAATTACAGTTGCTAACTTGGCTTTGAAAAAGGCATCTTAAGTCAAGATCATCCAACAAATAAACAAAGGATAGGCTGCAACTAGGAAAGCTTTGGCTCCTCTGCTAACCCTGCCGTGGCTCTGTGACCTCGGGTCACTGCTTTGCCTCTCCAGGCATCCCTTTCCTCTCCCACCTTTTGTTCACTTGTCTGTTTAGACTGCTGGATCTCTGGGGACAGAAGTGGATATTTCTTTCATTTCTTTTTGGTGCCTGATGCTTCTCACAACACAAAAAATATACCAACCCTCTCCGGTTTTGTTTTTGTATTAACCCTCCACCCCCACCTGAAAGCTGAGCTATTCTTTTCCTGCCCCAAGTGTTGTCATGAGCAGATGCACCACTTGGGAGTGTGGGCTTTCCTCTCTGTGCACAGCATGCGTACACACATGGGAGCAGGGCTGCAAAGGAGAAGCAGGGCTGGCTTCTTCACAAGCCACAGCTGGAACTTTACTTGCAGTAAACCTCAGGGGAGCAAGAACATCTTTTTCTCTATTATTTCTTTCTGCATCATGCCAGAGGACTTACAGTAGAGTAGGTTTTTCTCACTTTCACGAGGAATGGGTATTCATATCTTCTCTCTAAATTACTTAAGCCCCCTCTGCCTGATACCAACTTTTCTTGACTGCTGCTGCTGCCCTCTCCCATATTGTCTGTCTTTGCCAATGAACATCACGATGTGCTGCACATGCCCCAGGTGCTGGGAAGGTGTACCCATGCTGCTAGTCCTTAGTCCATCTTCTAGCAGCCATTGGTGCCCTGTAAGATATTAGAAAGCCCTTCACAAAACTATTATTAAAAATAAAGCTCAAATGCACTTTTTTTCCCCCCATACATGGAAATGATCATGACTCAGCATGAGACAAACGAGTGAAATAAGTAATCACTGCACACTGGCCTTATTTTTATTTAGTTACTTATAAAAAGCATTATACCATTAGCTCAGAAGGTGATATCTGAGGGATTTTTTTCTTCCAGAAGTTTTCAAATTCTCAGATTAAAAGCAGAATCAAGATGTTTTAATCTATGCCATCCTACCCATGACTGTGGCCTTAGCTCCCCAACAGCACATCTTCATATCTGAGACATGTATTTGCTCTCCTGTCTTCTCTCTGCAGAGTAAGCCACCTCACTGCACTCTCTACTTTCCTCCGGAGAAAGTCACGAACAAGTGTGAAGAGACAGATGACCACGGAAAACAGGAACAGCCCTGATGGGTTGGCTCAAGTCTAGCTCGGCCAAAGTCCTCAAATGCACTGAATGCTGGGATTCTCTACCCATTGCTGAATTATGTTAAATGATCCCTATCTGCTTTGAGCAGGTCTGCCCAATGCAATGAGTTCAGTGCTGGTGATAACATAACATTTTCACCACTGCTAAAGCACATTTTCAGATACAGCAGGGTGTGGAGATTGCATTTTCAAAGGCAGAAAGTTTCCCTTCTTCGTAGTATTGCTTTTCAATAGATTACTGAGAACTCACTGCTGTTAAACTTCTGGGGCTGATTTCTGCCATAGATGTGTGAGATTTGCTTCTTCAAGAGTCGTTAGCAAGGTTTGAACCCCTGACCTATGGAGCTGAACACAGTTCTACACCTCTCAAACTCAAAGCTGAACTTCACCGGCTGCATTAGACTCTTATCTTCTTAGACAACAGGGATGCATGACGTACACTTTGAAGGCACCTGCAAGTTCTCCTGAAGCCAACCATCTGAGGGCAAGGACTTGGCCTCTCGGTATTTTGTGGATTTCCTTGTTCAGACCAGTCAATTAAAACACACTGACATTTGCTACAATATTCCCTTTCCAGCTGTCTTTTAGGGTTTTTCAACAGGCTTTGGTGCCCAGCAGGAGCTATAACTGGAGCAAGTCTCTGACATTTTAAATTCAAGCAGCCGTGAGACTTGCTGGAGCAACCCTTCTGAACTCAGTCACGTAACACTCCCCTCATCCACCTGTCTGAGTGGGTCTGACTTGAGTGAATGTTTGTGCTGACAGAATAAGTTTTCTCTGGTAAATTTTTGACTCGTCTAGTATTTATTAAGGAAGGTTGAACTGAAGATAAACCCAGCATAAAATCTTTCCCATATGCATAGGCCAAAAGAGAGACAGAAAATAATTAAAAAGAAAAGAAAGAGAGAGCCATGAACTTTGTGACTTAGACCAAGTCCAGTAGGAATATGACAGAGGGCAAATATATTTTGAGCTATGAATGTATCAGACTGGGCTGTAGAGTGCCACCAGAACACTGCTGGTTTCTACCAGGTCAGCAACACCCACTAGCAATTTCTTCAGTTCAGGCTTCCAGAAGCATTAAAACACTGAACTTGGAGGATGCGCTGGAAGGAGGAAGAGAAGTGGAAATAGCAAAACACCACCATGTTTCTGTGCCTGCCTGGCTGGGGTGATGGTCCCAAACTAGGTGGACCCCCACTGAATGCTCTCACAACAGTAGAAATTTGCCCACTTAATGGTACACTTCCCAAATGGTCACTACGGTTCTCTTCAGGGCATTTCAATGTTCAGTCATGTATCAACTTGCTTTTACCTTCTCTCATAGCTGATCTGACTCAAAAGGATGTGTTGCTGTCAAGAAGGTTTGCCTTCTGGATAGAGACGCAAACATGCAGCCTGTGGAGGCAAGGGATGGGGTGGGGGGTGGAATAGGGGCTCTACCTCACCTCCCGTTCCTCCTGATGCTGCCAGGTTCGTTGTCCTTTTGCCTTGTTATTCTTGTTTCTGTAGCTGGGTATTTCACATAAGTAGGAAAGGTGCCGATATAAGCTAAGCTCACTGGGTCTGGCTCCAGAAGACTTGAAGCGTCTGTCCTCTGCCTCCCTGTGCTGTTGCTCTCTCGAGACACCAAGTGAGTGTTCGAGACTCTTCCCAAGCTTACAAAGTGCTGCCACTTGTGCCTCAATCTCTCCTCATTGCATCAAAAGGAGCAAAGCAGTACTTTCATCCTCTGTATCACAGCAGTGCCATCACTTCTGGCACAGAGCAGAAAATTTCGGTGTTGAGCTGAACACAGAAAAAAGCAGAGCTGATTGATTGCAAAATGTTCAGCAAGATATGCTTTGTTAAGTAATGACAAACCAACAAGAACCTTTGCTCTTTTTTTGTATTTTTTTTTGTCCCCAAGACCAGGTCATTTTTGTTGGAGAGGACGAGAAACCAAATTCCCCAATCAGTAGCTGAGTAGAGAAAGGCAAAAACCACTCCATTCCAATACGTGCTCATGCGCAGTTGTTTACTCAGAGTGGTATCAGACATGAAGGGGAGGTTGAAAGAGCCCCTTCCTTACTAACAAGCAGAGCGTCCGCAGGGCATGCAGGAGGGTAGCTCGACTACTGAGCTATTGACTCTCCCAAGTCTCATCTGTTACTCAACTCCCTTCCTCTTTTCTCAGGAAAAATAAATAAGTAAACACAAACATTTTGACAGGTCTCCAATGCATATGGGTTTGGCACAAAGAACTCCTTGAAGCTCCAACATTTTTCACAAGACAGGAAAATGGATTCACACTCACTTTTGGTGACAACAAACCGTTTTCTGCTCTGAGCAGTTTGCATTCAAAACTACCTCTTAACATCCATCCTTCAGCCAGCTCCTGAAAGATGTGCCCCTTCAAATGCGCGTCTGTTGGGTTTCTGCTTAGCCCTCAAAGGCTAATCTACCTCATGAGAATCTAGTTGCTTAGGGTGTTGGTAAGTAAGGGCCACAGTCTGTTAATCCCCAAATAAAAGGCATTCTATTCAACATGAAATACCCTTCTTATCATTCCTTTTAATCATTTGAATGGGCTTGATGATAAGAGGTAGACATATTCTCAAACATCCAGGAATTATTAATCCTGTTTGTTTATGCAGGGAAAATTGATAGATTCTTGTAATATAAAACAAGGACAATTAAAAAGTAATTTTACACAAATGCTTTATTAGTTAAATGCTTGCTTCTGTTTCACATGATTAAAGAGGATGGCGGGATCTTCAGAATGAAAAGTATTTTTCAAAACTAAAAATTTCTTCCCACATCCTCCTGTCTGTTTTCTTTCACACACAGGAATTGTTCACAACAGACAGCTTTGTAGCAATTTTAATGACTTTTATTAAGCCTCTGAACAAGGGGAGGAAAAACTTACCCACAGGGAAAGCTGGCGAGTACAAAAATAACAGAGGGCCAGAGAGATTTCACCCAGTTGAAACATTTCTTTATAAGGCCACTGAACTTTTTCAAACAGTAATCTACTGCTTTGAAACAGAGAAACACACCACCACTGCACAGCCAGGGACACTGCCGCGGGAGCAGGTGTGTTGTCACAGTCTGCAGTCTCCGGCATAAGGATGATCGTCCCTTATGGGGCCAGCACTCCTAAAAAAGTATTATCATATGCTTTATTAGAGCATGTTCATATGCGGAGGCTGTTGCCTGGAACAATGAGGTCCTTCTTATGCCTTACAAAATATCTGACATCCTCATGAGGATGGCTTAGATGAGCAAAGATGCCTCAGATGACAACAGATGCCCCCTCAGGATCGGTCATAAATAAGAGCAACCCTACTGCTGCTGCCAGTTGTGTCTTGTGGATCCATATGAATGTGGCAGGAATTGGATATTGCCAATTATCATTTTTCCCTCAGCCATGTTTGTAGCTACCATGAGGAAAGGGCAGCCAAAATGAGTCATGTTTTCATGAAGAATTTACCATCAGGGAAGACTCTTCAGTGCTTTCAGAAAAGGGCAAAACAAAGAAAGGAGAGGAGAAAAGCTTCAACTATGCGTCAGCTTGAAGCAGCTGAGAACTTCACCAGCCCCACGGTGTTGGATCCACTTTTGCTGACTGCCACTAGTAATAATTCTTTTTCTTCTGAGGTTGAATTGCTCTCCTTCAGTAAAATTACTTCCTACAGTGAGAGTTACAACAGGGGGGCCAGAGAGATCCAAGTTTTGCAGAACATCTCTATTCATCTCACACCTAAGTGCTAAGGCTTGTCTTGCACCAAACTGGCACAAGCCACAGTGACCCATGGAGGTTTAACCAAGACTGTGACACACTCCTGCCTTATCTGCAGTCTGAAGACACTAAAGGGCCCCAAGCTGAGATTCTCCAGTACCTGCTGCTGTGATTTTCATCACTCTGAATGGGTGCGAAGTGCACCCATACTGACTGATGAGTGTGCAAAGAGCACAAGAGAATCAAGGCACTGCTTTCTCTCCTTCAATCAAATGGTTCTGGCTCATTCAGGCACACAGATACCCTCCAACCTTGACCCTAGGAGACATTTTCAACTGGGCCAAGCAAATAAAAACTGTAAATACTCTCAGCACTCATCTGTGTGCTGCCTTCCCTTCTCAGAGGAACCAGGGTCTACACATGGGGCGGGACCAGGGGGAACAAGACTTAGGCAGCGTAGGACAGTTGCACCAATTCTTGTAAACCCAGTGTTTGAAGTGAGAGGAAAAGGCTGTGCAGATGATCATCCCCAAAATGGTATGAACATGGCCTCAAGTGTAGATTTAAATACAGATTAAGCCTTGCAGAATGAGGCGTGCAAGTCACAGCAACCAGCGGGAGAACCATTTTCATCAGCGAGGGCTGAACTCATGGAAAAGGATAACCCTTCACCCTCCATCTGTCTATCTACAGCGTCTGATGAGTCCTCATTTTCCAATCTCCCAATAAAATTATTACGCAGTTTAAACATTCATTTAAAGTAATTCATTTCTAGATGATTTCAGAGTGTTAAATTCTGCTTGATTACCATTTCCCTTATTACTTCCATCATTATAGCTGCAGCACCAATTTTATCTGTTTTAGGTAGGTGAAAGACAAAAAGAGACATATAAATCTTCTAGTGATCCCCTGTAGCTAGCAACCTTTTTGTTTGGAAAGGCAGATAGATGCGGGTATATTTACCGTTCTCCAAATATGACCAAGTAGTATTTGAAAATTAGATCTCAGCTGTTTCTGTTTGTTCTAAGTATTTAATTAAGCTGCCAGATAAATATTTTTCAGCATTAAAAATATACTGTATTTCTACTTAATGGCATTAATATAAATTAATGTGTTTAAATTATCTTCGACTTTTAAATGGAGTTTGTAATATATTTTTAGGCAGATATGCAACGCAAATATAAATTCTTGCTTGCTACTTTAATTTCACTGAGCACTAAGATAAGAATTTCTGGCATAATATAACATAGGAAATTCAGTCATGATTTATGAAAAGCCTCATTTAACATTAATAGAGCTACAGGGACCATTCGCCCCTGGTCAGTGCTGCATTCTTAAGGCAGAGCACAAAAATGTGCCTTAAAATGTGCTTTGCAATGCCACAAGAGTAAAGAGAGAGAAGTGGGATTTCAGCTTTACTGCTCAACCTTAACTGCAAAATAGTTGTTGGAGTAACAGAACCAAAATGCATTGAGTGGCCTCAGGTAGAACAGTCCAGCACCCAAGGAAATGCACATGAAATTATGCCACCCTTGCTCCTGGGGGTCTCCAGTTCACAGCACATGCCCTGGAAGAGTATAAAAAGGGCTGTAAAAGTGGTAAACAGGCAGATGGCAGAAGAGATCCCGTGGCCCCAGGAGGAAGGGTGCAGGAAAGTTTGCAAAGCAGAGAGCGCAGGGTGCACTGTCCCCTTCCTCTCTGAATGAGCTACATCAAAAGTCTGCCCAGATGTAGCGAGAAGGAAATAACATAACTGTGGTGAGCTCAGAAAAGGATTTTGTCCTAGAGAACTGCTAAAAAGCCATACACTTAACCTGCTAATAAAGTAAAATTGTATCAATACATAAAATACATACTCTTTCCCCACTTCTATTGTGAATGTGGGCTGGAGAAATTTGATAATTTTGAGAGAAAAGTGTCTAAAAACCCCAAAGCTTAACCTCTTCAACTCCTCAATTTAGCCTCCATGCTTTTCACTGACATACTGGCAGTCAGAGGAAAAATGTGTCTTTGGATGAGATTTCCAAAGGGAAAGAATGATCAGAACAGGAAGAAAAAGCCCACAGCAGATCATTTTTAGTGCTCTCTGAACCAAACAAGATTCTTGGTTGGTCAAGGTCGGGGAAACCATGCCCAAAACCTGAGCTGGGAGCCTCTCAGGGTAATGTCCTCTTCAATGCACTGAGTCCTGGATGCAACAAAGGCAGGAAGGCAGTTGTGCTAGAGCACTGAACCAGTCATTGAAGATCAGCAAGGCAAATCTTTGGCTTTGCACCTGCTTGTATCCATAGTGGAGTCGGGAGAGCTGGTTACACATCTCCCAGCCTTCAAATCACTGGTGAAATTGTAGCCCCTTGGCTGTTTCTGTGAGTACATGGAAATACTTTACAAACTGGACGGTCTAAATGCAGTAACCAGCCATATTGTGAGACCATGAGCATACTCCAACATTACTCCTTTGCCCAGGGTGCCGTAGGGAAGGGAGCCTGCCCTCTCCCTGAATGACAGTCCCCTCCCTCCAGTCAGTCCCATCCAGCAATGGAGGAAGATGCCTTCTGAATCTCAAAAAAAAGCATGCTTGGTCCTAACTTCATCTCAAGGCATTTAGCTATGACTCTTTCACCAAGTGGCTCAGGGAGAGGGCAAGAAGTGATGTCAATCCTTCTCCTAAGTGCATAGAGGCCAGCAAACTTCTAAAGCTCTGTCTATTCTGCCAGTCAGCCAAATCACTCCTTCACAAGCCCGAAGGGCAAAAAAAAAGTTTTGAAGACATAGTCCCTAAAAGGGACAAAGGATTTCCTTTTTCTGCCTGTCTCCCTGAAAGCCTCTTCACCTCTGAAGCTCCCGGAGTCATTGTTGGTCTAAATGCTTTTCCTCTCTGATTCATTTCAGATCCAGTTTGCTGCCTTTGTCCCTGCCATTTAGTCTGTGCACATCTGTGAAGCCAGATATTACTAAGCTCTTCATATTTTCTATAGTTAAAAAGGTTGGGAGTGATAAGTCCCATTGCTGGGTATTCCTCTTACTTCTGTCCAATGTGCTTTTTTAGCAAATAGAGGGTGACATTACAAAGCGTTCTGCTCCATCCCAATTCTCCGAGCCGCACACCAACTGCCATCTCATTGCCTTCCCCTGCGTCCCACTCAGAGGTTTGATAGCCCAAAGGCTGAGCTTCAGACAGCAGTTCCTTTTAAAAACAAGTTACCTTTTTAATGAATCCTTATCACTGGTAATTATTCTGCTCACAACTAGATGACAAGCTATCGGATCTAGGGCTGGGTAACAATATTCTGCCTCATTAAAACCTCACTCAAATGTTCTGATTCTGCGTCGCAGACACAACCATCATCTGTTTCTGCCACGAGCTGTAATTTCACTGCAATCACCAGGCTAAGTTACAAACTACAAAGTGTTACCCCCTAGCATTCATTCAACAAAAGAAAACCCTCCAAACCAGAAAATTCTTTTCAATAATATTCATAGCCATCATACTTCCCTGATACAGACAGTCCCAAGGCAACTTTCTTCTGCAAGAACCTCACTGGAAGGTCGAGGTGTGAACTGGCGCAACAACCAGTGAATACAGAAGTCAGCCATTCCAACAATGATATGCACACAAGTGAGCCCAGTAAGCAAATTCAGAATCAGCTTAACTATTTGCAGCTGAGTGTTCTTAAACCCTTTTTCTAAGGGTATAGAATTTAAGCAGTTACTTTCTGTACCTCTGTATGTGCAAGAGCAAGAGACTGCGTGACGGTCCTGCTATAATAAAACTAAATTCAACACAAGAGCAGAAGTCTCAGAGATGTTTCATGAAAATTGGCTGCCAACGAAAGCTTGTAAAGTACTAAAAGATGCAACATGAACACACACTTCATTAGACACTAGACAGCCAACCACACGATATAACCTAGGGGAAAACAGACTGCATTAACTCCAGCGCCTGCAGACCGATAGGCTTTTAAAAGGGAGGCCCGAACACCCAGCATCCCTGATGCTTTTAGCATTAAGTACTTTGTTTCACAACAGGTTGGGAATGATAATTGCACTCAGTGGTGTAACAAATCCTCCCAGAAACTGAAGTAATGTGTAACCTTTTTAAGTGTTAATTTCTGAGAACAAGAATTTTAAGTGAAGTGCCTGGAATAAGTGAAAATCAGTATTTGTTGACAGGGAGTCTTCATGGAAATTTTCAGATCAGTTCTTTGCACAACTCCCATGTTGTCTTTGACATTTGGAAACCCTTGAAATTAAGAATTAATCCTGGCTCATCTGCATCTGCAGATTTTAACATCAATATAAAGTTTCATCCTACGGAGGAACTGTGATCTTCTCAGGAATTTGAAAGCACAACAGAAGATAAGGACATTTACTGGAAAAAATAATGATGCTGACACAGAAAATATTAAATAGTTAAATGATGACCTCACTTCCACTAAACTGAGAAGGATAATTAAGGCATCTCATCTTTATTCAATTTAAAGGGCAAGTACCAGTAAAGTGAACCACCAATCAAGCAGAGCCAGAAAGGGATGGGCCGCTGCTGTCATGAGGTGTCAAGGCTGGAGCCATGGTTTGATGCTATTGAAGCCACAAGTGATGGTACTGCAGTGCTGGTTTCTACTACCCTGCTTTAAAAGACCACTTTCTCAATGGTGATGTCACAAATACTGATGGGGCCTTCTGAGTCAGGCTAAAAAATACAAAAGAAAAAAAAAAAAGAGAGGGATATTTTTTACCCAGATCTGTTGTTTGATGCATCGTGTAGCCTGGCAGGCATAGCTGAAGGAGGTGTGCTTCACAACAGGAGCAAGAACAAGCTGCCTGTCCTCAAGGGGCTGGGAACTTCTCAAGTTATTATGGTGTCCCCCTTTCCTGGGGGGTTTCTTCTGGGTTGATTGAAACATGAAACAAATCTCAACCCTCATTCTTGGCTGAGACTGACTCTTTCCAGATTGTTTTCACTGAGGACCTCTCACCTTCTGACAGTCTCACTGTTTCAAGGGCAAATGTTTGATTCTTCTGCACTGTGCAGACACTGAAGGAACCCATCTGGTCCACATACTTGTGAATCAGCAAAAGACATCTGCGCATCTATGAACATTTGTGCATGCCACCATCCTTGTCTACTGTAAACATTCAATGTGTCATTGTAGAAAACTTACAGGCTTCCATTAGGGTTATATGTTACCATAATTAAAGCAAAGTAAGTTTTCCACTGAAACTTTTTCTCCAAATTTTCTTTCATTTTGAAAGGAATGGCAAAATAAAATCACAACACGCTTTGCATTTTATACTGTTGTGCATTTAAGCACACTTGCAACCCTACTGAGGAGTCGATTTCCCACTTCCCCTACAGGAAAAGACTATATAAATATAATAAACTCAAACAACGGCATCAAGTAACCATAGTTACTCTATCTGGAAAAAAAAAAAAAAATCAAAATGAAAACTCAAAAGACTAATCACTATACTAATCCCAAAGACAAAATTATTTTCTCTCTTCTTGGTCTAAGAAGCAACCCAAATGCTCTGTGATGCAGAGCACTATCAGCTGGATATGTGCAGAAAACACTACACATGAGCAAGCTGTTTGGCAAAACATTTGGCTTTGACACTGGAGGAAAACGGCTTACGCATGCTAAGCACGATTTCTTCACCTTGCTGACTGCTAGACCAGAAAACCTTGACATGTCTGGGCCAGTTAGAGAAGGTTATACAATGTTTTCAGAAATCATTAGGTTTATTATAGAACATCAGCAGGAGGATGATGCTGGTAATTATTTAAACAGGTTATTATGCAAAATACTGTTACCAAACAATTTGTATCCCTCTTCAGAGAAACCTGAAAAATGTTTTCCATTAGTGAGAATCTGATTCTGCTGCCATCCTTGGAGTTAAGATAAGTAATAAGTAGAGCTAAGATAAATGCTTTGAGTCACTGTATAAAATCAATATGTCATCAATGAATTTAGTTTTTATGTTCCTACATAACATCCCAAGTGTTACCTGCAAGAGTGTTTGTGATTTTAAAAGATAATCAGAG
Organism: Pluvialis apricaria; assembly: GCA_017639485.1. NCBI lineage: Eukaryota > Metazoa > Chordata > Aves > Charadriiformes > Charadriidae > Pluvialis > Pluvialis apricaria. The sequence goes on along the minus strand of CM030008.1, from coordinate 9,008,214 downwards.
AGCAGTTTAGTGACATTATATCCATTTATCTTATACAGTCACTCCAAAGGAGGTCGATTATGAATCTTGTAGTCTTATAATTGCTTATATCAGTTAATTCTGTCTTCAGACATATTGGGTGAAACATCAGTGCAACAGCATTATGTACAGAGCTGTTCTGCTCTGGGTTGCAAGCAGGCGCTGATGCCACAGAGAAAAAAAAAGGCATAGTGTTCAAATACTGCAAATACCACAAATGTTAATAAGAGACAGGATAATGCACCTGCACAGTTTAGCAAATTAATTTTTTTGCTCTGATTTCTAAGCTGGACAATGCCACCTGACTCATTGTTTAAGTGGGCAGCTCCACTAGCTGTTTTGGTGGCCAGACTCAGGCGGTTGGCCTGAGCTCAGCTAGGCACTGCGAGTCATTGAGCTGCCTACTGTCACTGTGGATGGCTGAGCTGACCCTATCACTTGGGCAAAACTTTGGTTCATAAGTTACTGAAACAGTACCTCTTCTTTTTCCAACCAGAGGCTCTTGAATTTGGGGAGCTTTATCAGGGTTCACACATGACCAATACAACAAGAAAGAGATTGAACTCACTTAACTTTTGACATCTGAAAAATGTTTACGTCAGACCATATCACCTTGGGCTCTCTTTATACTCAATGGAGAGAAATTGGCACTTCTGGGGTGGGACTCATATGACTTATTTTAGATACCTGCTTTAGGATGAGATGAGTTGCACCATAGATCCCAGTGACTTTTACTGACTAAATCCCAATTGATTTAGTCATGGTGTAGTCAATGGACATATTGACTAACCCATCCAGATGTCTGCATTGTAGATATCTAGATACACTCAGACAAATCTCTGTGTGGGGCCATAATTAGTTTCCTAAATATAGGTGTACTTGCCATGCAAAATGCCTTTATGCACCTGGGACACGAATCTTGCAGGCAAGACACAGCGTCTACAGAAGACTTGCTTCTGCAATGACACTGGCTGGGTGGGAGATCTTTGGTCATCTCAAGTGGCCCCAGGTGTGTTTGCAACTGAACTGACCCACGCTATATGCAGAAAAAGAAAATAAATGACATTGTCAGACAAGCCAGGCCTCCACACCACCTTTCATGGTGACAGTGGCAGCAGCAACAGCTTGGGGATGCACATGTGCCCAGGGAAAGGAGTTTGGCCATCTGTGCCCAGTGGTCACATCATGCTGCAGGCTGCCCTTTGCCAGGCAGAAGGTCCTTCCCAAGTGGACCTCTGCAGTTGTTGCCAACTGCAGGCACTGCTGCAGAGCTCCCATTGCAGTTACCACGTTATGTAGTTTATCTTGCAAGCTTACTGAGCTCTGCTTCAAGAGCTGACAAGTTGCTTTGCCCTTTTTAAACTGACTGAAAGGTAGTTTTGTTGATTAGAGCAATCCAGTGTAAATTTATTAATGGAAAATTTATAGTAATTTTGTGTTGTTCCAATTCTGACCTTTGGTTGAAAAAATTCTTTCTCCTCACTTGTGCTTTCTCCTCTCTTATACTCACAGGCAACCACAGTTTCCTACAACATCCACGTGCAGCATTTCTCCAAAGGACAAAAAGGGAGAAGAAAGCATCTCATTTTTTCAGCCTGGGGAAATGAACACATAGTCTCCTCATATGTAAAATAAAAGTGCTGTTTAACTAACCCTATACACCTCAGTTCACAGCTGCAAAGCAACCATTTTAAAGTACAAAATATTGTTCTCTCTAACATTTATTACAGAGGATTAAGGCTGGTCCTTCTTTTCTCCAGTTTGGTATGACTGGGATTTACATCTGGTGGAACCTAGAGAGATAACTCTTGTTCAGAGACATTGTTGTCCTCCAATTCCAAAGGGTGTAACTCACTTTCAAAAATTGACCAGGATTGTCTCAGATTTTTATTAAAGGCTGCTGAGGCTTCTTTCTTCTCTCTATGCATTTCTCTACCTTTGATTGCAGTTTAAAATGCTAAAACACCAGTCTTGCAGCAGGTCATGCACATGAAGAATTTATTACAGATTAGAAAGGAGCACATAAACTTGAATATGATATCAAATGCACTAGTGGAGGATAGAAGAATAAATACTTAATTGTATATAAAAATATAATCCTTTGAGAATCTATGAAATAAAACAACTTTCCATCAGTCTGAAGCTGTTCTCCAGGAAGGATATGTTTACTACTAGACTGCGATCAAAATTGACCTTACTCTGAGACATAGTTGAACTGCGAGAAGAAAAAAACTGATGCCTGATCAGAGATTGATGCCATATGTATTAATAGATACTCTGCTATTTGACCTTACTGATTTGTCGGAATCGAAAAGTTCTGCAGGGTTGTATTAGTTTTGAAGATGCTCCAACAGATCATAGTTGACTGCCAGCTGAGCACTGCCTGCCCCATAGCTTTGGAGACCTGGTTTCCTGTCACCTTGCCCCAGCTCCTTGGCTATCTACCTGGCTGTTTTTCAAGAAACTTCAGTGATTTTACTGACTCTGGTTCTCAGCAGTCCAGGCTTTCATGGCTTCTGGGGTGTTACAGCTGGCTAGGGCAGCAGTCACCCTCAGCCACTCGTTACTGATGTCGGCTTTTTTCCCCTCTAAACAACTCTAATAAAGGGATGGGACTGCAAAAAGAGAAGATACCAATTTTTCCTATGAACAGTTCTGGGATTTCAAAGGCTCTGAAGAAGATGCTGTAGCTTGTATGAAGATCTGAATTTTTCTACAGACTTCACACCTTAAAAAAGGAAGAGGAGTGGTGTATCTTTTCTCCTCTTTTCTCTGTACCTGTACCTGTGCTAAATTCAGCTCAGCACTGTCTTTGGAAAGAATTTGGCCTTGTGTAAGTATTCATTGACTTTGGAGTGCTATCTAAAAGTAAATATATGTCAAAACTGCAATTTCTGTCAAAACCATGTTGTTGGTTGCCAAGAAGTAGGAGTCTATGCATTCACTTCCTGGCACAGCAATGAGCATGAGGCAGAGGCGCTACTACAAATATTTGTATTCTCAGCAGGATGCAGACTGCCATGGGCTGAATGGGATACCATTAGCTTCACAGAATTTTTAAGTATCCAGTACAGGTGTTACAAACTGCCCAACAGTTGGTCTGTTTTCCTTATTCCATAAAATGCATCCATTCAGGGTAACGTTTCATCTCTGTATGGTAGCAAGTGAACCATGACTTTTAACAGTAAATTCCTCAGTGAGCCATAAGCAGCATGGGCTGAACATGGGTCCCTGGGTTGTAAACTCACGTGTGAACTACAAGAAAATAATCTGCCTCTAGAAGGATAGAGAAGTCTAGAGACTATACAATATCTAGTTTTGCTGAGCAAACCATATAGATGTTTACGAATCTCCATGTGACAGCCCTAATAAGTTGTGATGATTTGTACTGTTAAGCTTTCAGCACACATTCTATGTAGGATACCTGTCTGAAATGATAGATTTCAAAACACTGTACAAAAATATCTGCCCTCCAAAAATCCTTAACCTCTGTGGGTTCAACCTAAATCCCAACAAAGTTAACACAATCTTGTCACTGATTCCAGTGGCATTTGGATCAAGGCATTTATCCAGTCATACAGACAACACCATGAAACTGTTCAGTTCAGGTTTTGATGAATGGACAAGTTATAGGTCACAGTTGTATGCTGCAGCAGTTACTCTGGCAGTGGGGTGCAAAGCAAAAACATTAATTCCATTAGCTGTCAGAACATGAACTTGGCTCAAGAAAGTGCTTGTCGTCTGCATAGAGGTATAAATACTTGGAGTTTTCGCTGAGTTAGTGTTGATCTATCTGTGATGCAAAAGAGTCTCAGATACTAATGAAATACACACCAAGTTGAAATACACCAGCACTTTCAGTCTGACACAAAAAAAATCACCAAAATCAGCAAATGTTTTTGTATCAGTCCAAACCAAATGCACAGGGAAATGAGAAAGAGTGTACAAGAGTGAGAAACAAACTGTGTTCACAGCAAGCTCAAGAACTTTATTGATAACAGCCTTTAAAGTATCACACAGCTACGTCCTGTGTCTGGGAGCATCTCCAAGAAACCTAACAGCAGATCTAGCAGCAGTGCTACAAAATCTGTGAAGTTTTATGGCCCAGACTGGCACAAGTGCTAATGTGCTCAGAAGGGAAAATCTAAATGGGTTTTAAAGATTAAAAATCCGAGCTTAGACCAAAAGACTTGGCCAGCTTGAGTTGGTAGAGCAGAACCACACTCAGGACACACAGACTTGTGTGTCTTTGGCTGTGGGATGAAATCAGGACACAGACTGAGGTATAATCCATGTTTTATCTTAGCTTTTTTTGTTGCATCAAACTAAAAGTAAGGTTTTAAATCTATAAATAACATGTAGGTATGTGGCTTGTTTTTCTGAGGTTCTTAAGTGCTTTCTGCTTCTACTGATTTTAATGGCCATTGCTGTCATAGGATAACTAGGCTACTTTGGTACTTCCTAGCATCCCATGGCAGAGAAAAGGAAGTAGTTCTGGTACCTCACATAGACCCTTTCCAAACATCAGGGCTAACGTCAGGACTTCTCTGAAGATATGTCTATTGGGTGGGATGTTTCAAGATATGGAAAATAAAAATGTTCTCTTACTGCAACTACCTAGGCTTCAATGACACTCATAAACCTGCCCACATTCACTCAAAGATTAGTACAAATTTACCCAGAGCTTTCAGTGAATATATCCAAAATTTGAAGTCTGCAACAAAAACAGGAATATGTTTCTGCAGTTTTCAGTTTCAGGCTGCAAGTTTCACAGCACTCTTGTTTCCTGTCTCTGTTAAATGCCTTTTCAAGTGGTAGGGCTCCCTTTGAAAGCATGAAAGGTGTTCCCCTTTGAAAAATGTCTTCTATGTGAGACAGGTATCCTATGATCAATTTTTCATGCTGCCCTTTTTCTGTCTTTGTGAGATTCTGATTCTCAAATTATAACCTCCTAGAGTCATTGCACATTTTATTTTAGCTGAGCTATCATTAAAAATAACATCCTCATCATATCTCTCCCAGATAAACCATGTCATTTTATGCAGGACTTTTTTTTTTTTCTCTGTGAAAATAGTACCAGGACTTCTTTCACAGAGAACAAACTGCAACATTTTTCCTCAAAGAGACAGATGTATTGACTAGAGCCGTCTCACCAGCAGTTGGGAATTGCGGGCATATTGCTTCAAATTGTTTAAGAGCAAAGTTGACTGATTGTCAAGAGAAATTAAACTTGACACATTCAAGCTCAAATGCAGACCTCTGTCATTTCTGTTAATAAATCCATCAGCTGGATGCAGTCTTTGCCTGGTAATGGTCAATAGCTCAGATTACAGACAAGAAAGCACATAGACCTGTATCCAACTGGCGGAATAAAAACAGAAACAAGAATACTGTGAACTTTCATGCTTTTTTTAATGATAGCTCTTGATTTGTCTACGATGAGAATAAAACATACTCTCAGAGTGATTGTTGTCATGGTGCACCCAGCTTAGTCAGACCCAAAGTTTATCAAAAACACTCAGAAAATCTCTGCTTCTCTGAAATTTCTGGTGTGGTTTCTTGAGGACGGATCTACAGAGGCCTCTTTTACATAAAGTTAGATATAAGTGGAAAATTACATGTTTGTTGTTTTGGTTTTCTTTCCAGCAGGAAGCCTTAGAAAGGTAACTAACATTAGCTATGACACTGCATCTTCTTCACTGTTAAACTCATGCACACAGTGGAGGAGGTCCCAAGCCAGTGATGAACTCTCTCAGAACAAAGACCTCTGGGAATGTCCTCCTTAACCCGCTGTTAGGATCTAAAACTTAAACCTCCTGCCGTGGGTTTCCCATCAAGAAGAGCTCTGCTTATTCGAATAAGTGTATGCTCAAGCAAGCATCAATAAGTCATGCAGGTGATTAGTGGACCATTATTGTTATGCCATGGGCTGGCAGAGTACTGTTAGCCCAAGACTCCTATTTATGTGAGACAAAAAAGAAGGTCTTAGGATGTTTTCTACATGACTTGATAATAATACACAGTCCTTATGCGTGCGCCATTCTTCAAAGTACCAGTCTTTTTTTTTTTTTTTTTTTTTTTTTTTTTCTTTTTTGTATAGCTGGTTTGGCCTCTTTATGAGCAGAGTATACTTAAAATTAGGTACATTTATTATGAATTAGTAATTCATCATGCATTCTAGTAACACCTTTAATCCTTCAAGAGGACTTTACAGAGGGAATGAACAAAGCCTAGCAACCGGAGCCGCTCTAAATATTTGCATAGAGTCTTGAATCTGTACAAGCTGGATCTACACTCACAGAGCCCGGTGCAACATTCTCAAAAGCCTTTTTAGACCTAGAGTGAGGCTGTTTGCACAGCTCTATGAGGCAAATCCCACCTGGCTTCTTCAACATTGAAGTTCATTGAACTGCCAAAGAGCCTGCAGCATTGGGCAGCACCATCAGACTCTGTGGACTTCGCCCACCTTTGCTCATAGGACCCCTCTGTGATAGGTGAACATTAGGGCCCTCGTTTTACAAACAAGCCCAGAGGCACAGTTGAAAACTGTGATCAATATACAGACAGAATAAAAGAAGAAGAAGGAAAAAAACAATGAAACAGGTCAAATAAATTATTTGTTACACACTATTCACTCAGCATCCCCTGGAAGCAAGCGAATTCATAGCAAAGTCTGGAAACATTGAGCTGTTCCAACGTTGCTGTATCTTAGTGGTTTTCAACTCTTCTATTTTTTACAATTTGCAGACCTTCAGACATTTTCCACAGAGGCAGGAACCCCTGGATAGTGAAGTTAGCCTGAGTATTTTTTTTTCCTAATTACTCCTTGAGGATCCCTAAGAAGTAAGTACAGACTCTCTTAGCCCCCTGCCCTCATCCTCCCTCCAGGGGACCACAGACCATAGACTGAAAATCAAACTACATAGATTTTTCTGTATCTCTCCAGTCCAGACTGTTTGTAGCTCTCTATCTATATGATGCCTTCCCATTTTCAGACCCTGTTCCAAATGCATTGAAAACAACTTAAGAACAAAACAGGCTCTTAAAGTAACGTGTTGGAGCTCGTAGAGTTGGAATGCTGTACATCAAAATCAGAAATGTTTCATTTATTAAGACTTGTTTTCAACATCTAATAGCTCAAAGCTGCTCTTTTTTTTTCTTTTTTGAAGTACCTGGTGCCTAGAGTGATTCTTTCTCTGAAAGAATGGGTCCTCTGATGGGTCCTCTGAAGGCTGGACTGCAAATATTTGGGCGTTATTGTGAACAGACCAGCTTCTACTGACAGGTCTCTGCACAAGGACTGTGTTTTAGTGTCTTGCTCATGTCCTGGTCACAGCAACATGTCTCTCAAGCCATAGCTATCCAAATCAAAGCCCAGAGAGTTTGTTTTGTGCTTTGATCTTTCAACTCATTTTGAGAAGAGGAAGGAAACTTAGTCCCAAAAACTATAAAACAGATCTGTGTGGTCAGAACATCTCATTAACTGAGGACAATAAATTTCTGTTTGCTTGTGTTGTTACCCACACTCTTTCCCACCATATCCCACTGAAAATGAGGGTGAATCCAACAGGGGTATATGCAGTGGGATCTCCAGTGACAACAATTATTTTCAGCTACTCTTCTGCACTTTCTAAAGTTGATGATGTTTCTGGAGGTATCTTTTACCAACTGCATAACCTAAAACATAATAAGTGTCTCCAGAGAGTCACATCAAATTCTTTCTCTCTGAAACATAGCCCAGTCTAGGTTCCGAAACAAGGAGCAGCCTGAAGTCACTAACTCCATGTCAAAGACCTGGTTTAAATAGTACTAGTTCTGCAAACATTGGTTCTCCTACTGTGGCCACTTGAATTGTCTTGGTGCAATAGTGGGAAATCTGAAGGCAAATGTTAATAAAGGTTTCAGTGTTGTTCAGCAAAAAAAAAAAAAAAAGTAATCATCCCAAATAAACTGGAGATATTGCTTTTGTGCCAAGTCCTGCAGCCTACTTTAGAAACCCTGCTGGTATTTCTGTTTATGGGAAGGCTTACATGTGAGAGGCATAATGCTTAGGTCCCCTGCAAAGTCAAAAGCTCAAAACCCAACCATATGTACTTCCCTGGGAGTTTCCCTCTGCCACACAGAGTAATCTCTCCCTCTCTCCAGGGTTACAAGGAGAGAAAACATCTGTCTATAGAAAAATATTTCCAGATTTCTGTCACTTTATCAGCCAAAGCATTGAACTCACATGGAAATAAAGAAGGCACTGGAAAACTAGAAGTTTGTCTAAAAAACTGAACTCTGCATTTGCCAAAAAGGCTCTAGGGACCTGTTTAAACACTAACGAATATTTCTAAAGCTTTGCTTTCTTTTTTTGAAAGAGTCTGCCCAGCCCAAATCATTTCTGATAAAGTATCTGCTGGTCGGGGAGGACAGTAACAACCAATCTTGGCAATTGTTGATACAAAATTAAAATGACAAAGTAGGCAATGTGCTCAAATAAGAGATAAGGGATGGCTGGGAATCTACAGAGCATGAGGTACTTGATTAAAGGTGGCTTTTATCTTAATTCAAGTCAAAATTGCACCCTAGACAAATTTGACTTAATCTGTTCAAGTAAAGCAGCAGCAAGAGGAATACGTTAACATTTGAGAAGCAAACGTGATGTTTTTATGTTAAATAACCCGATAAAAACAAGTCAACACTGTTTCTTACTCCCTACACACAGTTAATATGCTGAATTTTCTCCACAAATAGCACTTGTCAGTGGCTCATAATAGCCATTAGTTGGCGCCTGGTAATGTCAACGTCTGCTCTAAAAAGTGGTTTTGCATTAATGCCAATGTGGAATTCTGTGTTTATTGCTTCTCAGTGGTTTCCAAATGAAATGGACTCAGGAACTGAGTCATTTTCACATGGGGCTACTCCAGTCTTAAACACACTCTCCTGAAGGAGACAAAAGGAAAGCAGAAAACATACAGTGTGTAGCAGTTTGCAGCCACAAGCCATTCTGCAGACTTAAATGAAGGCTTTAGACCTCAGTAGAGCCTCCTGCAGGAGTCTCAAACTCAAAAGAGATAAAACAGTCCTTCCACGAGCCACTACAATATTCTGGAGACCAGATAAATTTAAATATCAGTCTGGTTGGAGAGTCAAATCAAAAAATCCAAGAGAAATTGAGCACTCCAAAAATAGTACTGGAGGTTATGGTGGCCCCAAGACTGACATCCCAACATATCTCCTAGTCTTTCCATGCTGTGGCTGCATCCCTACTCATCCCGGACATGGCTGAATGAGCTTTTCATGTGCAAGGGTGCCAGCCAAGGAGGTACCCCTCTGCTCTCCTAGGATGCTTTGAAATGAAGGTGCTCTGAAGATCACAGCCTGGGTGGCCTTCACAGATCAAGAGGGGTCAGGGCTGCCTCTGGGCAAGACTGGCACTAACCAGGGTCTTCATCACACCCTGTACTCTTGCTGAGAGCTCATTTCTCATAGCAAAACACCGTCATTGAAAAACACCTGTGACACACATGGCCCAGGGTGGGTTTGGTAAGCCCCCTGGAGCTCTGAAGGATTGAGGAGGGGTGAGCCAGGATGCCTGGCTGTGGAATATGATATTTATCTCATATGCAGGCAAATACAATAGCTTACAGTCTCTTGCTTCTAGCCATACAGGTAAGCATGTTTAAAATTTTGTGGCTTGCATTCATCCTACCTCCCTTTCCTTTTCCCTTTCCTGCCTTTCCTCGCCCTTTTCTCCTGGGGTATGTCACAGATCACATCCCATATCAAAGCTTGGGACCTAAAAGTTTTGCCAGTGGCAAAATTTCACGTATGTCCATGCTGCCTCCTCGAAGACATGAGTTTCTGTGACTTCAGTACTTGTAGCCTGTGTTGTTTCTGAAGTTGCCAGCAAAGTTCAGCAAGAAGGTGTCTGTGATGGAAAGTGCACAGAGCACACGGCTGAACATGGGAGGGTGCAGAGCTTGCTGGGGTGCCAAGGAGGTGACCAGATTTAATATAGCTCCAACTTAGTCAACTCTTTGGTATCCATACAACATATCAGAGCTTGAGTACTGTACCAGGATGGGCAGCCAGGCTGTGCTGGTGTTCAGCCCGGATGAGCGCTACAGTGTGGATTATCAGGGAGCCAGGGACTGATCCTGAAGTCATCGGATGATTCGGAGAGAGCCTTTGGTCCCAGAACTGGAATGCGAAATTCTTGGTGCTGCTGTAAACTGTGTCTTTGTATGCCTCCTTTTGAGGGAAAACTTTTCTGCCTCTCTGGTCAGGTGGAAAAGAAAGAGGGGTATGATTTCAGCAAGACATTAACAGACTTGTAGGATTTGTATGGAACCACAAAATGATTGCCTTGCAAAATCTGATGAGTTGCATGAACTTAGGACTCCAGCTTATGTGACCTATAACGACCAGCCTACTCTGTGTACTTTAAAGCACCATCTCATTCCAACTCATAGATTATTTTATGTGTGCAAGGCTTGAGCTTGGAGCTGGAAATCTTAAATTAATTTTGCAGCAGAGGCAAAAGTTTTTCAGCCTTAACTGCTCTCAGAAGCATTTATTTCAATGTCATTGTTTTCAATGCCTTTGCACAGGCACAGCTTCTTGGAGGCATGAAAGAGACTCTGATGATAACACATGCAAAGAATCGAATGCACAGTTCATTGCTTCTTTGCTGCGCAGTTGTCTTGGCTACAACAGTAATAAAATGCATTCGTCACCAAAACCAGGCAATCTTCTTGAAATAAACATAGGAAGCCACAAATCTATGGATAAGAAGGTGTCATTTTTTTAAACAATTTTCTTTTCAGAAATGCACTCTAAACCGCTTTCTGGAGTGGTATACATTGCAGTTTAAATGATTCATATACTGGCTTACTTCAGAGTTTGCACATGCTGTATTTTCATTTTTAATTTAAATAAAAAAAAACCCTGGCAATGTACTGATGGTGGGTAGGAAGAGAATACAAACAGGATTTGGGGAGCTGTTGCCAAATCACAACTTCTATAAAATCTATTAGTAGTGGAACACTGAAGGTATTTCCCTGCCACCACCATAAATGCAGGATTACATGCATGCCATGATTTCAGAAAGGATTTTATAAAACTATTAAGTCCAACAACAAGAGATATTCTTTAATTAATGTCCTCAGTACATTTCAGTTACAGTTTGTTCTTTATAGGTACAGTGTTTTCATGGTAATCAGAGCCAAATCTCACTTAATTTTGATTTTGGTTTCTATATGATAGATGACAAAAATAAATAAATCTCTTCCAACAAGGACATTATTCATACTTTACTGAATATTAATGGACTAGTAAGATACAATTTGCCAGACCTGTCATGATACAGGTATAAAATGCAAATGCTGCTAGCAAGCTGTCAATCAGGGACCTATGATTGTTCACATAGCTTGTATTTGAGTCAATAATTTGCCTAAGTTAATAGGGACAGGTGTGGTTGCAATGTATTAATTAAAGATGAACATAAATGCACATTTTTACAAAGAACGTTTCATTAATAGTACTCTATTTTTAGGTAGTATGTAGCATTCCCTCACATCTACTTAAGTACAAGAAACACATTCCACATTCATTAGGTGTTCTGAGCCCAAGGGTCTGGTATTTATGAATGTTGTATTTCATGTTTATCTCTGTAGCAAACAAGTATGTGTACTGCTCAAGGCTGATGAGATTCTCCGAAGCCTGTAAGCCCCTGCCAAAGTTACTTTCTATCACATCTGCAGAGAAGCTCTGTGACAGAAATAATAATCTGCTGTGGGTCGATTATATTCACACTACCAACATAACTCTCCTGAATGGATCAATTAGAGCAAGTGCTGCCAGTGAACCATCCTACAAATGTGGAATGGTTACCTCTTAATGACTTTTTTACCCTAAAAATCTGAAGGCTGTGGTAATTTGCAATGCATGCATTAAAGAAACAAAACCCAAACCAACAAAAGCATTCCTTGCAATTGCTCCGAGATCAGGTACTTCTCCAGAAGCTATGATAAAAGGCAGTCCACTTTCTTATTGAAAGCTTTCCAACCTACTTCAGTCGAGGGCACACCTCTGGCTGTGGGTTGGTTCCAATTTCCCAGGCCCATGACTTTGAATATAAACAGTAACTACTCAATTTCTGTCAGGTATCTTTTAACCTATAAAGCACAATCGAGCTACAATACCCTGGGCTTGGACTTCCCATACCAAAAAAAAAGAGCGATAATTTACCAAAGTTCATGCCAAACTTTCTCCTTAGACTTGGCCATTCCTTCTGCTTGCATGTTAAGTCCTCAGCCTAAATTCACATCCTAGAGAACCCTTCCTACACTGTTCAGAACAAAGTGAGATGTGTGTAGGAGATGTGTTTGGGAGCCTTGCAACCCTTTCCCAAGCAGACGATCAACAGCTACTAGAATGAAGTGTTTGTGAGAGATGCTAAACCCTCTTATATTGACTAATCCATTGATCAGTCCATGAAGCCACATAAGTTTTCTTTAGAGCATTTATTTTCTTTAGATTGATGAGACTGATGAGTATTGAGCAGGGAAAAAAGTTGCGCCCATTTAATTGCAGTGTTAAGCCATTTTTCTAAGAAGGCTCTATGGCCTGGTACCCTGTAGGGTGGAAATAATTTAAAGACAAATCATTTAAATGTAAACACTTTCCTCATAGCTTCCTTATGTCCCCACTATTGACAATCACGCATCATTATTAACTGCAAGAATGGAAGCAGAAGGTCATCAGGTCTTATCCAAATCTCACTGAAGTTAATAACTCTTGATTTCCATGAACTTCATTATGGAAAAAACTCTTACTGCTGCATCCACAAAAATATTGTTGGTGGTTAAATTTAACCCCTTTAAAATGTCTTGCTATGTAACTGGTATTGTTTACTACAGCCCCAAAAAATTATTAGTACTGAAGAAAGATTATATGTTTATACCTCGGGCTCTTCTGAACCATTCAAGGTAAATAACTGAAACAAGGAAATGCAAAGCTCACAATGTGTTGCTAACTTTGTCCTGCTCCAGTTATCAGCACACTGATAACACTGGTACTTGTGCAGTCCCATTTCAGGACTCACAGAGAACACCGAGTCAACTACACAAGCATGATGGAGCAGAGCTGAACTGCTCTTTGCCAAAGCCAAAGTGAAATTTAGGTCTTGTAGAGCAAGAAAGGTTCCTGTTCTCAACAAATGCCACGCTGGCAACAGATTGACAACAGCACATTGCCTGAGTGTCTCTTTATGCCTGCTTGTTAGTGATTTGTAGATTTTAAGGTCAACAGGGACGACCTGATCCTACGGCAGAAAAAAAGTCATCCGGTTCCATCTAGTTACTCCTGTGTTAAGTTGAATAATTAGTGACTGGCTAAAGCCTGTCTTCCAGAAAGGCATCCAGTCTTGATTTGAAGGCTGCAGGAGACAGCAAATCCACCAGTTCCCCTGATAACCTGTTAAATTTCTCATTTTCTTCACCACCCAGATCCAAGTCTGGCTGTCAGTTGGCCATGAAAGTAGCCTTTGTTATAAGCTGTAGGTGTCGGTGCTGTTTGCAGAAAGATGAATCCCAGCAATGTCTACAAAAATAGGGAATTCTACATTGTACAAATGTTTAAATGAAGGTGAAACAGATAGAGGAAGGCAAAACCCTTAAGACCGTGACTTAGATGCTTACATGTTCTTGGTCCCTTCCCAGCCTCCAAGACCACAACTTGCTTACAAATTTCCTGTGTTTATAAAGTTTGCATCTGCCTGCTTTCCCGATTCTGGAGGGCATGAAGCAAAGAAGTCTTGAATTAATGGCACCATTAAAAGAAACATTTGGGGGTATGTAGGATCTAATGCATAACATGGGAGCTTTGCAGTTCTGCCAACAGATCAGCAAATACCTGCGAGCCTTGTAATAGAGAACAGTGACTAATTATTATAGCTTCTCTCTCAACAAGCACTTCTGGCCTTCTAGCCACTGTGACTGTACTGTTCTTCCCATTTACTCACTCAATATTTTGTTCACCAGAATTTTTCTACTACCTTCTGCTATGGCACCTTTTCCTTTCTTTCAATTTTAGGCAACAGCTTTTCCTAGCTGTGCTCTCTGAAACCTTCAGTTTCCTGGATACCTTGTTGTCTTTTTTTCATTTCTGTTTGCTAAGGACAAAGTATTTAGACCTCAGGTACAATCTCACCTGAAACCCTCACCCCATATTGATTTTTTCAGATGAGACAGTGGCATTATCCACATCAGCTGTCATCAAATTATACAGAAACAGCATCAAATGCATGTAAGGTACACACTTCACCATGACATTTGGCAATTGTTTGTTATCAATCAGAGATTATTGAGTCTCTGAAAGATGGGTTACAAGCTGGCAAGTGCACTGCAATTGTTACGGTGCTGTCTTCTGCTGTTGCCCACAAAGTATCATCTCAGGTATCCCATCACTAGACCCCTCTTATTCCAGACCCGTATTTGGTCTCCTACCACCTCGCACTTCACGTCCCATGGTCCTTGTTACACCCTACTCTCTCTGCTGCTGCTTGTCTTGGATCTCTGTATCTGCTGAGAAAAAAAGTACAAACTGCAGTTTTTCAGAAATTATTATATTAGACTTGTGTTGGCAGATTTTTCAGAGGAAAGGCAAAAGCACAGATCTGAAATACAGACTTTCTAGCTGCACACTTCAGCCTTTGGCTCAAAACCCAGGAGGCTATAGCTTCTCAACAACATGACTGCAAAGAAGTCTTTATGAAGGCTAACATGATATTTTTATCCATAGATTTTCTCTGAATATTTTTAGTTGAAATTAGAAAAGAAAAAAAAAAAAAGAAAAGGAAAAAGACATCAACCTGATGAGGCATCTTGCTTGGAAAACTCACTTAGAACAGTTAAAGTTTAATGAACTTACCAGCAAATGAAACTAGGAGTTAGAATGGGAAATGCAGCAGAACCAATCTGTGCAAGGCACCACCTGCCTTGCTCCACCTCTGCTCCTTATGCCCCTATGCCAAGTGCTTGGTTTTCTCACAAGAGGCTGACCACAGGCTGGGTCTCCTGGCTGAACTGAGCTAGTGTCCAAGGACTGAAGGAATGTGACTCTTTCATCAGTTGCATTTCCACCAACTGCCAGTGTTGTCAGAGTGAATTTAAAACTTAGAGAGAAGCAGAAAATTGTTCTTGGTACCTACTCCTTGCAATGAACCTCAAAGATCTGTGCAGTTAAACCAAAACAAATGAGGAGCTCCCAAAGACATTGGCAAGAGGAAGTAAAAGCCCATCCAATACAGGCAAGAGGGGGGAAATGCAAAGGGACCCATTTAATTTTGGCTTATTTGCAAGAACTCAGGCAAAATGCTTTGTAATACTTATACTACCACTATTCTCCTTTTCATCCCTCTCTGGGACTCTCCATTGCAAAGAAATCACTTTGGAAACAACATCACATTTCCCACTTTCCATAAGTTAATTTTGTATGTGCTTTTGCCTTCTTGAGTGGAACAGGCAGCAACCTGGGCAAAGTGTTATGCTGGAGTTGGAGCATGGGATAAAACAAGAAGCTGTGCAAAGTCCAAAAGCTCTGGTATGTAATACAGAAGGTCACCAAGATTGAAGCAGGAAGATTATATGGCCAGAAGAAAGTGAGAATATTGGCAAATTTATTAAAGTAAATTAAGAGTACTAGTCCTATGGATAGATCTAGAGCCTCAGCTCTTCAATGTGATTGTGACAAGAAAAGTCCAAAGTTTTGTCAGACCAGGGGGATATTGTTGAAAAAAAAAGAAAAAAATTATGTTTGCTCTCCATGAAGTATCAGTTCAGTAGGTAATAAATCTGTTTCATCTCACTTCTGAAGTAAATTATTCAAGGTCTTTGGTACCCAGCTGTGAGTTAGGCATAATATCAACATATCAGGCTTTGCATCAGAGGGATACATTCTGGCAACACAGGCTTTCAAAGAAAATTGACTTGGTTTTCCAGAACATACAAAAATAATAAAACCATCTTCTTCCATCCATAGAGCAGCAATGGCCAGAATAAAACCACCAAGACTTTTGGCATTAAAATACTGTCAAGAAACACACTTTGAGTCTGTCTAGTCACAGCCTGCCTTTATGCTATACAAATTTTTGGGTTTCAGTAGCATAAAGAGTGCAAAAATTTCTTGATTTTAAAACCTGAAGCACTCCTGGATCTCTTCAGAAATCAGCCTTAAGCTTGATAGCAAAATGAAAAATCCATGAATGAGAAACAAGTCTAGATGTATACATATGTCTGTGTGCAAAAGGAGCAGGGAGGGATGAAAGAAGCAAAGTATAGGAGCAGTAAGGAAGAGAAGGAAAACAGAGGAAATAAATAATCATGTAAAGCCAGATTCTCAGCTGGAATAAATTATTGTTGCTCCATTAAGGTCAATACATCCAGACAATTTTTATGTTTAATGTAAGACCCTTTGGCTTCATCTGCGGTAGACCAATTTCATTTAAGCCTATACCAATTATTTTCAAAACTGGCTGTAGGCAGAAGATGTGATACTCCACAAAACTTCCTTAGTACACTCATTTTTAAAAGAACATAATTTCATTCAGGCTGAAGCAGACATATATATTTTTGAAAAAGGGAGTTAATACCACCCCCAGCCAAAATCTGAAAGAACAGTCACCACCACCCCTGATGCAAGGCAGTGGAACAAGGTGTCTGCTGCAGGCAACCTCATATTTTCTCTCACTCTACTAAGTTGGTTCCTGTGGCTGCTAGGAACATGTAAAGTTTTCCCAAACAACCTCCTGCCAACAAGCCAGGGGTGAGGACTGCCCCGTGCTTTCAAGGCGGGAACTACTTTTTGCTCTGTGTTTGTACAGCATCTTAGACTCTGGGATGGTGGCTTAACACGGAGAGGATGTAGGTATTTCCAGCAGGCATACAATAAACATTTGAATATCTTTTATTGCCATCTCTCATCAAACTAAAACATCTCTAGAATAACTGAGATGTGGTGGGATAGTTCACATGACTGCAGTGCTGTGATGGATGGATGCAGACTCTCCAGGAGGCATACACATGGCAGATGAGGAGAGGATTACCCCGTATGTGATGCAGTAGCTCACATATATGGAGCTCTTGTACAGAACTTCATGGGATGTGAGAGCTTGGGGGTCAGGATCAGAGGAGAAACCCTTGAGGATTATGTTGGGGTGGAAGCATGTTACCAACCGGCAGACAGGGTGAGAACAGGGGTGAAACCTTCTTTAAGCAGCTCAGAGAAGTCACCATGCCACAGACCCTGGATTTTATAAACTCAACACATACAAGTCTATGGGACCAGATGGGCTGCATCTGAATGTGCCCAAAGAATTGGCCAATTTTATAACAGAGTCCACTCTCTATAATTGTTGGAAGGTCACGGAAATCATAGGAGGTCACCAATGACTGGAGAAAGGCAAATGTTGAATCCACCTTCAAAAACACTCAAAAGAACAAGCCAGGCAATCTCACTCTATTCCATGGAAAAATTATGGAGCCATTTCACAGCACATGGAGGAGAAGGAGATTGGAAATACTTACATGGATCTACCCAATTGCCTTCCGTGATAAAACTAATGGATTTGTAGATGAGAGGAAAGGAATGGTTGTCACTTAGCTCAACTTTAGCAAGGCATTCAACACCATCTTCTACAATGTTCTTGTAACCAAGTTAGGATGTTACAGTTTAGATGCATAGACAACCAGTTGGATAAAAAGCTGGTTGGATGATTGGCCTCAGAGCATCATGGTCATAATCCACCTGGATGCCAGTAGTCAGTGAGTTACTGCAAAAGTTTATCCTGGGAGATGTCCTGTCCTTACATCTTTATCAATGACCTAGAGGAGATGATGGAGTACTTGCTCAAAAATTTGCAGCTGACACTGAACTAGGATGACCAGATGATATACTTGAAGGCAAGGTTGCCATCCAGAGGTACATTTTTCTCCATGAGGACAGTCAAGCAGTGAGTTAGTTTGACCAGTGAGGCTGTGCAGTCTCCATCCTTGGAGGTTTTCAAGACCTGACTGGATAAAGCTCTGAATGATCTGGTCTGACTTCAGAGCTGACCCGCTTTGAGCAAACAATTGGGCTAGAGACCTCCTGAGGTCTCTTCCAACCTTAAATATGCCCAGATTTTAAAATATTTTGTTCAAAGACAAAAAGCTGTTTGCAGGTGTTTGTAATGATTTTATTTTTATTAGCTTTCTAAAACAAACTTGGCATATTATTTGGCAGAAAGGAAACGGTTTATTTCTTGCCATTCCTTTGTTCCCTTTTTTCCATCCTTTTCCTTTTCCTTTTCCTTTTCCTTTTCCTTTTCCTTTTCCTTTTCCTTTTCCTTTTCCTTTTCCTTTTCCTTTTCCTTTTCCTTTTCCTTTTCCTTTTCCTTTTCCTTTTCCTTTTCCTTTTCCTTTTCCTTTTCCTTTTCCTTTTCCTTTCCCTTTCCCTTTCCCTTTCCCTTTCCCTTTCCCTTTCCCTTTCCCTTTTCCTTTTTCCTTCTCCTCCTTCTCCTTCTCCTTTCCCTTCCCCTTTTACCTCTCCTCTCCTCTCCTCTCCTCTCCTCTCCTCTCCTCTCCTCTCCTCTCCTCTCCTCTCCTCTCCTCTCCTCTTTTCTCCCCTCTCCTCTCCTCCCCTTCCCTCACCTCCTCCACTAACAGAAATACTTTTTCACTGTTTTAATGTAAAGTTCAATACATTGGTCCAGATTCAGTTTTCTGCTCAGGTTTTCTGTACTGACTGCAGCAAAACAGAGTTTTAAAATCACCTTAAGTTTGCTTACTAAGCTGAAACTGGGAGCAACAGGAACAGTCCTGCTGAAATTGGTTGAGATTTTTGCACATGCACTTGCTCACACACAAGCACTTTCATTTTTTTAATGACACTTTTACCCAGATGACTATAACCAAACATCTGCATTAATGGGATAAAATCAGGAGACACTCCCAGCCTCTATTAAGCTGAATGAATACTTCAGTGTTTTTACAGAGCTGTTCTTGGAAATAAAGCCTGTTTTGCGAGAAACTGTTCACAGGACTGAGCCTGATATTTGTTTTGTTGTATTTATGTCATGAGAGCTCTCTAATAGGAGAAGATGTATGTTATAAGTATCTACATAATGGCTTCCCTCCAAAAGGGCCATTACAGGCTGTAAAATAAATAGTACTCATTTAATTCCTTTTGTAAATATACACAGTTTGGAGACAATAATAACACAGAGAAAGTAAATTAAACCACAGAAAACCACTGCATTCAAATGAGTTTATGAAACCAAGGAGAAAAAAACCAACCACAAGATAATGGAAGAGTATCCTGTGGTGAAGGTCGCCAGCTCAGCAAACTCTTTAAGCATATGCTTAATGGAAGAAAAGATTTAGCATGGTCCTATGTATCTTGCTAAACGAAGGCTGTAATTGTGTGTAGGCACATAATAAAACAAAACTAGGGACAGCAACAACCTAGCTGGATGTGGGATGTCATAACCTCACAAAGCTGATTGGATAGTACCCTATGTGATAATCTAAGGAACCCCTCAGCTCGTCTGGTGAGACCCCAAGCCAGGAGGCTACACTGAGTCAGTTTTATCCACTGTGACCAGACTTCCCAGGGAATCAGCTTCTCAAGCAGCCACCTCCATCCAGCATCAATGCCTTTGTTCTTTGTTTGATTTACAACTTTATATTTGCTGTTGTAAAAGGCACATTGCTTGGCCAAGCTCAGTTTACCCATCGATTCAGACCACTCTGTGTCCATCACTCTCTCCTCATTATTTATCATTCCCCCAATACTACTGTCATCACCACACTTTATCAGGAAGGATTTTATGCTTTCTTTCAGAGCATTGACAGAAGTGTTAAATAGCAGTCTTAACTAGCAGTTCACCTGCCCAGTAATGATCCCCGATTTACAGGAATGTTTTGAGTTCTTCCCATTAGCTTTTAATCAATTTAATGCATCCATGTTGATTTTCTATTTTTCTGTGTGGGACTAAGGCAAAGGTTTCAGCAAAGCCTAAGTCCGTCAAACTGATATTATTACCCTTATCAACACAGTTTGTAATGCCATGAAGTAAAGTTATCCACTTCAGTTTGACAAGATCAATTGCCAATAATCCTACATAGATTAGCATTAATTACATTACTGTCTTTTAATCCTTTATCAGTCAAATCCCAGATTGAATGTTCTGTTATCTTCTCTGGAATCCATGTCATGCTGAAAGAACTGTAATTACTCAAGTCATTCTATTTATCCTTTGAAAAACATCGTGTATTCACTTTCCTGCAGTTTCATGGCCTTGCTAACCATCAGTTTTAATGAATCTAAGACTACCATGGTTCTTTTAAAATTCCTGAGTGTGAATTATCCACATCTGTACTTTTACAATCCTTTAACTTTTAGAATTACCTTAGGAGCTGTAAGGTTTGTGCTGCAAGATAAATATCTACAAGACTCCCACAGAGAGGCTGGGCTTAGTTTAAAGGCAGGGAAGGGAGAGACACGCTTCAGAGCAAGCAGCTGAGTACCAACCATCTCAGCACTCTCTGTCACAGGCCCCAGGAGCAAGGATGTCCCAGGGGAGTCTGGTACCAAACTCTTCTAGGCGAAGAACCTTTCTCGACATGAGACAAATCTGTGCTCAGTTTGATATACAGAACAATCTATAGCCTGTTCATGAGAAAGGCACATTTCCCAATTCTGGGGGAAATTTTGGCTGAAATGAAGCTGCCTGAGGACTTTCTGAAATCCGGGTGTGTAATTCAGGAATGGCTGAAAGATCAGACAGATCAACCCCTTATACCCTTTAGGAGTGGTTAGGGAGCAAGTACATTGTGATCCCCACTGTGCACAGCTAAGGGAATTAGAAGTTTGTGTCACACGACTCCAGCACAGTTTTTTTACTACACAGTAAACAGGGCAGGACCAGGCACTGGAGTTTCAGCAATAATTATGCTGAGAATAATTTCTTTTGTGTTTTTTTGTCTTAGCACCATAATGTGACTCACACAACCTTTTTTGATTTGTTTTTTGAAATAGTCTTGTAAAAACAAGAACAGTAAAGAAAGATTAATCCTTCATCTCCACTAAATCATGTCCTAATGCTTCAGGAACAAGTTTTCAAAAAGGACTGAAAGCCAAACACTGCTAAACACTGGGACAATATGATTTATGGGGTTTTAATTACATTACTACTGAATCAGTCACCTACTAAGTTTGCCTCACTGAATTAACAGTAAGGTAGAGGGAAAACCACAGGATACATAATAAATACTAAGCATGACGGTATGAATTAGTAAAACAAAGGTTTTGATTTACACTTTATAATAAAACCTTTTTACTTACCTTTTGAAGCAAATCTTTTTGACAGTCTCTTAATTTCTGCTTTGTTATTTACTAAACAAAGACTTGGCAAATCATTAATTCTCTTGGCCTTGCTCAAATTGTACTTGGTTATAGCTAACTAATTCTTTTCTAAATTTGGAAAGAGAACTGCATTTGGCACCTGATTTAATATAAGTGAAGACGTACATAGAGATAAGCCAGCCACTTTGTCAAGGGATGTAACCTGTTCACTTCCACAGCTCTCAGCTGATAGATTTTGCCCTTAGAATGGCTGAAAGACAGTGACCCCGTCCCTTGCTTCGTACAATATGCTATACAATACACTATGATAGAGCTTCCCACTATTCCCCAGGCTCCTGCTCCTGACACCCCTTGGTTGTAAGGTGCAGATAAGTGCTGACACATTATGTGCATACCCCATGCTGGCACATCTGAAGAACTAAATAATTAAAGGCACCTTTACCAGAGGCTGAAGAGTGAAGAATTGCACGGGTTATCTCCAAGAGAACCCTTTGTTCCCCCAAATCCCAAACTTCCTGTATTCCTCAGCACCCAGAGGAGAACAAATCAACTCAATGGACTCGTTGCCTGTAAGACAAAATGGGAAAAACAATTTTATTTAAAGGTTTCAGTGAAATATGTGTTGTTTTGCTGCTGTTGTCATTTGCTTTTGTTTGTGGGTTTTTTTTTAATATAACTCCCAAAGCTTTAGGAAATTTTAAAGTATGAGGTGACTTCGCAGTGAAAAATGATGTATTCAGAAAATGTCAAAACCAGAACATTTTACTGCCTTCAAACTCTTTCCTTAGATTTGCAAGGGGTGACCACATGTGATAGGGAGAGACAGGGTGGCTTAGAGCATTTTATTTGCTTTGAACAAAATGTTGTTGAAGGTGATAGATTCCTGTTGGTTTGTGTTTTTTTTCTATTTGGGTAAACCCACCATTATTTGACAGAAAATCATAATAATAGGAAATTACAATCAACTGTGGAAGCAGCCCCATCACTCATCTGCTCTGACCCTGGTATTAAGGACGCCCAGGGCCAAATCAAGGAGCTTTAATGCTTCATGGAGGGATTCTCTTTTGCTTGCGGTTGTTGTGCACCTAACCTCTCTGCAAAGTGCTGAAGAAGGACATGCAACACACACTCAGTCCTCTGCATTCAAAAAGTGCTCGCACCTTTCGCAATACAGCATTTTCTAATAAATTACTGAAATCGCCTCCTCCTGGATCACAGATACCAAGACGCCTGCACAGCTAACCGCTATAACTCTGAGCACAGATCCCAGCCATGTGTGCAAACTCATTTGGTTCACGGAAATATTTGTACAGTTTATGGACACACACACTAAGTTCCTGAGGCTTCTTAGTAACACTAAATACCTTGCTATTGTTTGCTCGTGGCCTTGGGTAAGAATTACTAACCGGGCGCTTTGCTTAACTGTAACGGAAAACGGATATGAAACTAATAGGTAACAGCAATTTAAAGCAAATGATTCAAAGCATCTCCATTAAAGCATCACCATAAGCATCAGAGGAATGGTTATGAAACAAGAGCACAGCACTTTCTTTCTTAGCTGTTCCTTTGTGAGAAAGGAAATGGATCAGGTAAAAGACAGAAAATCTATACCCATTTTTTTCTAAATGGCCTATTACATCAGAGTAACACCTCCATATCATATTAGCAATTTTATACCTCGGCCTATTGGATTCACATGAATTTGATATCTGATTTTACTCACTGTACATAACTCTGTGGGCACAAAGGGCTACTGCACTCCTGGTGAGTCTGTACAAAGGCAGCCCTGCTACCTTGTTCTCCTTCATGCTCATACCCTTCCGTGGAGCTTTCCAGCACGCAGTGATCTTTCATATTCACCTCACATGCAAGTGATTTTGGTTGTTTCTTCTCTAGGGATTAGTTTGCTTAGGTATGGCAGGTAGTGGCAAAAGCAGGGGATCAGTTGTGATTACCTGGACCTCTGCTGTGATGGAGAGTGGAGAAGCATCAGGTGTCTAACATGCGGTGAACAGTACTAGTGAAGGATGAGAAACCCAATTCATCAGTTCCATTGGAATGGGACATAGAGTCCACACTGGGACGTGACAGCAGGAATTGTGGTCTGAGAATGGGGAGGAAAGCTGTGCCCTGCGGGTGTCCTTGGACACTGCATCATCCCCGTGGCTCTCCAACAGCCACCAAATGCAACAGGGACAGACCCTGGGGAGCCTCAGCTGCAGAAACAGAAATGCTCTCAAATGATTGCATGAGTTCAGATTTCAGAAGACAGAGCCCAAAACCAGACTTTTCATACCCCAGATTTATTAAGACTGAACAGCAAATCCTGTAGGAAACTGCAATCTCTTCTCAGATACCCTCCCTGTGGCAAGACAAGGTCTTGGTTTTGGAGTAAATTGATCACTGCATGTACCTCAAACGGTATTAATAACAACCACTTTGGACTCATTGATAGCAGAAGGATGGGTCTGGATGATACACGGAAAGACCCCTGTCAACATCACATGTATGGACATCATGGGGCAGCATTAGTCACTTTTTCTGCTTCAGCGAGCTTAAAATAAATCCCTTTTATAGGACCTTGTACATCATTTCACTATGAAAGAGTTCAGTGCAGAAAAGGAGGAAAAACAGGAATGCAGACTCCTTCAAAGATGTTCCTCATGCAGAAGTTTCTATCAGATTTGTAGCCAGAATATGGTGATAGCTGAGCTCCCCATTCTTTTCCCCCAAAAAGACTCTCTAAACCTTCACAGTGGGATCCTCACTCTGACTGAAGTAAAAAATAACGCAAATTCCCCCCTCTCATGAGCAACAGAAGCAGTTCTGTTCAAATGATTCTAGCAGATATAACACATCAGCATTGGCCTTGGGGAGACGTCGTGCAGAATGCTATAAAACATAACTCTACTTTAAAATATACAGACATGTCCTTTTTGCTTGCAAAACACCCTCCTGCGAGCAAGCTGTGTCATACTGGAAACTGTTAACTCCATAGCTCCCCATATTAATCCTGATATAGTCACCCACCAAGACCTCCATGGAGTAAGGAAGCATAACTGCCCCTGTTCTCCAGTGAAGAAACTGAACCACAGAAGGATCAAGAGCAAAATTTCAAAAACTTTGACATAAGGAGGCTTTGGTCACCTTTCTGACTGTAAGAAAGATTCCTAACGCACTTAGATATTTCTTATAAATATGATCCAAAAGAGCTTAAATACTCAGGAAGTTTGTCAGAGAAACACGGGGCGTTGTGCCCTGGGTGCACCGATGGGCTCTAACTCCCCTGAGCAGCCTGTAACCATCTTTCCATGCAGTCCTCCTCTGCAACCTCTTCTCCCATTCCCCTCCTCGCTGTCTGGCTGCCTGCGTTCAAGGTCTGCTCCCACATGATGCCACCTGTAATCTTGGATCAGATTTCTTTGAAATCAGCGAAGTTTGAGAAAGAGGTACAAGAAGTTTCCAGGCCTTCTATCCACATCCTGTGCCAGCCCCGCTATCACCACCGTCTCACCTTTGCTCACAGCACGGCCCTGCTACTGCTGTTCCCTGACATATAGATGCCAAAGCTAATCAGTGCCGCTCACAAGCTTTATCTCCAGCACCATTCCTCTGTTGGGTGAGACTGGAAGCATAATAGTGAGAATAAAAACAGATGTGTCTAAGCAAGAATTTCAAATAGTCTTTACAACGTGTCTGAGGCTGACACAAAGAGATAATTTGTAAGAGAGGACTGATGATGTGCTTGCCAAAAAAAAAAAAAAAAAAAAAACAAGTATTTAAATAACAGTGAAAGTAAGTGGAAGAAGAAACATTTCCTTGCAGGATCTGATGAACAGCAGCAGCAATGCAAGGGCGAGGGTGGAAATAGCCAGCCAGGACCAGGGAAATGGCAATGTCAAACCTGCCATTTTTGCATGGCTGGTTGTGTTACAAAACCATACCCCAGAAAAGCGCATGTCTGTGCCAGGGCACAAAGGTCACATGAAGGTTCAGAAAAGTACGTGGTGATCACTGTTTTACTGGAGGTTCAACAAAATCCGTGTTCTCCATGGAAACATCTGAATTTTGCTAAATCCCAGAATCACAGAATGGTGGGGGTTGGAGGGAACCTTCAGAGATCGTCTAATCCAAGCCCAAATCAAAATATTTGGAAGAGAAAAATGTTGTGTTGGTATTTTCAGACTATCTCAACAGGATAGTCAGCCTCATTAACAATTCACCTGTATTCCCTTCTCTTACATCTGATCTGAGTACTATGCATGTACCGGTAAATAAAATGTCCTCTGACTCTAACTGGCTTAAGTATAACTAAACTCTGTTATTCACCTCAAAAGCACAGTGGCTTGTCCTTAAAGCCTGGTGGCCTCTGGCACTCCCCACACACTAGCTGGCCTGGGTCAAGTAATATTTGCTAATATTTCATCGGTATGGGAAACCAAGCTCTAGCTCTTGGGCTTATACTCTGGCTTTTCCAGAATTTTCCCTGCTGGAACAAGCCTTTAGCCTTGAAGGACTAGCTAAGAATGAAGAAAGGGAAATGCCCCACTGAACCAAGCGAAGACCATCACTCCCCACGGGGTACTCCACCCAGATAGCTGGGTTAGCCTGAGACTCAGTCACCTCCCAGTTGTGCTCTTCTCTTTTTGAGCAAGCACAACAGTGGTCCTCCCTGGGGCGGGCACGGGTGCCTCCAGATTGGTGCGCCTGTAAACCACACCCTGTTCCCAGGTCCATTTTCAGTTGCTGCAGTCAGTCAGGGTTCATGCTGCAAGTGGGTTTTTGGCCCTATCATCTTCCACTTGATCTATTTGCTGTCTCATCAGGGTGCAGGACATTCACTTCAGCCTTGTCCAGTGACACCCTTCTCATGCAGCAGCCATGAAAACTAATCTAATTCCCCTCCTACCACATCGATCCCATCTCCATGGTGCCTGTTAGTGCTACCTGCTATCCAAATCCCCACAGACCTTTCAGAGTCCTGCCTCTCCATCGCAGGAGTTACCTCATTAAACCCAGACACCTCCCTTGATTTCCTTGCATCTGAAGGTCATTCACTTTCACCTTCTGTCCATTTAACTACACCACAACAACCTCCAGAGGTGCAATCTTTTGGCCTGGGATATTATTTCTGATTTACTTGCCATCATTTGGGAATAGATCTCACGAGCACATTTTTGCTCGGCGTCTGCATGCTGGTGATATTCTAGTATCCACTGAAATTGTCTGTTCGTGAGGTGCCCTCAGGGGTGTCTGGCTCTCTGTCAGATATTCACAGTTGGATGAGCAACAATTTTCCAGAGGTGAACATAGCAAACTGAAGCCACTGGTTCCAGGCAGCTACATATGTTGACTTTTCAACCCAAAGCTAAAATCTGAAGTACATTTATTTTATTTTTTCAAGGAAGCTATGCTCCAGGGCTGCCTCCAAAATACAGTATGATAGGTATCTTTCACACAGTCCCATTCCTCAGACTTGCCTGCCAATTTTTTATTAGAAGGTGATGCCTTAGTACTGCTGGGTTTACTGCTTGTGTTGCTAGATTGACACCATTCAGTACTGCACGAACTACTGCCCTTGAAATGGCAAGAAGAAATGCATCCAGAGCAGGAAGGAAAGAAAAGGAGAGTTGGGGCAGAAAAGATTCGGTAAGGACTGGCTCACGTTCACTTAGACATCACTCAACCTTTGTCTTCATGCCCAGTCAAGGGAGTCTGCGTTATGATTTATCTCACCCTAAAGCAGATGTCTAAGTAATTGCATACATCATCCTCTAAATTGCTTCTTTCTGTTAATTGACTGAAAAAGGAGATAAAGTAAGATAAAGTGATTCCCGTCTCTGGGAGGAAGAACTCAAGTACTTAGACTGATAGCACTCTACCTATCTAATTTAACAAGTTTCAAGGCTTCCTTCATATTCAGACACGATATATATGCTGGTGGAATTAATTCTCCTTAGAAGATACCCACTGGGAGCCTAACCAGCCACTGGACACTGGACATCCACTTGTAACCTGACAAAGATGACATACAACCCTCCATTTACTTCCCTGTCCTTCTTCCCTATCTCTGTGTCAGAAGTATGGGAGTATAAAATACTGGTGGAGATGTAGGTATGGATAACAGAGTGATATGGGGCTATATCAGTGTTATCTCCAACAGATTGCCACCAGCAGCTGCTCTGATCTGCATGAGAGGCAATCATGATGCACAGGTTTCCCCCATCCAGAGTACAGCCTTTCCAGCACACATTTATATTCAAGTCTGGTCCTTGTTATGTGTCCCAAGGGCGTATCAGCACCAGTGTTCAGCAGGAATAAGTTTTTTAACGTATTAGAAGTGTTTGATCAAGTGTTAGGTCAATCTTTCATATGCCTGTCGCTATGTCCCTTCAAGTCCTTTAATCAGAACAGGGTTTTTTTTTCCCGTTCTCTACCAAGAATAAGCAAGTTTGCTTTTATCTTTTTAGCCTGGGGTTTATTTGGTAGAAATCAAAATAGACTGAAACACAAGTCGTATGTGAGACTCACCATCTATTTCTAGAGTGTCTTCGTTATCTCTGTTCAGGTGAGGGCTCAGGTTAACCATGTCTTGTGCTGTCAGCCAGCTCCATCCATATGACATCTGGAATCGCTTTTCTTATGCTTAAATATAGTTGGAAGGTACTGTCATACCCCATCTCCCAAGCTGATTTTTTCTTTGCCTACAAGCAGCTTCTTACTCTTGGATGAAAAGCTGGAGGATTTCTTCAGAAGAAGCTCTGATGTTTTTCTGCCTTAAAATAACTAGACTCATAAATAAAGCAGAACTGTGCCCTGGGAATCAGATAGTGCTGCTCAGTATGTGATCGCAGGAAACAGATGAAGGCCTCTGTGGCCTTGGTGACTCTCTCTGTTGCGTAAGTTGAAGTGTTTATGTGCAAACAAGGCTAAGGAGGCACCAAGTTCTCCTGTCAGTGATTTTTCTTCCATAACTTTAAGTGATTCATCTGACCTATTCTGGGCATCTTCTTTATCACAAGGTGAAGCGTGTCTGGATCAATGGTGTGATTCTTCTCAAGCTAAAGACGACATCTAAGGTAGGTCAGATGAGCCACTCCCTAAACACACCTATTTCTTTCCCTTGATTTAAAAGGGTGACACCTAAAGTTAGGTGAAATCAATTTTGGCAAAGAGGTAGACCCCAACACAGAGTAAGTAAAGTAGATTTGGGGAGTCACACAGCAGTTCAGGGGCTGAATAAGCAATAAAAAGCAGGTTCTGCTTCTGTCCATTGAGATGTTTTTGTCTTGTTGAACCTATTCTCCTCAGAGCTCATGAGAAAAAACAGGTATTCAGACCTTGATATTTATGTTGAAAGGCCAGTGACAGAACAGACACCGAAACTGCCTTTCTGCATCATAAAGAAGCAATAAAGGACACAAACTTGTTTTTCTCATTTTGACTTTGCAATTTACCATAAAAGGGAAAAGCTCCCAATAGTGTACATAGTATCCAGAGTTCATAAGAGCACTTGCTGTAAGACCTGATGGAACAGTGCCATCTTCTCTAACAATCTAGGGCAACAAAAAAAGTGTCATAAAATTGTCTGGGAGAAACAATCAAATCCTAATGAAAGTACAAGATGCTGCAAATAAGACTGCCAACAACAGCCATGTTGTTCCAGTCCTACACGCTCTTAAGAAAAGTTGCATTGCAATGATCTTACTTTTCAAGGCTTTGCTTCCAAATAAAGACCTTGGCAGGTGGGATATGTGCTTTAACGATCTATGACTGATTAAATATTTGTCACCTGACAGCCCAGGGAAATACAGTGGGGATTCCAATGTGTGTTTCACTTGTGTTTCACAGATCTCTGCACTCCTTTGTGCTCCATTGAGTGGCCATGCCTACAGCAGGGCTGAGAGCTGGTCAGCCAGACAGATAATCAAGAATGCACATGCCACCAGAGAAACTCATTCAGAAATTATACTGTGTCATTAGGTATCTTCATGGCTTTCTGTTCACTTGAGTTCTTGCAAATAGTGTAACATCCTTGCCAAACTGTATCCAAAACCAGCATGAGTGCAACTCATGGACTTGTCTTTGCCCAGTCATGGTAAGAGATAGAGGTAAAGACTTGTGATGCGTCATTTCTGTTGTTGCTCTTGGGCCTTGGATTTTGTTTTCAAACAAAAAGTAACATTTTTCAGGAGAAGAATAGTTTTCCCTCGGCATCTCATACCTCCATACCTTCCTCTTGCTGTGGGTTTTGCCAGGATGGCATAGCCACGTCTTTCATCCTTGATAAATTTTCAACTCATCCAAGGATATTCACAGTGCAAGAATAAAAATCCCAGAAGTTCAGCAGGCATCAGTCTACTTTCACCTCAGCTGTATCTGGAACCAGTTTTGGAGCAGTGTTTAGTAGCACGGAGTAAGAGCCGCTGTCTGTGACGATTCACTCCCTGCATTCATGATTTAGAAACATGGTTTTCTCTCCTGCAAAAACTACTCCAGCCCTGTCCTGTAATCCTGCTCCTCCTACAAACGCTTGAAAAATTATCACATCAATGCATACAGAATAGGAAAGACATTTGTAAATTAAATTAGAATATTGCCTTATCTCAGTGCAGAATAAGGTAAATTTTACGTTAGTTAGTTTCTCACTCTAAAGCTTCTTCCTAATACTACTGACCCCAGCAAAAAAAAAAAAGACAAAGTAGAATACATATTTGGGTTATGTTGGCATATGCTGAAGATTTCCCGGAGCTGTACCTAAGTGTGAAATAACAGCAAGAAACAACATGCTAGGTTGTCTGTGCAAAGCCTGCTCTCTCAGGTTTGTTTTTCAGAGCTGTGCAGTGCCATATGGTACAAACACACCCCCAAAGGCTGTAGTTGGCTTGCAGTTGGAGGGGATTTTCCTTCTGTGTTGCCATTAAGATCTCTTCCTCTCCTGCCTTGCAGCCACCCTGCGGGTACAGGACGCCTGTATGAGATTGGCAAATAGCCCAACGGGGGTGAAGTAGGGAACAGCATTGTCACTTCTAGCAAAGACCAAGTACTGGCTGCTGATGAACGGAGATGCATGGAAGGGGAAATTATGCTCCAAAATTCAAGAACAGCTCGCGTTCCTCAAGTTATTCTCCACCCCACTGATAAAGGTTGGCTGCAAATGAATAATCTCAGGAGCACGGGTTTGAACTTCATATGCCTGCAGCTTCCCTGAGTGGATTCTCTTAAATGGTGATTGCAATGACCTCAGTGAAACATGAGTTATATTCTTAATATATCAGGGATTTCTGTTATCTGCAGTAGTTCATTGAAGCAGATGGTGAGATGAAAAGCAACCCTTGCCTTGATACTGAGCAATGCACTGGATCTCATTCAAACTTGCACAGTGGAAGCCCTACGCTTTAACAGTGACTAAAATACACTTAGATTCAATATCCTACAAGAGCAACAAAAATCCAGTACAGTAGAGCTAAACTCCAATAGATGGCTTCAGTAAAAGTGAGGAAGCTTGTTAAAAAGTTAAAACAGGCAGCTAAGGGAATTAAATCCTTTTAGGCAGTACGGAGACTACTGAAGCATGCAAAACTAGAAGCGCAGCACCACTGAATACCACCCATTAAGAAAGTCTTGAAAAATGATAAAAGGAAGCCAGTGTGATGACACAGCAAAGAAAAAGGGGTTATTATAATTAAGAAGGCATCATCCAACAGACTGAAACTGTACCCAAAACAAATAATAAAAACAATAGTGAAGTATCATAAATTCTGTTTAGTAAACACAAAAACACAAATGAGCAGATGAAAAACAGTTTGAGAAGCATTCAACTAAGAGATTAAAACAAATAGTAATTTCTTCTTCCAATACACAAAGAGCAAAAGGCCTGCCCAGAGAGTCTGTAGTGCCAACTGGTGATCCCAGTAGACAAGGGGCACTCAGGGAAGACAACGTCATTGCCAGGCAGCTAATCAATTCTTTGTACTGGTGTTTGCTGTAGAAGAAACTGGGAGGACTCTTATATATCCTTTGGCAGCCTGTAGGTATGTCTGAGACCGAAATAATCACAGAAGAGGTGATGGTACAAATAGGCAAAGTGAACACTAACAACTGACCAGGGCATCCACTCCCCTAAGGGAACCCAGCAATGAAATAGCTGAATTACCGATGGCAACATTTAACCTTTCGCTTAAAGCTTCCTTGGGAACTGACGGATGTAGAGGCTGGAAAATAAAAAGATCTCAGAGGGACCTGGATCGCTAACAGCCTGAAAGCTTGATAGCTGCACTAGGCAAGTTTGTAGAAGCTGTAATAAGGAAAACAAACAGCAATATGAGATTCAGTGTGATTTGTTTCAGATTTGGCTCCCCTCGTATTCAAGCATTGCTTGGGCAGTCAGTCCAGAAGCTTCTGCTGTTGTAGCCTTTTCACCAGCACCGGTGGCTGTGGTCTTTATTGCAGCAAACGGCTGGAAAACACGACGCAACTGGCTGAACCCCTCAAACCCAGTGGTCTTGATAAAGCCAGGAAACAGGTTTTTCAGAGCCATTCCCTCCACTTCAGGGTTTTGCAGCAACTGAGCACAGAGGCTTGGTGAGCAGCAACGGGATGCACTGCTGGGATTAATGGACTTTTTATCTCAATTGGTATGGCCGCTTTTATGTTCTCACACTGTAGTGGCATCTTGCACCGGCTGTTTGCAAATGTCCAAGCCGGCTTTTTGGTGTTTCTTTAATTCATGAGGGAAAAAGTACTGTTTCCTCAAACTAATACTGGGTATAAGCATTTCTGCAGGTGGCACATCAAAGAAAGGATCTGAATTCTCAAAAAAGCTCAAAGGAAGCTAAAGTTTTAGGAAGCACTTAGTGCTAGTTTAATTCTGCTTCTTTTAAAACCAGGCAAGCTTCACTGCAGCTTTTTAGTTCTCAGCTGGGTAGTAGAGAGTTTATTAGTGCTAAGAGCTTCAGCAGTGCTACAGGGCAGCTCTGCTTGAACTCATAGATGCGGACAAATGACCTCTCCACTCACCTCTGGTATGCAGCACAGCTCTGAAGTAGTTTACTGTTTGGGCATCTTTGATATCCAGGCCTGGCCAGATTGTTTCTGGAGATATTGATTTATCAAATCACAAGACATGGGGTCACCATCTGAAAGTACAAACACATAGGTCTTTTTGTTTGGCTGTTGAAAAGACTGAAAATCTCCACATGGTCATCCTCCTTGGAGCCGCATCTCCTCCAGCCCGCTGGCTGTTTCTCACCCCGACAGCCCACATCTTTCACAGCACAAAAAGCCAAACTACAGCAAGGAAGGCAGCGATACCAGTCGTGGCATAGCCAAGGAAGTAATGAAGACTGCTGTTGTGCAGGGTTACAAACCTGCCCACAAAGCAGCAAACACTGCTGTCTGGGAGAAAAATGAATCCTTACGGTCCTATTTGTTCCCCTCTCTTAGAAGCCAATGCGCTAGCTTGTGGAAATGTATTAGTCAATGCTGAGAAGCAGAAATCTCTAGAGCACTGGTCTCTGCAATTTTACTTTTCCCCTTAAAATTCATGCTTGCCTCAGATCACCACTTTAAAAAAAACCATGTAACAAAAGGAGCCAAAGCCAGAATCCCTGCCTTGTTTTGACTTTCCACAAACAGGCACAGAACTGTTGGGCGCTTCTGATAGTGACCCTACATCTCAAGAACTGACAAATCAATGTGACCAGAAACAGTGTGTCCAGACTTGCATACCAGATACACCAAAACAGACAACCACACCAGAGATTTACTAGTTATTTCACACAGAAAGGTCTTCTTTAATTCTCTCACTGAGTCTCTTCGCCACACGGGTTTTGCAGCCTGATAGTGAAATGAATGATAATGGACCAGAGTCAGAAACTGCTGTTGCCAGTGAATTTTGCATAGCGAGTGCTAACGTATCCTAATGATGGGCAGCAGCACCAGTTGCTGAAACTGATGGACAGACTGATCATCCTGATGTAGCAGGAGGATATAGCTTGTTCATTTGTAATTCAAGACTAATACACCCCATCCTCCTCTGGAGCAGGGGGACTGCACACAACACCAGTCCTCTGCCGTCATTGGGATGCGAGGTGCACCTGCCTTGGAGAAAAATCCTTGGAAGAAACACTTTTCATGTCGTCTCTGCAGTTTCCTCCAGAATGAAAATCACTTCCTTGGTTTTATTATAAAAGAAAAATGGGCTTTTTTTGTATGGGTCAGCAAGCAGAAATGTTGCTTTTTTTTTCCCCTGCTTACCAGTAGAATTGGTTTTATCCAGTTATTAAACCTAGCTCTCCCTGGCCAATCTCCTCCTCAGCAGAGACCTAACAAACACACCAACTGACAGATATCTAAGGTATAAAAAGAGGAAACCAGATTCTGATCCTACTTTTGCCATAGTAAATCTAAACCAACTCCACTGATTTCAGTAGTGCAACCGCCCCTGCCACACAGTTGTCATCTGTTGCAAGAAATGGTAATGCAGGAGATAGGAGGGGAGATCTGCAATTGATCTGCAACTTCAGCTTCCTAAAATTGGTGATCCATTGGGCTGCAACATCCTATAGAAAATTTCTGTCCTTCGATAACTGCTTCTGCTAAGCAAATTTACTCCAATTCTGTTCTTAACCACTGTGACTTACCTGATCTCAGTAGCACACAGGCTGTTTGTCTCAACTATGGATTTGCCATTAGGAGCACGTAGCTGCACAATAAATTCAAAGACTCCAAGCTTCCAAATATAGATTTATACTAGGAATCTTACACAGTTTGAGCATTTGGGGAAACTGGAGTCTTACTGGTGAGAAATGTATAGTTTGGGAAATGGATCTGGATTTCAAACACCAACCAGCCTTCAAGTACAATCAGGCTACATGATGGTGTGACAAGAACATCTGGATGCATTGTCTGGATTCTCTTTGCCTCTTTGCAAGTAATCATGGGCATGTCACATAATACTTTCTTTGCAGCAGCATAATGGGGAAAATAATATTATCCTTTTACAGTGGGATCAGATCTGGATCTGAAAAGTTTACAATGTTATTTTTTAAGGCAGGGTAGTAATATATGATAAAATCAGCTGATAAATATGATCTTTTCCTTCCTGGCAATTCATTCCTCACATGTGCCAGCCCTTTGTACAGCCACCCACTTTGAATCCAGACTTCTTAACAATTAATCAATATTTAACCTTGAATACACTCAATTATTCATTTAAACAACAGCTGCACATTAGTGTCGATAAAAAGCCCCAGAAAAGATGGACAAAGAAAGAAAGCTGTTTGAAATCCTCATAAACAATCAAGAAAAAAATGTAAGGGAAAAATGTGGCCCACCAATAAAAATCATCTTGCAGATCAAAAGCAGAAGTCACAGACATGTATGTGCACTACATTTTCAATTGTAAAACTCCATTGTCTGCAAATTATGCACTGATCCCAGCTACAGAAATCCTACAGTCCAGCCGAAGGCTAATAGATTTGCACAGGGGCAGCTTGACCCAAAGAACTGCTACTACTAGTGACGTTGAGCAGGAAGAGGTCTCCAGCCTGACTTCCAGATTTGAGTCTGAGTTTGGACTTGATATTGGGCAGAAATGAATAAATGGCTCTTTTAATTGCAAGACAAATAAATTCACTGAGAGATCTGTGAAACACCAACCCATGTATTTCTATTTTGCAATCCAATTCCTCCAGCCCTCCAGAGTGCTAATGATGTGAATACTGTCCACAACACAGCAAGCAGTGCTTATGGGTGCCTCTTGAAGTTACAGCCCTCCACAGTAAAGCATAGTCATACCAGAGAAAAAAATCACACATACACAATTATACGTACACATCTTACTAGCTAACCATCTTTAAAATGCTCTGAGAAGTGGCGTGCACAGTGGGGGACACCCGCTCCACAATAAGCACCGCAGCTTATAGATATTGCAGGGCTGCCTTTCACCTGCAGACAGATGCTGTTTTCCCCAAACCTGGGGCCAAGTAACTGAATCCATGAGGCCTGGCTTCTTCTTTTATGGATTCAGAAGTGCTGCCTGTTTCTCTGAAGGGTGTTTCCATCTCCATCCCTCAGATGACGACAAAGTTTATCTCTAGCGGCACCAGTGAAGTTTGCGTCCATGAGAGAGAGCAGCAAGATCCCCACATCTGGCTCCAAATTGTTCCTTCCAACATCTGACATTAGTGTACAGCAGAAACACATCCCTCCTTTCAGCACTCTGTTTATCAGAACATCAACGGGCGGCAGCTGGTGGTTCACGCATCCCACTCTGTGTAGTAACAGTGCTATGTGTGGATCAGAGTCTGACTCCATAGATCTCTTGGTGTTAACGTTATCACTTGCTATATGCCCCTGAGTTTTTGTGTGATGGAAATTAGTGATGCAACACTTAAATCCACAATTCACGGTAGACTGGATGAACTTATGCCCACCAACCTGTTTCTATTCTATGGGGCCATAGCATTACTATGTCAGGTATGTGGTGAAAATGAATCTGATAAGTGCGAGCACTTGTTTAGCTTCAGGGACCCCTATCAAGGCTATCTCAGGGAATCAACAAAATATTATATCATATTTTTTCCTACCAACAAAGCTGTATTTACACTATTTAACTTAAGTAAACATTATTTTCATGGGACACCAAGATAGATTCTTTCAATTATTGTGACTATTTTACCACAGACAGAAAAACTCAGTGCTCATTTGAAGGCAGTAGAAAATATCTTTTCTCCTTGGGTGTTTTTTTGGTTTTTTTTTTGCTTTGTTTTGTGGTTTGGTCGGTTGGGGTTTTGTTTGCTTTTTATTTTCTTTTTAAAGGTTTTTCTTGTATTTTGTAAACATTATTTTTCCTGAAAATATTTCTACACTGTCTCTCGTGGAGCCTAGGAGCAGAAAACAGATTTACAACTGAGAACTCCTTCTTAAAACAAATGAGAAATATATTGTTTCAGTCACCATTCACTGGAAGAATTAATTCATTTTTGTGGGTTTTCCACAGTAGTTCTGGAAACCAAAATCCAAATGTTACCTGACTGAGCAAGACTTGATTTCTAATGCTTAAAAGTTAAGATATGGTCTTTGCTCCCCTTGTGTGAAACCATTACCCTTCTCCGTCTGACTGCATCGGCATTGCTCTGCTTTCAGCCTCTGCTGCCCAAAGCACCAGTCTCCCACGTTTATCAGCCACAGACAACAGTGTCAGAGCCACTCTCTCAGTATCTCGCTCACTGCTGTGCAACATCAGCATTTACACAGCATCACATATGCCAGCTGGTGCTTGCGAGCATCTCTTGAAAGCCCAGGTCCCCGCTAGGATTTAGTCTCAGACCCACAACGGTAGTTCAGTAAATAATTCCATCAAAATCAATGACTGCTAGATGTCTAATTCCTATCTGCACAATCGCGTGCCGTTGAGGACCTGGGTCTTGGCCCACGCACCAATGTCATTTGGAGTAAAGGATATGTCTCTTGATTAATTTTTTTTAATGAGACCAAAATTAAGGTTGTTTTATGATGAGAGTTAAACATTATTTGTCCCTTTACAAATCATTAGTCCAAATAAATATGGTAAGAAGCTGATCTCTTCTAAAGGCTGTAAGTTCCCAGGGGCAGAATAATTAAATGTTCCAAAATACTTATCATAATTATGTTTTGTTCAGAGATTAGTTGAGCTATCCTCTTGGGATCAATTATGACTCATCCTAAAGCCAGAAGCAAAAAAGTTTTTTGGTAAATCCTATTGGAATGAGTACCAGCTGTTCCACACAATAAAGTAGCTCTTTCCCCATATTTTAACATGCTAGGGAAGTTATTAAAATGTTGCTTTTGGTCATTCTTCAGCATTCTGCACAAAGCGCTTGAAGGTCAGTGTGGCTGGCAATTAGAGAATGAGATATGCAAAGGAGCCCTCAAGGAGCGACAATCCAGGTGCGGGAGTCTGTTTAATAAGAACATGTGGTTTGTGTAAGACAAATTAATATTTTTTTGCATTTTCTGACAAAAAGAAGCAGCAGGTTAGAAGGGTAGAACACAGCAGCAGAAAATAATCAAAGGGCCCGATTCTGATTATCTCACCATTTCCTACTTTCTGTAACTCCTGTGGAAGCAGCTTTCTTGTGTCCTGCTTGTGCTCATGCAAAAAAAGCAGAAATTGCTATTAACTTCAGCATGAGCAGGTTGGCTTGGGGTCCCGACTCTCAAGATATGTTTTTATAGACAGCATAACCCCCTCTTGATTTCCAAAAACACCCTTAAAATCACATGTAAATGGTACCTAATACTTTAGGACCTGACTTCCAGCTCCCTGTGATGCTGTATGGGTGGGAAAACTACCAACAGTTTGAGTACTGAGCACAAACACCTTTTGCTCTTGTTTAGAAGTGGCAGAAATTACCAACATCTTATCCAAGCCTGCTACTCGGAAGCAGTGAGTTAAAAAGCTCACAAGCCAACGGTCTCCGAACCTTTCCTGTTCCCCAGCACAGGACTGGCACAGGACAGTGGGTCCAGGCACATTTCACAGATGAATCCACGTTGCACAATGATACTCCAGGTTTTGCTTTTTTTTTAAGGCGTTTACTTTCAGAAAAACTTTGTACATATCTGTATGCACTTGATCTCGTCTGCATTTAAATATCATCCTGAAGATGATTGGAGAGGAAAAGGAAAGAGCAAGTGGTTCTCCAGCTTCTTAAAGTAGCTCCGCCTTGCTTCTCCAGGTTGGTAAATCCCTTCACACCTTTCAGTGGGGGTAAAGATCGAATTAGAAACTTCACATACACAGATGGACACATAGCACAGTAGACTCACTCTTTGCCCCAATTCACAGATCTTTTAGAAAGCAATTCATGGATATGGGCCATGACTCACATAGGTAATTCCTATGACTCAGTTGACGCACTGGCTGAGAGCCACCAAGGTGGGTGGCACCTATGTGGGCCCGGCACCCACTCTCTCCTTCAAGATGCTGCAAAATAAGCACAACTAGAGCTAAATACTGTTAGATTAGATTACAAACCCTCTTTTATTTACAGTACAGTGCCACATCAGGTACCAGACTGATAGCATCACACTCTGGCACATGCCATATTTAGGTGAAACAAGCTGCCTTTAATGCGCTGTGAGTGACGGACTCAATCCTCACACCCTTTACTTCACCCAGGTGGCTTGGAAAGACTGATTAAGGGCAATAGATCAGTCAAAGGTCTTCACCTTCTGGTTATGTTTTTCAACAATAACATAATTTGCAAGCAGCTATGAATTTGGATACACTCAAGAACTGGCATAAAACAAGGTAATTTCACAGCAAAGTGAAAAGCTTCACATCCTGGATCATTCTGCATTTATTGTCCATCATTCATTCTCCATAACTGGTTTTGTGAACTTGATAATTAGTTAAATTTACAAGAGAAGGGTATTTTAGGGAAAAGGGTATTTTCCATAGGGAATAGTCTACCTGTGACCAGAGAAAGCAGATTCAATTCTCAGAAGTTATCTCTCCCCATTGCAAAAATTACCTTTGCTTTTTATTCATTGTGACAGCTCTCCTTTCTGTATCAGTTAAACGCCTATTGCAAAGACAAAGATTTTGGTGGGTGATTTCTTTTGTGATACTTTGCACAAGAAAAGGATTTATCTATCAACTTGTATTATGAATATCATCAGCCAATCAGCAATAAAAGGTAAAATCAATTGCATAAACGAAAGAGATCAATAAAAGATAGAGCAATTGGTTTTGCTCAAGACGCTTTACAGGATATCATTTGCCTAACAAGGATCAAACATAATGACATGAATTACTTCTTAGGGTTAGAAAGGCTTGCTATAAGAAATACTTGGACGTAATTATAAACATCAGATTTCCAAGTGTACAAAGGTTAAAGCATTGCAAAGTTCGATCTCTCCCGTGAAAAGCTGTTTCTTCAACAACTGTAATCAGGAAGGAAGAAAAAATATTATTTCCATTACCCAAAATTCAAGCCAGACAGCTCAAGAGACAGTGTTTAGAATACATATTATGTATTAATCTTACCAACAGGAGAGAAGCCTCATTTTGCCTATACTCAAAGCAAGTCTGTTATCAAAGTCATTTCTATCCCTATTCAGCACAGGCCACCATGTTACCAATATTTTCACCTGTCTGCAGCTGGCCCTGCCAGCCTGGGAAATCTTTATGTCAGAGGGTTTCCTCATGGGAAAAGACTTCTGCTCACAGTATCAGCTGCAGAATCAAGGTCTGTGTGGAGCTGGATGCTGTTATCACACCATGTGTCTGCTGTAGGCTTGTCTCCGAAGGACACCAATGACTCAAACTCCTCAAAGCTACACAGCCGCAGCAGCTGATTGACAGAGCACCTCTATGAATTTATTCTGTCTAATTTTTCAAGCAAAGCTACATGCCAAACCAACAGCCCCTTCCCCAAGAGCAGTACCTGGTTATTTTACTTCACATGGATTACACAAGCACATAATCATTTGGTCAATTCACAAAACTGGGTCTGCACATGATTGCATACAGGCAGGGCTGCATACAGGCAGATCCCACTGGATATAAAAATGAAATATAAGCTACTAAAGAAGGGTGAATCAAGCTTAAAGGATATTGCCGTGAGCTCCAAAAGTCCCCCACCTATTTGGGACAAAACTGGAATCCCTCCCCTCTTCACTCTGTTCTTGACCAGCACCATGCCCTTAGAAATCTGTTGAAGCTTTCTCTATCCAAGCAAGGGCTAAAGAAATGCTGGAAAGGCCTGAAAAAAGGTGAAGTTAAATAAAAGTAGCTGTGCAGCTCAAGGGATGGAAAGCTTGAGAGTGTGACTGATAACCAATTAAATCCAGGACTAATGAGCAGGCTGCCTGTCGTCCATCAGAGGACTAATGAAGGTCTGCACAAGGCATGTGGCATTTGTATGGAAGAGGATGATTACACTGGGAAAATATTCAAATAGAGCATTTAAAGATACATGGCATGAATTGAATACTTGGTGTTGCTAAAGACTAGAGCTAGTTTGTGTGCTAGAGGTATGGATAAAGTAATTAAGCAATAAAAATAGGCACAACAGATGCTTGATGAGAACCGTTGGGGTGATTTTCCCATTGCTACATAACATATAAACAACTGGTCAAATATACACAAAGAGTAACTGTATCTTTGATACTTTGAGCTTGGGGTTTTGGAGACTTGGACCCATCCATGTACCCTCTCAGCAGCAGTAAAACTGTGTACCAGGAGGCTCTGAATAATGGAATGTGCTAAATCTATTGTTGCACTGAACAGCATGACCGGGCAAGGCTATACATGTTGGTCTGAAGAAGAGGTAGCACAGTCACTTG
Organism: Pluvialis apricaria; assembly: GCA_017639485.1. NCBI lineage: Eukaryota > Metazoa > Chordata > Aves > Charadriiformes > Charadriidae > Pluvialis > Pluvialis apricaria. Next base: position 8,967,468 of record CM030008.1, on the reverse strand, counting down.
CTGCTGCTGTCAGTATACTTTGGAAAAAGCAGTCAAACTCTGGGGGTTTCTAAGACCCTAAGCAAGGGTGCATATCATAGCTATATCCCAAACTGAGTCTAGGGTCTTGGGACAAGGTCTGAGTTTGTTATTGCAAACTGTTTTTGCTATTGCACCTGTTTTTGAGGGAAAAATAAAACCTCCACGAGGAGCTGCAGACAAGGCCCAGCACTGGAGCTGGAGCACTGATGTGGGAAAGAGGGAGGCAGGACCTCAGGGCACACTGCAGGATGCAGCCAGTGCTCCACTCAGACACTGCCACTAGCTGCCTACTGCTAAATGCTGCTTAGTGCAGAACTCTTCCAGGAATTAAATGCTAGAAAAATAAAGGTCTGTCCTGAAATTAGTCAAAAAACACCAAAGAAATGCAAGCTGAAAAGTTTCCCCAGAACCAACGCTGTCCTGAAGCACTAACATACCACCTTGGCATATGTGGAGGATTGCCTCACTGAGGCCTTGCTCCTGATTTTGCTTATGCTGGTATTTTGGTGGAATTGCTTCTGATCAGGTCAGGGTAAATGAGAAAATAAGCCATTTCCATGCAGAACAACAGGTCTTTCTAGGTCTGGTATTGTGGCTGTGCAGGTAGCCCAGAACTGATGTAGTAGAACAGAAAGGAGAAACAAGCAGGATAATAAAGAGTAGTAGGGGGCTCTCATGTGCGCTGGAGCCTTCCCACCAGGCTAAAAATGAGTGATGTGTCTCCTAGTGTATGTCAGTGACTTAGCTAAGAAACGGCTGCACAAACAAACAGGGAAACAGAAAACCTGTCAGGAGACTGTCAGGGCAAGAGTACATACAGCTGACAATGACAAATCCAAAGAAAACACACAAAAAAAGAAAAAGCCCATTAAACCAGCACATGAAGATGAGAAGGGAAATTAGCCAGGCATCAAAGAGCATCCCATTAGAGTGAAATTTGGTGTTAACGACCACTACTTATAGTCATCATATGGCCTTAATGAACAATTTGTCTTTGCCAAAGCCTGCTGTCCCTACTTGCAAGACACCATGTTTGATGTCCTTTTAATGGTCCATGTGTTTCATTTGTAACAATCCAATTAACAATTGGGCTCCAATAGCTCTAATCATCATCTACTGTTAATATTGTTTCTGTACTGCCAGGAGTTTCACAATTTGTTAAACGGCATTTTGCACTACTGAGATTTTCAAACTCAAAGACCTGCTCAGCCCGTTAAGTTTCTGGAGGGGAACAAGAAAAATATAGCTACAGAAGAAGCAATGCCACTGAGCTGGTGCAGTAATTCCTCCTTTTAGACCCAATTCTTAGCTGCAAAGAGCATATTATGTGCACAAACCATATGATACAGGGGCTGCAAGAGCCTATAGGCTGATGATCAGCATTCAGAAATGCCCTGAAAGGGAGAGACAGCATGCATTGATTTATTTGCCAGTATGCTGACAGAGGAGCACACACTGCTGGGTCATTGCAGCTGACCATCACTTCTTCCATCCCACAAATTAACACGCTGCAAACAACCAAAACCAGGCAAAAATTTGCTGCCCCAGACACTAAGTGGAGCAAAGTGTGCACAGCTCTGACTGGACCAAATCAAGTGAGTCTGTCTCATTTTGTGAGCTCAGCGCTTCATCTGGGCTAATGTGCACTGAGCTGTGCCGAGTGTGTCCCTTTACCCTGTGCCATGCAGGAGCGATACGCTGCACTGGGGTTGTGCTCCTCTCTGGCTGGGGAACAATTACAGGATGGACCTGGAGAGGGGAGATGATTTCTTGAGGTTATTGTTTCTCCACTGCCTCAGTTATCCTGCTCATGGTAACATCATAAAAGTGGTTAAAATATGGTCTGTAATGTGACAGTTGTAGTTTTGATCTTTCTGAAGTGCACTACTCCATGCCACTTGACTTAAAACAGTCCTCCACGAATAGTGCATGAAAACGCCCAAATATACAAAGAGAATTTCAGTATCATACATAGACCAGCACAGAGGTGGCAGGAAAATATGTTGATTCAATTGAGGGGCAAGCCAGAAAGTCTGGGTGTTTGTATCCTGTCTGCTGAAATTGCATCATATGAGTCAAACAAACAAAAAAAACCAAAAGCCAAACAACAAAAAAAATCACAAACCCCAGCAGCTCATGAACCCTTTACATAGTTGCAATCACTAATGGGGTTCACTGATGCAAAGGACAAAATTAGAACGTGAGGATGATGGGGACTGAAATTTTAACCAGAGGACAATGTGGACTGACTACCTGTCCACTAACAATGCCCTTTGGGGTTACTCAGAGGTCTGCAATAAATAGGAAATGAACAATTTTAGAGCATCCTTCGTATCACCTCATTATCTCCTTTGAATCTAATCCAATTCAGAACAGCAGACTGTCAACTGTACCTTTCAATCCTTTTGTATATGTTGAACATTGTTGTTTTCTTAGAAACTCTACATGCATAGAGTGTATTATAGAGATATACAATGGCTAATTTAAGTCTATTTTTAGCTTTGTTATACCCTTGGTAGTGTAAAAATAAATTAGGATTTTTGTCATGTCCAATTATAGATACTTGAGCAACAGATCAGTCCAACATCAGTTTTCTTTTCATCCTCCTTGTTGACTCATGTTCCTTGATTTTCTGCATAAATTGGTAATATATTTCTAGACTGTGTAGCAGTGGAGAGCTAGCAACCTGGAAAGCAACAAACTAACTTTCTGTTTATAAAGAACGAATACCTGCTTTTTTTGCCACAAGTTATTTTTATTTTTGCATAAACAAAGACAGAAAAAACATTTAGAAGATCTTTGAGACTACGTTAAATTCAGAAAAACCCTGTATATGACAAAATGGAAGATATCTCACAACTGTCCCTGTTGGCAGCACTCATCTATATTGAAGCATAACGTACAAAAAAAAATAAATCATGATAGCCTGATATTTTATATATGTAATTAAAGCAGCAAGGTCTAAATCCTCAGTGATCCTGTGCAAATTATATGTAGGGCTAATGACTAGTGAATCTAAAACAATGCACAAATGCAAGTGTAACTAGGCTGCCCAAAACCACCAAGACCTTCTTTCAGCTACCTGATAAATGTCCTGTGGAAAGAATCTGGTTTTCTGGAAAGTATGTAAAGTTTTCCTATGGTAGCAATAGACAAGACGATTTTTACTAAGACTAGCAGCGTTTGGTCTTCATGACTGAAATAATTTGCCAGAAAAGACAGAGGAAGAAAGGAGGATGTAGAAACGAACTGATTAACAGCTGCACTTAGACAAGATCAAACAATCTAATAAAATTAAGTATCTCTGCAAGACCAAAATAAGATCCAGAAAACCAGACTCTATTTGATTCGAGTAATAAAAATGTTGTAGCCAATAAAATTTTATGTGGAAACATAATCCTCTAAACTGATAAAAACTAATTTCACACAGAATAGTTAAGAGGTTACCAAATTACCCTTCTTTATTTTAACTTTCTTTTAATGTCCATTGTAGTTCATAGATTCTGTGACAGATCTCAGTGTAGAGATTAAGTTTCCATACTGTAAAACGTTGAGCATCTGCATCTCACCAGAAATCAGATATCTGCCCAAAAAGAATAAGATACAGAAATTATTATTATTTCTTTTCTGACGTTAATGAGGACCTTTACTGCTATTCCAAGACTTGTACCTGCACCGGCATGTCAGGAAGATATTTCCTGCCCAAAAGGTTTAATCGTGTAATTGATTGGCTCCTTTTATACTTGGTGGACAGACAAGTAGAAAGTGCTTTTCTTCACTGTGTAGTGTCTACAGGAGGCTTCACATACCCCATCTTATATATCTGTGATGCGAGCACTTATATCTGACCCATATGATCAATGGAAAGAAATAGGCACTTCTGGGGGCTCCGTCTGACTCAGATGTCTGCTTTCAGGAGATGAGTCATGCCCTAGCAGTGCCTACTCCTCTCCACTGATATTAAGGCAGGCTGAGGCCATTAGGTCAAATGTAAATTTGATCAGACAGCCTGCCCACCCCTGCTCAGTGCACCAAAATGGTCACAAAAAATTACTGTTGCTCTAAACTACATTTCCTTCCTTTTTATCCTCATTTCCTGTCTAAACAAGCGCCCAAGGGATGTCACGTTGTTACTGGAGAAAGTCTAATTAATAGGATGGTTCTCCACAGCAGAAACTTAATGCTATTCTCAAAAGAGCAAAGTTCGTCCACAGATTTGGTGTCATCCGTGTCACAATCCAAGCTATTCTAGCTGCGTATGGGGCAAGCGGAAGATGCTACAGAGAAGAATTGACGCATCCTGTAGATCAGGGTGCCAAAACAGCACGCAGTTTGTGCCATGCAAACATGGCCTGGACCTCCGTGCAATGCATCTTCCAGCCTCTTCTTGCTACCTTCTGCACCTCTGCCTCTTCGGACCAAGTGATGAAGAGGGATTGACATCGAGTCCTGTGATAGGAGAAGGGTGGAAAAGAGGGAAGTTCCAGGATGGAGCCACATCCTCAGACATGTGTCTTCTGGCAGTGACCCTGGAAACATGGGGACCCTCAGGGAGATGATTTTTGGGTTTGTGTCGTGGCCACTCCCTTACTCTTGTAGGAGAAAGTAGAGGAGGCGCAAACCACAATGTTTCCCATTCTGCACCCGCATTCTTGCTACATAACATGGGATTTGGACTCTGTTTTGAGTTTCCAGGTTCAGTTGATCAAAATATGATTTATAGACCAATAATACAGTATGAAAAGCTCTCTCATTTCCTGCGGTATGTACAGTAATTGATGTTGATGCCAGCTGAATAGAAGATGCGGGGGAAGATAAGGAAATTCAGAAAGCCTGGCCCCAAATCCTTGAAAGTTATTTCTACTCACTGCAGAGGGTTTTGGATGCAAGTCTCTGTAAGCACTTCAGAGAGCTCGAAGTTGTCAGCACTGTGTTATTACTAAGATACATTTTTTATTTAAAAAGTGAGTGGCTGATTTATGATAGTTTTCCTTTATTTACAGAGCGCAAAATACTGGCCAGGCGATTTCTCTATTGGCAGTGACAAACTATGGAAGGTTTTAGTTGTGCCAGTATTTCTATGAGTTTGATGCAAAGGAGAATTTGATCCCAGCAGTATGCAACCCACAGCTGTATGCCATGTAATCCTCTCTCACTTGGTATATTCTGTCACGTTTCATATACACACATCAAATGTATGTTAATCCCCACTACAGTAAATAATTATGGCTGAAATAGCTAGTCTGCTGAGAATGTTTACTGATTTATAGTCTATATTTGCCTATGCTATAGGTTTAAACTGTTTCGTCTACTGCTGTAACTGCACAACTGCAGTTCCATTTGGATGGACTCTTTATGGCAATCAACCACAATTTGCAGGACAGTATCTTCACCTGCTTTCCAGGGGTAATTTCCACTGGTGGAAATGGAAGTTTTGGCTGTCACAACAAAGATTTGTAATTGTGCAGTTATACCACTGGTTGAAAGTGGATAAATCCAAGGTGTAGGCAGAACCGTAGCATATGCAGTTCCTTTTAGAGTCTAGCTTAGTTGCTCATCAATGAATTGCCATGAGAATATATACAAAGGACCTGGACTTGTCAAGAAAGAAATACATTAGAAAATCTCTGCTGGAAAATTTAACTGGAACACCAGAGGGGAGGACTGAGACTGGCTGTTAAACATAACAGTACTTATGAAACCTACGGCTCAGAAATTTCCTAAACTGTTGACTAGCAGAAGCTAAGGGGTACATAGAGCAGGACAACTATATATACACATTATGTTGTTCTCCTAAGTGTTTTCTGAGTATCAGTGCCTATCGAATGTCAGGCCTAAGACGAAGTGCTAGACAAGCCTTTGGCTTGACCAGTGTGGCCAGTCTTATACACAGTAATATAAGTAGATGTGACAGATTCAGGTCAAGTAATTGAAAGACGACTGAAAGCCCTTTTCCTGCCATATAAAACTATCCTAAAACCCCAGTCTTGTCCTTATAAAAGCATTGTGGTCTGGCAAGAACTTCAAATAATTAAATATTCAGACTTTGGGGTCTGTTTCACAAGGTCCAGGATTAGAAAGATCAGGAAATTTTCCATATTATTTGCGCAGCCTCAGAGGGCTGATTCTTTGCCAAGGGATTTTGGATTAGACCCACTCTATCTTCAGAGAGCCAGCCTTTAATGACAGCTGTCACACTTGCTGTTGTAGGGGTTTAAGGGTAGGAGTGTCGACATGCTTGAGGACAGGAAGGCTCTACAGAGGGATCTGGACAGGCTGGATCGAGGTGTCAAGGCCAACTGTATGAGGCTCCACAAGGCCAAGTGCTGGGTCCTGCACTTGGGTCACAACAATCCCATGCAGCACTACAGGCTTGGGGAGGAGTGGCTGGAAAGCTGCCCACCAGAAAAGGACCTGGGGGTGTTGGTCGACAGCTGGCTGAATATGAGCCAGCAGTGTGCCCAGGTGGCCAAGAAGGCCAACAGCATCCTGGCCTGTATCAGGAATGTTGTGGCCAGCAGGACTAGGGCAGTGATTGTCCCCCTGTACTCAGCACTGGTGAGACCCCACCTCGAGTACCGTGTTCAGTTTTCAGCCCCTCACTATAAGAAAGACATTGAGATTCTGGAGTGAGTCCAGAGAAGGGCAATGAAACTGGTGAGGGGTCTTGTGAGGAACGGCTGAGGGAACTGGGGTGGTTTAGTCTATGGCATTCGTGGTGAAACTCAGTGCATGGTAAAGCTGTAAACGCGAACCAGCCCACTGATGGAGCTGCTCAGGTAGGCTTATAGGTAGGAGCTGTTCAATTAGATATTAAATAGATATTTAAAGGGTAGAACAGGAAAGACCTGGGAACTCCCAGGTGTAGAGGCAGAGAACGAGTGTGTGACCTCTCACAGGAAAAAGTGGCCCACAAGCCTTCTGCAAGCTGATTGGCAGCTTCCAAAAAAGTGTTTTATCTCATCCTAAGTGTCTAAGGTGTGTGGTATACATTTTTTCTGTGTAGCTGATATCTCTCTGCATTGATTAAAGGGTGATCTTAGAGGTCTTACCTATAACAGGTGACTTACTTTATATGGCTAAAGGCAGTTGAGTCCCCCCCTCCCACGTTCTATTTAGAACCCTTATGAAATCAGTGGCCAAAATATCTGAGGAAAATACTCAGAGGGAGAAAAAAGCATATATTCATTGCAGTAACAGAGAAGGAAAAAGTAGAAAATAAACCTCAAACAAATATATGCTAATTCTGAAAAACTTCAGTAAGAGCATGTGTTTATCAGAACTAGGATAGCCAAGTTACTCAGAGCAACAGAAGAAAAACCACTCACCATGACACTGCATCTCAGTTTCCCTTCTTTGGGAAGGTTGCTCTTGAGAACTCCTGTCTCCTCTTTTCCTTTCACCCACAAATCTCCTTTATCTCTCTATCAGTTTTACGCAAATTACCCTTTACTACTCCTTGATTAAATTTATGCTGGATTCCTTCCCACGTTGTGTTATCACCTTCAGACAGATATTCTGTTATGTACAAAACAGTATTTACATGGAAGATAGATGTATATAGATATAGAGATAGATATAGAGATATTTAAAGATCACCTCTTCATACTTCTTATATCCTGTTTAATTCTAGCTGGTATGAACAGGCTCACACATTTTGATCATGATTCAAAGCCGATTAAACTCAATGAAAAGCTCACACTGACTTCAACAGATATTAGATCATGCTCGCAGAGAGGATAATAGACCTTTCAGCAGAGGAAATGAAAGTGTAATAATACACTAGCTTAGTGTATAATCATGTCTTCATCTAATAGCTAGCCCCAGTGTCTGTAATACTCCACTGGTTTCTTACAGATAAAAAGCCTACTTTTTTGGCTCTGATCTTACTCTTTTGGTATTGAAGGTCATGGATTCAATTTCCACCAATTTTTAGGTATTAGTTTTTTGGTATTGAAGGATGTGGATTTGATTCCCACCAATAGCCACAATGTCCGAAGGGACGCTGCCATACCTGTGTATGAAGGCAGCTGAGGAACAATGTGAACTGTTTGGCTTTTAGAGGTGTTTGTATAAAAGACATAATATATAATAGAGCGATTTAGTTCCTGAATTCTTGAATCATGTATTCCTCCTCTAATCCCCAGTCTCAGAGACTACAAAACCTATTTTCTTACTGGGAACATATGTTACTGGCACATAACTCTTTAAGCTTTGCTGGTAAAGGTAGCTTTTTGAGTACTGGCACTTGTGATATCAAAATATATGTAACTCTGTTTATTACTAAAGCTGCATCTCTAGTACCAAACTAAAAAATGCTAGATAAAGTTCCCAGACTTTGAAATATTGTCCATCCTGGTACACTGTCAGAGTGCTTCCAAGGGCAGATTTGACCAACGTCTCCCAGAACCTCACAAGGTTCCTGGGCACAGTAGGCATTCCCAGTAGATTACTTCGGAGGGTAGGAGAACTTGGCAATATGGACATGGGCTGTTTGGTGCCACTTGAACATTGTATCAGTCCCAGGCAAATTTAATTCCTTAGGATATTTGCAGACAAAGGGTCTAAATCTGTCTCCTGGCACCTTCATCCAGCAACTGTCCCAGAGGAAGAGTCCTGTTGTAGAAGTCAGTTGCAAGTGGTATCACTGCATTTTGAAGAGTGGCCATCTACATTGGAGTGAAGACTATTGTAATTACTTGTCTATATTTCCTATACTATAAGAACTAGTCTGAGGAGGTTTTGACCAATGGCTGCTATGATAATACAGAAAAAAAAAAAGGATAATAGTGCTTTATTAGTGTTGTACGACAATGATTCATAAGTCTTTGTGTAGAGCTTTTCCAGCTCATACATGGATAAGACATTATTGACTGCAAAAAGGAACTATCCACAGAGAAGAAAGCAAATGAAAAGTATACTTATCCTACATCTGCGCAAATTGCCTCTGTTGTATTGTTTGTCATTGGAAGAAACAGAAATAACAACATCAGAGGACATAAAATTAATTTCACAACTTTGATAAAAATTATATAAAGAAGACTAACTCCAGCTAATCAACTTTGGCAATCTTTCATCTGCTACAATACACCATGAGTCCTGCAGGATCCTTACAGGAGAGATAAATGGAAGTTTGAGACAAGAAATGCTCTCTAATGATGGATTCTGACATGTACAAGTTGCCAGGATTGGTGGGAACATATTCCCAACCCATCATCTCATTCACTTTGCCTTCTTTGAAGTTTTACTTGTAAGTTTCCAAGGCTATTATATGCAATTCTTTTCACAGATTCCTGCATTCATGCTTTCATTTCTATGCAGGCAGTTGTAGGAATCCAGATGTTACCCAGCTTCAGCAATAACCTAATTTTCATGATGCCTACTACCAAAATTGCCAAGAACCATGATCGGTCCTGGTATTGTCTCCATTTCATTCCATTGTCCATTAGCAAGGCAGGTCTTCATGTGCACTGCAGGCCTATAATAGCAGAAAAAAGTTCCTTTCAAAGTACTACATCATAGAATGGTTTAGGTTGGAAGGGACATTGAAGATCATGTATTTCCAAACCCCCTGCCTTAGGCAGGGACACCTCCCACTAGATCAGGTTGCTCAAAGCCCCACCCAACCTGGCCTTAAATGCCTCCAGGGATGGAGCTTCCACAACTTCTTTGGGCAACCTGTTCCAGTGCCTCACCACCCTCAGAATAAAAAATTTCTGCCTAATATCTAATCTAAATCTACCTTCTTCCAGTTTAAAGCCATTTCCCCTCATCCTATCACTACATGCCCTTGTAAAAAGTCCTTCCCCAGCTCTCCTGTAGGCCCCCTTTAGGTACTGGAAGGCTGCTATAAGGCCTCCCCAGAATCTTGTCTTCTCTTCTCCAGGCTGAACAACCCCAACTCTCTCAGCCTGTCCTCGTAAGAGAGGTGCTCCAGCCCTCTGATCATCTCCATGGCCCTTCTCTGGACCCACTCAACATTTATTCTAGTTTGTAACAAACATACAGTAGGTTATAAAATGAAGATAAAGTTCAGCCACAGCTATTATCAAGCCAGAGCTCCTCCAATTCATTTCTCAAGTGGGGTATCACATTAGCACTTTATAACAAGTATATGAAATACCTGAGATCCCCCAGATAGGACCCTGAGGATAAATTCATAAACGCTCATTTTAAATTATAAATACTATGTTTAAACCTGATCCATAAGGAAATCACATAGACTTTTAAGTCAGTAATGATTTCAGTTCAGTCTTCTGGAGATAGCTTCTCCTACTTTTTCTGACCTAGGAAATACATCACAGCACAATAACTCATAATCATGCTACTACTATGGCATAATATTATAGCTAATAACAGAAATATGAAAAAAAAGTCTGATACTGTAATCATGATGTTGATGTAGCTATTCCACAAACCTCAACAATAGCATCACTGACTCATACAATTAATCTAACTTTATACCATTTAAGTTCTCCTCGTGCCAAAGTCTTCCTGCGTTGTCTCACTGAGTCTATGTGGGTGGGATTTCCCCTAGATTTAAACATCCACAGAAAGGATGTCAGCTGCCAAACTAATCAGCTTAGTGCCTCTTTATGGTCAGCAGAAAGAATTAGACACTTGAAGGATGTGATTTATTTATATTATTTTTAGGATGAGAAGAATAACACCCTACAACTCCCGTGTTTTGACTCTGGTGTGTGTAAAGGAAGGCATGGATGACAAGTTCAGATGTAGACATCTACGCAGGTAATTCCTGTGCACAGGGTCTTGCTATTTGAGCTTTTCCAAAAGATTACTGACTTCATTCAGGACGTCAGACAATATTTGAAACACAATTCAAGAGACTGAAAATGTCCAGAAGGCTTAACAAACTGTGCACTCCTTGTAACTTAACTGCCATTTCCCTGCTGCTTAAACTTTTAAATACTCAAAGTGATGTGGTCAATAAAGCTAATAATATATGTCATTCTCCCCTAAGAAAATGATTCATTGAATGGCAAATCCTAGTATGTTCATTTTTGACGACTAACATCAAAAGAGTTGATTAAAAAAGAGCACTTGATTTTTATAAGGTTTGTGATAACTATGAAAACCACATTCTTTGCACTGATGAGTCTTTGTTGGAACTGCTATTTAGGGACAGAAATAACTAACCAAGATAAATCAGGAAATTCAAAGGAGAAGAGTGAACAAATACTACCTGTATCAAATTATTTTATCTCATTAGTGTAAGTACTGCAGCTTAGAAAAAATCAGCACTTCCAGTCTCTGCTGTGCCAGCTCCAGCAAGGAGCCATTAGACTCTTCTGTTAATGCTTCCAGAACTTTTGCCCACACCTGAGATGTACAGAATGCCCTTGACTTGCCCAAAGCCAGTCAAAGCTATAGATGGTCACATCACCACGAGACTAGGAACTTACCATTTTTGTTGTTCAGTCGAGATAATCCAGAAACCTGTATCTCATAACATCTTTTTTCCTCCCTTCTCTGACTATAACAAGCTGGATTTGTTGATAGGCAAAGTCTACTTTGAAACAGAGAAAGTGTAAAAGCATTCCTGATTTTGCTGAATTCTGATTAATTTAATCGCTAAATATTCTTGATTTATTGTGATTAACCACCATAACTAATCATAAAGCAAAAAACACTGTGAACATCTCTCTTTTGCCATCTGAAAATTTGGTTATTCTTCTTCTTAGGACAACAAGGTAAGAAAAGTAACAGAATCAGGATGGACCTTTAAAAAAACATTGACAGGAATCTCTTTTCAGCCACTTACTTTGGCTGTCACCAGATCCCTCTGGAATATACTTGAAAAGTTCCTTTAATGACAATAACTTATGAGAGACTGTCACAATAAAAGGCAAGCTAATAAACAGAAGATATGGAACCCAGTGATTACTAAACAAGAATTTTTAATTAATACTGACTGAATTATTTATGGCGAAAGATTCATTCGTATAATTGCAAAGCCTAAGACCACAGGCAGCAAGTTCCTTTATCTATTACATTTTAAAAGTACTTCAGTATATACCCTTCTTACAGCAAACACAAGAAAATCAGCAACAACATAACAAAACCAATCTGAAGAGTGAGAGGACTGCTTTCCAAAAAAACAAAGAAAAAAAGAATAAATTGCTGTTTAATTATTCAGTAAAATTATTTAAAACTACAAAAGCAAGGGAACCGTTATTAACGTTTCCATTAACAAGCAGCATGTCTTTGTTCGGATTACATTTATTGCTGCTAGCAAGGGGCTGTTGCTGTCTGAAAGCTACTCCATGGTTCAAATAGCTCTTACAGGAACAGGATCGGATCAGCCTCGGAGAAAAATCTGAAGGAGAACTCAGTCTTCTTTAAATCAACTAAGTAAAACAGGATTTGCACAGTAAAGAGGGGAGATGGTCAACCCGGTGGTGCCAAGGGGCCAGGATACCCGCAGTGTTGCCCATTCCACAAGCTCTCAGGTACATCAGTCTGCCATTTCTATCAGAGGCTGGTTTGGTCTGATCTGGCCAGGGACCAGCACTCAGGCAAAACGACCGGAGCGGTGCTGGCTCTTCACCCCCGCGGCGGCTCTGGGGTGTTGAATCCCCATGGATGGGCTAAAACAGCCTCTTTTGAACATTCAGCATCTGAGCATCCTCGTGACAGTACACACATTGCAGCATGCAGGAGTCTCCAGGTCTCACCGCCAGGATGGCTGGGGACAGAGGACATCAACCAGGCATGTGCTGATGCAACTCTCTGTGAAGGCCATGGGGGTTTACAGCACCTGAGCATTGAAGCAGTAGTTTGAAGCATCAAGAAATATCCTGGAAGCTTATTAATTTCCCTTAAATCTGTTCAAGGTGCCGGATGGGGCTTAGCTTGCATAGTCTGAGAAAACATGAAATGGATTAGAGTTTGCTTAGGATGTTCCCTGTCTGCTTCATCTTTGGTGGGGTGGGGAGTGGTTCAGACGGTACTGACTATAATTTAGTCTATCCCAAAAGGAAAATGGTAACAGTTCAGGAGGATTCGTTTGAGCCTGGTTGTAAGTTGTGCAGAACAGGTGCCTTGTAGTTCAGGAAAAAAAATTCTGTTGAGCCACCAGAAAGAGAACGAGTTTACCAGGCATAGGACAAACTGCTCGGACCAGAACCAGGATCCCCCTGCTCACTTTTCCTGATCATCACTTCTCAACTGCAGAAAATAGGTGCTGCCAATTTTTTATTACTCCTCTCTATTCTGCTACAAGAATCAGATGTATAAAGGCATTCAAACAAGTAGGTCTGGGCTCCAGCACAAACACACGATGTGTATGCTATGCTCCAGTCTCAAGGAAATTCTTGTTTTTCTTTACTACAGTTCCAAAACATCAGACAAAAATTAATTCATGCTTGAACTGATTCATTCTAAACACTGATGAAATGCCAACCACGGTAATTTTTTTGGAATAATGCCCAAGACAAGGAGCCTACCCAAAAACTGGCCACGGTTGATTTAGTTACCATTGAGTATAATTAGAACCCAAATCTCTTGCAATGGGGATGGGGGTATTTGATTTACTTTGTTATGTGACAGGAAGCACTGCTGATTTTTTAGGAAAGCACCCAAAAGCACAGTAATGACTTCATCCTTAATGCTCTCTCTTTTTTTTTTTTTAACTTGTCATTTGCAATCTATTTTTTATTTTGCGGCTATTAATCTGTAATCTTTGCAGCTCATCTGCCACCTTGTGGCCCCTCTGCAGACTTTTCTTGGAGCTGAAAAGGAAGAATGGGTTCTTTAGCAAAACCTCTGCACCTGCTCTGCTCTTGCCAACCTGGCAAATACAGTGGCCTTCATTATTATAAGTCTGATTAGCCTTTAATTCCACAGTGTCAAAAATTAGAAATCCAGCAGGTCACATCTGTAAACTGTCAATATAAGTTCATCTGTGTGTGCTGTATAACTGTACATACATGTGGAAATAGAATCAGTTACATCCATTAAATTGTAAACAGGATGTTCAGAATATATACATCATATAGCTTGATATATACATCTATAGAATGCTAGAAAATGAGGCTGAAAAAGACCTTGTGATCACACCTAGTCGATCTTCTTCTGCAAAGCTGGGCCAGATCTAACAGATCATTTCTGGCCAGTATCTAAGCTTTTCACAAAAATCTCAAACAACAGAGATTGCCCAGCCTCCCAATAAACTATTCAAGTACTAAATGTCCTACTACTAGAAAGCTGCTCTTTATATTTAAGTTAAACCATTGGGTTTAATCCCATCACATTCTGTCCTGTTCAACAGGGACAGTTTATTCCTTCCTTTCGCATACACATAAAACATTAATGAATTGATATCAGTTTAAACAGTTTCTCTGATATTAACTGATTCTGATATGGATAAATGATGGATATTTACATTAGAATTATCTGGACTTGAATTATTCACAAATAACTAAGGATTGTGCATGTCCAATTTGAATTTCATTGAAGAGGCTTGATTTCTGAAGTATCGCTGCAAAAATAGGTCTCTGTATAGTGGAAAAAAACTAGGAAACTAGAAACTGGGGCACCAGAAATAACTGGTTGTTTTTGAAAATCTAAATGCTGATATTGCGAAGAATGAATCAACATTTTATCTCATGGTGATAAAGTTTTAGCTAAAGAGGGTCCAGGTGCTTGATCTTGCTATCTTAAGAACTTCTAAAATTAGTCAGTAGCGCCCCCTCCAAAAAAATTGCCTCTAGTTTTTTATATTTTAGCTCAATTTCAAAAATAAGCTGCTACTCCATCTGCTGCGGCAGAATGCGTTTACAGAGTTGAACTGCATGGTCTACATGCTAATACCATTGTGTGAGCTGCACGATTACTGCTCAAAGACAGATTATATCTACACATCAAAAGGATCCTACAGAATATGCCAATTTGAGGAGTTCATAAAGAGCAGTCACTTTTACAGCCACTGCCATGCCTATTAAAGGTGCTTATGTACACTGTTGATATTAAAGACATCCCTCAACCTTATCTGGTTATTTACTGAGATCTGCTTTTACATAAAATGTCACTTGACATACAGTTTCTTTGGCTGAAAGGTTGGAAGAAAAATGTACAGCAAAACACATCAGCGAGATGAAATAAATTAACACCCTTTTTGGTATTTGCTTTGAAATGTCTCTCCCATCACCGGTTCTTTCAGGGGCAGAAATTAAATATACTCTCTGCTTTTTGTGGTGTTGGCTACGGATTTTTTTTCTTCAGTACTTTAGTCCACATCACCACTTACTCACACACCAAAAGAAGGGCTATCACAAGATTCTCAGTCATTTACAAACATGGCAATATTGACTTTGGAGATGGAGACGCCTCCTTGCCTATAAGGTTTGCAGTCCCTTCAACAGCTATTTCTTAGGCACATTTGAAAATGTTAACCCCTCATTCACACCAGCCCACAACATTAAGCCTCATCTCATGTCAGTACATGGTGAATCACACCTAGAGCATGCTCCATACCTTTTCTTGCTAAAGCACTGACCTTATATTTTTGGCCTCAGAACTGATTGTAATGGTAAGTGGATTCATTTAGTCCTGAGCATCTCAAGTGATCAGAAAGCTTTGGCTGCCATTTATTGACAGGAGATGAAAAAGTTAAAACTCAGGCCACCACAGAGGGCAACATCGGATGCTTACCTTAGAGGGCCACTATAATTTTTGCCTGGGGGGCAGTGATGGCACTTGCTGAAGGCTATCCTCCTGCTGATTTACTCATGAACGGATCAATATGTTGGCCAGCGGCAGAGAAAGGCTCTAGGGTCTGAGACAATTTTACCTATCTACAGCTGCCGGACATGAAAAGGGTCGAAAAAGTACCCACCAGCCCTGTGGCAGATGTCTTCCATCTCTCCCAGAGCAAGTCTGAGTGCAAAAATGCAGCTTCTTTTGTTGAAGTATCACAAATTGGCCTCAGGCTGTCTCCATGAAGGTGCCTGATGCCCAGGGTTGAGACTGCCCCCAGCTAACCCTAGACCTGCATTGCTGGCTTGGGGGTCCCCCACAACCCCCAGGTCTTCTCTACAGGGACCCACTAACATGCATAAGCCCTGACAGTTTGCTAGCACTGGTCCTGATGCTTGTGAAGGAGAAGATAAATCCCAGCTCCTTTCTCAATACTCTGCGTGGGCTGGGAATAGAAAGGCAAAAGTGCCAAGATGGGTGTTCGATAAGGGGGCTCAGCTGCTGCTGGCTCAGGGGCAGCCATACAGAGGAAGCAGCAGCCTGTGGTCTCCATCGCGCTTCAGTCTCTCTGCCAGCCCTGAACCCTGATGCTGCCGTTTCCCCTGGCAGCAAGCAATGCCAGAATGCCTCTCAGGCAGCGTATTGCCCTCAAGTGGGAGGACAGCACTGAGGACTCCTACAGACACACTGTCTCTTTATTTTCTGGCCATACAGCATCTACCACAATCCAGTCCTCGTCAACAACTAACGCACATTTTCCATGAGCTACAAGCTAGAGGTTTGCTGTAAGTGGGTACTAAGTATAAACTCCTCTTTGTTGCTTTCCACTTGAAGTGTTTGTGCCGCAAAATAAAAAGCTGGTGATCCCTGCTTTAAAAATAACAAAGTGCAACAGGTCCAGCCACTTCTAAAGTAGTATAATGTGTCATTGCTGTAGAGTTTCCACTTAGGAGGTGTGTTACAGGAATCAGAGTGATCCCCACAACTGTAGGTCACCAATGCTTTCTGAAAATGGAAAACATCCATCTACTCTATCTGTTTGATGGACAGGACTGGTCTCTGGCAACAAACACAAGATGTTCAAGATTGCTTAACCTTCTTGGCAATAGGATTTTATGGAGAGGCCACAGGAAGAGGTGTTGTGTAAGAAGTAATGTTCACCGTGTTACAAGGGAGACCTGTACACTGGCTCCTTCTAGATCAAGCAATAGCATGAGTGTGTTGCAGAGGCCTCAGAGCAGCCTCTGTCCTAAATACCTTCCAAGCAGTCCAAAAAACACTCTAATGAGGCATAGAGGTGGCCAAAGTAGGGAACAGAGAAGATATCTTTCTTGTGGCCAACGAAGACGTTGTGGATGAGTAGCTCAAAAGCAGTGACACTAGGAAGGAGAAATAAAATTACAAGCAAGCTGACAAATGATCATATTCTTATCAAGGATGCCTAGGAAGGAAGAGGCAAGGGAGTACTAAATAAGGTGGGTAAAGAAGAGCATAAAAGATAGAAAATATTTACCAGGGCCTTTGGAATTGGAAGAGGAAGAAGGAAAAATAAACTTCACAAGCTAGACAGCATCCCTGTAGAGCATCTGATGAGATCACAGCTGGGTCCCATGTGTTACTGCTTCTTCAAATTTCTCACTTACGTATGTATATAAGACCATCTGCATACATTATTTTCTATTTCAGAACTAGCCCAAAGAGCTCCCTTGAATAATACATTTTTTATCTATACCAATATTTTAAAACAAAGCAGTTCTGCATTATTTGTTCCAATCTGTCTGCAGTTTAAATTATGCCACAGCAGAATGTTTCAGCATGAATTGCATTTGAAATATAAAATTGTTTATGCCGCTTTTTTCCCCCTTCTCAATTGAAAACAACTCAATGTAACAGTTGTAATGGATTTTTAAACACATTTATCATCAAAGAATCTTTCCAAGGAGGAAAAACCAGCAAGTGGAACACAAACGGACCTTCCTTGCAACAATTCCCCATGGTGTGGCTATGTACTGCGCAAAATAGAACGCCAGAAGCTTACACCCTCTAATTACATTTTCTTTATATTTGTGATGAATCAAATTTTCATCTTAAAAAAAGAACAAATTCTTTAAGTACCATAATTAAGCAGAACATTATTTTCTTCGTGCCTTTCTCAACACAGCCTTCCTCCCTGCCATTCATGATGTAGGAAAACCAAAACAAAATTCTTGAGACTGTGAAGCATTCCCACCAAGGAACTTTTCCATTGTAGAGGCCAAAGATAGTTATTTCTCAAATGGATAGACCCAGAAGTAGCTAAAAACATCTCCAAAACCCCAAGTTCAATTGATTTAATTTTCATGAAGTGTCAAATAATGGTTAATTATTTGCCTGCCTACCTAGCATGGACACAGCCTTCTGTTCTTACTGTGATAGGCACTAAAAGGCTCTGTTACACCCTTATTAATAACTTCTCTGTATGCAAGAGTGTTGAAGAAAGGCCATATTGTTATTGTGGCGATGGGGAAGCTCTTGCAAGCAGGAAGTTTATTTTATGGCTTAATTTGAGTGAATTGTGAATGGCTTTGTGGTTGTCTGGAGTGAGAGTTTGGTTTGCTTTTTCTGAACATTTCCCTGCACAATGAACGCATTGTATAAACTTTACTAAGAACACAGATTAAGAAAATATCTGGATTTCATGCCATAGATACTTCTTTTAGCAGGAACTAATTTGCAAGTTTTACCATTGTTTATGGATGATAGAAAGGATATCTTTGACTTCCCTTATTGGGTGCCTCAATAGAAATTTTTCTTGAATCTGTACTGTCACTAAATACCAAATCCATTAGTGAAACAGGCAGAGGTATGCAGATTTTCAGACCTAAATTAAACACCCAAAGGCAGTTATGAAAATGCTATTAATTTAGTAGAAGATAAGTCTTCATTTTCACTTCAGAATTAGCAACAGAGTGTAAATTGCACACCACATCCTAACTATATTCTAAACATCTTCTAAACATCTAAACATCTAAACATTCTAAACATCTAAACTAAATATCAATAATTATGTACAAGATGGATAAACAGCACCATCAGAACTATTAATTATAAAAAAAAGATGTTTGGGAGGGGTTTAGCCTCTCCTAAGAAGCAGATGTAGATGTCAAGAATTGCAAAACTGATCACCCTGGTTGTCCCAGAGAGGTAAGAGTGGACGGGCTTTTTTAAAGTGTGGTATCTCTTGCAGTAACAACTGTTGTAATGGTTTTACGGACCAGAGGAGAGAAGTCATTTATCCAGCAAGTCCAAACTGTAAGTCAAACTTATGATCCTTGCCACTGTGACCTGAAAACATGTGTTTCATGTGCTGAAGCTTTGTACATCTTACAAAACACATCATTTTCAGTGTTGGCTCCGTGGAGAACATAGCAAAGGCCTAATTTTACCCTCAGATAGGTACATGAAGCCCTCTAAGGCTTTGGACAGCCTTGCCTGGCCGTATCTGAAAATATATTCCAGCTTAAAGCTCCAGCAGCACCCGCTGTTTTGCTGTATATTGCAGGCACAGCCATGAGTTCTGCTATGATGCTGACTGACAGCTCTACTTCTGAGGAAGAGTTCCTGAGGATGGAGGACTGGTAAGGCTATGAGGTTAGCAGATAGATAGGATGGGCACTGCTCCAAACCTTTTTTTTTTTTAAGAAGAACTACACAACTTTGGTATTTTGAGTATTTGCTGTAACAGATGTGCTGGTGGGGAGAACTGTGTTTGTCAGGTGTTTGACTGGCAGATGTGACTCTGGTCTGCTCCATCAGGGATCAAGGAGAAATTCTGAATTCTTGCATATTCCTGATGGGCTTTGGGGTCTTTATGGATCTGGTATTTGTACTCAGACATTGCAATATGTTACAACAAGAGCACAATGATGTTGGACTCAGTTCACGTCGGAGACACTGTGGAGCATGATAATAGATTGTACTTACCCAGACCTTTTTCTAAACACGAACAGTCTTTCTTAAACCAGGTTGTGAGACCTTAGCCCTGTAAGCTTTCTTAACATTCAGAATTCCATAGTTTACATACAGTGTGAGAGAGCAGAGTACATCTCCGATATGTTGTTCCCCATTTGCTTTCACTCCCAGAACACTAGTACAAGAATTTCTTTGATAAAATGATGTTTTACCATGGAGTCATGGAAAATAAGGCTGGAAGGGACCCTTAGACACAGAATCAGAGGGGTCTTTGCCATTCCTGACACCAGCTTGTCCACCTTGTTTTTTATTTAAAAATAAAAACAGTAGTGATGATTCCCTAATCTCTCCATAAAGACCGCCAATCTTGATCTGAGAGCATCAGAGGAAGATTCATTGCTGAGAGACAAAACAAATGATTGAAAGATGCTTAAAACTTGGGTAAGGAACCTTGTTTAAAAGGAATAACTTTCTTATGACATATTTGCTTTGATTAAAAAATAACATTAATTGAAATAAAATAAAAACCATAAAATGTCTCTGCAATTGTAACAAAACAAAGAAATGGAAATGAATGCATTTATAACAATGATGCAATCAGAGGAGGCCAGTTTCCTAAAACCTCTTTTTCTATAATCACAGCTGCGTGAAATATGTAGGCAAAAGCCCAGTGTTTTTCTCAGAAAACAATTACATCTTGCTAGGACAGTAAATCATGCTCACTGTTACTTTCGAAAAAATCTTTAAAGGGAAAGGGAAGAAATCATGTATTCCAGAGACCTCAGCCTGCTGGTTCTGACTGCACCGGGTGTTGTGCTCACTGATGTCTTTGCATCTTTATTGCACCTGTAATACACATTGACTTAATGTGGCAGACAAAGCTTAACTTCTCCCTGAATTTGCTCTAAAATATCTTTGAGAGTAATGGTGCAAAAAAATCCTCTTTGTCTTTCTCCTTCCATGTATGTGCAGGGGTGTATATACGCATGCCAGTGTGGGCATACACATGTGCGTCACTCATGCCTGTATGTAAGCAGTATTTTAATGCTGGGGTGCTGAAAGAGCTTCTTAACATAAATATCTCAGTGATTTGTTTAGGTACTCAAGTGGCAATAAAAAACACATTCTTGTAATCTGATGTCTTTTGCCTTCAAGAGTGCCCCCAGGAACTTAAGTTGGACCCGGTGTTAGCAGAAGCTCTATACTTAAGAGGCTGCTTTTCATAAGGATTTAGTCCTGAGACATAGTTGAAAAATCTCAGTAGCAATGGTGTGCCACCATTTACACATCACATTGACAATCTGCTGTAAAGCACCCAGTGAGATTTCCCTGTACTCTGGACAGTATGGGGTCTGCCCATTGCTGGTCAGCCTGCACCTGTAATAAAAGAAATGGCCATTTTACAATCTTTCGAGCTTACATTTACTATGTGTTCAGTATAAAAAAATAATCTTGCTTCCACCCTTTTTTTATTGATATTTTGTCATATGATATTATAAGAAAGCTACTTACACTTTGTAAAATGCTGCACAGTTCTGACCTCAGAAATTTGTGATAAAAATAACTACGTGCTGAATTCGTGGTGGTACTTCTGCTGGTAAGGGTGAGTAAGGTAAGAGGCAAAATCTGCAACGAGTCTCTGCTACTTTTCTCACATCATACACGAAAACAACAGAACTGCCATTGATATTATTAAGTTATTGCTGCAGCCACATAATTGTGGCCACGTGGCCTTGGGCAACCTGGTCTAGTGGGAGGTGTCCCTGCCCATGTCAGGGGGGTTGGAACTCGATGATCTTCAAGGTCCTTTCCAACCTAAACCATTCTATGATTCTATGATTCTATAATTAGAAACCTCTGCAATTTGCAGGATTTACACCTCTAACTTGCTTCCAGTTTTTATTTTGCTGTGGAAATATAAACATTATAGGTGATTATTATTGCAAAACATGTCCGTATCATTTAAGTTGCCCACTGCTTTGTCAGTGCAGGAGTGACAAGTCCCCTGCACAGTTAAGCTTCACCTTAACACAATAAAATAATACAAGACAAAATGCAGGTTAACACATCAATAGATGGAAAGCCTAAGGCTTTCTGACAGGAAAGAAAGGGCAGAGGGGATGATTTTAAGTGTTTTTAGAAAGTAGGAAGAGGAAATAAATAGAAACAGGCAGAATAACAGATGTGTAGCACAGGGAAAAGAAACACAGAGAAAGGAAATGTCAGAGGAGTGGAAGAAGTTCAGCATGTAAAAGAAAATGGGAACAAGCAATAATGTAGGCAAGAAGAAACTTTGCCAAACAAATGGACCCACCCCTAGCCCTCACAACCCTGCCTGGAAATGCCCAAGAGCATTTTTTGGGAATGCCCAAAGAGAGAAGCAAGGATGTTTCCATCCCAGTCTGTAAAACCGGCTTACCTCCTTTTTTCACCTCTCCACACCACAATAAAACCCAGCCAGGCCACCTTCAATCCTCATCACAGCCAGCTTCAATCCTCGTCCCAGACACCTTCAATCCAATGAGAAAATTGCCCTCTGGTGAGAAATCACCTCCAAATTTGTGACTTACTAGTGTAGGTCACTGGTGATGTTTTCCAGCTGTTTTTTTCTCCAGCTCCATCATGATGTCCTAAAATTGGGACCACCTCCCCATCTCTCCATGTTCTACGGAGAACATAACCATAGTGTGGGTAAACACTGTGTCCTAGTTTCAGCTGGGAAAGAATTAAATTTCTTTCTAGCGATTGCTGTGAAAAGAATATCAATAATACCTATTGGGTTTAGTTGTTGCTAAGTGATGTTTACACTGTTCAAGGACTTTTTCAGCTTCCCGTAGAAGCACAGACAGAACAATGGAATTGCCAATGACATATTCCATAACAGACATTATGCTCAGTATATAAATGGGGGTTATCTGAGGGGTGGGAATCCACAATCACTGCTCCGGACAGTGCCAATTCACTGGGCAGTAAGAGTCACCCATGTAATTATTATTATTGTTATTGTTATTTTTGCTTTTCTGTTACTGTTTCTGTTAAACTATCTTTATCCCAACCCACAAGGGTTTTTTTCTTCCTTTCCCCTCTTTTTTTGTTCCTCGACCCCCCACCCTTTGGGGACGTAGCAGATGGAAAGGAGCTAGGTAAGCAAGCAGCTGCGTGGTTCTAGTTGCCGGTTGGGGTTAAGACACGACACACTACTTTAACATCGTAAGCAAGGAGAATAGCTTCACATCAGTTCACTCCAATATGGTGCCAGGGAAGCCTTACAACACTGTCAATTGGCTGAAAAGTGGAATGGTTGTCAGGGGATGGTTTGTTTTGTTATGTGTTGCTGCTACATTACTGCACATAGTGAGTAGTCTCAAACCAATGAAATGAGACAGTCAAATTCTAGGTTAAACACTTCCTTCCTACCAATAAGATACGTTTGTCTGGAGCCAGGCTGACGTTTTCTGAAAACACCACTTAATACGATTCAGGTCATGATCAGCCACATTATCAACCATTCAGTTCAGGTGCACTTCCTCACCACAGACCATACTGTGATCATTAGAATCAAATATTCAGAAATCATTAAAAAGACAAATCAGAATAAAGCCACTCCTGTATGGGAAGAGATCACAGGAGAGCAGTAAGACACAGCAGTTATCTGCCAACAAAATGTGAAAAGATAGAAAACATTGAGGAAAGCTGCTGTGAGAGGAAAATATGGGAATTGGAAGATGCTGTCTTTTAATCTTTACTTTTGCCTTTTTTTTTTTCGGTTTTCAATGTTTTTTCCCACATTCAGGATAACCCTACCTACCTTTTGACACAGCAATCCAAACCCAGATGAGGGTTATAATTTTTTCTCCTAAGAAACTACTTTCCACCACCTTCGTGTGTGGACCCCATCAATGCATGGCAATGGTGCTCACGGATCTCTGCAGCCCTTTGCGCTATGGACTGAGGAAATGGATCTGTGATGGATTAGATCTTTCTTCTTAGGCCCAAGTCTGTGCCCTTAGGCTTTTGCCAGTGGGAACATACAGCCCTTGTTCTCTCCGTCATCTACCCATCCTGACTAGTGTTTCCCTGAAGGCGCTGGTGTAATATAAGATATATACTAAATTGTTAATTGATTCATAATGAGCAACTCTGCAACTCCTTTAGACCATGAATAAGCACAATAAAGGTTTTTCATGATTTTTCAAGGTTAGCAGCTGTGGATAAGTCAAGGCAAAGAAAGATTGGAGGGATGCCAGTCTGAAGATGGAAACTCCCAGGTCATTCATCCCCGCCATGTCTGGCATCTATCCTCAGAGTGAGATGAGTTCACAGCCATGCTTCAGGACTCAAAACTGTCTTTGGACATTCCTGCACTGCTCCGTCCCTGGAGGTGTTCAAGGCCAGGCTGGATGGGGCTTTGAGCAACCCGGTCTAGTGGGAGGTGTCCCTGCCTATGGAAGGGGGTTGGAACTAGATAATCTTCAATGTCCCTTCCAACCTAAACCATTCTATGATTCTATGGTTCTGTGATTTCTACAGCCCATTGTGCTCTCCTAGTAAATGTGGTCTTGTACCAAATAAACTGTGATTTTTGTGCCCTGAGAATGGGCTACAGCTGTTCAGTCTTCTTCCTAGGGACAGCATCCAGCCCCTGCAGAAGGCCACAGACAGAAATTGCTGGGGACAGATGGCATGAATACTCTAGACTTCTGTTCTGATCTCCAAGTTGGAGAATGAATATCCATATAAAAAACTCTGACTCTCTCTTTCCTATTAGCACCTGCACTATTATACTTTCTGGAACTACAAAACTGTCAGTTGCTATTACCAACTTACAATTTTGAGAGACAGAGCCCTAACAGGAGTCAAGACGATGACTGGGCATAACCCTGTAAACACTTATCACATGGGATCTGCCAGTGGGATATAGGGGGTGAAGGGTGTTGCTGTAGCCAACTTCAGACATCTGTAATATAGACACTGTAAAGGTGAACCACTGTCTCTTAGCTCACTTCCTAGTAGATGGAGAGAAAAAGACATGATGTTTCTGATTTAGTGTAAATATCTACTTTAGGACAACACATCTATTCCTGTACTATACTGACACCATTACCCTGGGCAGCTTCAGTCAACTGGGTCATCTGAACTGCTAGGTCTACTCTGTGTGGCTTCCACAGGGCACCCAGGACACTGTGAGGCAAAGCCTTTGATAGATATATTTTACCTGGAGGAGATCTGAGATGGAAAACTGCAGCATCCAACTAGCCTCAGCAGACCAGTAGCAATGTGAAGAAAAGACTTCTTCTGAGTGCCCTGTGTGTTGGACTACATGTGCTCAGCATTGAAAAGCATTTTAATCTCCAGATTAAGACATAGGAGCTGTCACTTAAAGACAGAGGATCAGGCACCCAATTACACCAGCCAAGAATCTGTCCCTAAGGTCCAAATTAAACCCACAGTTTTCCCAACAAGAATAAAAAGTAACTATGGATTTTAAAGACACATATTTTTGGTACAAAATGGTAGCATGAGTGGGAATGCCCTAGAATAAGTTTAAGGGAATATCATTCATGTGTTTTTAAATTGTATTATATTATATTATTGTGTTCTACTAATATATTTAAGCTACTAAATAATAACTATGCGTAAAGACCATAACTAAAGAATAGGTGGCCAAGTAGGCTCACCAAGCTGGACTCAGGTTGCGGTCACTACTCTGGCTATCTGAAAGTCTACTCTTGTGCTCTTTGGACAGCTGGTGGGAAGAGGGGCACGTCAACAGAGCTGTTCAGCCCATCTTAAGGTACATGTCAGAAGAATGGGCATGACTTTCCTCTGTAGAATAAATTGGGTTTCTACATGGGGTATTTTTCAACACATTAATCACACTGTGATTATACAGAGAGTGTGATGGAAATCCATTTCAGCTAATACTAACTATTTAGCTTGGCTAGTTACTAACCTTCCACTATAATTAAAGAGAGGCACCCCTTGAGAGTAATACATGCCCCTTGCTCAGACGCTGCTGTTAAGACAGGACGAATTACCTTCTGGGGATGCTGCTCACTCCCTGTCAGCTTCAGTAGGACCATGTTTTGGTGAAAGCCTCAGGAAATGAATACAGCACAAGCAATATTCTTGTGCTTTAATGTGGAGTACAGCCATAGCTCTGTGTTCCTGTTACCAGTGGGTCTGCAGCCTCTGGCATTTTGCTGAGAATACAGAGCCCTTTGTCAGAGCGGCAGTGAACCACTCAAATGCTGAACTGGACCCTGACTGCCGCTACTGAAATACTCACAAATCAACTGGTTGAGCTGTTTGCCAGGTCAAGGGAGAAGCAACCCAAACGTTGTCCCATTAAATCTGATTACACTCAAACAAGTATGTGATTTCGTGATTCTGTGAAGTACACAGATGCATGCAGTTTTCAAGTACTCATTTCTCACAGACTGATGAATATTATCCGACGTTACTTTCTCCCCTCAGAATAAAAGGTTAAGCAGCCATTTGATTGACAGACATCCCAGCCAGAACAACAGAGAAATATAGAAATACGAGCAGATAGCGTTTAGCAGTGTATTTTAAAGTCATGCCTAAAAATGTAGGCATAGAAGTGCACTTGAAAGGCAGGGAGGTGAGTCAGACATCCAGCAATTACATTGTACTTAAAATGAGTGAGAAGGTTGCTGCTGGGAGGTCATGAGAGATCACTTTGTCAAGCAGTGTTAAATGAAGCAGTTGTCTTGTGTCTTTCTTCGGAGCTGCTCTGTGAAACACAGCATCTAGTAATTTAAAGGTGACATGAAGAGTAAGACAGTTTTCAGAAGAAAAGCCTGGCCATGTCCATTTGCTTCCATTTGCAAAAGCATGGACAGGAAAAGATGAAAGACAACTTTGCACGTAAGTCAGCACACCTCTGCATGCTCCAGCTCTCTGCTGAAGGGTGAAGAGGGACTTTGAGGGTCTTGTGCAGGATCTTTGCACAGCAGTGAGGCTTGATTTTATGCACTGAGGTTTAATTCTGGCATCCACTGACAGGCAGAGTAACCTGGATGTTGAAGATGTCCCAATTTCCTCACTGGAGGTGTGATGCCATTTATCAAAATCATGAAGCAGCTTATATTATAGGTACCATTGTATATGGAGTGAGACATTCAGGGCATACAAGCACTGTCCTGATGTTTCCATTTCCAAAATGTATTTTGTCCAACATTTTCATCTGAGCTCAGCATTTTTCCTGTCTTCCTTCCTTTTGACAGTTCCCAGCATGCAAAAGAGAGCAGCAGACAGGCACCTTCCCTTGTACACTGAATGAGATGATCATTTGAAAAACAGCTTGATCATACCAATCTCCTGCAGCCTTGATGTGAAGCACCACCTGCAGTCCCTGTGTAGTGCGCTCTGTTTTGGATGGTTCCCTGATCCAGCTATGGATTTGCTGACTCTGTGTCCAATATCCTGGGCCTTCCAAAATTCTTGGTGTTCCCCAAGTGTCTTCTTCTGCATGCAGTGCAGTTATATTTAATCTTCTTTCATCAAACAGCAGCACACAAGGGCTTGGCACTATTTTTCTTGAAACAGCACACATACATAGTGACGGCCATCGTCCCAAGAGGCAAGAATTTGAGTGCTACTGATTGCTGTGAGAAAAAGATGTCCAGTGTGAAAGTTACACTCCAGCACATCTTAGCATATTTAAACATCACTAGCTTTATGCTGAATACTCACAGAGCTTAAAGAGCCCCACAAGGGCTGAGCTGACCCCCCCAGTTTGTCCTTCGTGACTGCAGTGGAAGCACACAATAGCATTTGCCCTTTAATGGGATTTCAAAAGCCTTTAGAATCCTTTAATAAAAAAAAATGCGATCAACAGAAAATAAAGCTGCACTTTCAATTAACAAGGACAATTACTTCTAATTGTAAAGCTCATACATTTTTCAAAAGAAGAGATATCATTTTGCCTTAATTGCTAGGTGCGTTGAATAGGCAATTAAAAACGCATTACATTTGGACCCACAGATAACAAGGAACAAATTTCTGTCCTGAGCAGATTACAGTTGTGAATGTGCCTCCGTTTTCACTTTAAAACCAATAAAGGGGCTCCCTGGGCATATTTCATGGTTCCTCCATTATTGTCACTGCAGATAAGATATCGACATTTCCATTATAAACAGCTGACTTTCAGGGGGAGTCGACTAAATGTTCCTGCAGACAGAAGTGTGCCATCACTCAGCCCAGGAGAGCTGGGTCTGTATTGTTTAACAAATATTGGGTTTCTTGGGCTCCCCTTAGCCACACTGTGGCTGCCTCCTGCACTCTGGGGGATGAGTCCCAGCAATTAAACGGTGGTGGGGATTGGCTTGGTTCTGAAATGCAGATGCCCTAAAGGAAATCCTCTCCCTAACAGAAGTATGCCCCTTTACCCTCCCCGCACCAATGTATGTTGTTAATGTACTGGAGGGACCAGCTCACAATTGCACAAAATTGGTAGAAAAAAAAGAATCCATGTGATTTCTCTCTCTTTCCTCTGGTCTCACTCCTGCAAACACTGAACACATCAGCCAGCTTTACAAAGGAACTTGCTACCCCTTGAACTGAAGCAGACAAGCCCTGGAGAGCCATGTTCTTTTCTGCTACATAGCATCATCATGGGACAAATTTACATGTGAATCCATTTGTGCTGCTATTTGTCTGCAAACCAAGAATGACATATGCAAAACAACAGTCACAGCTGAATGTACTTCGCAAACTGAGATAGCTTCTGTATTCCAGCTCTGTTCTCGTTCATTTAAATCCTGCTTCTCCCCAACATCCTTTCTCAGTTAAAGAAACCAAGGCCCTCAGAGCGCACTAATAGGAAATCTAATTAGTAGTTCCCAGAGATTACTAAAGGTGGAGAGAGTATTAAGTGTAAGATAACCTCCAAGGCCAGAAGTTACGGCTGTCCATCACTCCAGCCTATCATGCTGCAGGGGTAGCAGAGGAGCAGAAAGGTGCAATCCAGGTGTTGTCCATAACAAGTGTTCAAACCAGCATTCAGAATAGATAATTGAAGATCCAGACTGCTGCCTCTGAACTTTCCCCAGCATTAAACCCAATGAGCATTATAAAATTCTTCTAGTTATTTTTCTGTTCATGCAGCCCAGTGAGTTTTAACCATACCTAAAGTTAATAGGTGACATTACTATACAAAGGACTTTCAAAGCAAAAACAAGCCAGTAATTACCTTTTTTTGTATGTGTGTGTTGGGTCTATGCTCAGGAAAGCACAAAGCACGTATTTCATTTATCATGATTTATCATGCACATAAAATTATTCCGTCAAGACATCTTTAATTGAACAGCTTTCATGCCTGGAGCTAAGACAGCAGAGAGCTGACTAGAAGTAAGACTGATCAGATGCTTAAAGGTAAGCCTATCTAAGCACCTGGCTGATTTGGGGCCTCTGATGAAATCAGTTGTGGAAACCTAATTCATTAGGCTTTAGTCTTTATTGATTTCTTGCCAGGACAATTTATAGAGTTGCAGAACTCACAACTTCATACAAAGATTGTTGTAGAACTAGTAGAAGAGTGAAAGACAATTAGAAGGGGTCTTTGTGCTCACGAATGAGAAACTCTGGCTCCTGCCTCTCTCCCAGAAAGCTCATTTAGCTCTCCAGGAAAAGAGAAGTAGTGATGTGGACCCAGGAACTGCTCACAGATCAGTCTTACCTAGGTCAGGGTAGGGGACCGACCTGGTTAATAAGATGTTATTGTCTGGAGCAGTGAGAGCTGAGACAGCAGACCGAAACAGGGCGGGCACAGGGAGCAGTGGGTTGTTTCAGGGACTTTCTGACCAGTCAAACAGAAGTATTACTACGAGCATTGCTATAATACAAGTCTTTACAAATACAAATAATATTGCTTCTCAAGCCCATTTGCACAGTTCTGTCTTTTAAATGCTTTCTTTCTGTAATCATAGAATCATAGAATGGTTTAGGTTGGAAGGGACCTTGAAGATCATCGAGTTCCAACCCCCCTGCCGTAGGGGGGGTCATATCCAAAGCAAGTATCCAGTAATATCCAAGGCAAACTTCATACTAATGGCCAGAACAGCTGCTGTACAAATGAGAGCTTTGATAGTAAAAAGCTCTAATTTATTTATTTAACAGAGACCTGAACTTCAACTTGTTTTGCTAGATGACATTCATGGCATTGCGTCCTCTCTTTGCTGATGTCCACCCTGCTTTGAACTCTCAAGTCTTTTACTAAAGGATGTTGTTCATTCTCACTTTACAGCACCCATCCCAAAAGTTCCCTGGTGCCACAACTGACCGAACCGGCAGGTCCCTCTGAGTGCCTCAAGCAAAGATTCTGGACAATGCATCTAACCTGTAGGGACAGTGTGGTGACATCTAAGTTGCTTTCAGTCCCAGATGGTGATGGTGACTCCAAAAGCTTCCCAGGAAGCAAAATGTGCCCATGCTGTACTGGGTATCACCCTGCTGTGTTAGCTGCTGGCTCTGGCTGACTTCAGTATCCACGATGCTGATTCTGAAAGGAAGATCCTGTGATTTCAGACCACTAGTTCCAGACACCATCTCTCAAGACCCACCTTTCGACAGCTAGATCTCTCCCAGAGAGACTTAGAAACTCATTGGCATGTGGAAATCAGGACTCTGAAGTCAGGTCTCACTCACCTGAGAAGCAGAAAGAAAAAATCCTACATGTAGTGATGGGAAGTTGGGAGAAGTCCCTGCATGACGGATGGTCAGGGGAAGGCTGTATGCGCAGAAGGGCATTACACCTCTTGGTGTTCTCCTTGGCTGCTCCAGTTTCCCCAGCCACTGGTCCCAGGACGATTGAGCATTGCCAAGCTGTACAAGAGGAAGAAAGAAAATAATAAATATGCATAACAACCATTATGAATGAGCTGTGTAAATGAGGAGAGGTGATGCTACTGAGGCTCCAGCGCATTTGGGTTCTGCATACATAATATTTCTCATGACTTTGTGTGTAAATTGACAGATATAGCACAGATGGAGAAAGAGAATTGCAGAGCTTCACACGTCGAGCATGTCAGTAGAGCTGGTTGCAAATTTTCTGTTTAAAGGCTTCTGTCCTCTCAGGACGTTTGGAAGTTCATCAGAACAGAAGGCATTTGAGGGAGTCAGCTTCTCTGACTTTTCTGATGAGAGTATTTTTATACCACCACTTCCAAATATTCAAAAAATAACTGAATTCAGCTTTATGAAAACTATTTCTTTAAAAGCATCCTCAAGTTTGGAAATTCTAAATAACTGATATTCACATTTATGTATAAATAAATATCTATAAAAAGATGAAAATAAAAATTAAACAGCTGGAATGAAAAGATGTGAATGGTTTTGTGTTTGAAAAGTTTTTGAGATAGGGATTTGGGTTTTTACAGGTTAGAGGTTTGCAAAATTTCAGATTTTAATTTGGTGGTATGAAAACCCTGAAGTCTTTTTAATTCCAAAAACTTGCTAATCCTCAGACCATTACCTAGTCCCTCTACATGGGCAAACTCAGGTTAAAAAATGAAAACTTGACTTGAAATATAATATTTCTGTGTGCTATCAGAGAAAGGGCAAATGGTGAGCCTCTTGTTTTGCATTGTATTTACATCTCATGTTCAAAAGCATGAGTACAAATGAAGATTTTAAAACACCAAATTTATTTATACATCTGAAAAAAGTCCTCCAATATTAAGGTGATGAAAAAATATTTGCCTGAAAAAAAGTTGATTTGTACAATATTAAAATATTCCAAGTACAGCAAGCCAAGTAGACCAAGTGAATATTTCATACTTGGAGTGTGAGATGCATACATATGATGCATTACGTCAGGGAGTGTGAAGATGTATTTATAATTCGAAGGACTTTAGACTGAAGCGGCTTCAGTGCGGAAGATGAGATACCAATAAAAAGGGAAGTAATCTTGAAGAGAGCTGTGCTGTATTCCTAGGAAAGCAAGGTAGCAAAAGATATGTGATCGCAGGTGCACACTTAGTTGTCTGCCTTTATAAATATGTATCAGCTAAGAATATGTACATCTAGTACATCTGTCTCAATATGTGTGTAAAAACCTAATCAATGTGAAGGATAACAGAATACGGTTTTGGTCTGGTGAATGCATAGGTGTTATAATATACGGGTATGTTAATAGAAGTCTGGGATGGTAATGAGTGTATGGATACTTCTATAAATACACACACATGGGCTGTTTGCACTGAACTTTGCTCTTACAGGCAATGCTGAAGCAGCAGCTTGCCATTGCTCTTCTTCACTGGGTCACTGCTAATCAATAGCCTTATAAATCAGTGCTTTTAGGCCACTGCCAGTCTGATTCCTCGTGTAAACACTTGTCAGGTTCAATTAATGGACAGCCAGGTCTGCTGCTCTCCCTTCCCTTGCCTTACTGTAGCACTGAGCACAGGCAGCATTTATTGTAGTAGCTGTAGCTGTTTTCTTCCAATGGTGATTGTGGTGGGTTGACCCCAGCTGGACGCCAGGTGACTGCCAAAGCCGTTCCATCACTTCCCTCCTCAGCTGGACAGGGAAGAGAAAGTACAACCAAAGGCTCACGGGTCGAGATAAGGACAGGGCGAGATCACTCAGCAATTACCATCACAGGCAAAACAGACTCAACACAGGGAAAATCAATTTAATTTATTACCAATCAAATCAGAGTAGGATAATGACAAATAAAACCAAATCTAAAAACACCTTCCCCCCACCCCTCCCTTCTTCCCAGCCTCAACTTCACTCCCAATTTCTCCACCTCTTTCCCACCACTGGTGCCTCCTTCGGGCACATCCGCCTGCTCCGGCATGGGGTCCTCCATGGGCTGCAGGTGGATATCTGCTCCACCGTTAGCTTCCATGGGCTGCAGGGGGACAGTCTGCCTTGCCACCGTCTTCTCCAGGGGCTGGAGGGGAATCTCTGCTCTGGCACCTGGAGCACCTCCCCCCCTACTTCTTCACTGGGCTTGGTGTCTGCACAGTTGTGCCTCTCACATATTCTCACTCCTCTCTCCGCCTGTAATTGCTGTTGCACAGCAACTTTTCCCCACTTTTTAACTGTACTATCTACAGGCACTACCACTGTCACTGATGGGCTCAGCCTTGGCCACCGGCAGGTCCATCTCGGAGCCGGCTGGCATTGGCTCTATTGGACATGGGGGAAGCTTCTAGCAGCTTTTCACAGAAGCCACGCCTGTGGCCCCCCCGCTACCAAAACCCTGCTGTGCAAACCCAATACGGTGATGAAGGAAAGAGAAAGGCATCAATGCCTCTTTT
This sequence comes from Pluvialis apricaria, assembly GCA_017639485.1. Taxonomy (NCBI): domain Eukaryota; kingdom Metazoa; phylum Chordata; class Aves; order Charadriiformes; family Charadriidae; genus Pluvialis; species Pluvialis apricaria. Next base: position 8,934,487 of record CM030008.1, on the reverse strand, counting down.
ATCAGTGGGATTTCTAGGCTTGCTGAGCTGCTCCTAACTCCACTAGCCTTGCTCCCAGTTCACTCCCAGTTCACTCCCATGTAATTAGCAGGGAATTGGTCTCCCTTTGTGAAAAAAACTCAGTTGGAGAAAGTGCATGTGAATATGGATGGGAAGCAATGTAGTGCAACCACAAGCATGGACAGACCAACCAAATGAACGATCTCCTTACAGATTAATACAAATTTAAAATACAAGAAACAAAAGGAATAACAGAGAACTTCAGAGTGAATGAAAGTTGCCAGGGAAGTCCCTCAAGGATCTGTCCCAGAGTTTGTTCAGCTCAGCATATTCATAAATGGTCTGGAAAAGGGAATAAATAACACAAAATTATTCAGAATAGTCAATTCTGTGCTGATTTCAAAGACTTACAAAAGGATCTCACAATGCTGAGTGACAGGGTGATAAGATTGCAGTTGAATTTCAATACTGATGAATACAAAGTAATGTATTTGGGGAAAAAAAACGCATATCCACACATACAAAATTATAGGTTGTAGGAACTATAGAGAGGGGAGGGAAGGAAAAGATAGGAGAGGTCTGTATAGCTAGGAACTGTGCAGACAAGCAAAATTGCAAATAATTATTCATGATACCCAAGAAATAGGCAGTCTGAAATAAAATGATCAGAAGGAACGTTTTAAAAAAAAATAGAAAACCCAAAAGAAATTACTTTCATACACTTCATAATTAAATTGTGGGACTCATTGCCACAGGAAACTGTAGAGACAAAAGCAAAATCTGGTTCATAAAAGAGCTTAAACTCACTGATAGAGAATATATCATTGCATATTAATGCTGGCTCAGAAGTTATTTGAACTGCTGTTTGCCAGGAGCTGGTAGGACATACCAGATAAAGATAGCTTCATACATGACCTGTTAATCCTCATCCATATGAATCACTAATTACTAACAGGGATGGGATTGGAGACTACATGCTTCTTGTCTAGCCCAGGAAGCTGGTTCTTATACTTTTAATAACATTATTCTTACCCACTTTTATAAAAATAAAAACCCACTTAACCAAACGGCTGTACATTTGTATGAAAACTAGAGGAGGTGTGAAAAAATGGGATATACTATTTTATAAATTGCCAGCATCTAGGAAAATGGATTATTTCACAGAATCATAGAATCATAGAATGGTTTAGGTTGGAAGGGACCTTGAAGATCATCGAGTTCCAACCCCCTGCCACAGACAGGGACACCTCCCACTAGACCAGGTTGCTCAAGGCCACGTCCAGCCTGGCCTTGAACACCTCCAGGGACAGGGCTTCAACAACCTCTCTGGGCAACCTGTTCCAGTGCCTCACCACCCTTAAAGTGAAAAACTTCTTCCTAGTGTTTAATCTAAACCTGCCCTGTTCCAGCTTAAAGCCATTCCCCCTCGTCCTATCAGTACATGCCCTTGTAAAAAGTCCTTCCCCAGCTCTCCTGTAGGCCCCCTTTAGGTACTGGAAAGCCGCAATAAGATCTCCCCGGAGCCTTCTCTTCTCCAGGCTGAACAGCCCCAACTCTTTCAGCCTCTCCTCATAGGAGAGGTGCTCCAGCCCTCAGATCATCCTCGTGGCTCTCCTCTGGACACACTCAAGCAGGTCCATGTCCTTCTTATGTTGGGGACTCCAGAGCTGGATGCAGTACTCCAGGTGGGGTCTCACGAGAGCGGAGTAGAGGGGCAGAATCACCTCCCTTGACCTGCTGGCCACACTTCTTTTGATGCAGCCCAGGATACGGTTGGCCTTCTGGGCTGCGATCGATCGCACATTGCTGGCTCATGTCGAGCTTCTCGTCAATCAGCACCCCTAGGTCCTTCTCCACAGGGCTGTTCTCCAGCCATTCCCCGCCGAGCCTGTATTTGTGCTTGGGATTGCGCCGACCCAGATGTAGGGGCAATTTCCCTTACTCTCCTACTTATTGGGATAGTATCCATATCTTAATCAGCATCCCTGCTTCCCCATCACTCTGACTTTGCCACAGACTTGATTTTTCAAAGCTCTTATCTTGCATGGTAATATAAGGACTGTCAGCCATGAACAAAAAGTGTCTTGCTTGGCAGTAGAGATAGTGTGGCTTTAACCATATCAGAAACCCTATCCAGCCCCAAAATAAACATGCTGTTTCAGGAATGGTAAAGTTATAAAAAACTTTTTCTTGCGGATTTGTGTCCTACGTCCTACAAGTGAGGCTTTCTGCCTTCTTTCCCAGCCACCTCAACCAGTCTTCCAGTTCCTTCCAGTAGATCTATTTGGGTCATATGTGACATGGCTGGTGGAGGCTGACTAGGTGGCTCTTACCCCTCAGGATATATGAGCTTATAAATGCCTCTTTCAGTGAGTCTCACTGAGCTCCTTCTTTGCCATTCTTAGCCTTTATTTACCTAAGTTTAAAAGATATTATTAAGATCTTTGATTCTCCATCGGTTTTGACTGAAAGTGGCCAACTGCGTCAAAAGCTATAGGAGGGGAACTGACAAGATCAAGAGCTCCATTGCACAACTTTGATTCCAACACAAAAGGGTCACATAAAAAGTGTCTCATGTCACTCTCTGGCTGTTTGTCTGCAGAGTTTCTGAAACTTCCACTTCTGGGGATATAGTTATTAAGAGAGTATCCCAAAGTGTATTAAAGGAAGTCCATCCTTTTCCTTGATATGAGTAACAGACAGAAAACCCAACTTCTGGGACATTTTAATTTATAAGAACATATTAGGGAATAAAAGAGCTTTGCAAGAAGAGCCCTAACTTGTAAATATTTTCAGCTTTTTCTGTTTCACTATGAAGAGGGCAAACTAGCTTTTCCCTTTGCAGTACTTGATGAAACAAAAAGAGACAAACACAACCACAGGACGGAAACAAATTGCAGACCCCATCCAATTATAGAGTTCAAATTCTTAAATCATATAAACTGCAAGTCAGGCATTGCAGTTCAGTTAAGTTCAGAACAAGAAGAAAAAAAAAGAATTCTTTGAAAAAACTCATTTTGTCTGAAAACAAAACATTGCAAGCCAGCCGTGAGCTATAAGTTCAAACACCTTTGCTAAAAGCCTCTATTCATTTGCAGTTTATTGCATAGCATGAAGCTGCCCACTCTGGTTATATTCTTTTTTAAATGCTTGGAACAGTAAAATGTAAGAAGATTAATCATATGCAATATATATTCATTAGGTAAATATTGAGATGCCAAATCAAATAGATTACTTTGCATAAACATTTCTCATAAACTATGAGTAGGCATCATATTTAATAAAAATCACAAACAAGTGGAGAATGATTGCCCTGCATGCAAAAGCAATATAAAATAAACACCTTCATAAGCGACAGTTTCACCACTTACCTCCAAAAGCTATTCATATATGCTATTCTTATATACAATCCATTTATAACAGTAAACTGGATCTGGGTTTTGCAATTTTACAATTATTATTCCCTGAAGAGAGAGACAATATGCAACTTTATGGCAACTTTTCTTTTACTTAATACTGCACATAAATTATTGTCAGGTCACAGGGAGCAGAATAAACAGAGTAAGTCCCATTTTCTTTCCACTCCTTCTCTCCTTCTTTATTTATTTATTTTTATTCCTTCTCCTTTTAAATGTTTTCCATGAGTATATTTCCTTCCACATAAAAATATAATCACAATTTGGTGGAAAAAAATGTTGTCTATAGGTCAAATTTCATTACTGCCCATTAAGAGACCACTCCTTGCTATGGAAGGACAGAAAATCAGCTATGTTGCAGTATCAGTACAGCACTGAACCATATGAAAATAAATTATTTGAGAAACAAGTGCACAGTTTGTTGCAACAACACAGAGGTTCACCGTAAAAGCCTCTTTCTTCACATGGGTGAATGCCAGGAGGAACATGAGAACAGTTGATCCCTTGGGGGCCACCATGCAAAGCTGCCCAGAGCCGGCATAGCACTGGAGAAGGGCCACTGCTCTACTGTCAAGGAGGACAATGCCTATTCCAAACTCCCTCGATGTAAAACTAAAGTCTAACATAGTCACTGTCCTGACCCCTAGATTACATCCTTCCATATGAGAGGTGTAAAGCATGGCACACTGGTCAGCATCCAATGCTATACGGAGTTGTCTAGCCTCCGGAATTTGTGGAAATCATTGTTACACGAAATTTTAGTAAAAATATATTTCAAAGCAGTAAGACAAATTAATGGAGAAAGGGATGTTAAATGCAAAGATCTACCACCTCTGCTTAAGGAATTTGCTGAGCCACATACCATACGAGGCTGGAAGAATATGGTGGAAAACAATCACTCCACATTTCTTGGTCTTGCATTGCATCTAGTATTGCTCACTCTCAGAGACAATAGCAAGAGCAAGACAGCTCTCTGCTCTGATCTGCAGCAACATTAAGTTTCTGCACTGCAGCTGCACTTTCAAGGAGTCCGGCAATCCTGTCCATTCAAATCCACTGCTGATGTTATTGCTTATAAAGAAAGATATGCATTAATAGTCTGGATCTCACTCTAGTAGAAGTGTATAAGGGAAAAAGAGACAACATTGGCCAACAAAAATGTAAACTGTTATTTGCATGTGCTGGTTTGCAGCCAGGACACCATCCCTCCAAGAGTGCTGTTTGAAGTGTTTCTAAACAGTAAGGTATTAGTTACGTTAAGTGCAAGTAGTAAAATCTAGGAGTTTCTTAATAGTTGATCATTTATGGTTGAACTCAATAATTTTAAAGGACTTTTCCACTCTAAATGATTCCACAATTCTATGATTTTCATGTTTAATCTAAGCCAACCACGTGCTTCATATTCTTCGTGAAGTAGAAGTAAAACCTTGAGTATAACTGCATATTTCTGGTGTAACATGATCTAGGAAGATGCTCTGGGAAGAACTCTGGAAAATTAAGCTGTGAAGGAGAATGAAGACAAAACGCTAGGCAGAGAAAAGCTTCAAACTATAGGATGCAGTGCACACCTGATTATCACTAATGAGAAATGTCCTAAAGTCAAATACAAGGTCATACCATTTACTGAAAACAAGCACTGATACCATCCTGAACTTGTCAGTGCTGCATATCATTTTTACTGATACCAGGCAAGCCAGTTTGCTGAGCAGAAGAGTTGCTTTTCCTTCCCTATCACAAGCAATCCAATGACACTGCTTTGAGGATAGATAGTAAAGGCATGTTCTTGTCTGAGATTGTCATTAACAACTTTGGGAAGTCATGATGAAGCAAGAAAGAGCACATACCACTGTTCAGCCCTGCTGGTCCTGGTTTCAGTCTCTGACGTATGCATTTAGCTTTAAATAACAATCTGCATTATGCATTTTAATTTAACATGGTTATCTTTTTAATGTTATTAGGTGTAGGATGATATATCTTACACAACTTCACAAAGAGTTCAAGAGTTCTTCAAGAGTTTTGGATTCTTAACAATTCACTTTTCCCATGGTTAGTCTACACTGTGTTTTTTATCTTAACTTGTGGAGAAGACTCTTGAAGGTAACAGCCTTAAGGGTTGAGCTCTGTGTTTCCATTTGTCCATGGTACCTAATGGGGTTGGCAGATCTTGCTGGAACTATAAATCCAAGTTAATACTGAGTCAAGAGGAAAATCGGTGCAAACTTCCATGTGCATCCCCGTCCATCCAGACAGATTCATTATTCACAGACACATCACAGAGCAGATTCACAGCTAACAGTCTCCAGAGGTACTATGATGATTTACACTAGCTAGCCTGTACTTTCTGAGCTTTGGACTTCTGCTTTCCGAGTGGGTGAGATTCTCTCAAAGGAGAAATGTAGGAAATAGGATGTAGGAAATTAGGACGGAGGGAAAAGAAGGTGTATTGGAATCCTTCTGCCAGAAAAAAAAACCCTCAACACCAGCTCTCAGAGCATCCACAAGGATTCACAGGCTGGACTGCACCAAACTGCAGCTCTTGTTCAAAAGGAGTTGAGGTCTAAGATTGCTATTTTGCCCACCTTGCTGTGCTCTGTGTATTTTATTGCTCTATCAACAACCTCTTTCTCTTTTTCCCTGTGCCTTATTATCACATCCTACCCTCCTAAATCTACCCACAAACATACAATATTCTGAAATGGCATCATCTGTCTTACCAAAAGGATGAAATTCTACCATTTGAATTAAAATGAGGAAAAATAGCATGGATTCTATCTTATCAGGCAGAATTACTGCTTTAATCCATCATGCTGGCTACAGTGGTAAGTTATGGCCCAGAACCACTGGGGGATCACTTGATTAGCTTTTAATTACCCATCACACTGATGCCGTGATAAGAGACACAGTATGTTCTTGATTTCTGCGTGAATCATGTTAAGTCAGCTGTTTGGCCTTGATTAATGTAAATACTACAAGAGACTAATAAGAGTTATTGGAAGAGGTATGTTCCCCAAGAGAAGCAAGAGAAAGCCATGCTTTGTAGGTTAAAATACAATCTTGTTTCCTCCCTCTTAAAACTTTAGAGTCACAGTGCTAGATACGTATTGCCTTGCATGCTTTTACAGCTATTTGCATTTGTAGTAGGCCCTTTATACCTAGTTTTCAGGGGAGAAGTGGCTGCATTTGCAAAAAGATGCTGGAGAGTCACCTTCAAAATGTGCATAACTGTTTTGAGTATTGCTTAACAATGTTTTTCTTCTTCTGCCTTAGGAACCAAGTCCTGCAGGATCATCGGTAGAATATGAATACCACAAATGGACAGCCGTGCAAAAGCACACAGAAAGAAAGGGGAAAAAACTGGGCATGCTTTCTTCTAGTCAAACCAAGTGGCACTATCAGTTATTAACTTGACCTATTACACCATGATGGTGGGAAATCTGTTGAGGAGGGCAGAAGCAGGATTAAGAAAAGGAAATACTGCATTCCCCAGCCATATATATAAAAACAAAAGCAAGCTGGTATTATTTTTTATTTCTTCCCTGGGTACCACACTTTTTGACAGTGCTGAGATTAACAACCTCACTCTCAAAATGTGTGGCCGGCCTTTGCGCTCAAAATAACACTTTATGACTTCATTCCCTGGTAGGACTTGATAAGGCTTCTGCAGAATTTTTGATGCAGAGCATTATTTTGCTGCTGTGGTATTGATTGATCCACTGCAAGATGGGCAGGAGGTGCTCACATAGGCTTGAAATCCCCTGCTTGAGTTTGCAAATAGTTCCCCTAGGTAGGATTTATGTGACTGAGATGGGAAGAAGTGAAGCAGAGTTCACAGGGATTTTAGAGGTGCAATTCCAGCTCCTAAATAGCTTGCGTATTTTAAAACATATGTGTAAAAAATGCATATATTATTTATATCCATTGTTCACAAATACTGTGTTACCAGGGATTTCTCTGTGATTATGGGAGAAGTCTAATCTTCCTACTTTTCATAACACAGCATCAGGTTTCTCAGGCTATGTACCACAACACATTTTAGGATCATTTTTAATTGGCGCCTGAGAGAGAGAGCTGTAGTAATTTGAGTTGATACTACCTCTAGCCAGCAGACAGCATGGAGCACCCTATAAGCTCAGAGAATAGAGTTGTATTTGCTGAAACTACTAGCTCAGGGGAGCTGCGGTACATGACAGCGCAAAACTACATCCAAGATAGAGGACACAACGAAGTGAAAATTCAGACAGAAACAGACATGCAGGTTGCAGTAATCCGACTTCACCTGCAGGATTCTCATCCTAGTGGAAATTGCGAAGAATGACAGCCGTGACGCTGGCTTATACAACATCAACACTTGGCATAGCCATCGAGTGTACAATACTGCGTTTCAGTTAAATGACAGAATCACAGAATCACAGAATCACAGAATCTCCTACATTGGAAAAGACCTGTAAGATCATCTAGTCCAATCATTAACCTAACACTGACAAGCCGGCAACTAAAGCATGTCCCTAAGCACTATATCTACATGAATTGTTTAGGATACTTCAATCACTGAATTGGTTTCCTCCAGACTGAATATTTTTTTTCTTGATTGCAAATTTATCTACACCCCCAGTTCTTTTATTTTATCAGAGCTCACGTTGTGATAATAGGAAACATGAAAGTGCAAGTGTTGATCATTACAGAAGAACATAAGCAAGACCTAAATTTCTTCCCTATATTTGTCATGTATTAATTTCCATTAGTTAGTAATTACCAGTAGTCAGCATCCTCAGGTTCATGCAAAGAAGAAACAGCAGGAAGTTCCTAAACCTCCTATATAACTTGGCATTTGAAAAGAGCCCTGCTGTAACTCAGCTCTGATCTAGAGCTGGTGGGAAATACTGCAGTCCACCACTTCAGCCTCAGAAAATACCAGGACATCAAATTCTGAATGTTTCTACACTTTTCAGTAAAATTTCGCTAGAAAAAGTGATCCAATGAACTACATTCTCCCTTATCCTTTTAGATTTGAACTTTGCTCTGTTCCAAAATGGTTCCATGTCAGTAGTTAACGGTGTGTACATGTATTACACATGAATGGGATACAAGATACTCAAGGTGAAAAAAAATGATGTTTTTTTCCAGATTTCTTGCAGATACAGGTGCACTCCTCCTGAACACTAAACCAGCCAGAAGTGCGGTGAATACGGTTAGCGTATCTGTAAACTAAGGCTAGTACGTTCTGCCTTTCAGTGTGAAGAATTGATAAAACTATTCCCTTGGAGAAGGGGCCTGTAAAAAACATCATGCAGAGGACAAGTACAAACTCCATAGAATAATCAACTGTATAAAAGCTGGGAAGTAGCTGGTTATGTAGCTATTCTACAAAAAGGATTTGGAGTTTCCAGAGGATCACAAAGTAAACAGAAGGAAATTTCAAACTGCTGTAAAAACTGAAAAAAAGAAAACAACAAAAAAAACCAAACCATAAAATAACTCTTGAAATACAAACAGAATTCCTTCTTTGCAACTCAAAGCTGGTCAAATCCCTAAGAAAGCACTATGTTTTGCTTTGCGCAGTGTAGTTCAAGGAATGCATGGATCAGAGAGAGCAGAGAAAAACAACAAAAAGAGCTCTAGAAAACATGACCTATAGGAAAGACTCAAAGCATGGGGTCAGTTCTGTTTGGAAAGAGGAGACTGAGAAAACAAACATCAACAACATAAAAGCTATATACAAAAAAAGATAGAAATAAACTGTTGTTCGTGCCTTCCATAGCTAGGAGAATTAAGAGGCTTAAGCTACACAAATGGATGTTTAGACATTGGGAAAACTCTCTTACCATATGGATATTTAAGAGCTGGAACAGACAGCAGGGAGGGGTGCAGACTGTCAGCATTAGAGGTTTCTAAGAACATGGTAGCTAAACTTCATCCTGCACCAGAGAAAACAAATCATTCCTGCTGTCAGCTTTAATAAGCACGTACCCATTTTGTGCAGCAGATAGTCATCATCCTTCAGATGCAAAGCAAACAGGGCAAACCACTCTAGCCTGAGGCTTCTGACTTATTTCTAAAGGCTGGTCTGAAACTGCTAACTAACCTACAGTTGTGAAATGCTTCTAGATGCTCTAAAAGATGAAAGAGGGTTTGGAGCATGGAGGGATGCAGATAGGACAAAGACAAATGCAAGTGAGAACAAAAACAGAGTAGATAAAGTTCCACTTTTGTGAGCCATGCTGGAAATCCAGGACAGTTTTCCTTGGGTTCACATACGTGCAACTAACAACAAAAAACCTCACCTCTTTTGTTGCACAGATTAGTTAAGGGTGCCATTTGCATCGTTAGCGTCCAGCTACTCTTGCCCTATCTAAACCTTCACAAGACAAGGGAAATAGCCTGCACGTGAAGTGTCTCAGTGTCACACCTTTATCTCTGGTGGGTGTCACAGTGTTTCAGCTGCATGATCCAATTGCTGATCTCAGTGGGAAGAACGTTGATGGGTTATAGCAGGGCACAGAATTGGAAACGACGATTTAAACAAGATGTTTAAGCTGAATACGAACTGGATTAGGACTTTCTAATGCACATTGTTTCTGGGCCAATTGAAGAAGAGTGGGTCCTCCGAGTACTTTGGGTTGTGTGAGGAGGCGGCTTTCTCAGTCTGCTATTCATATACCTCAGAGTATTTTGAGGTAGATAATTTGTGCATTCTTATTTCTCCTTCTTTTGTGAGTTTCTCATTACGTTCTTCATGTTGACATTGCTACCAAACCAGCCCATTTTCCAGCTACTTGTCAAACACCATCCAGACCTCCTTCCACTTGATGCCCAGTTCCAACCGCCAGACCCCGCTCTTCACATGGGCTTGTTCTCCTTAAAGCCCTCTTTCCCTCTTAATTCTTGTACAAAGGTTGTTGGCTTCAGTGGGTAGTTACTCAAGAGGAATCTAAGGTCCCAAAAACCAACCAGTCTTGGCAGAGTTCGGCCTATTGTAGATAGCACTAGGAGCAGCCCACCTATGGTACCATCAGCTGACAGCAGCAGGCTTGTAATGTCAGGTTTCTCTTCACATGGGGCTCTGATGGGGTCAGCTTATTGCAACCTGAGATTGCTCTTTGCACACCTGCCGCCTGGATACCTGCTCAGCCAGCCACCAGCACGCCGAGCACACTCACAGCAAAATGTTGCCATCAGATGGGACCGCATGTCACATTCCTATTTCTCGCTTGCTCCATGACAAATGAGCTGCACAGCAAATGTGCCGGCTTTTAGTGAAATGAAGAATATGGCACTATTATTTTACCATATAAGAACACACCTGCACCCATTATTACAGAGTTGATGCAATTGGTTAGGAAGAAATCAGGAGCAGGCTGTAAAATACTTGTCATTATAAGCATTCACCATACATTCTGCTGGCTAGCAATCACACCTGGATTAGAAATATTTCTGTGTCTCAGAAAGCAGTCGTACAGGACTCTGCTTGGCCTTGTATACTTACCACTGTCCTCATGACACACTCCTCCTTCCTTGCTAAATACTCCTGAAAGGAAATTCAGGTGTTAGCCTTGGATATCCATCTATGGCACATATTTCCCACAGCCTCCCCTCATAGTCAGTAAGTGCAAAATTCATTTTACCTCACTCCACCCCAGATGATCAAGGGAATTTAGAAGTTGGATCTGGTTAGAGATTGCAATACATGTAGGTGTACAACCATGTATGTGCATATACTTTAATTTCTGAATATACTGCTTGTACTGAGAAAGGTCTAACTCAAGATTGCAGGAATTGAGCAAAACTTTCCCTCTTTGCTCCTTCGGCAGCCAGGTGACATCTAAGGGTACAAAAAGGAATGGGAAAACTGTTGGTCTTTAAACACAGAAATAGAAATCCTGTGGAAATTAAAATGTCAACTATGCTTACAAGTTACTAATTCAATGCCCAAAGTGACCAAAAAAAGACTGAGTACAATTCTTTTGTACAGGCACTTCCTAACTTTTTGAGATGCTGATTTTGCAACTTGACAGCTTTAAATGTGTATGCATACAGGTAGAGAGTGCATTCTGCATGGTTTCTTATAACAAGAAAAAATTTAAATATATCAAATATATATTCCAGATCATACGTTAATTCCTGAATGCTCGCTTTCATGTATGGTCTCTGACATATTGCTATCAGATGCTGAATTGGATTTTATATTAAAAGGTGCAAGTGTTACAAGTTCTTGGAGACCATAATTGCATCTGAGGAGCTGCTGAGATAAAGTGTGTTTAATCCTTTGATTCATTTGCATTCCCTTGAATACCAAAAAAGCATTTTGCTCCATCCAGAAGCAGCTAATTATTTTACTTTAAATTACTAATAAATCAAAAGAGCTGGGGAATCCTGGCTCACCTAACAAACCACTTAGTTATAATCATTAAAGGATTAGTCACTTATATGAATGAGAACAGCCTCTACAGCCAGCATTAGCGAAAAAACATCAGGCCTGCCCATCTTTATGCTGTAAGATATAAAGGACTAGCCTTTCAAACTAGGAGAGTACAAATGCAAGAATTTACTCAAAATAAAACACACATTGTGTGCAATCCCATCTGGAGTTCACCATGTCATTGTGCTTCATGGCCACTGGCCTTGAATGGGACGCTGAGATTTCAGCTATGTGGGTCTCAGTTTTACCCATCACTGCTTTCATGGAAAAATGAAAATTTTCTTCTTCAACATTTTCTTCGTTTCAGCTTAGAATAGCTGCTGGTTATTCAATAGTAAGTAGGCTTCTTTTTCTATACAACTGACAGGAAAATCCTTCTGTGAGATAGACATTTTTCTAGCAAAAGCGTTTGTTTTTGACAAACAGTAATTTTGCAAAATACTGCCCATTTTTCTCAAGATCACCTGCCCAACTCAAGTTCAGACGAGATCCTCTAGGCCCTTAAGATTTCACATGAAGTTTGTCCCACCATGGGAGGGAAAGTGGCCTGTATGAAGTCTGTGGCTAAGAAGTATTTTGAAAATGGTAGGTTGCGGACGATAGGAAAATCTGTCTTGCAGAGGAGAGTGGTGGTATTACAGCAAAAGAAAAACAGAAAACAACCTAACTGCCATAAGGAGCTGGCAGGCTTTTTGGCAAATTTTTGTTGGACTGTTCTGCTTTACAACTGAAAACTTTCCTTTTTAGTTTTTACCAAAAGCTTGAAAACTTTGAAATATTGAAAACTTGTATTGAAAAGACATAAATTTTTAGTTTTAGCACAGATCAAGTATTCAGACATGGACAGCCACCACAGTGCTTAGACAGGGATATTATCAGGAACAGACATGTCATTTACAAATAGTATTTGCTCATCAAAGCTAGGCTTGAGTAAACCTAGCTCAGATGAGCAATCATATGTGTCCAAATCTTTGTACACATCCAACAAAAAATCTAACTCCAGTTGTTTGGTAATAAAACCATGAGTAGTTTCCCATTGCAAAAGAGGACACAACCTGTGAGATCCATTAAAATGAAATTTTGAAACTACATTGATCTGACCAGGATCAATGTCAGGCCACAGACACATCTATATTTTTGCATAAAGTTTTCACAAATGCTAAAACTAGTAATTTCAAACATAATGATGGTTTTATACCTTCCCCATCTGTAAAGTGGGGGTAATGGCTGTTATCTCACTCCCAGGGAAATGGTGGGTTAGCTCAGATTTGCAGAGCAATCTGGAAAAGGAAACTTTACACAAGAGATAAGTATTCCTTTTATTACTCTCTAAAAACCTTTATCACCCACTATGTTTCCCAGAGAACTATATCTACTGTATTTGGCTGTATGTTCAGAGGTTTTCTTCTGCCAGACAATTATGGCTGAAGTCCTATCATATAAGACAAAAAAATCTGTCCACCTTGCAAGTGAAAACAGAGAACAACATTCACATCAAGGACTCAATGCACCCCATTTGTTTCAGACTCAATTTTGAAGTACAGGAAGCAATTAACTTTGCTAGGGTTTGGGGTTTCTTTTTTTCATTAAAGGCATAGAAACACATCCGGAAGGCAGCTCTGAACTGCTTTATTCCATACTCATATCAATTTTTTCTTTACGAGAACACAGAGATAAATAACAGCCATGCCCCAAATGTTCATATGTCTACAAGTTAAAGTCAGAATCAACAGTGAAATATTTAGAGGAAAGGTAAAGGTATCAAACTATTTGCTAATGTTTTTGGCTGTCTTTGCTGTGCTCTCTAAAGTTTAATTTTTTTGCTAGGCAGCAGTATAATATGATCAAAAGAAACTCATAAACCCAACCACTTTTCTCCAACTCCCAAAAGCGAACTTCAACAGAAATGGAAGCAAATGATTGTAGTCAATCTAGATGAAAATCCAGCATGGCATCCAGGAAAAGTTATAAGAATTCTTGCAAAGATATAATAGTGTCATAATTTCTGTTTGTGCTATAGGAAGCTGCCTAAGGGAACCAGGATGCACATTTACATCTTACACAATAGCTTTAGTAATACTAAAACTTCAGCTGAATCATCTGATAAGAGTCTGATTAAAGGGAAATTCCCTAGCAATTAGGAATTTCTACCTCCTATGACTTCAAAGCCCATCAGAAAGTCTGTCTTCAAACACTTTGTCTTAGTAGATCTCATCTTTAAAGATTTATGATCAGTGAAGTTTGCCCCTATATAAAGATTTCACAGTATTTGGAAAGTCAGGCTTTGAAGAGTGATCAAGTTACTCAAGAACTTTGTGATTTTTCGTGTTTATGAGAGGAGGAATCTTTCCTTCATGGCTTTAATGTAACAAGTAATTTTTAGAGGAAATTAGTACTCATAGACTAAGAGCATGTCGACTTTATTCCAGCATTAATAGGATAACAACAGTAGTGTTTTCCTCTTGTGCTTTATTTGCGCATCGTCACCTCTGATTTTTCCTGCCATTTCTTTCATTTACCAAAACATAGTTTCCCTTCCCCTTGACTTAAAACAAAACCAAAAAAAAAACCAAAAACACAAACCCCAAGATTTGAGAACACAAACAGCAAAGGTTCGCTTACCAGGAGCTAAACTAAAAGAACCCAGACTTATTAATATTAGAAAAGGAAATAAATAAATTAAAGCTGCAGTCTAAACTTATGTGAACCTGATTCATGATGTTTAAACTGCTGGGGTTGGCAATACTCTTGGGCTCTCCACCTGAGTGATGAGGACAGGGCCTGTCTGGTCGTCTGGGTTGGCACAGTACCTGCCATGCTCCTGCTCCGCTTGCAGCTGAGACCCTTTTAAACACGGCAGCGATAAGAGCAACACCCAGATTTCATTTCCTTTGCAGGAAAGTTACCTGGAGCTCACAGACAATTTTGACACCTAAAGAAGATTTCTAGGATCTGATGGGCTTCAAGATACAAACTGGAGGAAATAACAGCAGTAGTTCCCATAGTGAGTAACGTGTCCTCATAGGATTAGATATGTAGAGAAAAACAGCACTATGAACCTAACGTGCACCCTGTATGTGTTACTGGTTTTATTTCAGAAGAGCTCTAAGTTGGTTTCCATGGTCTGTTCCCATCTATTAGCAGCTGGAGCACAATCGATACACTCCTGGAACTTGTCTTCTGGAATAGTATTCACTGTCAAGCAGTTCTGTTCATGTGCTCCAAGAGCTCTCTGCAGCTTCAACCCAAGGACAGCTAGTGGAGCAGCTCCAGAAACGCACTCCCAGTTCAAGAGAAAACGGTAATTCATCTGCCTTCAGTTAAGGTTATCGCACGACCACAACCTTACCACATATCAGCACAGCCACTGTAACGGCTACAGAGTAGTTTAATTCAGCTTACCCTGCAGTGAAACTAGATGAAGCCAAACTGCAATGTGTTGTGTTTGTCACAGGCACAGAGCACACACGCAGGCAGTGCTCACAGTTCAGCTGATGCACCATGCTGGAGATTTAAAGCTGTGTGTATTCCTACAGTGACTTTGAAGCCTGGCTGGCTGTGGCCTGAGCAAGGTTGTGACTCTTCCCTTGCCTTTAATATGCTAGGGCCCATCCAAACCATACAAAGAAAAGGAAGTGAAATTGTCCTGTCCTCTGTGACCCAGCACTAATCAGATAGCACCAGAGATTTTACAAGACTACTTTAATCTCTTTTACAGCCTGGGTTTGGAGGTCTGGACAGGTCAGGTAAGTTTTGTGAATAATAAGCTCAATTTCAGGCTCTTTCCACACCAGACTCCAAACCTGAGATGTGCCCTTCAATTTAGCTTCTATTTTGAGCTATTGGTAAGTACTGTACATTTATTCATAGAATCAAAGAATCATACAATCGTCTAGGTTGGAAGAGACCTGTAAGATCATCGAGTCCAACCATTAACCGAACACTGCCAAAACCACCGCTAAACCATATCTCTAAGCACCACATCCACCCATCTTAAATACCTCCAGGGACAGTGATTCCACCACTTCCCTGGGCGGCCTGTTCCAATGTTTGATAACTGTTTCAGTGAAGAAACTTTTCCGAATATCCAATCTAATCTTCCCTGATGCAACTCAAGGCCATTTCCTCTTGCCCTATTGCTTGTTATGAGCAAAAAGAGGTCGACCCCCACTTCTCTGCAACCTCCTTTCAGGTAGTTGTGGATAGCAACAAGGTCTCCCCTCAGCCTCCTTTTCTCCAAACTAAACAACCCCAGTTCCCTCAGCCAGTCCTCATAAGACTTGTGCTCCAGACCCCTCACAAGCTTCGTTGCCCTTCTTTGGACACACTCCAGCACCTCAATGTCTTTCTTGTAGTGAGGGGCCCAAAACCGAACACAGTATTCGAGGTGGAGTCTCACCGGTGCTGAGTACAGAGGGATGATCGTTTCCCTAGTCCTGCTGGCCACACTATTCCTGATGCAGGACAGGATGCCATTGGCCTTCTTGGCCACCTGGGTACACTGCTGGCTCATGTTCAGCTGACTGTCCACCAACATCTGGAGGTCCTTTTCTGCTGGGCAGCTTTCCAGCCACTCTTCCCCAAACCTGTAGGGCTGCATAGGGTTGTTGTGACCCAAGTGCAGGAACTGGCACTTGGCCTTGTTGAGCCTCATACCATTCACATCGGCCCATCAACCCAGCCTGTCCAGATCCCTCTGTAGAGCCTTCCTGCCCTCCAGCAGGACAACGCTCCCACCTAACTTGGTGTTGTCTGTAAACGAGGATGCACTGATCCCCTCATCCAGGTCGTTGATAAAGACATTAAAGAGAACTGTCCCCAATACTGAGCCCTGGGGAACACCACTTGTGACTGGCTGCCAACTGGATTTAACTCCATTCTCTGCCACTCTTTGGGCCCGGCCTTCCAGCCAATTTTTTACCCGGCAAAGAGTACATCCATCCAAGCCATGAGCAGCCCGGTTATCCAGGAGAATGTTGTGGGAAACAGTGTCAAAAGCTTTACTAAAGTCCAGGTAAACAACATCCACAGCTTTTCCCTCATCCACTAAGTGGGTCACTGTTGCATTAAAAGGCAAAGTAATTTGGCAGAAAATAAACCCCCTTGCATTCCAGCCTGTCAGAGGGGCAAGGGGCAACTAGGCTTAGATTCTGAGTGATGCCCAATTTGGCATTAGAAGTCTGGTCGTGTTCAGTATGTGAATTGAACTATCATGATTACAGGTGCGCTAACAAGACCATACACAATTCAATCTAGTGGCGTTCCATGAACTAGCACGGCCACACTGGAGGAGTTTGGTTGCATTCACTATGAACTCTCATGGCTAGATTAATGAAAAGTGTAGTTTATTGAAACAATAGATGCACAGGTTCTTTTGGATTGCCTGTGATAAAGTTACTGTCTGCAAAGCACGGGCAAATATTAAGGATGTTAGTAATACAGCCTGGCTACAAACGCATTAAGTTATAAAGCAACTCTACAGAGATTTCTAAGTTTCCCGGGGAAGCACGTGGTATAGCCAAGGTTTTGAATCTTACCCACAAGCATCCTTATGGGGAAGAAGAGAGGCTCAGTCCATCGACTGATCCCAGAAGTCAGGGGTGGTCAGCGATGGTATTTTCCTGACCACGTTGGTATCTTCCCTGACATCTTTCCTCCCTTAAGCTATTTTTATACTATTTTTTATCTTTCAGGTGGAGCTTGAGGGACTCTTGTTATACACACTTTTGTTATGATTGTTATAAAATTTTCTCGCTTCACTTTTAAAGGTATAGACTATGAAAAGTTCAGAGCGCAGACTCTGTGACGAGTGATCGCATCTTGGAGGCAGGTGGCTTTTGGGATGGAGGTGTATTTTGGCATTATAATGACGTTATAATGAACAAAGTTCACCCAAAGGATAGCATTTTGTCAAAAAATGACAGATCCTTGGCTCAGGGTAACAATTAGGTAGCTTATCAGTTCCATGAGACCTTGGAGGGTTCTATAAGACCTCCAAGTTCCCATTTTATCGCAGAGTTTGGCCGTGGTGTCTCCACTCCACTCCGCTCCATCCCCTGCGCTGCTTTTCTTAGAGTTAGCATACCTATCTCCCCCGATGTCACTAACATCTAAGATTGCCTAGGCAACCTTTGTGAAATGTATCCCTTGCACACCGGCTGCAGTCTGCCCTGAAAGTTTCTTCGATGCTGTACTTTTCCTTAAAATATGAATACAAGTTTAATTTCTAAATCACCTCCAGCAATTACTCCACAGTCACCTTGTCGTAGAAGGGGATCAGGTTTGTCAAGAAGGACCTGCCTTTCATGAACCCATGCTGGCTGGGCCTGATCACCTGGTTTTCCTGCATCTGCTGCGTAATAGCAATCAGGATGATCTGTTCCATAACCTTCCCAGCACCAAGGTCAGACTGACAGGCCTGTAGTGCCCCGGATCCTCCTTCTGGCCCTTCTTGTGGATGGGCGTCACATCTGCTAACCTCCAGTCAGCTGGGACCTCCTTGGTTAGCCAGAAAGCATCAAGTATATTCAAGCATCATACAGTTCGATCATGTTAAGTTTCAACCAGTTATTATCAGCACAGATCGCTGTTTGAATGCATTGAAGTTTTGTCCTCCTGGCAGGTTGTTTTCCATCTTCTGGGGGATAAGTCAAGCTGCTCTGCTCTACTGAATGGCTGCTGGGGAGGCAACGCTTATGAATTTTAAACTGATCATCAGTCCGTGTAGTTTGGACAACGATTCATTCCATTCCTTGAGTTTACTTTGGATTTTGTAGCTGGAAATGGATGAGATCAGTAATAAGAAGTCTGCTTTGAGTCACTGCCTAAGGATCTGCACTTCTACACGTGGCTGCAAGGAAGACAAGAATCTAAAGGTTCTTCTTAATGAAGAGGCCCCTGCTTAAAGTATCAAATGCTTCTCAGAAGTAGTACTACAATCAGAATGATGGAATATATTTTTGTTGCCTTTTTTTTTAATTTCTGGATCAATCTCCTACATTTACAACTAGCTGATATTCTCATTAACATAGTTGTAATGGGTACATTGGACATATTTGTCTCCTTTCATATGAGAATATTTGGTGACACTAACATGTGCTACATACAGCCAAAAGCACAAATAAAAATTCATCATGAATTGATAGGGCTTTTCAGCCCCCAGGTCTGAAAAATCAAACTAACATTGTAAATAAAAAAGATACTGGACTTCTGAAAAAATCAATTCCCATCACACAGCTTCTGCAAGATGAATAAACCTTTATTATCCTTTGTGCAGCTTCGCTACACAGCTGCAGAAAGGTAAGCTATTTTAATTCCTTAATCTAGATTATGAATGATGCCTAAAATGAAGCAGTATCCAGATCACCTGCTCTTTGCAGTCACAGCTTTGCATCGTCAACAAGTAAGGTAAATCGCATTGAACAGATCTGAAAAGGGACACCAAACTCCTTGAGTAAGAAGCCAAGTTTTGTCATCCTGAATTCCTATATGTTATTTGATTGATTAGGGGCTCTGAACTGTCTCCAGATACTGGTTTTCTGTTACTACTTGATGAGCTTTAGAAAAAAATTTCAAGAAGTCAAGGCGTTTTGGTTATAACTTCCCCAAAAAAAGCTGGCCATGTAGGCTTTCTTTTAGGGTAGCTTAGTGTATTTTAGGATAGAACTGTGTAGCTCCCACTTGACATACTAAACCTGTGCCTGGCTTGAGCAGCTGAATATGTGCCACACTTCTCACATGTTTTAATTCATAGTTAGCTTCTAGGGTACAGAAGAATCTCATTATCACCTTGTGCTTGGTTCTCTACAGATGGGACATGTGGTTACTGTGGCTATGAAAGAAACCTTATAAACCCAACTCTGTACTAATTTTATAGAGTACTTTTCACTGTCTTATTCATTTTCCTCTTTGCCCTATTGAACCAATTAGTTGGATGTTCCACAGCATGGAACTGGAATGGTGAGTAGCTTTGCTATGGCCTAAGACATGCATCTATTTTGGAGAAAGAGTTTCATAGCTGTGTCTTCTGTAATAAGGGAAAATGAGTCTCCAAAGTCTCTGCAGATCGTTTAGGGCAATAACAATACTTAGCAGTTACAGCCCCTTTTCTACTAACCATTATCTTAATTGAAATAGAAGAGTTTGATTCTTCTTTCTCTGCTTTACAGCTCCCTCAGCACCACTCACACCATTCAGCACTATGAGCTACGATGTCGCAAGGGGCGCCTAGTGAAAGGGCTGATCCTTAGGAACTCCTCTGTTCCCCAAAACTCACATCTCCAGAGTCAGTTTACAGCAAATCTAGTTCACACCAGAGGCAGCTGCATGCCACAGCAGAAGCAAAACCCTTTGTTCCTCTCTGCCCTATGAGAAGGAATGAGCATGCCGGGACACACCAAAGGAGTCCCTCTGCTCTTCCCAAGTGCAATGTTGCGGGTCAGCCTTGTTCAAGGAGGATTATTTGTTTTTAGCACCAGTCAGAGAAAATAACCATCCACTTCCAAGAAAAAGGGATACTGTTCACCCCAGCATGATGCCAGGGGACACAATCCTGCCTTCCCATCCAGAGACCCACCTAACCTGACCTGACCTGACCAACTGCAGAGAGAATATGATCAAGACACGACCTCAGAGTTTATTTCAGAGAGTTGCTTTATTAATCCACTTACACCCACTAACAAAAAGACAAGCTTAAGACACTCTAGCAGCAAGCAAGAGTTTTTCCAATGGCTTTGGCAACCTGGGACCCAGAAACTATTCATTTCCATCGACCCTGATGTGACAAATCAGGGAAGCTTTCAGACTATTCACAGATAATTATGGAATATGTAATTTCTTGCAAGTCTAAAAGCTGTCTAGGTAGTTGCAAGAAATGGCAGCTTCAGTGTTTGTCTATAATTTTCCTATCACGCACAGCGCTATATTTGGGTTACTTAAATATTTTATGAATGTTTACAATGAGAAAAAAAATAAGCATGAATTTTAATGGAATTAACTGACAGGTGACACAAAAGCACTCTCAAAAACCATGATATTTAATAGCTTTGCAAAATACATTTGGGAAAGGGTAGTGAATCCTATATACGTGCACTTAATTTTGTCTGAAAACAAAATTAAAAATGAACTGCAGTTAAATGTTTTTGAAGAAAGGTGTGAAATATACAGTGGAGCTGGCAAATTCCACTCCTGATCATCTAAAAGCCTGTCAGACATAATCTCTGTATTTTTGTTTAGCAGAAGATTATGGAGTCTCCCACTAGAAACTAACATGAATAAAAGTAGAAACCTACACATAAATCTGGATTTTTGGGAGATCAAGAGAATTTGGTCAGCCTAGGAAGAATGAGTGATGAGATAGGGAGGAGGCTTTTAATGCTAGTGTTTTAAAGCCAGATGGCAAATAAAGTTTTTCTGAAAAAACTTATGTTATCAGTTTATTTCTCCTTTTCCTTACATGCTGAGGGATAAGAACTGATTTGAAAGAGCTCCTTTGAAAAGCTAAAACTACCACCAAATCCCAAACATTTTATGCTTGCTTAGGAAGACGGGATTTTTCCAGTTTTCCAAGATTTGTGAAAGATTAGAGTGGGACTTTTTGGCCAAGTCTTTTAAAATGCCTGGGTACAAGCTTTATAATCCGATGTAGTTTGAAGTATTTTGTTGCAGCATTTGGCAACACTTCTACATCTCTGGATCAGTGTATTTTCTTTTCACAGCTTCTTTCGAAGCCAAGGCGCTCTCTCTTCCTATGTTCCCACAGATAAGACCAACAGAAGTGCTGAACCCTGCTTTGAACATAAGAAAGGAAGCTATTACTGGAATAAGCTCTCTGAGAACGGTGCAGCTAGCAATCCTTATTTTTTTTGCTTCCAAAGGACCCCAGGTCCGTTGTTCCTGAGGGCACATGAAAATCCCATTGGAGATGGTCTTTACAGGGCTTCAGAGATCCAGGGTGTGTGCTTGCACAAGAGGACTGAGATGGTATGGAGGAAAAACGGGAAGGAGAAATCTGTTTTTTGCAGATAGCTATTTTAACGCCCGGAAAGGATTGTCCTAGTTAGCTAGTGCTCTTTCTTGTCTTAATTTTGATTAATTTTTAAGTACTGAGTCTCGATCCAGGAAAATGTGCTCCGTTAATGTGCATGTACAAATGGGGAATGAATAAATACCTGAAAAGCCACCTGAGGTGTACTATTATCACCCCAAAATGCTATGCCTGACATGTCTTACTGCTCAAACATAACATTAAGCACTGCTTACAAGTAAAAGTTTTCTTATTTCACACAAAATCAATCTTAGAAATAACTTTAAAAGAAAGAAAAAAAGAAACCCCTCTTGTTTACTCTTCTTTTGGCTAGGGTTACAGGAGGCAATCTCTCCATCCCTGAGAGATGCCACTTCTGCAGCACATTGCAAAAACAAAATCCCACCCCCACATAACAAAAAAGAACACAGTGTTAGTTAGCACAATTAGACTCACACTTCAGTATTTCCAGTCTTGGCACTCATCCTTTGCAAGTTTTGCCAGATTATTAGAGACATTAGTGGTTGCTATTACACATGGATGTGATTGAAAGAGAGCAAAGAAAGGATTCACAAACAAGCAGATGAGCTTTGTATTTGGAGATGGTATAAAAACAGAATCACTTGTCCATTTTTCTGTTTAAGCTGTGAAAGGAGGGTATAGACTGATCGGTATGAAGCATCTTGCAGCAAAGCTTGCAGCATAGATATAAAAGTGGAATAAGGAGAGAAATTTCTTTTACCCTTCATGCTGTTTCTCTTTTTATAGCATTTATGTTTGCTTTTCCAGGTGAGGAATATGTTTTCATTTGGCTCTGTATAACAATGCTGTTGGCACAGAAGGCATAATTCTACAGACCACTGAAGTCATCAGAAATTACTGATAGAAATAATTGTGTGATCTTTTCCTTTTTTTTTCTCAGCCCAAGAGACCTTGAATATTTTCAGCCAAAATTTTGCTAAAATAATTTAATTTCCTGATAACCTACTTTTAATCTATAAACAGCATCTATGTTCCCTCTTTTGGAGAATTTCCATCTGTGTGTATTTCCGGCAGAACATTGTAAGAGCCTCACTGGGAATTAACACATAATGAATAAATGCCAAAGCTGAGCTGCAATGCTCAGTTTACCTCCAAAGCTGTCTCTTCATGCTTTCCAGGGACATTGACACCATTCTGATTTTACTTGGGACTCCAGAGGAAGCCTTGAATAGAATTAATTTAAGACAAGAGATTCTGCCTTGTGTGCTAATTTTTATCGAGGTCATTAGGCAATCCTGAATATGCATTGAATATGAACAGTTGTCCAAATGGCCTCTGTGAACAAGAATAGCTGCTATACTGGCATTTACATCTGCGTTTTCCCTGCTGAAGATGAAGAGTTCCCCATTTTTTATGTGGGACCCTGGAAAGAAAGAGGTTTAGGGGAGAGCAGGAAAGGATATAAGCCTGAATTCTACTTTGCTTCTCATTGCAAACAGTTCAAGAGTATCTATCTTCCCTGGATACAGCTGGCTACAGGAATGTGTTCATGTAGCAACTCAAACACACAAAGTAGGCTGAATCACAGAGACACCCAGTGCATCTCAGTTTAGAGAGGAAGGTAGGAGCATGGGATGACTGGTCCAGCTATAGATGTCAATAATTCAACTGTCTGGAGGATTTTCTCTCCTCTTTAGGAACAGTGGGCACTCAGGAAGATTAATTGCTCTTTTCAGGAGTAGTAAATACCCCTTTTTCCAATCCCGTTTTTTGAAGTAAAGTGCTGACAGAGATTCAAAGCTACTTGAGGGTGCCCTTCATAGCCACCTTTCCTGAGGTATACAATTTGCATACCTGGTTGTATGCCCTTACAGAGGGGGTGAATCAACTGATAGTGAAATCTAAACACTGTCTACTAATTTTGAAGCTGATTTGGGCTCTTAATTCTAACCACATGAGCAGTCTCATTGAGTTCAAAATGCATTAGCCTAGTAATGTCTTGACTTAATCACACTGAAATATTGTTCTCTGTCACAGTTTGAGCAATTGCTGTGAACTGGTGGATAATTGTAGGCAATTTCAACAGCACATGCAAACTGACTCAACCCTTGCAAGCAAACATCAGGAGGGACTGCATGAAATGTTTACTTACCAAACTTCTCAAGATTTCCTTGGAAATTTTCAGATCCAAGCACCAATGTCTTTCATAAAAAGCTTTCTTTTCAACACAGCTGTGTTAACAGGAAGTCTCTGGTGACTATCAAGGGTCCTTATGTCCCTGCCCTAAATTTTGGTGTCTCCAACTACAGTTCTGTAAGATTTGAGTAGGTGTTTTAACTCCATCAGAAATAAGGGAACATTTGGGATCTGGACCTTTTCGCTTCAGCGCTGTCTGAGAAAAATCTTCTTGGGCACCAGGACTAACAACTTGATAAGGACTTAATTGCTAGTGGATTTAGTTTTATTATCAACAGGAGGCTAAGAGGTTTGTAGTATGGCATGGTTTGCTTCCATAGCAGCTAGGAATACCTGCGAATAAATCACGAAGATGCTTAGGAGTGTTCATATATTTGAATTACTACATGTTTCCTAAACTAATTAAGAAATATTCACCGGAATGATTTGGTCTCTGGCACATATTCTGTATCGGTGATGTCAGCATTATACATATTTTCTCTCTGAACCTACACAGCATTGACAGACTAGTTTGCAGGCATACATATTACACGTTGTCTGCCCAGCATCCCCTAAATGAAAAAGGAGTAATTCTGTACAGGTGTTTTCTCTATGGATTTGCGTCTCTCCCCAGATTATTAGATCTTCTTCACCCCCAGTTCATAATATCTAATTACCCTACTAGCCTGTGCTCAGTTATTTAAAGCCTAGCCCATACTTATTGAATTTTATAATTTAATATTAATAGATCAGAGGTTAACTGATTCAATTTTACAATAGGAGTCACTGGCTCAGTAACACAAAAGGAATCAGGATTATGTTGAGCTCCCATGATATTAGTAACTGGGCTTTAAAGAGAGAACAGAGAGAAACAAATGCCAGTTACAGCAGGGCAGAAAGGAGAAAGTCAATATTTACAGACACGAGTGTCCGCTACCTGAACTGCAGACAGTTCTGAGCAGGTTCTACCACCTGCTGAAAGTTTTTCACCTAGAGTTTGCTAAAGTCAACAGAGAAGAATCAAGATCAGATCGGGGCCAAGGAAGAGATATCAAAAATGCAATATTTCATCCAATTAAACCTGAATACTTTAAACACTAAAATAGATAGTGTATCATTAGATGACTGTCCCAACTGGGAGGGTTGCTACAGGGTTATCCTCAATCGGGCAGGAATGATACGGAGCTAATTTTCCATTTCTCATCTGTTTCCCCTCACATTTTTGATGTGCTAAGGATACGGCAGTGATAATGCTGTAGGCTTTTAAGGATACACAGGATGTAATGTGCATAGAGCAAGATGACTTTATTTTTATTAGACTAGCTGATATAGTCAGAAAAAGCATAAAAGCTTTTGATCATCTGTTACATACCTATGGGGTAAATGGGCTGCATGCCATGGTATGAGAGAGGAAGACAAACTAGAGGGCCAGCGACTTTGATCTTCCAGATAATGACAGAGGAAAATCCCAATCCCACCAGCCCTGGTGCTTTATGATGTGTTCAGAGCCTTTACTTCTTTTTCTTGTTTTTTCTTTAGGTTCAGATGTAAAGTCAGGTTAGGGAGGAATGGCTACCATGGGTTAGCTGAGCCTTGATAATCATCCACAGGCACTGCTACCCACAGCAAGTACACTGTAATACACGTTATTTTCATCTCAGTGGAAGAAGCAGCTTAAGCCTTATTATCTCACATTTACCAGGACTTAGAGTGCTCCCAACACAGTTATTTCTGTTATTCTATTCTTGTGTTTTCAGACACAGGGAGTAACATTTTATGCCTCAGTTATGAACTTAAGTTTAGGCTGTTTGCAACAGCCTTTTGCCTGTTTTTTAGGAGGGCATTTTTGACAGTTTGGATTAATTTTACACAAGAAATCACTTTTTACAGTAACTGTAAACCACATCACCCTTCTTCCAACATGTCACAGAAGCAATTTCTTCCATTTAAGCAAACAGCAGTTTTACAATTACTGAAATCATGATTTTGTCTTCTATTTTCCTCATGAGCATGAGTTCAGCGTAAATGGCCTCTTAATAGAGACTGTTCCAATGACTTTCAAATCGTGGGACTCACACAAAGCTTATCTGAAGACCAGAATTTAAGAAGTCAAATCTCTTCTATGTCTCAAATTATTAGGCTAATTATTCTAAAAACCAAAACATTTCTAACCCAGTTTTTCTCAGTACTTATTGTCCAGGGTAGGAGCTCATAACCGTATAATAAATGAAATCATTCCCTGCTGAGGATGGTCTCTATTTACAGAACTCAGTAGCTTTTAGGCTTTTAAAACCACTGTGCTCCTTCTAAGCCGAACAGTTCCAATTACCCTTATTAGTGCTAGTGTAATTGCTTACAGTATCTTTTTAACACCCACACTGAACAAGTTTTGGCACTCTAACAATAGCCTTTTACCTGGAGTTTGCTTTTGAAGGCATGCAAGCTTTTAGGGGAAAGGTGAAACAAACAAAAGAATAGTTTTGAATTCATGGAAGAGCACTGAATCAAACTGCATCATTTTAAGAAGCTGAGTTCGGTGGTACTCAGACTCAATTATCTGCTAAGTGGTGAACCTAAGGTTCCCAAGCTATAGAGCACTCCTGCTTCCAAAACAACAAGATGTTATCAGACTGCATGAAAGCCATCAGCAAAAGAAAGCAGTTGTTGTGCAGACACACAGTAGGATTCAAAGCACTTTGTCCAGCTCTGAGTGTTGAAAACTAACTGGGTCACACCAAGATCAAGGGTTAGCAGCGGCCCAGAGCAGAGGTGCAAAGAGGAGGAATTTGCTTGCAAGCAGGCAGTGTTTGCCATGAGGATATTCCAGCCCCCATGGAGTCTCCACATTTTCATGATGAACCTTACCTTTGCGTGCAGGAGTTTGTGCAAGTGTTCTCCAGCCTTCCTTCCCTCTGGCAGAAAAGCATCATAACAAAATACCTCCTTCACAGAGCTGTTATTGCCTGGCTCCTCAACAGAGGCAGAACCACTACGCCTCACTTTGAAAATGTCCTAAAAAATCCAAGGAAAACTACTCAGTTCATTGTGCATCTTTCCAGGACAACCTCAAGGCTGCAGCCTTCCTGGCATCCCAGCACGGGGAGAAATGGAGACGCTCACCTGACCGATACCAGCCTCTTCGCAGATGGAGCACTGACCCAAGAGTCCAGGTAACCCCTGGGTCCGAAAAAAGCAGGCTATTGGCAAATCACACTCCGGTACAGCTGTTTTGAAAAAGATTAGCAGGGAAAATCCAGTCTGACTTCTTTGGGGTTTTTTTTGGATTTGTCGCCATGGGTGCCCCCAATCTGGGCACCATGGAGAACTGGCCCTTGGGCTAATGCAGGGCCATGCCCTAGGGCTCCTCATAGCTCTGGCTCGACCTCCAAATCCTGCAGGAGGTGATGGCTGGTACCAGCCCTACAGGCTTCTGTAATGACACTTGTACGCC
Organism: Pluvialis apricaria; assembly: GCA_017639485.1. NCBI lineage: Eukaryota > Metazoa > Chordata > Aves > Charadriiformes > Charadriidae > Pluvialis > Pluvialis apricaria. The sequence continues at coordinate 8,907,023 of CM030008.1, read as the reverse complement.
CCAACCTCCTCTGCCCCAAGTTCCCCAAATCCTCAATGGTAACTGCAAGCTACCAGCTCCTTGCAGTCTTGTAGATGGAAATGGCATGAAGTGAGATGCACCTTCCATAATAATTGATAATTGCAGAAAAAAGATACGAATTTGGCCAAAACCATGAGCCCAGCTTTGATTATTTAGGTGCCTGTTGTCTTCTCATCTGAAACAGAGTCCTATCCAAATTAAAGTTCAATATGCACAGACACGGTCTATTATATTTCTCCTTCTATGAAGGGAATGTGGTTCTTCTTAGATGAATGCCATCAGCAATGCCACGCGATATCCTTTTCAGGAAAATATTGTCTTTTTTTTGAGGAGACAGGTTTGCCTTTAACTGTCCAGGACAGTTTTATGTAACCACCGACTCATGTTAACAAGATTTCTACAATAATTATCCTCTTTCCAACTCAAATTTCCAAGAACTCCACCAGCCGCAATTCTTTATCAGTTTATATACGATCGTTGCTGGAATTTCCTTTACATCAGCAAAACATACCTAATTATTTTTAGTGAGCTCATTATGTAAAACACTTCAGTGACCAGAACCTAAAATTAACAAGATTTTAGGGAACCAAAAAATAAAAGACCATGGTATCTCATTTGACTTTACTGAACTCAATTTACTTTGATGACATTCACTTTTTTAAGCTATCAATTTTATGCACTCATTTTATTATTAAATTTTTTGAGTTAGGAAATAATTCACATTGGGAAACTGCTGCCATTTTGCTGACATAAGTGCTGACAGTATTGCTGGAGATGTGCTTCTGGTAGTCTCCTGTAACGAGATGATTCTGTCATCAGTAAGTTTGGACAGACTTGGAAATGCTGTTTCCAAGGCTGAAAAACTGGAGGTGTTTTAGTTCTCAAGGGGCAGCTGGGGTATTATCAGACACTTCATAGTCCTTGCACAACACCACACAGCACCAACCCCATCATACAAGTGCTCCATGCTGCCCAGGGGGCGGCCATGCTTCCAGTATGCCCAAATCAAGCTTCTCCATCTATGCTGGATCACTAGTCATTACAGCTGCTGTAGCTCAAGTACAGAAACACAGTGAAGGAGGCACAGAGACAAGTGTCCTCCTGCTATTAGTCATCGATGTGTTCACCAGCAAGTGATAGTTAAAAGTCCTCAAACAGATAAAAATATGTATTTGCGTCCCAATAACAGACAAGTCGTGAAAGAAGGCATAGAAATGCAAACATGCTTTTATCTTGGAGGGATGAATATGGTTTCTGAGATCTGTCTAAAGTCTTTAGAGTAATTCTTGTGGCTGTTCAGTCCTTCCTTAAGCTTAGAGGTAGTGTTAACAAAAGCTGAAGAGTGGGAAGATTAAAATGAGAGATCCTAGGAGAATCCAAGAGATTCCTCCCAAAACCCCAGTTCACAGCATCACTGCAGGGAAAGACAATCTATATTTTGCAAAGCCTGGGCGAGACTCTGAACTGTCTTATAATAATCTTCACAGACAACAGAGATGGGACAGCAGGGGAAGGAAGTACTGTGCCAAGTTATTTTTTTCCCTTGCTACAAATCAAGACACCTATTTATACATTTTTCATTCTTTAATGTTTGCTTAGTCAGTACCTCTTAAAAAACAAATCAAACCCAATGACTAGAGAAAAACAAGCAAAGGACAACAGCCAGAAAAATCAGTAGCCACTTTTGAAACAGGAGGCCTATGTTCATCTCCCAAACTTTTCAGGTCTGGTCCTGGCTATAAAATGGGGAAAAGCAGGAAAGAGGCCTCATTCACACAGGGAGACTGGAAGGCAAAGTGGGGCTTGAGGCTGGTTGTCCTCTGCTGGAGCAGAGTCCATAGGAGAGACAGTTTGACCCTTTCGTTTCATTTGCATTGTGGCTCTTCTCTGCACGGTGGTTGCCCTTGATGCTAATGGCGTGGGAAGGGAGTGGTGCCTCCTTGAGTTATCTGTTACAGCTGCTGATGATTGCTGGAAATTGTCTCTCATTTAAAATTGTTGTTTTTCAGCTCATGCTGTGCTCCTCCTTTGGAGTTGCCCTGTGCTCATGATCAATATCAGTCAACACAAGCATTTTCAGGGAAAAAATGGTGTGTGAAGGTTGGGTGGGATGTCACTCTCCTCCTCCCTCCCCACCAGGCCCTTCACATCAGGCCCTGAACATGTCAAACTAGTGATGCTTTTTGAAAGATGGGGCCTCATGTTCTGAAGTTAATGGAGCCGGGTGTATTACAACAGAGAAAGAAAAGTCATCAGGCCTGATTTATGTCTACCTCTGGAGTACTACCAGTGACAGCAGAAGATTTAGGAAGAGGAGGTGTTGTTTAGGTCTCCTCAACACATCTAGATAAGAGACACTGGAAAAGCACCAGGGCTCCTCCATGAAATGGAAAGACAGCCGTACAGGAAAGCAAAAGTGAATGCAAATTAACTTTGCCCCAGGGAAGGCAGGTTACCAAAGGATAAAGCAGCTTTGCTGAGCTCATAGGAAGGACAATTAGCTATGAACTGCGTAGGTCCAGTACTGTCAGAAGACAGTGGGTCTGTTGTAGTGGCTCAGGGGAAGGTGTAAGGAGAAAGACCAGCCTGCTCTAACATTGATCTATGGAGTGTTTAGCATTAAACTGGTGGTTCTTTCCCATCATTTTCTACACTGCCAAAATTAAAATCCCAGCTGTTTTGGTCATTCCCTCCAAAAAGAGCACACACCAACAGAAGGTTTTGCTATCCTGTTCTGTTGCCAGCCCTTTCTCACACACCCACACACACATACATACACACACACACACTGGGTCTCCAAAGAATCAGCGAAATTCAGCCCACCCATCACAGGGAGCCTCATGACCTTCTACTAGGCAAAACCTCATGTAGTCTGAATCATCCTCTGCTCTTGATCCTGGTCCACATGGACTTCCTATGTGGAGTTGCACAGGAATAAGACACACAGTACCTCAGTGAGAAGAAGAAAAGGAGGCATATCTGGGGATAATAGGGAAATATGTGAGGATAATGTCTTCTCTATCAGAGGACTATCACACAGAATGCAGACCAGGAAACATCATTCTTCTAGAAGCTATTTCATTAATGAAATTTAATTCATTAATCCTTTCTTTCACGTACTATTATTTTTGTTCAGATCCCACAGAGCCAGGATATTCATCTATCATTTTGATAAGCAGCTTTATAATATCACATATGGAGATGGGAATACAGGTAACCAGCCTAGCAAGAGGCATCTGAACTATTGGGTTAGACAACACAAAACCAGCAAATCTCCCTTTAAATAAGAACTGGAGTAAGGAGGCAAGCTCCTGCACGAGGAGAAGTAGTGCAAACAGCTAGGCTTTCATCAAGGGAGGAGGCAGTCTGTGAAAGAAAGAAGAAAATATTACTTTTCTTTTTCTAAAACTAGGTAGAAATCCTATTCCATTAATAACTTTAAAGAAGCTGATGAAAAGATATGAATGCACAACACTGCAAATAGCACTGCATTCACCAGCAGGGAAACTAACAGTTGTTTCTACATACATTATAAAGTACAGGGGGTAACTTAGTCCCTAAATGGGCTCCCAGACACTAGAATATCATCAATAAGGATGTGTTTCAGTAACAAGCTGCACGGAAATGTCCTCTGGATTTGAAAAACTGCCTTTTTTCCATCTGGATCAAGTTGAATCATCTTTTCTCATTCTCCAAATAAAAATGGATGGAACAGAACAAAAATCTGAATGTATAACTCAAGAGAGGATACAAACTCCTTTTGTAAGGGAAAAATTTAAGTGCAGGGGAAAGTTACTGTGCAAATTGGAGACGAGTCTCTCTGAGGGGAGCGATATGAACTCTCATAAAAATGCAAACAGTCTTGAGCAGAGAAGTTTTACAATAATAATTTCAATCAGGTTGGTAGAATAAATATACAAAACTAATGCATAAAGTACAGCAAAAAGACCAACATAGAAACTAAACACATACAGTGTGTTACCTGTAGGACGACAAAGAACAGGAAGCTGATATCCCAGGGAAAGGGGTGGGAGTTATCCTTAAAGCAGAACAGGGTTAAAGTCAGCACATGTCTGTCGCATTATGTCTTATTAATAAGATTTATTTGAGCATGAGTGACTGGGAAAAGCAGGTGAAGTGGGATTGAATTGTTACATGCACCTCAATAGAATTATTATCCAGCTGCAGAAGACTGAAAAAAAGTTATCAACCAAAAAAAAAAGTTATCAAAAAAATCAACTCAGTTACGATAATTATGGACTCAAAAGATGATTGTGACCCAAAACTTTGCCAGCAAAAAAAAGACATTTAAAAAAAAAATAAATCAATGAAACCAAAAAAAAACCAAAACCCACCATTCTCTTCGTAGGGGAAGAAAATAGGGTTATAATTTTCATCCTGACATTTCATTGAATCAGCCAGGACAATTACTAATGCTAAGAAATGGAAAAATAAAAGTCTGCAATAAAAATATTTCAACAGTAGTCCAGAAACTTTTTGGAACAAAATCAGATAACCTGTGCACAGACGCTATAACCAGAACACGCCTTACATGCCTCTTATATCTAGAAATATGCTTTTTTGATCTAGAAAAAGCTGACTTCATAAAGAGAGAAAAGTGTTAGTGAGTGCTGGTTTGAGAACCAGGATTTGTGCTGGTGCCTTTTGAATTCTCAACAACCTCCCCTGTGATTTCAGTAAACCTTGCTGAGGAAGCACTGAGCATCCTTGCACTTGGTCCCTGGTGGAAGACAGAAAATATTTGGCTTCATCTCAGTCTGAAGGAGGAAGGAGAAACCTCTCTATGCCTTTTACTTTTATTAAAGCTGGTCAATTTAAAATACAGAATGGGCTTTTTCCTTTTAAGCAACTCATCAAAGGGCTGCTGAAGGTTACTGTTTCCCCGCATGTGCCGTATACTACATTTATCCATAAATAACTACCGAATGCACTAACAGCTTGAAGCTTTAAGAAAAGTTGTAACAGATTTTTAAAAAATAGAAATAGAAATTGTTAACATATTGTAAACATTAGAGGTACATTGCTTGTAGTTGTATAATACGTATTCAACCCTGCTTGTAGTTTAGTCAATTATTTTGAAAGTCCCTCCCAAAAACCAGGAAAAGACACTCATGGCATTTGGGAACCAACCAAATTTCCATTACACTCCCTGTTATTTCAAGGAAAAGCAAATGGTTTCTCAGGGGAGGTGTAAAGCAGCAGAATTAAAGTTGTATAGACCAGCTCATAGAGGACAACTAAGAGAGATCTATGCAGGGCCAGCTGCTCCACTCAGAAACCCCGAAGTAAATTCACTTCACTACCAGCCACACCAAAATTTCTCTAATTGCTCACCAGTTTAGCAAGGAACAGAAGAGATGCCAAGTACCAGAGCTGTATTTTTCTAAGGATAAACAAAGAAAAAGAAACACACCACCAAACCATATAACAGGTTTGACAACCCACATGGATTTCAAACCTCGTCTGCAGCTTGATACAGAAATAGATACCAGGCAAAGGCACACTCTTTACTCTTCAACTCTCTGCACATGCAAGAAGAAACATGCCGAACACCATTGCTTATACCAAATGTTAACAGTAATTGGCTATTGAAGTTTCAATGACAGAGCTGTAGAGTGGGGAAAATGGAAAAATTTCTAATGTCTCTACAAGAGGTCTCCCAGGGAACAGCAAAACCAGAAGGTGCTGTTGTACTTCCCTCTCCCTGCAGAGTCAGTGCAGTTGAAGGGAACACCCGGGAATAAACCAGGCAACGCAGGGCAAAACAGGCCTCACAGGGTAACTCTGCATGGTGCTCCCACAACAGATCAAATGCACTAAGAAGAAAATCCCCTTGGAGGACTGTGGTGGAAAGAGCCCTTTCTGGTGATGAGAAGTGCTGAGCTGTTTCTCATGACCTTCAGCATGGGTGACTGACTGTGCTTCTTCCACCTGCCCTTGCTTACCAGAGTTGCTGAATGACATTTTAAACAAAACAAAAACAGAAGGATCTCTGGCTGCTGAGAGGACCCGAGACAAGCTTCTTGTGCAAAGTACTGTGGCGAAGAGGTAATCATTCAAAGTTTAAATGCTGCAGGAACCATGACCTCTTAGCTTTCATGCATGAGCTGCACAGTAATTCCCACCCTTCACCTGCTCCTGCTGAACTTTTACAGTCTTTTCCTCTGACTCTAAATCAAGCGCTTGCCCTCCAGAGTCTCTCAGGAATCAAAAGCAAGCTGTGGAGCAAAGCCACCGTGTTTTGCTGAGGTTGTACAACTGACAGCTTGCAGTCTTCCCAAGAACAGAGGCACAAAACTTTAAAGAACCTTGCAAGTGCAATGTAGCTGCTTCACGGGCTTTGATCTTGCTGCTCCGTGTTTCCAGGTGAGCGAGTGGCTTGTACAGCAGGAAAGGGTGAGATATTGCCTCTAAATACACTGGGAACAACTGTACAACACGAGCCAGTGTTAAATCTTGTCCCCTGAATTACTGATGCAGTTGCTTAGTGCTTGTACACACCTCTTGCCCCTCAGACCAGGTCTTGACTCTCCATCAGTTTTTATATGACCTTTGGTGCCATTTTGCAGTCTAAGAAAGAGTTTCGAAATAACAGCAGGTGAGATTCTTCACAAAGGCTGCTTTTCAGTTGGGAAGGGAAAAGATTAGGGGTAAAGCAGGTTGGCAGGGGTCCGTAGAGCTGTTCTCCCTGTGTCCCAGCAGTGGCTAGATAAGGATGAGGAGACAATTTCTTCTGTTGACTGTTTAACCAACACAAGGCTGGAATAAAGCCATTAATGGATTACAGGAATCACAGAAGGGCTGGTGGATAAAATTATATAGAATGCCCTTTTCCTTTATTTCCTGACTTCAATCCCAACGCAAGGTTTGCTAGCCCAGCTCTCAGGCTCCTCTGATCCATTTCTACACCCTCGATATGTACAGGGCAGTGGGGTGGGATGGCTGTCAGCCATGTGAAAGGGAAGGTTGGATCCTCAACCAGTCCCTCCCTGTAGCTCGTCACTTACTGCTGGCCACAGGGAGACCAAGCACATCCTTCAGTAGAAATGCACTTGTCTTAATTGCCAAAGACTGGCTTTGGGTTGAATGCAGCTAACACAAGGGAAAAAATAGGTCAGTGCAAGAGAATGTGAAATAAGAATAGGACAGGCAGATTCAGTCTAGTGGAGTTACCAGTTTTTCAAGTAGAAGCTAACCTCCTAAGCAGGAATTTTATTTTATGAAATCCATTTAACTTGCAGAAGCCCTGCATGCCCAGAGCACCAAGAGAAGAAGACAAGAAAGCCTTAGGACAAAGACACAGTTGCAAACAGGAAAGTACCCAGACACGTGGCCCCTAAGAGAAAACACATCAGGCGTTCCAGTATGGCTGATGGATGAGGTAAGAGCCTCAAAATAAAAGTAAGGAAACTTCTAAGAAGAGTATAAATGTCTTAAAATCTTTTAAAATGTAAATCTCTCTCTGTCAGTTGAACAACTTGACCAGATAAGTACTTTCACTGCTTTTAGGATGAAGACGTAACCAGCACAGAGGTTACAGACAATGTTTCCTCCTTTGTAGTTTAGTCCCGTGTCTTCCCTGGGGAAAGAACAGCCTGGTTCAAACTGGCTCTTGTTCCTCTAGCAAATTAAATACAGGACAAATTTGCTGCATTCTTTATATTTGCAGTCATTAGCCTTTCAAATTAGAGGAAGGAATACTTGAAAGGACACACTCTCAAGTACTTTTCCTATAGTTCAACTTTGTTTTCCTTTTCTCTTCATAGTTTGCAACAGCCTCTTAGGAGCTTAGAAATAAACGCTGCTTCATTTTCCTACCAAACATGTCTTTTTCCATTTGTCAAACACTAATTCCCTGCACCCCTTGTGTTACTAATTAAGCTTAAAATTAACATGCAAGTAAACAGCTAGAACCTCGTTTGTGCATCTGCATGGTCAGAGATGACAGGAAAAGAAATGTTATGTCGAGTCCCTATCCTCACAGCATGTCTCTCAGAGCACAAGGATAGTAAAAGCAGTGAAGTTTCAAGCCCTGCTATTCCACATGGGTGAGTGCAAACAACGCCAGATCTTCAAGGCAACCTTCACTGATTCTCAGATGAAGGGAAGGGAGAAAGACGTTGGTTCAGAAAAGTCCACAAAAAAAAGCTACCAAAAACTCCATCTGGCATTTGCTTCTCCTGAAAATTCCCTCCCCTCTGATTGATGTATAAAGAGAAAAATATTTACTACAAGCCAATGGGCACAGCAGTTGACAGGCAACCACCCAGGGAAGGTGCAGCTTGAAGTATTAGAGAAAAAGGAGGAGGTTTTAATGGCATCAGAAAAACAGTCCCTTTTGTGCAGTACATCTAATGAGCTGCAGTCATATATGGAACTTAGAGTACTTCATACCCATATAACAGGTTCAAGGAACTGAATTTTCCTTTGCTCTGTATGTCATTTTTTTACACGTTGAAAGGTAAGAGCTGAGTGCGTTTTAGAATAACAAACTTTGCTCTTGCTTTCCACAGATTTAAAACACTGGGCAAAGCCCCAAACGGGAAAATTGAGCCCAGTGTCCTATTGTTTTACTTACCTGTACATTTCTTTTTAAATACGTAAGTACATAAAACTGCAAGTTCTAGTCTGACTGACTTGTATTGGGCATAGAGAAGTCCCATTGGCAACCAACTCACCAACCCTTTGAAAGCCACATTTTTTTGGAAAGCGGATAAAATTCCTCTTCATCAGTAAAGGAAGGGTTCATTCCACCCCAAAGGAACCATCTGGAAATGACAAGGCCAAGGCAGATATCTGAACTTCCTCTACTTATATGGAGGACACATGTGGACATGCTGCACCAACAAGACACCTATTTTTAGGCAGGTGAGGCTCATGGGGGAGGTCCCAGGGCTTGTGTCACTGCTGGTGTCTTAAATATGAAGCACTCAGAGAGAAAACTGACCTTGAGGTCTCCTTTCCCCCTTTGATAATTATTTCCTCTCCAAGTCTAAAAGGAGCAGTGGCAACGGCTGTGATTACATGCATGAGGGAACCATACCAATACAATTGAAAGTCTAATGGCTCTAGACAACTTGCAAGAAGGTATTTTCTGCCAGTGAGCACTGAAAAAAACACAGAGCAACCTTTTTCTGTCTCAGCCTACTCACAGGAGAGCCCATCAGCTGTTTCAACTCTTAGACACTGTTGTCCTCTACACTGCACTAAATAAAACCTACACACACACACAAAAAAAACCCCTCACCTTTGGTTTCGTTGGGAAGACACATGCAGGAGGCACTACCCACCATAGATAACAGTGAGGGAATTATGGTCATAAGTGACATAATACCTCTGACTAGAAGTCTATTTTAATCCTCAGATATTTGGGACCAATTCCATCGATATTCTTGCTCCTACATTCCTCCGTTGACATATCCTGATTTCACTGGGACCTATCCACAGAGCAGGGCACTGGGGCAGTGGCTCACAATAATGGCATTTCTGGAAGAAATGATCATTTACTAAGAAAGTGGTAGACGTGATCTATGGTATCTTTTCTATTTCTAAACCTTTCGATAAAGTTACAGCAGCTAACTAGACAGGGAGAAGCATGAAAAGGCCCAGTGTTTTAAATTGAAATGTTTTTCCCATTTTTAATTAAACTCTTGATTGTTTTCCTTAAGTTTTGACATCCATGGGTTCAGCTGCCTCCCAAAACAAATTTCATATCAGATTCTTCTCCCTCTCCCTGCAGTATTCGTGGATTGTAACATCATATGAGGCCAATTATAACATCAGCTCTTTTCTCCTATATCAGCTGGCCACAGAATGTCTTGCCTTTATTGAAGATACTCCTGCATCAAGCTGAATAATTAGTGTCTGTCTAAAGCATATCCCTTCAGTATTTCATGTTATTTCTTAACTAAATACAGGCTATTTAGAAAAGCTCTAAAAGCTGCTCTTTATATTTTCAACCCAACAAACCACTTCAAGCTTACGTCTTCAGCTGATTTATGCCTATTTTCTGACACGGAGCCATTTCCTTCAGCTCAAAAGGTGGCTTAATGCCTGTCTGGCTACCTAAGTGGCAATTCCATCTCTAATTAGAAAGTACTATTTCCATGACTCCACGTATCTGGGAAATGAACTGCTTATAATATCTCCTCTGTACTGAACGGATCAGACAGAAAATTTGGCAAAACTTCTGCACTTTTCTGCAACTCACACCAGAGGCTGGGAGTGGAAAACACAATTATTAGTGGAGCTGGATGCCTGAAGAGATAAACTCAGCCCTCATTCTACTAGATTCAGGATGACAAGGACAGGAAAGTGCTGTTATCAGCCAGGCAAGGCTGGGATTTGAACCTGTTTCTGCCAAAGTGCAAGTTGACATCCTCCACCCAGACTCCAGAGGTAATACACACACATGCACACTGCTGTGTCCTCATTTCTATGCAAAGTGCAGAACTTACCATAACAAGTGGCTCAAATCCCACCACTTTGACTTCTCCTCTTGGAAACTGAATGACACTTCAGTGCTTACAATTTCTATACCAAGAAGCACATTTTCTAATGGTTACAGTCACCCTGAGCAGGGGATGAGAGCAACAACAAACACAGCTTCCTCGTCATCATTTCATTATGTACCTCAGCGTCGAACAGCTCCTGTGTGATAGCATTAAGTCTGTACTCATAACAGAGTCCAGGGCAGTCAGGTTTGACAGCAGAGATGCTGAGAAGCAGCCCAGGGGAAGAGGTCGTGCAGAAGGAGCAATAGCAGCAACTGACAGCCTGGCATGGACAGCACCTCCAAGAAGGTGATGTTATGTGAGAGCAAAGCCCCATGTGAAAGATTGAAAAGGGAAAAGGGCTCTAAATGGGTTTCTCGGGGAAGATTCAACCTTGTCACCTACTGAAAGCTATAGAAAGTCAAGGCAGCCAGCTCTGAGAACCAAGGTGAACTGGACACTTGGGGGGTGTGTGTTGTATACACCAGCTCAACAGCAGACACAAGGCTGACTGTGAGGAGTTCAGTGGGCATAGCTGAAATTACTTAGTTCAAGGATCCTGGTTTGGTTTTAGCTTGGTCCATAGAGAGTGGCTGTCAGCCTTGTGTCCCACAGAGAAAAAGGATTTCTGAAAGTACAATGAGATGTATAAAGCAGAATGAAGCAGTATAACTTCAAACTATAAATAAGGAGCATATTTTGGATGGGCAGTATAAAATACTCACAAACATAGTAAAATGCTGGACTCTTCATCTCAAGAGACAGCTAAACTGAGTAACATGCCGAAAGCTGTGCAAAAAAAAAGGTGTGAAGGTGGTACAGGAATTTCTGAGCAAGACCATTTGCTCCAGAGAAGGATTTGACAGGCAGTGCATGGAGATGATAACCCCTGTCCCATCTTCCTCATCCAGTGGAAATATCAGAAGAGAGAGGTCACACAGTCCCTCACCAAATCCCTTTTGTTTGACCTATCAAGCAGGCACCTCAGCAGCACTGTCTGGAGACCAGACGTAACAAAACACACGGGCCTCCAACTCGACGGGAAAAAGAATCATGCTGCTCCTCTAAAGGTCTACGGTAAGGAACTGTCATTCTGTTATATTTTTCTGCTAAATTAATCATTCAGCCTTTCAAGTATGCACAACAAGCAAGTATTGATCTCGGGATTCATTATGATATATTGACAACGACTGCAAAGACTGGGATGCTGCAATACCGTTAAGCACAGGCCACTGCTAATATTTCCGCGTACTCAGTCCAGAAGACGCCTATCATCTCCAGCTCATTTAATCTGAGTTATTGAGATTTCTCTTCACTTACAAGATTGGATACTTCCATGCTTCCTTCCTGCTGGTTAGTTAACCTGTTTTTTCATAGCAATCATATTATTGCATTGTAAGAAGGATGGGCAAATGCGATGGTGTTCAGACATGTTGTGAGCTTTGCTGACTCTTTCCCCTCAAGCAACACAGAAATTATCTATTAAAATTTAACATTTACAGTGAATTTTATTTTTAAGCAGAACTTGAGTCTAATATTTCTTCTTGTTTTTTAATCTAGTGGAAACAGTCTTTACAATTCAATTAATAACCCAGTACAGTGCTCTGAGCTGCACTTTACAGACATACAGGAAGAGAATCTGACACAAAACGCAGCAGAAACGAGGAAAACTAATCAAGCTCTTTACGTTGTCTGTGCTGCGATGTCTGCTTATGAAGAACAGTGGCATACCTGTGAAATAGAAATGCAGGCTAAAAACTCAGCTACCTTAATGATTTAAGGAGTCAGTAGGCCAGGACTTGAAACCATGGAAATGTTATTTGCAGCAGAGGAACTATTGGACAGTCCCAGGGTCAGACCTGATAACACCAATGTTTTCACATGTGCTGTTACTGTGACTCCCGTGTACCGTTCCAGGTGGACCCAGTCTCCCTACCTGCCCCAGACAGCTTTTCCTGCCCAACCCCAACAAGCCATCTGCTGCGGCAAATACAGAGGCAGAGCTGGGTACACGTGTTTCATACATGGATGAAAATGCTTTGTTCCCTCTTTATGGAAGCAATGTGGGATTGTAATAACATTATTTTAGAAAACTTTTTTTTTTTCCATTTGAGCAAAATGAGTCTGAAAATTTGGGTTGAGGTACCTGTGTCCTCTGTCATGTCCCTGGTGGGACGTTGCCACTGAGAAATGAAATGTGACAGAGCTGGAATGAAAGTCGTCCATTCACCTAATGTATGTTTTCCATCCTGTTTATAACAACATGACAATGGAGGAAGAAGCCAACACAGAAGGACAGAAGGAACTTCCTACCAAGTGAAAACTGTTTTCTTTATGATCCCTCAGTCATTTCACAGTTAATATATACACAAAAGCACTTTTTCCTATTCATAAGCCCCCCCTCCAGCCCTGCACTGTTCTAACAAAAGCAATTTCAAAGCCATTAGGTGTCAAGAATGCCAAATGAACCTACCTTTTATATTGCAGCACATTTTTTCCATAGGATAACTGTATCTCACAGTGACTTAAGTTTTGCTAATAGCTGCAGTTGTTTCAATAATCCAATCTGGCCAAAAATGGCACTTTCATATTTCACTGTAAGTTCAATGGCTCATGGCAGAAGAGCTGGGACATAATTCTGCCTTTCTATGAGCTATTAGTCTTCTTCTGGAAAGATAATCAGTTTGCAGGATTCCCTCCTCTTGCCCATCAAATGGAGACCGTTCTTCAAGAGCTTTTAGCTTCACAAAAAATGTGTTGATTAGCTGACCCAGGGATCTCTGCAGCTCTATTATTGCCTGTTCCATTATCCACACTTACATCAGCCTTACCCCAGCTGCCCTCCACCTTCGCTGTGCTCTGGCCTCTCTCCATCACCTTCCTAGCAGGTCCATATTTCATTATATGATTGTTAGGGGAAATAGGACTGACTGGAGTGACAAACAACAAGCCACAGTCTTGAACATTGCCCAGAGAGGTCCACAAATCTCCTTTCTACTGTTTGTCCAAGTGAACCCATGTATTCTTTTCTAGTAGATCAAGACCAAACCTCCCACCTTTTTCTTTAAAGATGCTACATAAATCTGCCTACAATATGATCACTTTTCCGGCTGTTTCTTCATGCCCCTACACTCCAGACAACTTGCAAGCCCCAGATTTCTACTCGACACCTGCAGCTTCACTGCACTGACCCTGTTGAAGTGGATCCCCTGCCCTGATGTTCAGAGCAGCTTCTTGCTTTCGCAGACATGCCTGCTAACTGACTCCTTTCTTTTCTCTCTGCTTTGTCTTCTTTACATGGATCTTACCAAGATTTCCACCTTTTCCATGTCTGAACTCATCTTGATTCTGGTTTTGACAAGAGGATTTTAGCACACAGACACACCCCCATGCTTCCCAGCTCTGAATATGCAATGCATAGCTTCTGATAAACATGATGCTATTCAAGTTAATCTGATCTGTGGAGGGGGAAGTGAAGACAAATCACTCTACCCTCACATTTTTTCCAGGTTAGGAATGTATTAGCTAACTTTGAGATGAGTTGTCACTGTCATCCAGGTAATTTGTATGTTTTCTAAATCCCTGTGCTGCAGGCCAAGGGCTTTAGGGTAAACTTGGGGGTAATGACTGTAAAAATCATTATTGGGTTTGAAGCCTTCATACCATAAAAGGTTTGACGCAAAAAGAAACTTAAAGCCTTGTCCCATAATGCCTTTAACGTGTCTTACCTGGTGGGAAGCTGGTAGTAATAGACCTCTGTGTCTGCACATGGGCTTTACACAGGGAGTTTGCCACATACCTTGCTCTGGCGGTTTGGGGATTGTCAGCAAAATGTTCCCTGACATCCACTGCACAGGCACACAAACACACAAGAACACTGCAATAAGTCCAAACATGAATGAAAAAAACCCCAATCTTATGGAAAGAGTTTGTCATATCTGGAACTTATTGTTTCCCAGAGAAGTGGCAATTTGAACCAACCAGGATATGGCTGTGTGGCAATAAGTTACAAGATGCTTCTCAGGGAAACGACCATTATTTTAACTTCCACGTGTAACAATTAATTATTCTCACCTTGTTAGTATTATCTGGGTAATGAATAACCTGTATTGTTCTTCTATTGTGCAATATTATTCTCACAAACATCTATAGCGTGGTGCCTGTATAGCATGTCACGATGAAGACTGACTAGCAAAGAAAGGTTTTGGGCAAGGTTTAAAATGTTCTGGTGGGAACTGACCCAACTATGTCCAAATTAAGAACTGCTTCAAGTTTGTCTCTGCTCAAGCTTTGTAAACTAGTTCCTGGTACAACCTAGTGGAGCAGCTTTATAACGAAATAACTCCATAATTAACTAACATTAACTTTTAATAACATCTACACTGACATAAGCGACGCAAGGTCTAGGTTGCTTGTATTGACAGAGTTGCTAAAGCAGGAGGGGTTTTTTTAGAGGGACAAGGTCTGTAGCAGAGATCTTTGTCACCAGCTGCAGTACTTATTTCACCCAGCCGCTGGGCAGGCTGTGATTTGGGACCAACAGCTGTGCTGACAAAAGCTTTGCAGTGTGGTTGTGTTGCACATGTAATTTTGCCACTGTACTACTCAAGGGAAAGGATTAAGCTGTGGCAGCAGAAACTTCTCTTCCCCAATATAAGTTGCCTGCATTTTGCCAGTCAAATACTCATCAATACAACAACCTTGGCAAACAACCACCACTTTTCAGGTCTTGCTCTTCTTGAAAGTCAACAAGACATTGGCTTCAGATTGTCTATGTAACATCAAAAACAGGTCTGGTCTCTTCTGTCGCTTGTCACTTTTGACAGCATTACTCATATCTTCTTTTCTAAAGTTTCTCCTAGTTCTATGGTTTTATACATAGCCAGTAAAAATTAATCGCCAGAGCACTGGGGAGCCAGCCCCACCTGAACAGTTACAGCATCCAGGCTCCTTCCTGCATCCAGGGATGGAGCAATGCTGATAAGCTCTCACACAGCTACTCTGCCTGGCTGTTATTAACCCATTTTAACCTTGTGCTTAATCCTCCCTTCTCCTCCATTCCACTTCAGCATTATCATTTCTTTCTTTTTGTTAAAAAAATAGAAATACCACCTGAAAAATATTACCCACCCAAAAGAAAAGCCAGACAATGTCCTGCAGCTCACACTTCGCTGTCTAAATTCCCTGAGCTACATTGCTGGTATAATCAGATTAAAATGTTAAAAAATGGATCATACTAAGACCAGGAATGATGAATGGTGGATCAAACTTTTATTATCATAAAAACAGATAAATAGAAGTTAAAATTGAAAATAAATTTAGTCAAGCATAAGCAATAAAAACTCTTAAAAAGGATTAGCTAAACGTTATTAACAATGATGCCAGAGAAAGTACTTGATTGTTGATGCTGAGTAACAGCTCTGTAATTATGTTCTTCTTACGACTTTTTAATTATTATTTATTTTTACTTAAAAAATCCTGAAGACTGGAGTCAAGACTGAGACTCTGTTGTGCCTAGTGCTGCTCATTCATAGAGGTGGAAGAGCTTCCTCCAACAGTACATTCTATGAAACCGAACCTCAGGAAAGCAGACCTTGTACAGACAACAACTAAATTATATCTTTCAGGGAACTGAATTTAAACCAGTGCCACCTTTCATAGCTGGGCCCTGGTGTTGAAGCTTTGGGACATACAAAAGGGAAAGAACATGAAAGAAATAAAATATCACTATTTTTTGTTATTGAGGCTACAGGTTGGAATATAAATAGGTAAAAACGAAGTACAAAAATTCAAAGCTGAAGCTGAGAATTTTGGGGGGGGGGTGTCAGTGAAAGAATGACAAAAGGAATTATGTTTTTTAAGTCCATTTACATTAAGATTTCTGGCAAATTTTGAAAAGCAACCTTCCTTCTGCTCTAATCACAGAATACTGCAGAGTAAATCTCTGTAACAAAAAAATATCTCCTGTCTGGTCCAACTCAGCGAGACGATAATAATCCAACAAAGGAATAAAAGCACTTCAGCACCCAATGCTAATTTTACATTGATTCAAAGCTATGTTCAAAACAACGTGCAATTATCTTCAGATCTGTCCCTTTCAATCACAGATCATATATAGACAAACACTAGGAAAGGGACTCTAAAGCAGAGCCTTGCCCTGGCTGGGCAGGGGGATAGGATCCAGGGCAGAAGCTTTCTGCCATCTCCCATTTAAATCTCCCTTTTGCAGATCACTTGACAAAGCTGAGCACAAGTTCAGCTCCGCTTGTGTTCGTGTGCCTTGAACTATTTAACATCTTCAATAAACCCTGTGGCGAGGAGCTCATCATTTTATGCACTGAGAGCTCCATTAGCAAAGGCTGTAAGTGACACTTTACATTACCCAGTTGCTTGCAGGTGTAGTTTTTGCTGGAGGTTTATTATTTGAAGAAGAGTGCACTAAGAGGCATTAATTACATTTCTCTCTTGATTTTATATACACTGATTTATTTTCATTAGTTTTTTAAACTCAGAAGCAAATGCTGTATTCTTGCACATGTACATTCATTGGCTATATTTATGCATACCAGGGCAGAAAATTACTAAAATTATTTGCCTAGTTTTAATGCCTCCTCCTACATTAAGCAAGCTCCTGATTTTCTGAGTAGTAGCAATGGCATCAAGATTATTTGCATGCCTGGGTAGCAAACATGATTCATCATGTTGGACTGCATATTCCTGTAAGAGCTGGATTTTGATTACCTCTTGAAAAATTTTCTTAGTTGCATGTGATGGTGATGTAACAAGACAAGGCATCCCAAGGTAACCTCAACAAACAATCTCTTTCTTCTACTGAAGATCACTCACTCTCTCCCAGCTCACTTTCAAGGAGATTATATTGGGTGTATGTGACAGTAAGAGACTTTTTTGCTTGAGTGAAGACAGACTTTGCAAACCACTGCAGTTTTACAATATTGTTTTGATACAAAGCATGCAAATGGCATCATGCTTAGAAAAGAATGACATGCATGTTACTTAATCTCTCCAACGCTTTCCACATTTCTCATGGAATTCATCTACCATTCATTTATACAGAGTCTGGAAATAGGTATTCATTTGGAAGAAAAGTTTCTGGCCATCCAGATATTTTTTTTCTTTTTGTTAGTATTTTATTTGAAATTATAAATTATTGGGGGTTTTTTGTGTTTTTATATTTCATTATTACCACATTTGATTCAGTGATTAGAAAACAAGGGACTCTAGCAGACCTATAGGCTATGTCCCAGCTGAGGATTTGCGGTGCCTTAATCATTCCAAGCAATGCTGAACTGAGGGCTTCTCAGAGACCTCCAGTGGCGGATATTGTAGATCTTCCACACAGCTCTAAAGCTCTTCCAAGCAGACTTTCTCCTAACCTGAATGTAATTCTAACCTGAATCTTCCTTTCTGTGGGCTAAGCTCACTACTTCTTGTCCAACTTCTAGAGTACTGCAAAATTCATACTCCCTATTTTCAGCAAATTGAAGATTTAGGTCACATTTTCTAGGCGTCTCTTTCTGGAGTTCATTCTCCAGGTTGGCTACGACTGATCAGCATTTTCTTTAAAAGTCTGATCAATATGTGTATATAACACTGCAGCTGAGATCTAACCACTGTCGGCTACAATGTGCATGGACATGAAGTATCCTGCAAATAAGCATTTGTGTATACATCTCCCAGCCCGACATATGGGTTTGCAATAGCACGGCACAGTACACTGGGGTCATGAAGGTGTCACAAAAAGACAATACATATAATTAGACTTTCCTACTTTTTCTGTAATGTTAATATCTGGAAAAACTTTCCCTCTAAGATTTCACAAATTAGTTTTCTCTAAACATTGAGATCTAGACCAAAAATAATCCAATATTTTCAATATTTCTGTGACAAATTTCCAAACAGTTTCCTTACTAACTTGGTTTGTAAACACTGAAGAAAACAACATTTTCTTGAGGAAAGATGTCTAGAGGCCCCATCCTCTACCAAAGTCTGCGTTCCCCACATAACTCCATGTAGGACAAGCATTTCTGCTGGAATCACAAAACAGGCACGCTGCTTTTCTATTCCCACTCCCTCTAACTCTGCCAGAATTATAAAACAGGCCAGGTTCTCTGTTGGGATCTGGGCTGTCTTTTTCATTTAGGGTTACACCGGAGACTGCTAATGCACAATGTTTTGCTACCATAATTAGGTTAGTCAGGAGCGTGAAATGAAGTCATATTTCTAGCTGACCAAATTAAGCTTGGCAATAAAACCAGCCCTGGTACTATCTTGTTGTAGTGCTGAAACCCCTCACCAGGAGATTTGGCAACTCTGTGCTACCATTGTATTCCTATATCTTGCTAGTCAGTGGTTTCTAAAGTTTGAATTTAAATCTCCAGTCTTGCCAGTTGGAAAATGGATGCCAAGATTCCTGATTTAGCTTTTTGAGCCCTTCAGTGATTGTTTAACTGTTCATGGTTGATCAGCTGCTTTTCTGGTAGTTTATGATGCATAAGAAATGCAATTAGGTGCAATTTGTGGTGCAGCTCTACAAAGCCACCTTTGTGATGTGAGAAACGCAGGAATGCAATTTGGGAAGAATATGAAATAAACTGAGAGCAATCAAAAGGATAAGTCAGACCACAAAGAAAGTAAGTGGCAATATAATGTATTTGACAAGCAGAAATATCAAAGCTAATCAGGTGCAGCTGTGCAAGGCACAGGAAGCTATGTTTGATTTTGAATCATTTATAAGAAGCCATTCAATTGCCTGTCACTGTATTAGCATATTTAAATAGTTTTAATCTGGTTTCATCACTGTGATTAAAATTGCTGACAAGGATGGAAAATAATGATGAACAGAATCGAGCATAGTGAATAGTGGGACTGTAAATGGGCTTACAGGGGCATTAGGAACAACAACACACCTTATACAACAGCCAAACCAGATCACAAGGGAAAAACTCAGGAGGCAAAATTACAAGAAGTGAGCATGTTTCGAAACCTTCTTTCCTTTTCTGATTTTAGCTCACTCTTTGAATTAGATCATAGCTGAAGCAGGCGTCAAAGGGGGTAGAAGATACATGCATGATTCAAAAGGCACAGCTTAGATATTACCTCTCAAGCAATTCACTCAGAGGCAGCAACTCTGATATGTCCTGTACTGTCTGAGATGTGTCGATGGGCAGAGTTAGCTAGCACATCACTGGTTCTGCCAAGAATAACTGAAGAGACTGACAAGTGCTCAGGAACATCAGGAGCTTGAAAACTCATGAGACACTTTTGAAAGCATCTTTTGCTTTAAGAATTCTGATTTGTAATGATTTCTGACCTTGACTTGGAAACTAGGAGAACATTTTAATTGATAACTGAGACTCATTACAAGCAAGGCTTTAAGGAAAAACATTGATGGCTCTTGAAGAAATTGAAAGACCTGGAAAGTATCTTCTTCCTGCATGCCCCAAAGTAATTCAAGCAAAGACTAATTTCAGTCTTTAAGCAGAGTGGTAGCAACAAACTCATTTCCACATTAAGAAACAAGTGATGTGATGCTGAAAAGTATTCAGAGTGTAAAGGAAGTTCCTCTGTGTTCCCCAATGTCTGCAAAAGTCTATTTTGAGCCGCCAGGTTTCTGCAATCCCTCCTTGTTGCAGTCTGGAGCCAGAGCAGGTGCTATTTCTGAAATGAAAAAATCACAGACGCCAGCAGCACTGCTTTCCTGAAGGACTCCCTTCCCTTCAGGCACCGCTGCCTCAGGCGCTGCACACTCAGAGTGAGATGACATCTGTCCCAGAGACTCCTCCACATAACCAATTCCATTTTTTATCACTTAAGCACCCTGTAACATTGCAGAATCCCCATACTGAGAGCACACAGAGGGCCTGCAACTTTGGGCCTCCACAATAGCATTAAAAACCTGCCCTTTCACGGTATTATACCAATATAGTGCCAGTGCATTGTGGCATATATGGGAATTAGGCTCATGTACTGAATATCAGATTAACACCCATGAGACAATTCTTCCTCTCCTGTGTGTAGGGTCTACAAGCCTTCAGAGGCTTGACAAAACCAGCATCTCTGTGTTCCTACCAAGAGAGGTTATCGGGCAAAGTTCCCAAGCTTGGATGCTGCCCCAGGGTTGCCTTGCTTAGCCCCGGGGGCAACAATTAGGAGTTGGGAATGCGTGGATCACACCCAGCATCTGCCTCTGTCCTCCCCTCTAGACTGTGGCTTTGTCTGTCTTTATAGAAGTAGCTGAACTGCAGGAAAGCTTACTAAAGCTCAGCGGGAGGGTAAAACAAGCAGAGGGAAACCAGCTGATGTGTAATCAGAGGCAGAAGAAGTACATACAAAAGAGATCCCCCTTATTCTTGCAGCTCTATCTCCCTTTGTATCTTTTTCACCTAAGCTTTTTCCATTGAAAATGACAGAAGCCAATATGTCACTAAGAACAGAGATGACAATTGCAAACGGTAGGTGTTTTCACTAGAAATTGCCAACACAAATTTTGATGTCTTTCTCCCATGGAGGCCTTTGAAAAAAAATTATGCCTTAGAGGTTTTTTGAAAAGCTGGAATATTGCAATAAAATATAATGCAGTACAAGGCTATATAAAATTTATGGGGCACCTTTTATGAGAACATCCCAAGGGGCTTCATATAATAGCTATAAAACAGTAAAACACATCATGGCACAGATTTAATTTTTAAAATGGCAGAATATATATTAATGATTTACCATCATTACTCTTCATTGGAGGTCTAACACTAATAAAATGGTTCTACCTAAAGTTGTGATAGGTGAAAGGCATTTAATGTCTGAATATGGTTCATATTCTAATAAGTTTAATTTGTTTATTAGAACAATACCAAAACAAAACCAAATATGATGTGTTTCAGCCAGGAAGGGTTTCTGAATTATTAGTCACTGCAATTTGTTCACCGTTCCCTCAGGTTACTCATGTCCATCTCTCCCAAATTTACAAAGGGACAGCTGAGAGGAAAGCAGCTGAGCAGAACATTTTGCTCACATTCAAACATGCACCCTTGTACCTTCTCAGCTGTCAAAATGCCTCTACCAGGCATAGCATGTAAAAAAGAAAAAGGGTCCTGGCAAGAAACAGCAAGTAAGAAAAGCAAAGGGATATACATGGTCAACAGCATTAGAAGTGTCTTGGCTCCCTTTCACACCTTTCCTCTGGCATTGCTGTAACTTACTCCTCCTCTGCCCCCATCACCACCTGGACCACCTTGCATGTCAGAAGTTGACTCCAGCTGTCCAGTCCAGAGCCTTCCCGGCACTCCCACGGGTTGTTTGCTACAGACACTGTTTTCTGCTGAATCTAGGTTTAAGTCCTTTTAAATGAGAACTAGGACCAGAATTCTAGCAACGGGATTGAACTGCAACTCTGCAAATGAGTTGTTTGAAGAAAGATAAGCCAAGCACAATGCAACACACAATTAATAGGCTGAATATGTTAAGAACTGACCTCAGGGAATAAAAAGTAAAAGAATGGTGTCTGTTTTTCAGCTCTTTGATATAGAAAAGAGGTCAAAGCTGGAAAAAAAAAAATCAAAGACAAAGACCAAAGTGGGAACATCAAGTCAGATGGGACAGTAACAATTAAACGCATTAACGATTGTGAAAGCTCAGCAACTGTGTTTATCTGCTCCTGTACACTTAAGTTTAACACTAAAGTGACCACTAGCCCCCATACTTAAAAGAACATCCACGGAATCTATAAGCATGCAGGATGTTGAAATACCAAAAAGCAGCCTGGGCAGTCTGCTGGGCTCCTTCTGTTAGCAATCTGTCTGTGGGAGATTAGGTTGAAGAAATAGAGATTCTGTTTTTTTCTAAACTCGAAGGTCCTTCGTCCCACACTGGAAATGAGATGAAGGACCATTGCAAGAAGGTGTCCAGGAAACACGAGCTCTAACCTTGAGGCAGCTCTTTAGGGGCAAGGAAAGTCATTTGCTGTGGACAAAGACCATATTTATGTGAGATCCACACAGTGACGTTGAAGATCAACACAAATCATAAACCCACATAGTTGAATTTGACCTGATATTTGACAGCGTCTGGGAAGACTAGGCTGCAGATATGCCTTCAGCAGAGCATCTGCTGAAACTGTCGCGGCTTTAGCTGGGAGGGATGTGAGTGACAGCATTCCCACCTGAAAGCCCCTGGTACACAGACTGCTGTGGATGAGAGCAAATGTATCACAACAGCCAGGCATACCCATTGGCCTGGAGAAGACTTCTTCTAGCCCTAACTGCTGGTACATGGGAGGCAGAACCATGTGCAGGGTGTTTTTTCCTCCTCAGGAGGGTAATTCACAGTGATCTTCCAACCCTGTTCATGCACTTCTGACTGCCTCTGTACTGCCTCAGAAAGGGGACATACAGATGTGCACTTATACGTTCTGACCCCAGCCTCCGTATAGTGAAAATGCATTTATTCTCTTGCCTGGAAACCACTGTAACAGTGAAGTGAGCATCTGGATTCCTCACCTTTCCGTCCAAACACTCTTTAGAAGAAAGCACCAGATGAAGCCTGGTCAGGAGCAGTTCTACAGTAAGGTAGACAAACAATCCTGCCAGCTATCCCCTGAACCATTTTAGCATATGTTCCTATCTCTGTGTGAACCTGGAGAACGTCAAGTCCTTCATATTAGCTTAACAAAAAAGCTTCTGATCCCAAAACTTTCTGTGTATTTGCTAACAGGGAGGTGAGATCAATCCCCAGTGTCACTGAAGTCCCTGTAGATGCCACATGGGCTGAGTGCTCTGTATTGACAAAGGACATACATTGGTCAAGCCAACAGAAGCAAACCTAGCCTGTAATGGGACTTGTCAGCCAGGATATCACCTAGCAGGCTTAATAGCTCTGACTGATCTAAAAAGCTGTAAATGAACAAAATCTGTGTGTTTTACAAAAATGGGTAAGTAATCAGAGCCCTGCAGTGCTGAAATGATAAGCTCAAAGATACAGCACAGGAGAAAGCTCCTTATTGCTTAATCCTCAGCTCTCAAGCAAGCCAAGCGTAAAATCCTTTAATCAAATCTAATAACCTGGGATAATATTCAAAATAATGACTGCAAGGAATAACACATTCCTGCATTCATTAAATCCTGAGATTTTCAAAAAACGGATTTTCTTTAGCAGTGGTGTTAAAGGTATTCTCACATGTTGCATTATGCATAACTTCCCACAAGTCCTAACAAATATTGAAACAAAAAAAATTGATTACACATTCTGATTGTACTCAAACTAGCTTCCTCAACAGAATACAGCTATTTTTCTGTACACAGGAACAGATGACATGTAAGTGTAACCATTTCAAACACTGAAACGTGATGCTCTTTGTCCTGAAAAAAATTGTCCCAGATATCAGAAGTATTAATGGCTCATGAGAACAAATTTATTAGGAAGAAAAATCTCACTCTTGTCCTTCTTTCCTCAGATTTTTTTTAGTTGCCAAACAGTCTTTGGAAGCTTTGGGTTCATATGTGTTAACCAGACTACGGTGGCATTTATTTCTAGGAAATTCTATCTACAAGTATTTTAGAGAACTGAGAGGAGTCAAGGCTGAAACATATTGCTTCACGGACAGTTTCAGTGCCATTTAACACACCAAACTGTCTTAACATAAACCATCTCAGAGTATAACGAGAGCCATCTATGTCCCCTCTAAAATTGGTAGATGACAGATGATAGACAACTTAGTCCTAACTCCCTGGTCAACTTCCATCTTCAGCAATTATATTTTGCCTGTTTAAGATGCTCTTTCAGATTTATTCAATTCTGAAGCATAACAAACATTTTAAAAAATTCTCAGAAGATGGTAAAACTGATTTCATTCTATACTGTGAACAGATTTGTCTGTATTATGAACAAATGATCACAAAGACATATATTTTTCTGCTCACTTGTCAATTGTGAAGCGAGATTACACACAGAGTTAAACAGTTTTCAGTCAAAGGCTTGTATATGAATTTCACTAGCTGTCTATATAATGTGAGCAGTCAGCTATGCCATATGATATTATCCCTCTTTCGGTGACTAGGTGGCTGGAATTAAAGATAGGGTAACAACAAATGATTACTGTCAGCAGTATTCCTTTTCATCCTCATGTCGTTCTGTTCACAAGCCAGTATGGCATTAGTATGAAGAAAGGTCTCTGCCTCCAGTCATGCAAATAAAATGGTTTTAAACTAAAAGAGGGTAGATTTAGACTAGATATAAGGAAGAAATTTTTTACAATGAGGGTGGTAAAACACTAGCACAGGTTGCTCAGAGAGGTGGTAGATGCCCCATCCCTGGAAACATTCAAGGTCGGGTTGGACGGGGCTCTGAGCAACATGATCTAACTGAAGACGTCCCTGCTCACTGCAGCAGGGTTGGACTAGATGACCTTTAAATGTCCCTTCCAACCCAAAATATTCTACAATTCTAAGATATACTCTCTTTTTTCTTTAAATAGGGAAAATAAGGGAAAAAACTAAGGAAAAAATAATAAACAAGGAAGAGGTTATGTTCTCTTTGGCATTCTTTCTTTATCTTGAACAAGCTCAGTTCTTTCAATTTTTCCTTGTAGGTCCTATTTCTAGCTGATCTCAGCTAGATAACAGGTCATTTCTTTCTTGAAGAGCAGCACCAAAAATGGCAAAATTCTCTATCTAAGGCCATCCTTTCACTATGTGGAAGAATTAATTACATTGCATTGCAGACTGCTCCTGTTCAACACTCTCCCTGTGACTCTAACAGGTTTGCAAAAGCATGCCATCTTTCACTTGTGTCTAGTTCGCAGTCCTCCATAACCTCTTCACCCATCTCCGAATGTCCAGATACATTTCTGTTCATCCTATATTCACATACTTGATTATTCCTACATAAAGATATAGTCATTCCCTATTAAATAATATTCTCATCCATTCTGTCAAGACCATTTTTATTTCTGATCTGTATCACAGTATACTGATAAGGATTCTTATCTCAGTATCCTCTCCATTGTATAGGTCACCAACAAAAACACTGAGGAGAGCCAAACTCATAGGACACCCCTGAAGAACTTCACTAGCAATATCCTTCATTTCAACATGAAATGCTTGTGTGCTATATTGTTCTCAGAGTACCAGTCAGTCTATAGTCATTTCCTCTAGACCATATTTCCCTAGCATCCATTCACTTTCTACACCTACTGGGTGTCTTCCTCATCTCAAAGCACTCTCCAAAAACAAAAAAAAATGCTAAGGGCTGCTAAAATTGCTTTGACAAAATCTTTGCATGATCATTTTGAAAACTCCTTCTGCTGTGCTCCTTTCCTGCTTTAGGCTGGCATCTTACTCCTTTAGGCACCAGTATTAATAGTGCTATCCACCTGATTGCAAGTGAAGATCAATACAGAAAAAAGCATTCATCGCTTTAGGCTTCTCCAAATCTTCTATTAACTGTCAACGTTTGGACTTCTCCTAACTAATGCGCCTTGCTTTTTCATCTCACTTTATGCCTTGACCTTTTTGATTAGGTCACTGAGAGCTCTTGCAACGCCTTTATTCCCCTTCTTAGAAGCCTGACCTAGTTTCTACTTTCCGTATCCTTTCCTCCTGTGTTTGAAGTCAATGAAAAGCTCATAATTTCGCCAAGTTGATCTCTTACTGACTTCTTATCTCTCCTCCACAAGGAGAGCTCTTTATTAATATTCTTCTTTATGGAGCTGCCAGCTTTCCTAAATTCCCTATTCCATCAGGCTTGCCTCCCAGGCAACACCTACCAATTTTATGCGTGTTGAAGTCTTCTTACTTGAAATCCATTGTTACTGTTTTGCTACTTATCTACCTTCAAGTCCTATGAATCGTAAATATATCATTTCATGATCATTCTCACTTAACCTGGCCTTTCTCTAGATGTTGTCAAACAATCCATTTCTTTCTATTAGTCAGTATCTAATCAAAGTTCACCCTATTCTAGTTATGTTAATCATCTTTACCAAAGTCTTTCAGAAGCATGTTCAAAGAACTTGCTAAACAGACTTCCTCTGAAATACCCACATATCTGGTGCAAAGTAAATGTAACTAACAACCTGTGTTAAGACTTACAGCTCCTTCTGCTTTTTGTTCATCCTTCTTGCATTGCAGTGACTGCTATCCAGTCCTATGGCTTTATGAAGAGCAACCCAGCCTGGCTTTCATGTCCATCTAAGTCATCATTGTTTATGCTACTTCTGGAATTGGTTAATTCCAAGTCAAAGATCTTCACTGGTCTTCATTTTTGCTAATCACTGTGTAGAACATCACTCTCGGGTAAGGAAAACAAAGGCCTCCTGGCATGTAGCCATGCATTTAATTCCAAGATGCATATTGTCACTCCCTGTACGTTGACCCCAGACAGAATGGGCTGACAATAACACCAGCTGTGGCCTTGTTCCTCTCATCCTTGCCTCTCCCCAGCAGCCTTATGATCACTTTGACCTGCAGTACTGAAAAGTTCACTGGAGAGAATAAAAGCCCTGCAAAATAGGAAACCTGAACAGATCACTGAAATTAAGAGCTGTGTCTGTACACGGCTGAGCACAGCAGGTTAATTGACTTCAAGAGGTCAGTGAAAGTGTTTAGGTGCCGAAGAGAGACACGATGATCCAGGAGTTGCACTGTGAAAGGACAGAAGACAGGACAATGGAAGAGAGGAAGAAGATACGAGGAGAGTGGAGCTCAGTGAATCTACAGCTTTTGAGATTTTCAAACTGGACAGGACAAGGCCCTGGTCCCTGAAGAGGCCACAGTCTGTTCTACTGAAGTCAGGGACTGTGGTCCTGCTTTTTGCCTTGTTCCCTCCTTTCATAATCCTGACTTTTACCATCACACAGTCAGCGTCAGCAAGGTTTCCATCAAACTTCACATCCCCCAGCACTACCTCCTTGCTTGTAAGCATGAGGCTGAGCAGAGTGTCTCCCAATTTGTCAGCTTCTCTATCACCTATGACAAGAAGCTGTCATCAGTGCCCTCCAGAAACCTGCTGGATTGCTTGTGCCCTGCTGCGTGGCCTTTCCAGCAGATATCATGGTGGCTTAAGTCCACCATGAGGTCCAGGGCTTGTGAACATGAGGCTTCTGCCAGTTGTTTGAAGAAAGTCTCATTTACTTTTTTTTCTTGATCCTGTAAATGCAATGTATTCTGTGAAAATTAATAGAAAAACTCATCAAAGATAGAAATGCATTTACAGATCCATAGCAAGTCTAGAGCACTGTACATTACTTCTTAAAAAACTGCAATCAGAAGGAGATGAAATGAAGAGACAAATTTAAAGGATCCTTTCCTCTGAAGATGGGGTCGTAAAAGACTTTCTTATTAAAAACCAGACAGGTTATAACTATTAAAAAACAAGTCTGTGAGCTCTACTGGGATGGATTTGAGACTACTGAAGTCAAGATATATATAGATATGCATATATCAAGCAGCAAAAAAAGAGTTACAAAGAACCCTAGAGAAAGGCCAAGAAGATATATTGATAAGTATCTTTAAGCAAAATTGGGAAGCAAATGCAACAGAGATGTATTTGATGTGTTTTGCAAAGGGTAGAAAGTAGGAAGCAATGCCGGTAACAGCGATCAGCATGACAATAGGAAATGTCCCTGTTCAGGCAACTGCACAGGCAATGGAAAAAAAGGTTATGTTATTGTGCAACGTTTATGCTCCAGTGTACCAAAAAGTCAGTGAGGTGTGTGCTTTAAACACAGAAAGGAATTTTTAAGCATTGTTCTTAAGAGATCTTGTTAATTAAACAGTATTCCAATAATACACCTAACACATACAAGATGGGCACAGAGGGACAAGGGTAGCTAAAGAAAGCAGCTCCGCTCTTGTGAGACCCCACCTGGAGTACCGCATTGAGCTCTGGGGCCTCCAACATAAGAAGCACATGAACCTGTTGGAGCAAGTCCAGAGGAGGGCCACAAAGACGATCAGAGGGCTGGAGCACCTCTCCTATGAGGAAAGGCTGAGAGAGTTGGGGTTGTTCAGGCTGGAGAAGAGAAGGCTCCAGAGAGACCTTATTGGGGCCTTCCAGTACCTAAAGGGGGCCTACAGGAAAGCTGAGGAGGGACTTTTTACAAGGGCCTGTAGTGATAGGATGAGGGGGAATGGCTTCAAACTGGAAGAGGGTAGATTTAGATTAGATATTAGGAAGAAACTCTTTATTGTGAGGGTGAGACACTGAAACAGGTTGCCCAGAGAAGCCCAGAGAACACTTTCCTGGAAGTGTTCAAGGCCAGGTTGGATGGGGCTTTGAGCAACCTGGTCTAGTGGGAGGTGTCCCTGCCCATGGAAGGGGGGGTTGGAACTCAATGATCTTTAATTTCCCTTCCAACTCTAACAATTCTATGATTCTGTGACTCTATGATTCTATGAAATTAAACACATTGGAAACCGCTAAGTTTCACCAAAAGAGTATCCTGTACAGATCCCAGAACAAAAATAAGACCAAACAGTATATCAGTAAAATCACAGTAGTTCAGAAAAGATTTGGAGCCTGTGGCATCTGCTATAAAAAAGAGGAGACATCATTCAGAGAAAAGCCAAATCAACAGATCTGAATTCTCCTTGGTTACCTGTAAAGCAAGGAAGAAGGCAATGTCATAACAAATTTTAAAAAATCTTTTTCGTACCACCTAGAGAAGCTGCTGAATCTTCCTCATACAGGTGTTTTAGAAAACAGGCTAGACAAGTGTAATATGTAGATAGCCTTGGTGTACCTACACAACTCCATCAGAAGGACATGGCCCAGTAGTATATTTCCCTTACACAATAACTTCAGTTGCAGTAAACACCATTTTCTTCACCTTGGAAGAATTCTGGGTTATTATCTTGGACCGCACTATTTTCAATTCCAACTCTAACCATTCTATGATTTTATGATTCTATGCAACTGAACAAAATGATGCAGAAGCATCAACATTAATAAGAGAAGGAGCTGAGCATTCTCCTTCCCTCATGACAAGGCCATGGGATGCAGCAAAGAATCCAAAATAACACTGTTGCCACTTCTGTGCCATGAGAGAGAGGAAGTTGGGAAAGCAGGACACTAAATCTATGAGCAGAGTTGAAGCCCTTCTATCTGTGCCCACCTCACTGTTGTAAAGTAGAATTTAAGCATTCTATAGGAATATGTTTGTCTCCAAAGAAATTTCACCAAACAATAAGCCAGACATTGTTCACCTGAAAGACGTGAAAGGGCATGCTGTTGGCATAGGGATTTGAGCTGCAGCAAACATTAGGAATGACTGAAGCAAAGGGTCTTAAGTCATAGAAGATGAAGCCTTACTTTCAAGCAACAGACATTATCCTCAGGTGCAAAAAACCTTGTCCCATGAACCCAGTTTCAAGTAATATTGCACATGCCAAGACCAGAGGACAAAATGAGTCAAAAGTCAGAGGGGCAAATGTAAGTTCTCTGCAAAGATCTCAGAACCTGTGCTAGATTAGTGAACAGGCATTGATGCCACAGCATAAGAAGAGCCCAACAAAAGAAGAACCTTTTGGCATCAGCAGCAAATACCAACTTTTGACCTGTTGAAAGATGTCAATCCCTATTCACAGAAGCAGCAGGGAGGGCTGGGAGCAGTACTGCTGCAGAATCTTAGAACAGGTTGTTTATTAGCCTCTTACACACCCGCAGGTTTGAGACCTACTTGAAGATGTGTATACAAACTGAAATAGATCGTACATTTGCTATATTGACCTAAGCAAGGATCTATGAATAACATTTCCAAGTTTCCTCTGGACTTGCAGTTTCAAAACAGAAAATAATCAGTGAGCACTGGCTGCAAGACCCAAAAGAGAAACTCTAACAGATATCACCAAAGAGGATTTTGCAAATATGGAAGTACTTCATCACAACTGAGGTTCAGCTTGGGTGCCATTAGTAATGGCACAAACACTTTCAAGAGCAGCTAATGATCTGAAACAAGCAGTAAACCTGCGTGCAAACATGATAAAAAGCTTTGCATTGAATCTGCAAGTCTGCAAGATGAACCAGAAACAAATCACTCAAGAAGAAACATTGCAAATAGAAGAGAATCAGTCTGTGTGCATATTTCCGCTATCAAAATACTAACACTGTTGTCTGGGATACTTTTCAGGGGTGAACAAACCAACCCTTACAGTGGTGGAATGGAAAATACCAGAATGAATACTAGAATAAGAAAATCCCAATAAAGCAAGATAGTTCTCATTTGGCTACAGATAAATAGAGGCATTAAAGAAACACTAACACACCAAAAGAACAGAGATGTTGAAAACAAAATATTTTTTAAAAAAATGCAGAAGAGTGTTTCCACAGTTAAAAAAAAAAAAAAAAAAGAAGGCACGAATTTGGCAAAATGGACAGTGCAAAGTCAAACTATTATGTTCCAGAAAGAATCATTTCAATCATGGTCACTAATCAGAGATGAAGCCAAGACCTTTAAGGGAATTGGGCTTTTGAGAGTCCTCAGAATTTGACAGAAGCAAGTGAAAGGGGCAAGCACCTGGGTCAAAAATAATGCCCAGGGTAATCCCTGTATTGACAGCTCAGCAGCCTGTCATCCCAGAGGACTGCAAAACAGCAGCTTAGAAAGACCATGCACACTCCTAAGACACTGAGACACAATGAAGCTGCATGAAAGCAAACGAAAGCGCTATGTCAGTTGTTGGATTCATTAGAGCTTACGAGTTTAGTTATATTTTACTTAGAAAATATAGAAAGGGATCAAAAGTCAGAGCAGCAAAGAGAGTTCTCCAGGAACAGAAGCGTCCTTTTCCCATGATTTCAGTATCATATATTGAGGATGGTGAGGCGCTGGAAGAGGTTGCCCAGAGAAGTTGTGGAGGCCCCATCCCTGGATGTGTTCAAGGCCAGGCTGGATGGGGCTTTGAGCAACCTGGGCAGGTACGCTCGGAACTAGACCATGGAAGGGGGGGTTGAAACTAGATGATCTTTAAGGTCCCTTCCAAGCCAAACAATTCTATGATTCTATGGTTTCCTGCAAGATTTCTTGTTCAAGTAAAGCAACACACCACTGGGCCTCACCAGAACATTTTGCCTGTGAACAAATATTTCATGGTCTTATATCCTTACAAAAGTCCTTCCTTTAAACAAAATTGTCTTTGATGGTCAAAAGGTACGGCCAAGAAACATTTTTTCCTGTCACTTTGATTATTAAACAAGAACTGCACTTGCTAAACAGAGTTCAAAAAATACGAAATGTGATTAAAGAGCTATTTCACAGCAAACTTCTGCACCGGCTGCACACTGCTCCTGTAGTCCAAGTCACTCCCTTTAGTACTCTGTAACAAGAATGAGTTAAGTTTACATCATTTCTTATTACTGCTGCAATCATAGTCTTGAGACAAGATTCATATTAGCCATTTTCTGCTCTTGTTGCATCATTTGTCAAGAAAATGAGGAATAAGAATTTCAGCGCCTAATATGCTCTGTGAGTTATAGGACTGTGCCAGGATTATACTTCAGCTTTGCTAATAGTTGGTAGTTCTCTGTCCCACCTTTCTCTGCATACATCTGCTTGAGAGCTGACTTATAACCAGCCATCACTTCACTTTTCTAAGGGGACCCTTCACTTCTGGATCTGACCAAGCTGTGACACCTCATAAGCAACCAGAAGGGAATAGTAAATCCATTAATAAAACATAGCCCAGCAGTAAATCTGTTACCAGCTCAATCTGTTTTGGGGAGCTTGCTTCCAGCTCCCAGGTGAGGGCCTTAGTGTGCATATAGTCCATTTGGGTGTCAGGGCACAATGTTTTGTATGTGTGTACCCTTTAGTTCTTGTGTGTGAATGGGCTGGTGTGGGGTGTGTGATGTAAAGTCATGAGCACATACGTGAGAATTTATGCGAGTGTGGACACTGATTCTTTGCATAGAACTGTCTGAGATATTTGATTTCATTGCCTTAGTCTTTACTAGAAAAGTCTTCTCTCAGTCCTCCACATCCCTGCACTTAGGGCAGAGTCAGGGAGAGCAGAGTACTATTTGTGGTAGAAGAAGATCAAGTTAGGGACTACGTAAGCCTGTACCAAGAATATGGGGCCAGACAGATGCATTCAAGGGTGCTGGCTGATGGCTGGAGCGCCTTTCCTATGAAGACAGGCTGAGAGAGTTGGGCTTGTTCAGCCTAGAGAAGAGAAAGCTCCAGGGAGACCTTGTAGCAGCCTTCTAGCACTTAAAGGGGACCTACAGGGAAGATGGGGAGGGACCCTATATCAGGAAGTGTAGTGATAGGGTGAGGGGTAACAGTTTTAAACTGGAAGAGGGTAGATTTAGATTAGATATTGGGAAGAAATTCTTTACTGTGAGGGTGGTGAGACACTGGAGCACATTGCCCAGAGAAGCTGTGGATGCCCCATCCCTGGAGGTGTTCAATGCCAGGCTGGATAGGGCTTTGAGTAAGCTGGTGTAGTGGGAGGTGTCCCTGCCCATAGAAGGTGGGGTTGGAACTAGATGATCTTTAAGTTCCCTTCCAATTCTAACCATTCTATGATTCTATGATCTTTGACAGGTCTCGGTGACTGGAGAGGCTTCTGGTGATGTGAAAAAAAGCAAATGTCATACACATCTTCAAGGAAAGCAAGGAAAGCTAGGCTCATTCCAGTCCTGGGAAGGTTATGGAGTATATCCTCCTTGAAGGAAGTTCCAGCCACATGTAGGGCAGGTGGGTGTTTGGGATTAGCCAGCACAGATTTGCCAGGAGCAAATCACACCTGACAAATCTGATTGCCTTCTATGATAAGACACAAGAAAGCACAGTGGATGTTGATTTAGCAAAGATTTTGGCAAGGTGTCCCACGATATCCTTATAGCAACATTGGTGACATACGGACCACATGGGTTGTGTAAAAGGTGAGTGGATGACTGTCCGAATTGTTAGGCACAGGGAGTAGTAGCAAGAGGTTAAAAGTACAACTGGAGGCCCATTGCTCACAGTATTACTCAGGGGTTGATACCAGGGCCAGTAGTGTTTAAGATTTATATTAACAACCTGGGCAAAAGCATGGACTCCAATCAGCAGTTTCGCAGATGATACCAAATGAGAGAAGAAGAAGAGAGAAGGGAGAGAAGGAGTCAATACGCTGGAGGGCTGCCATTTGGGAGGACTTAACAGACTGGAGAAATGAGCTGGCAGAAATTTCCCAGAGTTCAGCAAATGCAAACCCCTGTACATGGGAAGGAATAAACCACACGGTGGCACAGGCTAGATTCCAACCCGCTGGAAAGCAGCTCCACAAGTAATGACCCATGGGTGTTGGTGGACAAACTGAGCACAAGTGAGCTGTGCACCTCTGCAGCAAATAAAAGCAACCAAATACTGTACAAAAGCACAGACAGCAAGTCACAGGAAGTGTTTTTTTCCTCTCTATTTGGCACTTGTAAGACAGCATATGGAGTACTGTGTCTTACTTGGGGCTCCCATACACAAGAGGGACACAGACGTACCAGAGTGAGTACAGCAGATGGCCACCACGATGCTCCAGGGCCTGGAGCACATGAAGTACCATGAGACGCTGAAAAGACTGGGCTGGTTCAGCCAGGAAAAGAGAGAGGATCTCAGGGAGGATCTTATTACTGTGTTTAACTACCTAACGAGGGAGTTACAGAGAGAAGACACACCAAAACTTTTCTCAGAGGTGAACAGTAATAGGACAAGGGCTAATAGATGCTAGTTGCTGCAAGGAAAATTCCTATTAGATATAAGTAAAAGCTTATCACCATGAGGGTAGTCAAAGCCTGGATTCAGTGTCCTCAGAGGCTGTGGAATCTCAATCATTGGAGGTATTCAAAACCCAATTGGAAAAGGCCCTGAGCAACATGACCTAACACTGAAGTTAGCCCTGCTTTGAGCAGGGACGTGGACCAGAGAGGCCTCTTCCAACCTAACTCACTCCATGACTTTGTGATATAAGAGAAACCAAGTTCAACATCATCCCTTTTCTTCTCTGTCTTTTTTTTCAGCCTTACAAGGTTATTTGTGTTGCTGTCTCAAACACTCTCAAACGCACCCTCCTCCGGGAGTCTTGTACCACATCTTTAAACCTTTTGAAGTATTCTAATGCTGCCAATAATTGCATTCTACCTTTGTATTATGTATGGAAAGCAGCACATTGTTGAATATGAAAAATAAAGTCACTCGCAATGTACATTCTAACAACAGGGAAGCTTAAACTGGAATTAATGACTGATGAAACTACAATGACTTGAGAAAAGGGTAATGAGCTCCCTGTAGCCTCCACCTTGCTGCCCACGTTCCATTATCTGCTAAAATCCCTTTCTTCAGAAATCTAGATTAAAATAGTATGTGAACTGAAACTAATGAAAACATCATCTTAATTAACACAATAGTGCAAAACAGTTTGAAAGTACCTCTGAATGGCAACAAACAGCAGCCCTAGATGCAAACAGACGTATGGAAAGCTGTTGCAGAGAATCCTTTTCTGTAATTAATTTCTTGCACGGGGGTTAATTCCAGGAAAGTATTTATACCTCTTCCTTATTCCAGATATGCTTTAATATTTCAAATTAGGTGTTCCAAAATATTCACATCAAAAAAGGTATTAGGCAGACAAAGTTTTCTGGTTTCATCATAAACTTGCAGCCCAGATTCCAGTGGAAACTGTACAAAGCTTTTGAATATATTTGTGCAGCTTTATGGCTTTCAGTCAAATTCTGAAGTTCCTGCAGGCCTTTCAACAGCTGCCTCCCACACAGACAATATCACAGAGGAGAATGAAAAATGGGAAACCCTCTATCCTGCTCCAAGACACTTCTTGCATACTAAATTGACTACCGAATGCTATCACAGGGAATTTTCATAATAAGACTTATTGCCATCCTGTTTCACAGTCACCATTTTAGAACAGCAGGATGTCTCTGGAGCACTGCTGGACGGAACAGTTGGGTTTAAACCATTGTCTGGGTTATCAGGGGAGAGATGTTCACAGAAGAGGGGCGAAAGTTAAACGTTGTCAGTATCTTGGTGTCTTTGCTCAGAAAAAAATATGTTTTGTTTTTTTCCCACTGCGTATTTTGTTGCTGTATGTCAGACTGATTTAGATTATTGCCCAGTTCCTGAGGCAGACTAACTTGTGCACTAATATAATTTCTATGTCTGGACACGGCTTTAAGGATTTTCTAAGAGATTTTTTTTTTTCTCCAAGTAACTAACTCAAGAAAAACAGTCTGTATTGGGTGGAAGCTGACAGGAGGAGACAGGCTGTCAGCTGCACCACTGCCCTGCACTTCTGACTTCAGGACTCCAAGCGGCTCAGGGCAGAGACAGGACCAGCTACGATTTGCTGGCGTCTGTCCCTACAAACGCGTCCTCACATTGCTCCTTCAGCAGTGGAACCACTATCCCAGCTCACAGCCCTGGCAGGGACACACAGGTTCCACAAGGCAGCTACTTCTCCTTCTCTCCTTTCCTGAGCTGTGCAGGGAAAGAGAGAAGGCATCAAGGGTGAATTCTGCAGAAATCTCTGTCTAGCAGAGTATTTGCTGACCTTACCATTCCCTTTAAAGTCTGCTGCAATAACTACTGTGCAGGATCTGCTCCTGAGGGTAAACTCGAATTTAAGGACACTGATGTTGCCCATCACCACAATATTGCAAGGCACACAGAACTGTGGTCCTTGTTGCAATGAAGGTCAGTGTTGGTATTCCTTCCTTTGCCTGAGAGCTCTAAGCTCTATTTGAGCTTGTTTGCTGGGCAGCTTCTGTGATCTGGATCATGAGGTGCAACAGAATAAAACAGCACAAATGGCAAGGAAAGGTGAAAAGACGGCTGGCAGGCCTCCTTCATATTCCCCTCACATCTACAATAAATTTGAGCCTTTTTTAGCTTTCACTAGGCTGCAGTAATCACAAGAGGCCAAAAATTGCTATTCTGTCCCAACTCCATTTTCACTGCCTGGGTGGTGCAGGCTCTGTGGCAGCAGAAGACACAGGCAGCCTCCTTAAGCTAGAGTTTCGCAGCAGCAAAACAAGGGAAAGGAAAACATGCAGGGTAAATAAGTGTACTTCCATGATACCTAGCTGTGTACTCTCTCCTTTATCAGCAGGTTAGTCCTGGGGCCATGCACTCTGCGTTGCGTGTCTTTCTTCCCCTGTCTGCGTACCTGCTTCAAATGATGGAGATGTGCCAGATGCTGCCCAGGAAACACAAAAGTGGTCTGCAGGGTAAAAATAGCCAGAAGGCACTTTTGCAGCAGCTTTTCTCATATCCCATACTACCTAGCTGTGGATTTGCACAGCTCAGGGGGTCGTTGGGTAGTGCTGGCTCAGCCGCTCACCTAGCTTGCTGTATTGCACATGTACATCATGCCGGGTCCTTGCATGGGTACCCGGTGTATATCCCAGCCTGCTCAAACACAGGACATTCACATTAATATGGGCACATTGCTTTCAGATGCTGATCAAGAGCAAAACAAGCTCATAACCATTTATGAAAGACTGAACATACCTACCTGTATTCTGCCTCCTTTCACAAACGTTAGATCCCTACTTCATATTTCATCCAGCTGCCTGGAACAGACACTTTTAGGGTCCAATTCTCCTGACCTATTGACTAAAAGGAGCACAGGCTGGTTGGGTTCAGCTGCAAATGACTGGATTACAGACATCTAGAGCTGAACAGGATGAGGTCACCCTTAATAACAGTACAGTAAACTGAACCTAGGAAGAATGATATCAACCCTGCATTAAGTTGTTCTGACGCTGAACAGATGGAGCAGACCCTCCGCTGGGGTTATCTGAAGCAATTCTGCTGACTTCTGTGGAGCTGCACTGCAGAGCATCATTACTTTTGTGAATTAAAGACCTGGGTCTTTGATATGGTTTTATTGCAAACAGCATTTCTAGAGTCCCCTTTAACTTGGAGTCTGACGAGCAAAACAAAGGACTCAATTGAAATGAAAGAGATTATAACCCAGCTATTGCTGTTCTTTGTTTCCCCTTGACAAAACACTTGCAGATTTATGGTGAACAAGATAACAAAGTGCAATGTGAGTTCTAGGTGGTAGGTCTTTGTACTGATGGGATGCAGGCTTTCTTAAAAAAACAAAAAGGTGTTTGTCACATACTACAGCTACTGCTGTATGCATCAGCACATGAAATATGACCCAAATTCTGTCTTCAAACCTATCACAAGAAATACTGTTTGTACTGAGGGTTCATAAAGTGCTCTAGCAAGTTATTATATTTATAGTCCATTTTTTCTTTCTTTAAGATTTAGCTTCAATATTTACTCAAAAATCTGGGGCCAGAAAAACACATTTGGTCTTAAAAAAAAAATAATCTCTTTCACTCATTTTCTCCCAATTTGATAAGTTAGTCTTAGTACCCAACTTAGAGATACTTTCTCCAGAAATGCATATTCACTATACAGCCACAGTCTCTTAAAGCAAAGAACCAATATTTTATGAATCATTACAGTAAAAATAGAGTTTAGAGTAGACTTTAATATTCCTATTTCCCAGCTGTATTGCAGCAATCTAGCTGCTTTCATGAAACGTCAGCAAATCCCATATCACCCTTAGTACTTGTTGGTCTTTTCTTCCTGGTTTCAGATTAATGTGCCAACAACAAAGCTCCATAATGAGAAAGTACATCTGCTTATTGCCTAGAGAGAGGAAGAAACTTGATAACTCTCTGAACTCTGTTCCTACTACTGAAATCCTTTCTTGGAGTGTGTTGTGCTGGAGTGCTTCTGAAAAAGGGAAGACTAATACAATCGAACGCAGAAGTAAACCCCAGGTTACTTCTCTCTGGAGAAGCTTGTTTCACTGTGGACAGTGTATCCTCAGCATCAGCTGAAGCAACAGAGACACTGCTTGCTACAGAGCAGAGGTCACAGACACTTGCTGATACTCGAGCAACACTGAGAAACAAATGCCTTGCAGTCATCACAAGCCCATTTTTTCCCATTTGCCTTCATTTTAAATCCTTTCATTCCCGTAGCCCTGAAGCACACAACACTTTTTGGTGGGGATACCTCTCTCTGTCTTTAGCAGTGATCGTACAAGCTGACAGTGGCAGGAATCACGTGCTGTAGAAACTTATCTTCAGAGTATTGACACCCACTGAGACAGCTTTGACAACTCTGCAGAAGTTTCCTTCACAAGAAGAGATGATATATACTCCTAGCAAGAATATGAATAGCAATTTTCTGAATTGATGGTTGCAGCTGGATCATTGTTTTTAGCAGCTAGAAGTGGAGCAATTCTGTGTGAAATTGTCCCACCCCACTTGGTTTTCACATTTTTCTGTTGCAACAAGTTCCATGGCTTAATCGTATATTTGATGGGTGGAAAAATGTTTTAAGTCTGCTGCCTGGTAATACCAGAACAAGGAACACACAACAAATTCATGAGGAATATGGATTAGTTGCCTACTAGTTTTCCCCGAATCATCTGTGATTGCTGTTTCATCGGCTCTTAGGACTTGGCTGGGATGCATCAAAGAATGGAAAGCAAGACCTTTTGGGAGACTTTTCTATCCCTAAGCATGTGCTTCTTACTTCAAAAAGTTAATTTATGTGAAATTTTCAGATAAACAGGTAAGAGGAGAGGGTGAAAAGAAAAATGCTATAATTTACTTTAAAGTACCAGTGAAGCTTAAGAGGCAAAGCATTAAATTATTAAGCCAGAAAGAATAAATATACACCTCCTCCCTGTAACTCAGCGGAGGTCTTAACAACATTCTGTCTGGGGTGGCTGTGGAACTGTGAAATCTAAAAATAGGAATATCCCATGAGAATATAGGACTGTCTGTTCACAAGACCACGGAGACATCATGACTGGAGATCAGCACATTACATTTTTGTCATCATCATTCTCAGAGTGTGGAGGTCAGGAAAGGGTTCATAAAGGATAAAGAAGAATAATTCAGGGTCTGTAAAATCAGCTTTGCACCAAGAGATTTTTAAAAGCTCAATTTGGCTTAAGTGATGAATTAGTCTATAAATACCTACTCAAAGAAAGAGATTTTTCTGACTTAACGGGATCTTTAGGTTAACAGACAAAGGCATAACATGGTCCAATATCTGAAGTGAAACAAATTCTAGCAAGAAATAAAATCAAATTTTTAGGCGAGAATAATTAATCACTACAGGAGGCTTACAAATGACTAGAAGGCACTGGCCATTACTTGCAATTAAAAAAACTTTCTAAAATATATGTTCTGGAAGAATAACACTTATTCAGGGAAACTTAATGCAGCACAGGTTTCCCTAAATCCCAATATGCTTTTACAGGCACTCCCTCTCTCTGTGTTTCTGCAGACAAAAATAATGCCATGTTCAGAAAGCACTACAGAAATTGGTTTCCAGGTGGTTCCTCACAACAGGAACCACATCTTTGTTTTTTCACTTGGGATTTCTACAAGGCAGATAGGCATTAGCCGTCAGCTGGGATTTCGATGCAGGAAGATGATGCCTGCTTCAAAAATGGTCAAGACCAACACACAGTATGGCAGTACAGTGAATGGGGGAAAATTTAACTCTGTGCTATCATCTAAGTTCATCAGAGAGTGAAAAATTGGAGGATGGCGGACCCAGTCCTTTCTGTTTTCATGGACAGCATTCTTAGGTGCTGATGATGATAGACATCAGTATTTTATTTCCTGCCTACACACAGTAGCAACTTACTGCTTCGCACTCTGTACCAGTACCCAAACTCTGCCAAACCCCTTTTGTGATTTCCCCATTCAGAACAAGTACCTAAGTCAAAGTGAGCATGCCCCTCTGTGCTGTCCAATAACTATAAAAGCCAGATGCGTACTCTACCCACATAAGCAGAATCTCTTTCAAAAGGCAAGCACACAAGTGCCCGCTGTCTGCTTAAAAATCTGGATTTCTCTGTAATAATTTCCAAAAAGCAAATTACATTCTTGCTTTTTACATCATTTATGCACTAAATTGTCCATGCTGTCTAATTCCACAGGAATACTCCTCAAAAATAAGTCTCTATGAAAAGGGTAGATGTTTTACTATTGCTACAAAGTTCTATTTCCCATTGCTTGCTTAGAATGAAACTGTCTTAACAAATTACATGTAAAACTAGAATAAACCTTGTTCTCTACGTCTTCTGACATGCCACGACGGGTTTTAATGCATGCCCATGGATGATGGATGCTGACAGTATCTTTGTAGTTCAGTGAGTATCTGTTGAGTGTTACTGACACTTTACACTAAAAGACAAGCAGAGAATTTTGTAGAAAATCCTCCATCCATTCCCATAACTACGAAACTGCCATCAATTTTGAGAATATTTGGATCATGAGTCCTGCTCCAGCCATTTTTCTATGGTTGGTTTGAGACAAAAAGGGGTTGGGCAAACACACTGTCTTTGTGTGCCCTCTTAACATCTGAACCACTCAGCCAGTTTCAGTGAAAACTTGAAGAGAGGAACTGAAGTCTTAAATGCATTTAGTCCCTAAAAGTTTTGTGAAAAGACATTTCAGTGTAGAGGAGAGAAACTTCAATTAGTTCAGCATGAGTTTAATTATGAAGTTAGACATCAGAGAATACCCCTGAGTGCAGACTGTTACAAATGCTGTTACAAATTCAGGAAAAGTTTCAGTCAGAGCCTGCACTTAATTTGATGTAGGATAATCCAACCATACAATATAAAGCCACAGGAAACCAAGATTTCAGTTCCCTTGGTCACAGAGCAAAATGCTGTATTTTTAAACCTGTCTGGATCTTATTTCTGCATCTCTTCTCAATGCTTGCAGGCTCAGCACTCGCAACTTAACTCCTACTTACTCACAAGGCAACTTTACTAATATTTAGAGTTTGCAGGCTAGAACACAAGTCTATTCACTGGCAAGATCTTGCAGTTTAATGAATTAAGATATTAAGGAAAAGCAACTTAGACTCATCCAGAGGCTGCTGATGTCAATGCAAGAAGCACCAGCCAGTTTCAAAAGGCTTTGTTACAGCCTAGGGGATTTTTATTAGAGCCTTAGAAAATAAATGAGATTTAAAGAAAGGTAAGGATCGCAATTAGCACACAAGATAATGATTCCAAAAGTGTGGAGTACCACATGAAAGGTAGAAGGATGCCAGAAGCAAGAGAAAGATAAAAAGAGGAAGTTGTGAGGTACAAGGAGATATTAGCAGGCTCAGAACAATGTGCAGTCTCTGAACAGCAGACAAATGAGAAAGAACTGCTAAAACACATCAAATTGAGAAAAGGAGGCAAAGACAGTAACCTGAGCAATATCACATTAAGTATAAGAAATGATACGTAACTATCAGAAGATTCTGCTTGATCTGGCAAACACGCAACAATCACCAGTTCTCTGTGAAAGGTGCAGCAAATCAGGTGAAGCTATTTTGCCTAAGGCCATTTTCACTATCATATTAGTGTATATCTTGCAGTGCTTTTTCACATCTCATGTTTCATTTTTCATCCTCCGAGATGTGAATTATCTATTGATTTCTTCATTTCAGAATACATTGGCCTCAACTTCAGTACAAAGGGGATTAAGATGGCCATTGATTTAGCACAGTGGATTACAGTCAGTGTTGACACACTCGCAGCTACTCAGGGAGGAAACAGGACCACAGCATTATACACCGAGCTCGCACTGAAAGCAAATATACAGAGCTGCAGTATAAACTGCCAGCAGGATGAATGATCAGAGTCAGTCAAAACGTTAGTTCCAGTGGAAAATACTAGTTTCTGTGGAATCAAAAGCTTCATCAGGAGCGTTTTTATTTTCTCAAAAAACATTTAATTTCCCCTCCTTCTCCAGCTATACGTAAACTGAAATAAGGCAAGGAAAGATGAATAATATTAACTTACCTTCTGTAACTACACGTCTCGGTGTGTAGTTAGCTTTTCAGTCAAACTCTTTCATTTACTCAAGCAAATTTCCAGTGACTGTTTACTTTGGTCCTTTAGAAACCTTCTTTAGGTGAGATGCTGTTCTTTACTTCACCCTGGTAAATTTGGGATCACTTCAGCAAAGCCAAGCCCTTGATTTATTGTTTTAAGAGAGGTTATTTTTGATCTACACATGTGTAACTGGAATTGAGGTTTGCCACTGATCATAAACAGAAGATATGCATATATTTCTTTAAACCTTTAAGGCTTCAGAGCCAGATACAAGACTTCTTAAGCTATGCTTTACATATATTGACATAAACTTGATTGTTCACATTATTACTCTTTCTTGCTGCATCACAAGATCAGAGTTTAATACACTCATTAATCAAAATATGACAAGAGTTTAAGATCAGCCTAGC
The DNA here is from genome assembly GCA_017639485.1 of Pluvialis apricaria. Classification (NCBI taxonomy): domain Eukaryota; kingdom Metazoa; phylum Chordata; class Aves; order Charadriiformes; family Charadriidae; genus Pluvialis; species Pluvialis apricaria. The sequence continues at coordinate 8,864,192 of CM030008.1, read as the reverse complement.
TACATTTAACATATAATGGAATCAAAGGTCTGAGCATATTAGCTTAATCAGCAAAGTTTGGGCAGGTGTGATGTGACACTGGCTATTTACTTAATGTAACGTAAGAGGCAGCAGTAGAAAATACACACACTCAGGTGGGCAGTCTTGTGCATACCTATGATAAACAAGGTTTCCCATACATTTTTTTTAGTTGACTAAACAAGTTGTCACGATACAACGCTTACAGACAAAACCCTTCGTACCTAAAGGGTTTAACTGGATAGACAAAAGCTCAGTTCCATCCTTTTCACTCAACAAATGACGATTGGGTTAACACTAGGCTAAACCCAGGACTAACACAGACCTCAAGATCAGACTTGGATTCCCCAACCGTCATTTTTGTTGGTGTTGCATCCAAAAACCCCAAAGCAAATCTAAAGCAAACCCATAAAAAACCTTCTTACTTTCATATTCTATTCAATCGCAAAACAAACTGAACACTTAGGAAGGAGAAAATGTGATCAAAAATCTAAAAATATCATACTATACAGAAAGTGAAACAATTCAGTATGCCCCACTTAGCAGCAGCAGTGAAGCAGATTTGAGCCACCATTATATATTATTTACTGCATTTGTCTATTGAAATCGTGAATGCTCCTCCACCGTACTCAAAACAGCTGAGTAGAGGGAAGTCATTTTAAGCCAATGCATCTGCTGACCTGTGTCTTACAAGGTATTAAAGCATAAGCATTCTCTAAGCTCAGCTTCAGTTGCTTCCAATGTAGGGGAATTCCTGCTGCTGCCGGATGGACTTCCCAGACTGCGCTCAGCGTGATGTGACTTCTGACCTCTGTCACTGATCTTGCCCTCAGAGTTTAGTATCTGACATATTTTTTGTGCAGCAGAGTCACCCCTGGAAGAACTGTAGGAGGAACCTCAGGGAAAAGAGATCGCGGCACAAGCCAGTCAGATTTATTTTCTTTGTGAAGCTGGGTCAGATACTTCTCCACATCCACTCTGTCTTTGAAGTCAGCCTGACTTTGAAGTTTGCAGGCAATGGATAACTGTAACATTCAGAAGATTTTTAATAGGATCATACCCAAGCAAGTACAGCTTTCTCAACTGTACTTCAACAACCCGTTTGCCTCAACAGAATAAACATGACCAACTAAATGTCATCCATAAGTCTATGAGTTAAAAGACCTCAGAAGTGACTTACAGGAGAGGTTTATCCTGGGTGGTGGGTCTCTGGTTCCACTGCGTCCTAGGTACACTGAGCCTGCGCAACCCCATGGTTATGCAGTCAATCCTTTCCCCATAGCACGGCATGTCTGTTAGGTTAATGATACTGCTGTGCTCTCTGCAAGGTAGATTGCCATTGCCTGGAATTGGGAAGTTAAATACATGATAGATTCAAAAAAAAAAAACACTCCCCCAAGGAAAAAGGAATGCATGATAATTCATACCTCCTAAGAATTGGACAGTAAGGCTTGAAGAGACACAAGTTAAAGGATAACCCATCATTACTATTTGGTGTGTTGAGTTTTCTTTATCTTATCAGAAGCCCTCCTCAAGACCTGTTCTAGCCACCTAGCCATACCAGTCTTGAAGAAAGATGCTCTGCCTTCAGAGTACCTCTTGCAGAGATGGTCCTGTTGTAGGCTATAGTCTTAATGACTTCTCAGCCTCATGAGCTGCCAGAAAGTGACTGACTGCTTTTCCTGGAGAGGTCTGTATCCCCAGCTGTTGCTACCCCCATGGGATCTGCAGCAAACTGGATGGTGCTGAAAGAGCTACTGCTTTTCTCCAATTTCTCCTAAGGTCCTAGTCAACCCCAGTGTAGACAGAACACCCAACATACACTCAAATCTTGTACATTTAGTATTTCCAGTTTGAAAGTAATGCCTCCTGCTTTTGTGTGCCTAAAGAGAATCAAGGAGTGGGGGTATAAAGATGTAGCATTGATTTCCTGTTTAAACATATCATGATTTATACCCTAATTATGCTAATTTTTCATTATTGTGACTCACTTAAATTACATCTTGTTCTGTTGTTCATTTAGCAAGTTTAACTGATTTCACTATCTTTTTGGACAAAAAGCTTGGAAAGACTAGGTAAAGTAGGAGTAATAATCAAACTCATGTAGAGATCTGCAACTGTCATTTTCTTTTCCCTAAGGGTGAATCCACCCATCTTATAATATTATGTTAACACACAAACACTTTAAATTCTATTACAAACTAAAAGCTAAAGGATTCTACAGTCAGATAGACCATATTCCAAAGAGAGCTACTATCTAGGAAGACCTACGTCAGTATTTATTGTACCATTAGAGAACAATGGGTTATTCAGTATCAAAATAATCTCACTGATCTGAACGTCACATTTAATTTAAACTTGACTCAGAATAAAAGAAAATGTAGTTGTATTTAATTCATTATCTGTTGCATCATCATATTCTATGATCTATAGCTGATCTCTCATTGTTATTATCAGCGCCATGGAAAGTATCCATTATAACAACATTTCAGGTTAAAAAAATTAAACTAAATTTTTTTTAAAAAAAAGAAACCCACTATTATTTCTGTCCTAAACTTCCTGTTCTCCATCTAAAGGGAAAAGTCCAATGTTCTCTCAGCAATAAGAAAACTAAACAGGAATCCTGGAGACTGGGAGAAAGCCCTAATAACAACTCATCTTAAAATATTCAGATAAATGATTAAAATAGCTCTGCAGCTATTTTCTCTTGCCAAATTAAAGAGGGATTCCCCACACACACCTGAAGTGCGCTGGGGAAAAGCTGCTCTCAGAACAAGCACAAGGAGGTAAAAGTTTGTTGTACCTGCTAGAACCACATGCTAAAAAAATGATAAAATGATCTTTTAGTAGCCATGAAATACATTGGGCAGTGTGAAAAAAATGTTACAAAGAGGCTCTCAGTCTGCAGTAACTTCAGTTATTTGCTTTAGTCCCATTGAACTCCCTGGAACTTACACATGGTATACACTTTACGAAGTGCAGTGTATTTTCCTCAATGAGGATGGCCTGTTAAAATCTGGCCCAAGCACTTGGCCTCATGCAAGGATTTCCATTCGGCACCTGAGGCACAGTCATTTTTGACCTAAAACTAAGACCAATGTCTTAATTGGTGCCTTCAAACCACCCACTCTGCTCTCACCCACGTTGTCCCTCTGCCAGTACTGTGAAAATGAAGCAAGGCAGAACCAAAGCTTCATGCTGCACGATTCAGCCTTCCCTCTGTGGGAATCAATAACAAAACACCCACTAACTTCAGTGAGACAGAAATAAACCTTCAAAGTCTGGGAGTTTGCCCTTAAGTCCAGCAACACTAAAAACAAATAATCAGATATACGGCTTCATGGTATTTCAAACACATCTACAATCTGCCTCGTGTAAATGGTCCCAGTAGTCCTTTGAAAGCAGAAGTCAGATTAGACCTGAGTCCGCTTAACAACTGACATACATCCAATAAACGTGTTAAGATGTTATTCACTTATAGCAATGCAGTTTCTGGTCAGCTCCCAAGAGAAAATTGTCCATGTACCACACATGCAGCATGACAACCCAGTGTTTGCTGTCCAAGCTAGCAGTGAGTACAGCTAGGGTAGGGGCTGGGGTATAGAAAAGGGGGCTACGTACCCCATACTCCAATAGAAGGTGAGAGGAAGGAAAAAAGGGGAAAGATCTTTTTCTACAAAATTAGACAATTTTGTGGAATCGGACAATTCTACATTGAATTGTCAACCTAAACTATAAAATAAGAGTTTAACTTCCTGTTTAAGACTTCCGAAAATGTGATTTACTCCCAGTAAATACTCCTGCATTCAGTAAGCAAATGCCACGCAGCAGAAAAATCTCCAGCAGTCATCAGTGAATCAACCTCAGAAAAGGTAGTTATTGCTAGAACTTTACATGTTAAAGTAAACACTGATAATGCTCTTTGAAGATATCTGTGGCCACAGACATGCTTTAGGTACGATATCCTTCCCTGAGGGATCGCTCAGAAGCGGGATGGTAATCTGAGCAGCAATAACCTTTAATCTTGCAATAAATTTAGTTTTGCACTTAAATCTCATGACTTATTTAAAAAACAGGGGTTTAATACATACAAGGAACTAAAAATGTTTAATATATCCCTTTTTTAAAGTAAGATAAATAGCCCAATATTTTCTTCTGATAAAAGAACATCAGGCATACGGTAAGGCACTTGTAAGACACTTAATATATACTTCAAACACTATGGTAATTCTCTTCCTCCTTCTTATCTTCATTGAAATGATCTAATACTCTCTTTTCCTCTTCAGCATCATCCTTCTGATTGGTAATACTTGTGCATCACTGCGTGCTCAAGTACATTACTAACACACCTGCATTCACTCATTTGTCAAGAATGGAGACAGCTGCATTTCATAGTCTCCTAGGCAGCTTTGCGTCCAGCTACCATGACCTGCCTAGCCTCCATTGCCATCAACAGCATAGTCATCATGCCCACCACCATGTTTCCACTGTCAGGAGCCTGTCCCGATGGGTCTGTGCATCACACATGCAGAAATAGTGTGATTAGTGTCACATTCATTCCTTTTGGCACAGAAGGGTTGGTAAAGGCACTCACTGACACCGACTTCACAAAAGTTTTCAGTTTACCAGCTTTCTCTTACCAGCAAAATCTGTCGTAAGATCCCACTTATTGAAGTCCTCTGAAAAGTCAAGCAGGAAAAAGTGTGTTTTCCATGCAACAGTTTCAAAAGAGAATGCTCATTCATTAATGTCAATAAACCATGTCCAATTCTCTTCCAACTTTTTATGCACCAGGCAGTGATTACCATTGCTGAACACGAGGCAGAGAGCTCAAGACTGCCTGTTTCTTCAGCTGATTTTTCTGATTGACTGTTCTGTATCCATTACCAGACACAAACAGTGCATGGAATAAACACTGGAGCACGAGTCCTCAGGAGATAAGTGCAGAAGTTCTCCTTCCTTTCAGTGCTTTAAGTTAACTGGAATCAGAGGGGCTTACAAATACTAGAGAAAACTGGCATACCACATCTTTGCAAACTTTTTCGCCCCCGTTTTTCTAGCTAGAACGTGATAAGGCTTGACTTGCTGATGAGACTATAGACTGGATTTTGTAACCTGCACCTGTGTTCTTGAAATGTTTGTGTTTAATCCCCTGTTTCATTTCTCAGCATCTTTAATTGATATCTCCTTGTAAATGCTGAACACTACATTAATTCTATGACTTTCTGCATCTTCACGGAGCTCTAATGATCAGAAACATCCCATTCGGCTAATGTCTCGTTAACACCACTCATGGTTTCAACCACACTCGCTCTATTAGTAGTACAGACCCATAGCCAGCGAATGGGTTTATTTGGGTCTATACGTGAGCATGCAGTTTCTACTTCTTTGCTCACTCTCAGCTTTTGCAATCTCTTCTGTAAAGCAGAAAGCTGAAAACATTTCCCTAACACTGTTCTGCAGGTAACAGTGTTGTGATGTTGACTTTTCTCTGCTTACTCTTTCCAGCATTAACAGCCATTTTCTGGATTTCGGGTTAAGGAATGAAAAGTAAATACCAGCTCCAGGTATATCACGCAATGCACTGGTAGCTCAGCAGGATACCTGAGGGCATACCAAAGGGTGGTAGACGTCTGTGAGTGGGCAGTTGAACTGAGCCTTTACTACCTCTGCATGTGGGATGCACCTCAAGAAGCAGGTACCTGAAGTAATGTGCCTACATGAATCTAAGCTCCCATTACAGCCAACAGTGATGTGGTAAAAAACTCAATCAACAAAGTTATCCAGCTCAGTCTAAAGTAAACACCTACATTCGCCCACCTCTCCAGTCTAGTTATGTTGCTACAAGCGGGAGTAGCAAACAGACAAGATTAATGTTTCTTGTAAACACAACGTCTTGTTCTGAAACAAATCCTAACTTTCAAAAGCTAAATCCTGTAGAACAGTACAGATAATTCATTAATTTACTAAGAGAATGGCAGTACCTCTGTTTTTAGAAAATCTGTACTAATGACCAGAGCAAACAGAAGCAAAATGTGCTTTCAGTAGGTTTTTTTTTTCTATCTGCACTTACATAAGACATCACTGAAATAACTTACTAGTATCTGTGTTTTGGCTGATGAACTACTTTTGTTTGTCTCGACAATTTTGCAAGAAGAAAAGATATGGTTGACTGCAGTATGTTTCAAAACAAGGAGACCATCTTTTGTACTTGATGCTGTCTCTTGCCTGTGAAGATTCAACTCATCCTTCTGTGAAATCTGGAGTTAGGAAGCCATTAGCAAAAGGTACCTTTCTGATGAACACAACATTTTCTATTGCAGTGTATATATTACTAATGTTAACAGTATTCTACACTTCTGGTCTTGTCCTTGATCTTATGCACAGTGATAATAACTACCAGGGCGGGAACCTTCTGCCATATTTATACGAGCAATGGTAGGAATCCTTTCACTTACTTCCTTAGCCAAGTTATTTTCCACTTGTCCATCTTCACCTAATGTATTGCACCTACCCAACACTTCATTAGTGCTTTGTCTTTTCAAGTACACGCTTTATTTCTGAGAGAAGATGTACTCCAGCTTATATGTCATTGATCAACTTGCAGCCCATCTCAGTGATTTCCTTGAAGTTTCCCTCATTAGAATCTTAACTTTTGATTACATTCAAAAGTGGTTTCACCAGGAAACCACTTCAGCAGTTCTGACAATTTGGAATCTGAGGTATTGCTTTTTTAACAAAATTTCGGTGGCATCTGGAGGTGGAAATGGCTGTGAATCTGGGAAGCTCAGAAGAATATCCCATTCGATTGCATCTGTTGCTGACACTAAACTGGCAGTTAACATTCTTGAAGTAGCAATTGTGTATTGCTAGGAAGGGAACACTACTGACTTCTTCAGTGTCCACCTCCTGAGATGACACATGTACATAATCTAAAATTATTAATTACGTTGTAGGCAGCACAACAAGTTTACTGATACCTTTCAAATAAGACGAAAAATATCAGATGTGTAAACAATAAAGGACACAGCCTAGGTGACTATCCTGAAAAAGCCATTCATCTGGCAATTTTATCACATATAAAAAGATGGAGTTTAGGGAAGACCGAGACACTTTATTGCTCAATATCACGTCCACTACTTTTGATCCTAGACAAAATCATACATTCATGCAATCCCTTTAAGTACAACGGATCATAAGCTTCCCTAGAAATTTCAATCTGATGAAATTTCAACCACTACTGACATTAAAAAAGAAAAAAATCAACTGAAACAATTTCTTCGAATAGCCTCAACCTGGCCAGAAAACAAGATTAGTGAGTAAAAATTACCATATGCACACGCTCTTTTACTTTCCAAAAATTACTTCACCCATGGACTGAACTAAACTCAAATCAGTGAATTATTTATGTATTTACAGTTGGTTGCATTACAGCCTTAAAGGCCTTATGACCAAGACAGTGCCAGAGATGTTAACATCCCATCAGCAAGGCAAGACATAAGCCCTGAAAGAAGGAAAAGCTTTGCATTTTCTTAAGTGAGCGGAGATATGATTTTCCATGGATCACTGAGGAAAGCAATAATTGCCTTAAGGCTTATTGCAGTTCATACAGGCAGAGTTTCTCAGTTGCTCATGGCGGATCGTTAGAAGGCAGCATGAAAACGGAGCAGATCATAATAAATTTCTATCGCTTTTAAGAACAAAACTTTTGAAACACTTTGTTGCCAAGAACCTTGGAGAAGGTAGAAAATGACAATATTACAGAAGGGATAGAAGTGTCCTTTAGCATTACCCCCACTCACTCATATGGATACACCAAGAGTAACTGCAAAGGTAAGCGTGAATCTTGGAAAACAAAACTTGTAGATAACAGGATGCATCTCAGTAGCTTTGTACATGGCCAAATATATATATCAGCTTTTTCTCCATATACCTTATACATATATACACAAGTTTTCCAATTGAAAAAAATATATGTGAGATGGTTGAAAATAGCTTATTTTTTCTCTGCAGCCACTAATACTTGAAATCACGGATATGCAAAAATGTCTCCAAAAACTGCTTGTTTCTTTATGCTTCAAAGGGAAACAATCCATTGTCTGATTATCTTCCAGGCAGCAGTGAAACTTAATTTAGAATAGTTGCAGCTGTAAAAAGGTTACTGCAATCAAATAAATGGCTGGGACTTTGAAAATGCAACCTCATTTGGAGCTGCTAATTTGAATTTTAATACATCTGCTATTCAAAGGAAAACAAGAATAAATATTTGCTTCCAGCCAGGTGCTTCATTCCCGTGCTGTGTAACACAGCAGAGCACAATCAGAAAGTCATCCTTTGATCTGGAAGTTTATGTAACATAAGTTTTCAGTCACTTGTCATCTGCCAAGGGAATTTCAAAACTATAGGAAATCCATTTGTCAGCCTTAAGCACAGCAAAACGTTGAGGCACACCCACACAGATAATTACATGTATATTGAAAGGATCTTAAATATTTTTCAAACAATTATCACTTTCCTTAGGGACAAGGTGAGGGTTACCTTTTCTTCACAGTGGCAAAGATGAAGATAGTGGAAAGACAATTTTGGTGACTGAATACTCATTACGTGCTAAAATTGCATACTAAAAATTTCAAGGTGCTGTCTGAGGAGTAGTCTTATCTGGGATGTACTCAAGTCTATGACGTAAAGGATTCACTGAAGAGCAAGCTATAACAATAAAAAAAGAAAAAAGAACAAATTCTTTAGTCAGAAGTGTAACTTAACTAAAAACATCTTGGAGCAAAAAAGAAAATACGGATAATAATTTCATTCAGTGATATATGTTGGCTCTTGGATACCCAATTTTACAGCAAATACGATAATCTTATCCTGAATCACTCATTTTCTCGGGGAAAAAAAAGTTGACTTTTAAGGTTGCCCCATCTACTGATGGGCCAAATCTTAATAAAAGGTTGCATCTGAACTTTTTGTGTTAGAAATGCCTTGTACCCAGTGACTAGTAGAGTGAGTACACTCAAACTTTCAGAACCTTCAACGTCGGTTTTCTCAACTTTTTTAAAACGTGGAATTTATTACATCCTTTCCTATCTCTAATGCAGCAACAGAAAGACTATTTTTCTCTGTAAATGGATTTGGTCAGATGCAGCAGCTTGCTGAATATGGAATCTGCTAGGGCTGAACTTCTATTAAAATTGTCAGTGGAACAGGTATGGATTTTTATGAGTGGGTTTATGAAAACAAAATGTACTGAAATATATGAAAAGTGATAACATGTAGTATTTTCACCAATAAATTGAGGCTTGTGATGACCGACAGTACATTTGAAGGCAGTAGAAATACACATTTGAGATAAAAAACATGTGATATACCAAGGGGAATACTGTTTTCCTGGAAAATTGCCTAAAATAAGGGTTTTTTTCTGCACTTTTCCATGTTTCTTTCCTAGTTCTGACCTATTTCACATGGCTGTGATCTGGTGGCAAAAAGGCAGTTAGTCCCAAAAGGTCACAAGCTGTGTTTCAGGGGACACATCAGACCAGGCTCCATCCTCTGGTGCTGTACAGAGGGCCCAAGGCACTTCCCAAAGCCTTTGCCACTGGCAACATGGTTTTGCTGAATAAGCATTTTCAAAAGAAAACCTCATTTTTCAGCAGGACACTTCAGATAACACCAGCTCCTGTTAAAAGTCAAATCTAATTCTGCTTTTAAATGCAACAGTTATGGTTTGCTAGATCCACAAATTAACTATCCATGTAAATTTCCTCATGTGCTGTTGAAAATCTTCTACAGTTTATAAACGTTGCACCTAGCTAAGACATCTCTAAAAGATCCAGCTTACAGATAACAAAAGAGCCCCAAAATTATCCGATGGTCTCCATTTTGTGAGATTAATTTAATTTTCTTGCCAAAGCTAAAAGCAGTCTGTGCGCAGAGCACTTGAAGCAGCAGCAGTCGTGTTAACAACACTTTCAAAGAAGTGGCACATATATTGTTTCCGTCCTATGGAAATGGTCATGACTTACAGGAATAAGGACAATTATATATGTATTTTATATATCTTCAAAGCCAGGAAGATTGTTCTATAAGAAATGTTTAGATATAAGAGCAAGCCAGAGGGAACTGAAGCTACAGGCAACAGAGAAGCTTTGCCAAAAGATGGCTGTAAATGAAATCTGTTTCAGTTGCATTCACAATAGGTTGGTAAGCAATTCTCCCAGAAAGCTTCCAGGGCTTTGTATGTTTTTGGAAATATTACAGATTTCTAAAAACAAACAAAAAAAAACCCAGAATGTATGTGGCATAAGCATCTCAGTACCAACTCTGGATTCTGGCTTTATAGGCTTAATAATTATCCTACTACTCTTAATTATAAATAAACCCCCTTTTTTTTTTTTAATAGACCTCAGATTTTGTCTATTATCCACATTACTGGAAGATGTTTTGTCTAATTTGGGTCTTATGCTGAAAGATAAGCAGCACTTTTAGCTTCTAGTAAATTGTCCTGAAGGTTTTCAGCACTGCCTGGCAGACTCAGACATAAAGTGTAGCAGAAATAGAATTTCATTCCAATAATGAAATTCCAATTTTATACTGTGATGAGATTAAGAAAGCCAGGTAACTTTACAGGCTAAATTATGGGTATGTAAAACTGCAGCATGCAAAACATTAGGCTACTATTTTATTACTCAATTATGTATTAATATGGAATTAAAAGACATCATGGTGTGATTTTATTGCTAACCACATCTGTTTGCATTTTTTTATAACTAACCACTGAGTCCTTTCAAAAGAAATTTCCTTTTTAAAGTCTGAATTACCATGCCAAAAGGAAATCTTTAAGAATTCAAGAATCAACAGGGCTGATAAAAACATTTAATAACAGCCTTATACTGGAAAATTGTGCTCATTCAAAGTGTTCTCTTAGGATAATTTCAAACTTTAAATGAAAAGCTTAAACCAATGTGAATTAAAAGGGAAGAGAGAAGGAAAAAAATCACAAAATCTGCCCAAAAACACAGGTTCCACTGTGGTTCAGCAGTCTCTGGTGGGGGTTTTGTTGCTGTTTTTCCTGCCTTGGTACTTTGGCCAGACCCCTGGCTGGGCTGCCCTTCCCATCATGAGCTGCAGCTAATGAATCCCATACAGCTTCAAGGTGCCTCAGCTCAAGACCACGGCTCACCCAGCCCAGTCATAAAGAAAGGGTTTACAACTCAACTCCAGTCCAATTCCTATGTGCCATCGCAACAGCATCTTCTAATTGCATTTTTCCCATTTGCAGCCAAAACACAGAGAGGGTGGGAACAGGAAGATTTGTGGGAACAGGAAGATTTGTTCTAGTTAACGTGGACAGGGCACATGTGAAAAAACTCCCAGTCATGTCAAATTCACAATGGTTGTGTCTTTAGTAGGGTGGTTTTTTGGTTCAAAGCAGCAAGGAGGTTTTGAAGTGAATCCCCAAATGATCCTGACTTCCAGTGCATTGGTTTGGTCTGCAGCATATTGTTGGCATGGGTGAAATAAATTTCCTCTGGAGGAAACTACAGCAGAAGCTCTTCCCCAGGTGTTCACCAAATGCACTCCAAATCCCATTCCCAAACAGGGTGTAGGGATCCAAACCAAGGGCTGGTCCTTTGGATAGCTTCAAGCTACACCTAAGGTGGAAATGCTCACTCCAGAGCACCAGGTTAAATTTAGTCTGAAATAAAATCCATCATAGGATGTAGCTATAGAGGGAATTCAGCATCAGCTCCTCTGAGCTCCGTTTCCTAACACAGACATAGCCAGTTATTGTGAAATTTAACTCATTCAGACCAATAATTAACAGGCTTATGTGTAATAGCACGAGTATATGCAGAAAGAGCCATTCTCACTGCTCCACGGTGCTCATATAAATCTAAATATCTCCATATTTGGTGATATTTATTTGGTGTTAAAACTGCCACGTATGTGGTGGTGTAAACACTGCCCAAAGCGCTGTGGAAATCAGCCTGATCTCTCTTTGTCAGCAATCACCATCAGCCTGGGCGTGAGGCAAAATACACGGGCAGCAGAGGTGGAGGGCCAAAAGAAACTAAACTGCTTTCTCGTCTTAAGGGAAAAGAATAGCATCACTCCAGCCTTGTGCAGTTATTTAAATATTTTCTTCCCCTGGAAGAACCTCGTGAGACAAATATCCAATTTTCTTGGAGTTCCCAAAGAGGCGGCAGTCATAAAATCCATGTTTCAGCATCCTGTGTGCAGCACAGACGATGTCAAGCAGAACAGATGTCACCATGCTCTCGCGTAGAAGTGAGGAAGCAAACAAGTGGCCTGTGTCTTCCCTGCGCCTGCCAGCCGAAGGAGCAAGCGAGAGGCAGGCCTGGTTTGCAAACAAAATTCACTCTCCAGCTTCTGAAATGCTCTTAGCAGTGCAAACCATTGCAAAACTGAACCTCACCTTAACACTGTATCATCTTCATAGCATCATTTCTGCACATTAGCAGCTAAGAAAAGAAATGGCAGGGATACAGCCGGAGCTGTGCATTTATACCAGCTCGCAGCTGTGACATCTACTCCGGCACCAGGAAGGACCACTCATGGCTCACCCACATGCTGGAGCACCCAGGGGCTCTGTCAAGAAACAAACCTCCCTTGTGGGTGGCTCTGCGAAAACACGGAGCAAAGATAATCCTTGTGCCAAAGACAAGAAAAAAAAAAAAAAGGGGGGGGGGGGGGGGGGGGGGGGAGCGGCGGGGAGGGAAACCAAGAAATAAAAAAACCCACAGGAAACTGCAGAAAATTCACCAAAGCCAATGAGTAGGTGACCATCCTCCCTCCAGATGAATTATGGCACAGCTTACGTGTAGGGCAGCTGATGTGCTAGGAGCCAGGGGTCCCAAGCCGTGACCAGGCAGTCAGGAGGTTAGTCCTGTGAATAAGGGCTCTGAGGGAAGTTGCATGTGGCTTGCTGGAGGAATGCATGGCTGGCAGCTAGTGTGGGACCCAGAAGCAGGCAAAAATGTTGAAGGAAAGTCAAGGGGACATCCAAAACACTGCCCTGGCAATGGGGTACAGGAGTCCTTTCTGAGCAGCGCACTGAGTGGAAGAGGAGCTGGCACGGTGCATGACGATATAGGAGTACAAGATATAAATGAACTAATGTGATTCGGCAAGATGGGTCATGGCTGCTCACTGTAAACCACAGTCATGACCGCGTTGACTTCTTGGGCCAATCTATGATTTACTCACTGCTTAAATGTTGCATCATTAGTCACAAAGCATTGTCTGGAGACACGTCTCTCTGTATACGTTTGTGCATGAAGATATTCAGAATGCAACACCATATATAAATTTTCTGTCTCTCCTATAAAACCCCCATGCACCGGTTAAGTTATACCTACAGCTACAGGCTCTCATTGCCCCCACACTTGGCAGATGACACACTCTTGTGCACAAGCTGTGGTCAGCCCCTGCTATTTGCTTATCGGAGTCAGCAAGGGAAGGGAACAGTGGTAAGGAGAAGCTCTTCTGTTAATCTTCCCACAAAGAGTTCCTATTCTGGAGAAACCGCTTCCCCATTATCAATGTCCTTGTGAGATAAAGTACACCAGGATGTGCGCCTGTCAGGAAAAACAAATTGCAATAGCTAAAAATGTGATACTAAATGCAGTGTCATAGCCTCCAGTATTAAAAATGAAGTCATGCCCTACGATATTTACCTAGAAGTGATGCGCAATATTTCCCTCCAGGTAGTAAACAATAAACATTAATCAAGTTGCATACAAGGAAAGGGCATGGCATCACCTCTGCTAGCTGTTCTGCTTTCTGTACTTGACACACCTTTTGCCCATTTCAATTAAGGAGTAAGTTCTTAGGGCAGCTGAACTATTTCTAAGGTAATAACAGTCACTCAACAAGCAATATTTATCTCTGCATGTGAATGGTAAACAGGGGACAATGAATATCTAAATTTAGCATTTGGCCAGGCACCAAATGTTGTATTAGGAAGTGATATTCTCCCAACGCCAAATTAAAAGTGAGAAAGGCAATGAATTATTGGGTACATCTCTTTGTCTTTAATTTGCATTGCACCTCACGCTAAGGACTCTGTAGCAGCCTGATAATAATGAAACCAGAACCAACTGGTGGTTGATAGCAGAGCTGAGCAAAGCAGAACATAAACGAGCTCTGTATTACCTGCACCATTTGTCAACGGGCTGTTATCAGCCTGAAATCTGCTGCGAGAGCAATCCCCGACTCTGCTTTTTGGTAACAGCAGCATGAAGGAGAAGGTATTGCATGGCAGGCAGCAGAGAGTCAAAGTCACGCAAGCTCAAAATCGTACATCATAAACGAGCTCTGGGTTGCACCGTCTGTCTGGGCATTTCAGTGCCAGGCTGGGCAGGAGCAGTTCAAGCCGTTCTTTCGGGCTATGTCAGGGTGTATTAACAGCTGAAAATAAAATGGTCTTAAGAATGACATTGATTCAACTCACCTTCTGACAAACACAGCAAGTAGCTGGGATGCAGGGAAGAGAGGGAACCAGGTGCTTGCGCTCTGGTACCTCTAGATGCTTGCAGCTAAGACAGGGGATGAATCCATTCAACAACAGTTAGATCCCCTCTCATGGCAAAGCTGCGCAAGAACATCCCATCTGGCTTCCAAGAAGACGGGAGCAGCAACCAGGTACTTGAGGAGGGACAACTTCAATGGGAAACTACTGGGGACACACGGCCAGAGGAGTGGTAAGGAGCTGGGAGTATCTCACATGGACCAGCTACAACAGAGTGCATCTCTGACTGATGGAACTATGTTCATTTATGCAGACTTCTTATCTTTGCAGGAGTGTATCAGAAGGGACACTCCTGCAAAGGAGATGCAGTTGGTGACAATCTCACCATTCATTCAGTCCCTGCAGCAGAAATCCCTGGGGTCCAAATCTGAACTGCTGGGTGAACTCTCACTGTTTGCAAAGCACCAGCATCTGCAGAGGTGGGAGCATCCTTCAATGTTTTGTCTTTGCCCCTGAAATGTTCTTAGTAATGTGATTTAATTTTTATGGCAGATTCTGTAATCTAAGGTGGATGTAAGTCACATATAGCAGGGAAGAAGCAGTGGAGAGGATCAGTTGCACTATGCCTCTCTCATTATCTGATGGCAGGAAGTTAATCATTCACAAGTCTTTAATCCTCATTGCTGTCTATTCCCAGAAGTTTTGTGATTCTCTATTATATCCCTAAATATCATTAAATTAATATTCCTCCTACTTCGTGTGCAGTACACCCTTCATTAAATTTAGATGCCTGCCATTCATCTTGTGTGCTCCTACTGGTAGATGCGATACTTCTTCGAACAAAGGGCCTGGGTGGCTTTGTGGGGTGAGAAGGGCATGGAGACATCCCTGTACCCTGTCCACACACCTTCATGCAGTTCCTGCTCTCTCGAGCAGCACTCACATTTGGATGCTAAAACTCAACAGCAAAGTATGGAAGATGGTACACAGTGAACTGCATGACCCAAAAACTTTCCATCCATGCCACAGCTGCTGGCCCTTGCTGCAGCTGAGCCATCAGCCCAAAATCCCTTTCCTTCCCATGAAAGTACCTTAAGAACACAATCTCCCTGGCTTGCTGTAGATACTTACTCTATGACGGTGATCCAGTCTCTACAACTGAGTACTGAACTTCTACTGACTATAAAGGGATCACAAGGGGACTTGAAAGTTTCATGTAGTCAAAGAAACCTTACCTGAAATGGCTGCATGCTGCCTAAAGTTACAGAAGAAGGCACTAGCTCTGACAAGCAAGGACAAGATGAGATCACTGACTGCATCTGTCCCTACTTTATTGTTTGCCTTGCCTAACAAACACTTCTGGTTAAGACCACCACAGCTCTTTGGGTTATGGCTTTCAGTCTTCCCAAACCTCTTGAAATTGTTGAGTTTTTTTTCCCCTGAAGAAACCCTGCTTGAAAATTACATCCCGCTTCCTACCTTCCATTTAACAATTGATTGCCTTTTGCTTAACTTCAGGGGACTGTCAAAGATGCTTTGTTTTCTTTTATGTGGTTCTAACATGCGTTCCACCTTGTTCAAGAAACACTAAGTCCTGATTTAAGGTTATACAACATTTAGTAAAATACATCTCCC
The DNA here is from genome assembly GCA_017639485.1 of Pluvialis apricaria. Lineage (NCBI taxonomy): Eukaryota > Metazoa > Chordata > Aves > Charadriiformes > Charadriidae > Pluvialis > Pluvialis apricaria. Next base: position 8,848,048 of record CM030008.1, on the reverse strand, counting down.
CTTTGGGCAAGATCACTCTTTTTATACTATAAAACTGCATAATTTCCTGGGAAATAGAATTAAGTAAAAACATAAATTACTGTTCTGCTCCTGTTTTAAAGACTATTTTTCTTACTGCTCCCTAGAGTTCCCTGATATAACTTTTATTTCAGTTTTGCATGATATTTAGCACTCTCATGAAGAGGAGTAGCCACTTAATGATATTAAAATATTTATGTCAGCAGTATGTTCATAAACAAAGAAAAGCTATTTAACTTCCTTTTACACAAGCTAGTCCTACCAATGCACTGCAAGAATAGTGCTAGAGAGGCCAACAGAAAATTAATTTCATCTAAACAACAGAAGCTACAATAAAGAAAAAGAGAAGAAAAACATACATTCAGCATCTTAAATGCTTGGAAATATAATAAATATGGGAGAATTTGGCAAATGCTTTGTCTCACATGACAAGCTTCTCCCTTTAACATGTAAAGCCATAACCAGAGCTGTGCCATCTGCCCTCTCTACAGGCCTCCTGCCACTTTTCTCACAGCAGTTTTCTGCTGGCAAGCTGAGCTGATCCACATATGGAAATGTCCTGCAGACAGTCATGCATCCTTCTCCATACCTTGTCTGATTGTACGTGGACTTTGGCTGTGTGGCAGTCTACACAGGAGTTTCAAAGTGCCTTTTCACGAGGGTGACCTTTAAGCTGTAGACACTCCGTTGGAGCTGGAGTGGGTCTGTGCTGCCCCTTCCCATTGCACAACACATGGAGTGCAGTAGCTGTGAGAACACTATGGCCCTAATAGCTTGGCAGTGGACATGTCCAGATCTTCTCGTATCTTCTAGGTCACCATTCAGGATATCACAGCTTCACCCAAGGCTGTTCTCATGCCTTCAGAGGCAAGCAGAAGCAGCCAAGGATGCTTTTGTCCATGAATGGCCTGCAGGCAGATCTGCTTGGGCTGTGACAGTGTAAGGTCACATCAAGCAGTGGCTCATTTGGTCAGTCTTGGCTGGGCAGTACTATAAACGGCGATGCAACATATCCCTTTTCCTAGCAATGCAATATATCCATTTTCAAGAAAATGTTGGGGGGAAGGGGTGTTTCTGTGTTATGGGGGTTTTTGCTTTAGTTTCCCCCACAAAAAATAATGCTTTCTACATCCACAAGTGCTCTTAACCTCAATACCAATATACAAGGTATGGTTGGTGGTAAACGTGAGTGTTTCCAATGTGAAGGCCATTCATAATTCTCATTACAGATCTAGACTTTCAGCACCTCTGATGCTGGTATTACACTGCCCATGCATGGAGCCCTGAAGCTCAAAATTGCAGAAGCCACTATGCACAGCACTGATCTTCCTGACAGCCTGAGCAAGGAGCAGGAAGACCAAAAAGAGTATTCATTGTCAAAACATGAGAAAGGGTGTTTGAGTGAATTACAGTTGCATGTGTAAGAAGAGAGAAAGTGTGGTAGGTTTGTTGCATTCCAGGTGACCCTTCAGTTCTGACAGCTTAGCAGGCAGGGTCCTTCCCTGTACAGGGGAAGACCTGGTGAAATATCCCTTCTGCCAAATTTAGAGTGGAGCACCAGTTTTGAATCTCTGCTCTCACAGGAAAATATTCTCACTGTAGGACTTAGGTATGCACAAGACAAACTCTTCTCCCCCCCTCATTTTGTGAAGACACACAGACCCCCACGTAAACCTAATCCCTCGCTACTTAACAACATTCAGATTTATTGCAAATAAGCTGAATACTTTTCCTGTAAGCTTCAGTGAGGAAAGAGATCATATTGTGGATGGACTGCTGCAGACAACTGCCAGTAGTAAAACCCTCCACTACTGCATACTTCTATACCCTTTAGGGGAGCAGGGCTTGTTTTTTTAATATTCCTTGTAAATGGACAGGAAAGAAGTATCTGCTCAAGTCATCAACTGTCCCCCCAGTGGAAAAAAAAATCTCAACAAGGACCTGAATATAGGCTGGTGGGAGGAACCCCATGACAAATATCCACAGATGGGCCTCAGGCCGGGCAGACCCCTCCTTCCCACGAGCTGTGAAGCGCTGGCTGGTACATGTTATCCTTCAGAGCAACCACTTCCCACTTTTATGGTGGGTGTCCAAAAGCTTTTCTTGTCAGATGCCAATTTTCTTGGCAAATTTAAACATCTCATGACTTATTGCTTCACCCATCTGCTTCTTGCAGACGAGAGGACCTTGCAACCACCATGGACTTCATGGCCGCAGGGGCATTAATATCGCACAGTCTTATTTCCCTGCACTACACAATACAGCACATGCTGAGCTCCAGAACCACATGGGAAAACTCAAACATACACATCAATGCCATCTCAGTTGCAAAGAAAAACACATTTCTTCCCAACAAAACACGTCTTACAAGTCTTTGTTTGGGCTTTCTTCAGCAAGGTTCACACCAGCATAAAGAGCTGCCCTACAGAACAACAAAGAAAGACAGCAGCAGGGAAGAGAAGCTGTAAGCCCTGTCCATGGCTAGGAATGACAAACCAGCAGTTACATCCAGGCTCTTATTTGGAGAGCTGACCCACGCAACCTTTGGATCACAGCTTGCACCTTCCTCCACGGTCTCTCTCCTGCCTCTTTCTGCTTGTATTCAGTATGGGCATCAACACATGCCTGCAAGCTGATAGAACAAGAGTTTGTCTTTTTCTCTGTATTACAAGAAAGAGAGGAAGAAAAAAGGCACAGCGGGGTCTCAAGGAAAGGTGCTTACTAAATATGCACATTTTGTGAGGTTCTATGTCTGCTGGTAGTGTGGTAGTTTTCTAGTGACCCTGAAAATAGAGGGCAGAGGGCTCAGAAATAGTTTAATGTCTTTTACTATATCCAAACTTTAGTGGGTGTCCAACACATCAAGCACTGGACTACTATTTAAAATATATTTAAGGCACTATACTATCTATAAGTTATGCAGCGGATTTATCTTGTGCCACTGTTTCTCAGCATGACTCTGACCCTTGGCTGAACATTTACCTCAATACCTGGGGAAGCTCAGCATCTGCCAGCTGTGTAGGGGTCCCTTAGTTCCACTCAAGGAAGAAGCTATTTCAGTGGAAAAATACACTGAAGCTGCTTTTTATCAGACTGGAGACCGCAATCACTAATTCAGTCAGCTCATGAGGACTCAGAGATCCAAATGCCTTCCTGCTTTTTCCATGGGCTTTGAGGAAGCTGGCATTATCATGTTAAATTACAGTTCAGAACTGCTGTGCATGTGCAGATTTATCAGAAGAAAGCTATTAGATGGCATCAGTATAGTGCCAATTATACAGTCCCTGACACATAATTAACTAAGGCCCCAAAGCATGTATTTTAATCAATCCCTGTTCAGCAAAGCACTTGTGTGTGTGTTTAACTTCAACACATATCTAGCATACACATAGGTCCTTTTGTGACTAAGGAAAAATATGGGTGTTGCAAGAACTGTCCTACCAATGCTATTGGGTCAGCCACTACGGGGATAAGATACTATACTACCTGGGTAATGGCTTATATTTTCAAAAGTATCTGTATAAATCAGAAGTCATGATCAGTTTCTGGAGTGACCTAGTCATGGTGCTCTAACCATGGTGATTTAAGGACAAAAATACACAAATTCTGGATGAAATAGTATTCTTTACTATGTAATGGTAGTAGGATATATGTAGTTGGATAAAACTTGTAAGCTTTAGGCAGCAGAAATCTTTCTTCAGCCCTGTAAAGCTAGGATTTGTCCTATTTAACCTGAGCTGGCTACAGGTAAGGTGTGCTAAACAAGTCATACGGGTTTTCTCTGCAGTCAGTGGAGAACATCTCTAGATACCCATTCATTCCATCTGACAGTTTCCAAGAAAGGTAAGATGAATCACTCTGTTTCTGTGTTGTTTTCAGGAAAGCCCACACAATGAGTTTAGATTAAACGCATTGGTTTCATCTGACCAAATGCACATGTCCATCCAAGCTACCCATCTCTCTATGGAACTAATGAAGACATTCATGTTGCAGACTAATGTGCCACAAAGTAGACATCTAAATTGAGATGACTCACGCCTCAAACATACATACTTCTCTCCAGCCTGGCCTACATTGACTAGCTTAGCTGCTGAGAGAGGGCTAGATTCAGTCCCATAAACACAGGAGCCTAGCGCTGCTTTGGGCACTGTGGGTTATCATGTATGGCCACCAGCCACCATCCCAGAAGGGTGCAGGTCTGGAGTCACCCTCTTAGCACCACCGCTTATCATGGGAGCTTAGGGAGTGAGATGACATGAACCCTACACAACCAACACCCAACATTACCCAAGGTGAACCCCTCCCTGTCTTCTACCTTGTTAGTGGCTCGGTGGGGCACAGCAGGTCTCCTCCTAATTGTCAGATAAAGCAAGAAACAGAAACACGTGGTAAAGACCAGGCATTTACACACCTAATGGGCTTTCTTAATGAACCTATGCAGCTAAGTTCCACTGCATCTACTTTCAGCTGAGATCAGGCATGGATCATTTCAGAGCAAAGCTGTGTATCTTCCCAAAAAGAAGAGAACATATGAAAAACGTGTATTGACTTAGAAGCTGCTATGCAGCCTGAACTATAGCAGTGTGAGCTGCTCTGTAATCCATTATGGCTGTGCAAAATGTAATAAAACTACTACAAGGTGCTCTAATTCCATTTACTAATAATCGTAAAAGTGTTTGAGATGTGTCTGATGAACCGTTTAGAAGACAGCATTTTCCAAAGATGATTTGTAGTACAAAGAAAAGCCTTTAATACCATATAAATTAGATTTTATGTACAACAATATTTAAAACCATTGCCAAGTAGGTGTTTTTGTTGTTTTATAGTCACTGTTCAGTCTTCATCAAATAATTTGTTTGAAGAAAATGCTTGGCTTCTGAGTTCTTCCCAATGAATCACAGAGCAGGAGTAATATCATCATTTGTCATTTTTTATCTGCAGATGCCATTGTGTTCAGTGTAGCTCTACCCAGTTAATCTGCACGGCTTCTGATGAATTGCATTTAGTAAAATACACAAAATCATTTTGTGCTTAACTAACATCCCGAGCGGCTCCTCTGACAATCAACTCCTACATGCTGCAAACACACAAATTCTGTGCTGTTCCAGTAACAGCTGCTGGGTGTGCCAGAGAAATACATGAATAAATAAATCGGCCATTAATTGGTCTGCTGTAGCATTAAGATCAGCTAGTTTGCTAGGCTGAAAGTGAATGCCACATCTTTTTTTTGTCTTACTATGCCATCACTAGGCACTCCCATGGCATCTTGGAGCGTACAGCTGGTCTAACTCCAAAGCTATGGGGGGGTGTTCTTACACATTTGCTTTATGCCATCTTTGATCTGACATTTCTACATAGTGAGTCTCCTTAAAGGTACAATTCCCTCTGCTTCCATTTCCTCCAGGGGAGCTGGAGTTTCCTGCTCACTCCTATGAACTTTAGGCTGTTACACTGAATTTTTCCATTCGGCCAAAATACTGAAGATGCATCTGCTCCTTTTACCTGGCATGGCCTCGCAGAGCGAAGCGGACACCAAACACCCCATTGCACCCATGCCAGGCTGACCCCGGGCTTGCCTTAATCTCCTCTCCCACAGCCCACACAGGATTCCAAGCGAGAAACAACTTTTCTTCTCCCATATATAGATTTTTACACCCACTTTCCATTTGCAAAGCTGGACTATGAAAACTCCTCTCCCCTCGCAATGCCATATGATTTAAATATTGAATCACAAAGAAGTTCAGCTTTTCATTTGTCCACCAGAGTAAACAATATTTGAAAAACAATCCATAAAACACAGTGAAACAAAAAAAAAAAAAATATCTGTCTGTCTCCAGGATTTCTAGGCAGCCAGAAAGCTTACAGCCAACCACCATCAAAAGTCTCAGGGAAGCAGCGGTGCTGGCTAACACTGCCAGAGATGTGTGGGGTACCTTAAAAGGAGCACAGACTCACACAAGATGCCTCCGCCACTTCCATTCAACTTTCCCCACCTACAGCTTGTGCTGGCAAAAAAAGAATAAGAGAAGAAAGCTGGAAATCTGAGCAGCACTGAGCTGCCGTATATATTTTAAAAGTACATGCAAGACCTATGTTATCATCAGCTTTTGTTCCTTTTTCTGCCTCAGTGACACAAAGCAAATTCCTTATCTCCAAACATCTTCCTCATCCCTGCAACGGGAGTCTCTGAGGTCAGCTCTAACAGCAGCCAGAGAAGGACGAAACCTCTGAAACGAAACACCTCTCAATTCTGTGAATTTAGTGAGTTTAGACACTTAGTTTCCAGCAGACAAAGAAATGCATAACCTGTAAATACACCTTTCCATTTTAGCTTATTAAGGAGCAGCTTCCCACCTGAAGCTGCATATCATGAATTCAGTACAGATTACAGAGGACTGTAATTCCACCACAGACTGACAGTGCTGGGATGAAACACAGAAAATTTGACAGCCCTCCCATCCCACCCTCCCCCACCAAAGAAATGTTGGGGAAAGGAGAGGAGGTAAAAAAAAAAAAAAAGAGAGAGAAAAAGAGAGAGAATATAATAAACTTGCATTTACAGAAAATTCTTAATTTACTTATTTTTTGAATGTAAGTTTATATGACATTAAAGAAGTCACCATTTTCCTTTACAGCTTACGCATAAAAAAATGACTGTGGAAAAATCTCCTTTCCTGCCATGCTGTCCAACAAAGACATTACTGAGTCCAGCTTAAGGATTTGGCTCTGCAGTAAAGTTTGATCACTATAATGCACCATGTAATTCTCAGTTACTTACAGTTATATTCATATACCCCATAGACACTCCCAATCTAGCATAACATGCCTTTTTTCTAGTTTAGCTTGTCATTTTAACCAGTTTAAGCTGTGCTGGAAAAAAAAAAAAATATTTTCACTACAAGAGCGGAGGATCTACAAGGGAGTTATGTCCTTGTGGTCACATTTTCATGACAGAAGAGTTTTAGCCACAGCCCTGGAGATCAGCTCCGCTGGGTATTGAATAACCACCATCCCAAGCAGAATTTGGGTAACGTTTCCATGACTAAGTCCAGGGCAACTAGACAGGGCAGCAGCTCATCAGACTCTGTGCCCACTTCCCTCCGTCTCAGACACCAAAAAAGCATTTGCACCATTCAAATCTCTGCCCGTCACTGTCCCTTCCCCTATATACACTACCTGCTCTGCACTGCCCGTGCACTTCCACCTTCCCACTGAAAGGACAAACTTTTACAAAACCTCACCAGTTCACCACTGTGCTCACAGCAGGGAGTGGATGAGCAGAGCAAACAGTGCTCCTGGTTTCTCTGGCTGTTGTTTCACACACTCTTACACTTGGAGCAAGACCTCAAATACACCAAGCGCAGCCACACAGGAAAGTCAAAACAAAGCAGCTATTTATGCCAGTCAAGTGGGACTTGGTCCTCTAACCTGAGCAAGGCAAACCCATATTCAGGAAATCCCATCTGCTCTCACTCCACAAAAACTCAAACAGAAATTATTCACTGCTGGCACAGCAGACCAACAGTGACTACCAACCAAGACTTCAGTGAAAGTTTTGGCTGGCTGGGCTCCTAGCATCATAAAACACAGAAATAGGAAAAAGCTACAGAGGAAAGATCTCCGTCTTTCCCACTTTGGTGTTACCTCTGCTGTTGTCAGTACAGCTCCTGCAGTTTTCACTTTCTAGGCAGCAAAAACATGAAAAAAGCCATAAATCCTGAGTTTCTGACTCACACCTAACACAAAACCTTTAGAATCATCCATCTCACCTGCTTTTCAACCTGCTGCATCAGTTCATCTGACCACTGTGTTCACACTCTCAGTAGTCATTCTGTCCTAGCACAGCAGAGATCACGTAGCACAGCTTAAGCTAAAACAAATGAAGAAACTCTTATTCCAAAACCAGAGCTGTCAACACATAAGTAGAGCACGCATCTAAAACCTCCCAGCATAGACCACACTTCACATTACAGTTTGGTGTGAGCAGAAAGATGCTTAAGCCAAGAGACCATAACCAGGGCGAGGAGGCAGCTGCCATTTATTCCAAATTAATGGGGAAACCTGCAGGTGCTTTTGACTCCTGCAGGTGGAAAGCATATGCTAGAAAATTGAGTGAGTTGATACAGTCTGAGGTGAAGTCGAAAGTTTCTATTTTACCTAATTTGTTAAGTATTTACAAAGGTACCATTTTAGTTTGGCTTAGGTATATTTCTGCAGGAATAAGCAGTATTCTTCTTCAGTGGGGAAATGCTCCCAGTGCAAAACATCTGGCAGCCAACAGGGACAAAAGTTTGACTTTAAATCTTGAGGGGTTTTGTGAAAACAGAAGAAAGAAAACCTGGAAAATCCCATGGGAAATTGCCCAGAGAGGAGATTTTTCAACTAGTGTTCTTTGCATCCATTCTTTATTCATCAGTCTTGAAGAATTCAAATGCCCTATCAAAAACATAGGCTACATTTTGGGCTTTACGCCTTCAGTGAGGTACTAAGAGCGAGTGCTGAGGTGCAATGTCTGGTGTGGCACAGCAGACACCACAGCATCCCCCAGATAGAGCGTTCACTGCAGCGATTTACAATTTGGACTGCTAGCACCCACATGCAGAATAACCTTTCCAGAGTAGTTTCATCCAGTCAGGGAAGATAAAAATAACACGTGACTGTCATGGATGCTCAAAAAGTTGTCATACCGTGCACGTGCCAGTGAAAACTCACTGATAATGTACTCATGCATTATCTGTTGAAATTTTCTGCCAGAGACAACAATTTCCAAAAGAGATGAATCAAGGCAAAATGAACCTCAGTTCTTATCAGAATGGAGCCAATAATTCTTGGCTGGTTTTTAACTCAGTCAAGATACCCGCTGTTTTACCCAAGGAATACAGGATGGGAGAGGTAGGAAAGTTTTAAAGATGCTGTTTAATTTATCCTGTGTTCTCAAGGCAGAACTGATAATGTAACTTAAACGTACACATCCTCCCCATCACAAGCACTGTGAACAAGACAGCGTCTTCAAAAAAAAGTGTGCGATTCTTGAGGCATGAAAAAGAAGATGTCAGGTACTTCCCCAGAGGAATATCGCAAACCAAGCTGAGCTCAGCAGCCAAACTCTTATAAAAGAAACTCTCACACCTGTGTCCGTTCCACCAGCTCTGGTCAAATCCCAGGCAGATGCAAACCCATACGGAACAGACTGCAGGACCAAGATCCTGTTTAGATGGGAAACCTGTCACTATGAAAGACTTTTGTCTGCAGCTGTCAGCTAAATCTCATTTGAGAGAATATGCCCTGCCAACAAATGCAGGCTATGTGTTTGTGAAAGGCAGGACTAGTACATATTCGGCGCCGCTCCACACTTTTTAATGTGAGTGTTAATGTTTCTAGCATATTACCTTCCAAATGTTGCAGCACGACATGCTTTATAGGAACTAATGAATCACACAGTAAAAACTAATTGCAACTTACATACTGTTGTGAACTGAGTTTTGCAACATAAAAGCAATCAGCCAGCAATTAAAATGCTAATACAGGGCTGAACCTCATATAAAAAGTTTGCCAAAATCTAGTGCAATACAGTGCTTCCTGGAGAATCTTGAACAGATGGAATTTAGTTAGTAGGTAGTCATTTCATCAAGCTTATAAAACTTACCATGCTAGAGGAGGGTCCCCACCATGATACATTACATATTTCCAGCATTAGGAATTATGATAAAAAGATCTGCCTAACATGATATATTTTCTTCTTTTGACTGTCTTTTTCTATTCACATGTAAATGGTTAACAAACTCTCAGCAAGTCAAAAAGGAGTGGTGCATAACAGATCCTCTTTCCAAACACAAGCTTCTTGAATTACTTTTTATTGTTCTAAAATGCAAGTTTTAAAGAGGACCACAGATAAAATACTATAGATGGACTCCTTATGTGGTGGTGGTGGTCATCATCAAACCTACTTTTTCTTTTAATTATAAAAACTCCTTTTCACAGATTCACTAATGTAAGACTGTGAATTGAATGAGACAATCACATTTTAATTGGGTTCACTTCCCCCACATCCACTTTTTCTTCATTACATTCCTAATACTAAGGCAATTGAAATACATTAATTAATTCAAGTGGGGAATTATTAATTTTCAACACCCTCAGCCTTGGAGAAATTACCTGTGGTCCTGGAACAAAGCTCCCAGGACAATGAGGAGCTACAGACTGTGCCCTGCATCCAGTTCTAGCAGCAGTCACATAAGTCTTCATTTTCCCTGAGGACAAGAAATGTCTCAGCAAGGTATGATCATGGGAAGTTAGTGAATTATTCTTTAGCAAGCCTCATTCTTTGCAGGTTAGCCTTTAAGTTTTTTCAGTCATTATTGGCAGCAACACTGGAAAAGCATGAACGAGCTCTCAATGGAATTAGTAATCCCTTTGTACTAAGTCATCTGCAAGCAGGAGCCAGGGCAGGAGACCAGAGTAGGCACTGGGAACTCGGCTGCGTGCACATGTTGATGCCACCCAAAGTCCTATCAGCTGAACACAGGACATGGAAAACCAATGAGAGACTCAAAAATGTCCCAGGCTTTGCCTGCTTGGATGAAGCTGTCTTTCAGCCGCAGGAAATCTTGGGTAACGCAGTCTTGGCTCTCGGGTCCTTGCACCCCTCAAGCACAAAAGCAAGGCTGAGTCATTGCCTGGTCCCAAGACATTGTCAGACGCAGATAATTAATACACATATCAAACACAGGCTGAACTGTTTTATTCTCACTGTCAGTGGCTTTCATAGTTTCCTTAAGGTCTGCCACTCAAAAATAAAGCTATTTTTCTCACATTGCTTACAGTCCCTTTTCCTGTATACTGCCCTCCAGGATAGACCCTGCTTGGAAGACCATGTTCCTTCCTTAACAATCATTTCCCTTCCTTACTATTTTGTCCTTAGCATCTCCAAACACCCACTTTCCTTGTCTCCTCCTGACTCCAGCCTGAGGTCCAGAGTGATATGCAGCTAATACTCCCAGCTAAAGCCCAGCAGTGAAACCCCAAGCTCAGCACACCCTTTGCCATTGTCACTCCCCTTCCATGCATCCACCATAAAAGGAATCAGGGCACAAAGCTCAGCAACGGTCTGAAGGTATGACAGATACCTAAAATGCAGAAGATGTCCCAAAAGGTAAAACACCCCTCTGAAGGACGGCAGAGCTCCTAAATGAGAGGAGATGAAGTGGGGTTTGCTGCCATGTTTCAGGACTGCAGCTCTACCAGCACATCAGAACAGAAAATGTCATTTGAGCCTACTTTAAATTTATGAAGGAGTAAACCTATTGCTCAGGGTGGCAAAAGGTGAATTGCCATTAAAGGAGTGACCTGGACTCTGAAAGAGGTCTGTCAACAGAGGAATTGGAAACTTAAAGCATGGCTTCCCAAATTACCACTCTGAGATTGCTTTGGAAGAAAATTGCCAGGAGGAACGTGGGGAGCGAAAGCACATTACACATAAAATTGTCTTTCATGATAGCAAGGCAAAGCCTCCATTAGCCAGGCTAGGAAAAGAGCAGGTTTCACAAAAACCTTAGTATTCATGGACATCATAGAGATTTGCCTCTACCTGTTCTCCCATGGAACCTCAAAATTGGCAGGAGTGCTTATGATTCGCCATCAAAACAGAAGAGCTCTGGTGTTCACCCTCACAGGCAATGCGTCAGTACAGATACAACCTGTCTTTCTCAGTGAGGGCTTTATGCTAAAAAATAATATAAAAAAAATAATAGTTGCTCTTCTCTAAGGTCCTCAGTACAGAGGAGAGGAGCAGTATCTTTATTTCAGCTCAGTGAGCAGAGGCTGTGGCTGGGTTAACGATATGCACACCACCTTGGGTAAACCACCCAGTGCCATCACCATTGCATCAGTCTGCTTCACTTCCAGCACATCCATAAGGAAACAGGCAGTAAAACTCCAAATCCCTCCTTCCAGACACCAAGCTGCCAAGCCCATATGACTAACACTTACCAATTTATATGTCAGCTGGGTCCTATAAGCACCACCACTGCTTTAACTAGTTTATTCATCTTGCAGTAGGTGCAGACACTCCAGTCTGACCCAATTCTTCACTGTTTTATTGGTAACTGTGGCCTCGACATCCATGCATTGTATAAAGGGGGAAACGGCTATAAATAGCTCTAAGCAGTGGCAGTTGGCTGATATCACAAACATGTTAATAAACCGAGGTTGGTTTTTATCTGCTGAAAATTTGACCCTCAAAATGTGTTTCTATACACATTTGTGAGAAGCTGTAAGCACACATTATCTATTTTTTACCAGGCAGAAATAGCCACAGTGCACATTTGAAGCATCAATACACTGAATTTAAAGGTGAGTAAATTAAAGCAAAGCTGAGACGCAAGTTGGACATAATAAAAAATGTTACTGTAGTACCTTCCAGTATTAAGCTCTTTCGTTCCCCTCTGATGCCTTAGGATAAATATTGCAATAGGGCTGAAGATCTCATTTCATTCTGCCCTGGGAAGGAATTGGGTTCAGACCGCCTGCTCTGGGAGCCTTAGAAAAAGACTCACTCAATGACCTCATAATATTTTGCTTTCCTGCAAAGCTTTGGGATAAATGGGAATCTGAGCATACCTGAAGCTCTGCTGTCATATCGTTGTACCTGTGCGTACCACAAAACATCTAAATGAGCAGCGAAAGCAGAAAGTTCTCCTCTGATTAAACAAACCTAGTGTCCTACACAGAAGTATTTTCAAGGAAGGCACAAAAGCAAACAGGTAATCAAAACAGCTGTGTATTTTCCAAATTTACACTTTCTTTTGTTTTATTCTCATGTGTCTTTCTAATAGCACAGCAGAGTGAAGGGAGGGAGGAAAAAAAGGACTTTTGTGGTTAGCACAGGGATTGCAATAGGAGCTCAAGGTTCAGGAAGAACATGAAGGAGACAAAGGAGTACAGTCATGTCAAAAAGAAAAAGCGTTAAAAAGCACTTTCTCTTCTAACATAAGGTCAGAGGAGGAACCTGGCATGCTATCTTTCACTCCTTTGTGAGTGAGAGATCGAGCAGTAACTCCGCGCATTGCCTCTGGAGCAAGCCCCAAGCAAGAAAATAACTCAGGGAAAATCTCACAGCCTGTTCCCTCGCAGGAAATTATTCATCTGAGACTGCACTAGCAATGGGTGAATCTGCATGTGATTTCAGGAGCCACCCTCCCACCTAGGGCAATAGCTGTCACTGTGGGAGAGAGAAGTCCAAAGTTGCTATTGGAGACCTTCCCTGAGCTGGCGCTCAGCTGCAGGACGTTGGCCCTTGACTCCCTGTGCACAGCAAAAGACCCTGGCAGGTGGGTCTTACGTACAACACACCACCTGTGGTGTGGACACTTCTCACCATCAACACTGTGAGAAACCAGCACTGTTCTTCAGCCAAACCAGAGGAGTGGAGCTCCTGGGATTAATGAGAAAGCCCAACATCTAACAGAGAAGTGAGCTGAAATGGGAATCAAACCATCATGAGGAATCAGGAACCTGATTAATGAGTTCGGGACTCGTGTAACCTAGAAAGTGTAATTGCCCAGACCCTCCTCACCTCTGAGTTGGATTACAAAAACAGAAAGAAATTACACAAATGAATGCTTTTTTATAGGCTTGGGCTCCTCTGGGAGGTCCTCACACCAGATCTCCTGTCATAACACCCCCAACATGGGGCACTACGACAGCGCTAGCCAGTTGCAGAATTTCTTTTTTTCAAGAAGCACTAATAAGACGAGTGGAATTAACAGGTACAGAGGCACCACGGACTATGGTATATTGGCATCAGTAGATAAAATTTGTTTCTGGTGACCGACAGCGATACAACCACTGATAAGAAACCTGCTGAAAGAGGAGGACGGAGCTGTGGGCGTAACCCAGAGCCCAACCCATCCACAGGAAGGGGCTTTAGAGCAGGAAGGAAGAAAGGAGGGAGAGAAGGAAAATGGTGAAATCCAGGCACGTTGAAGGATCAGCTCAGTGAGAAGTAAATCTTCAGGGGCATTTCTGTGCCATGGCTAACAGTCTTTCAAGTGGTGAACCATCCCCACTTCCAAAAAACAGCCCCTAAATCACTCAGAAGTCACCATTGTGGGAGACAGGGCATACGAAAATAAAGGTAAAAATGGGTGAAAGGAAACGATGTTAGCTACAAGCAAGTCATCAGCATTTCCAGAGAAGATAACAAAATCAGGGAAAAACAAACGGAACAGAATGAAGAGAGAGAGGAGGAACAGCAAAGGTGTGAGAGAAGGAAATGCTGTGCCAGTGTGCAGCCCCCTTCCACGCTGTAGATGGGCTAGTAAGAAGGAAAAGAGCAGGAACAGAACAAAAATAGGTCAGGGAGTGAAGGATGAGGGAAATTGAGGCTATTTGAAAGAGACATATCTAGGGATCATGACCCAACAGCAGTGGGATGGGACGGTGGGAGAAGAGATAATAGCAAGACAAATAAAAGGAGCAGGAGAGGAGGTACCCAGGCACCAGTGGGATAGCTTTCACCAGAAAAGTGTTATGAAAATTTTATTAAATAGCTTTTTATGAGCATCTGAGGGTTTATCACAGCTGGGCAGTGAGTGTGGGAGGTTTTTTTACCCTTACTATAAAATGCTGGTGTGTAGATCAAGTCTCCTCAAGCCAGGTCAAGGTGCACTGGTTGAAGCCACTGTCTGAGTGCCACTGGTCCACCCATGCTCTGGTGGACTCCATGGTAGCTGGGAGAGGTGAACATAGGGAAACACAAAGCAAGCATGTCCTTCCTGCTTCAGAGTAGTCAAGAAAATGAAGTGAGAGATGCGAAGAACAGAGGTCCCCGTGGAGGGTACTGACTTTGTACAAAAATAATGGGCAAAGTCAGAGAGGTGAGATTTGATGAGGACAGAGACTTCAGGTCAGTGAGATGAAGGCTATAATTGAATACGGTGAGGTGGTAGCAGAGGTAATTAGGGCTCAGTAAGCTGCAAAGGGCACAAATTAAATGAGGATGAAACAGAAGTTAAAGCACAAAGACAGTCAGCGTGCTGGGTTTCTTTGCCAACGGCAATCTGGCTGATGAAGATCAATTAATTGAATTCAAAGAGCTGGGATGAGCCAGGTCTCCCGGGAAAACAGAGTTCGGGTTGTAAAGAGGAAGAATAGAGCTGGTGAGAGAACACCGGGTGGTACTAAACAAAAGTAGTTTGGGCTCAAAAGAAGATAAGAGGGAGCTACCATGAAAGGAGAAATTAGGAGACAGTCTTGGCAGTGCAGAGGGGAAAACGCCGAGAGATTTAAAGTTTGAAGAAAGGATCAGAGAGCAGGAAAACTGAAGAAAGGAGAGAAGAGCACTACCAGAAACGGGAAGAATGAGGAACATAAATAAATTTGTGGTGTTGTCATGTTGCTAGACCAGAGAGGTGGGTAGTCAGAGACCCTAACTAAACCAGCAACTCTCCTCTGGTCAGTGGCCAACACACCCTCCCAATGAGCAGGTGGAGCAGCAAGCACTCCGTTCAACACTGCTTTCCTCCCCTCTTTGCGCTGAAGCCATGAGGCATGTTAAAACTACCAGGTGAAAGATACAGAGTCATCCTTCCTATTAAACCACAGAAATTATCAACTGGAAAGCACCACTGGTGATTTTTTGGATTTCCCTTTTCTCTACTCAATCCTACTGGGGAAGGTCTGGCTTTGTGGTCAGAAATATGGCTGCATTGAGCCATTTCCCAACCCTTACCAGGCACCTGGTTTTCTCAGAAAACAAGATGCAGGACTCCTCTCCTACACCACCTCATACCAGGGAGGCTCTTAGGTTGATGCTGGATGGTGACTGAGGGTGGAATCCCTGCTGGACAGTATGGATTGACTCCCAAAGCAAGCCTGGCTGGGCTCTCTGGCGCTGTGAGAAGGTATCAGGCTTTGACGGGGCTCTACCTCCATCTTCCCTATCAAAAACACCCAGAGGTTTTTGAAGCCCAAGTTCTCCACTTTGTCAAAGCACACACTAGAAGGAGGTAAACTTTAGGTGGATGAAACTTGGGTCTTATGATGTGATAGACCAGGACCAGAAAGTAAAGGGGTTGTAAGACCAACCTCGGTGCCTGAAAAGGTTATGGAACAGATCATCCTGAGTGCCATTATGCAGCACATGCGGGACAACCAGGTGATCAGGCCCAGTAAGCATGGGTTCATGAAAGGCAGGTCCCTCTTGACAAACCTGATCTCCTTCAACAACAAGGTGACTTGCTTAATGGATGAGGGAAAGGCTGTAGATGTTGTTTATCTGACTTTAGTAATGCCTTTGACACTGTTTCCCACAACATTCTCCTGGAGAAACTGGCTGCTCATGGCCTGGATGGATATACTCTTCTCTGGGTAAAAATATTGGCTGGAAGGCCGGGCCAAAAGAGTGGTGGTGAATGGAGTTGAATCCAGTTGGCAGCTGGTCACAAGTGGTGTTCCCCAGGACTCAGTATTGGGGACAGTTCTCTTTAATGTCTTTATCAACAACCTGGATGAGGGGGTCAAGTGCACCCTCAGTAAGTTTGCAGATGACACCAAGTTAGGCAGGAGTGTCAACTGGCTTGAGGGAAGGATAGCTCTACAGAAGGATCTGGACAGGCTGGACCGATAGGCCAAGGCCAATGGTATGAGGCTCAACAAGGCCAAGTGCCAGTTCCTGCACTTGGGTCACAACAACCCCATGCAGCCCTACAGGCCTGGGGAAGAGTAGCTGGAAAGCTGCCCAGCAGAAAAGGACCTCCAGATGTTGGTTGACAGCTGTCTGAATATGAGCCAGCAGTGTGCCCAGGTGGCCAAGAAGGCCAACAGCATCCTGGCCTGTATCAGGAATAGTGTGGCCAGCAGGACTAGGGAAGTGATTGTCCCCCTGTACTTGGAGGTGAGGCCCCACCTTGAGTACTGTGTTCAGTTTTGGACCCCTCACTACAAGAAAGATATTGAGATTCTGAAGGAAGTCCAGAGAAGGTCAACGAAGCTGGTGTGGGGTCTGGAGCACAAGTCTTATGGGCAATGGCTAAGGGAACTGGGGTTGTTTAGTCCGGAGAAAAGGAAGTTGCGGGGAGATCTTATCGCTCTTCACAACTACCTGAAAGAAGGGTGTAGAGAGATGGAGGCTGATCTCTTCTCCCAAGTAACAAGTGATAGGACAAGAGGAAATGGCCTCAAGTTGCGCCAGGGGAAGTTTAGATTGGATATTAGGAAAAATTTCTTCACTGAAAGGGTTATCAAGCATCGGAACAGGCTGCCCAGGGAAGTGGTGGAATCACCATCCTTGGAGGCATTTAAAAGACTTGTAGACATGGTACTTAGAGACATGGTTTAGTGGTGGTTTTGGCAGTGTTAGGTTGATGGCTGGACTCAATGATCTTAAAGGTCCCTTCCAACATAGACGATTCTACGATTGTAAATAGATCTGTCCTGGTCCTCACATGGTGGGTCCATTCCTCCCAACTGGATCTCAGCCCAGTAACCTTCAGTGACTTCTGGGGCTCAACACGCTGCTCATCCCCCAGGGTCTGTAGGAAATGTCTCTCCTTCCTTCCCCTTGAAGGCTTGAATATGGGTCTGCTTCCAGACTCAACTCAGATTTTCCTGGTCCTCATCTCTTCTACAGCCCCTTTGTGTGTCTCCCAGTCTCTATACACTGCATCCTCACATCAAGGGGGTTTTCCCCAGTTAAGTGAGCTCTGCTGCTGGCTGAGAAGGAGCAGCTCCTCCCTCCCAGGGCACTCCCCCACCCAAGGTGCACAAGCCTGGACAAGGTGATGAAGCTGTCCTTTTCCCTGCTGCTGCATGGCTCTCCACACTTTACCTTCTACACCTAACAACAAATAAATGCAAGATTAATCCCCAAACTTCTTGAGCTCATGTTAATTAGATTTGCAGCCTGGAGGGACAACACAGTGGTGAGATTTTTCATAATCCTGATTCAAATAAAGATAAAAATAGCTGTTTAAAAAGGTATTTTTCCATAGATATTTACATGCTTCCCTGCACTGTCCATTCAAGAGATGCAGCAAATGGAATTGATCCTAATTCTGCCAAACACAGAAGTGAATTTACCAACAGTGAAATCTGCCAAAGGTGATGGAGATTCTTCCTTTCATTTTAAGGTTCTTGAGAGAACACACAGTAGGTTTGTTTTAAAACCACCTATGTAAGATTACCATCTGCCTCCCGACTGTGGGACTGTAGATAATGCTGATAAAAAAAATAAATTGCCACTTGAAGAGTTTATATCCCAGCCAATGCACAATAAGGATGGCGATAAGGACAAATGGACCCCTGTCTGTGTTATTTTGAGAAAGAGAACATTGAGTATTACAGGTTTGCCTTGTCTGCAGACTAGTTACCACTGTACCTGACCACCTCCATAAAGTGCTCTTAGATATGCTGGTTGAGAGCTTTATTATCTGTAACAGTATCTGGTGTTCATGTTACTATTATTTAATTTTTGAGTCAAATGGGCTGATCCATAGCATGAAAACAACATGGCCATGAACTGTTCATTTATTATACCAATACTGGTAACATGAAAATAGTCTAGAGAGATGAAGCTCTCACCAGGTCAGAAGAGGTATGCATATAGAGCATGCAAACCTTGCCCAGAGTTCCCAAAACCAGGAATTATTTTCTCTTTTTTTTTCTTTCTTTTGCTACTTTGCAGGCTGGGAACTCTGGTATAGGAAGGATTAAGTGTTAAACTATTTCTTTAATGGCTTCAAAGCCTCCTCAGTGAAGATCAGATAAGATAGAAACCCAAAGGAGAATATGGATAAGATCTGACCTGAGAAACGTGCCAAACCAAAACAGACATTGCTGCTGTTCATTTGGCTGAAAGTGCGTTCCCACTGTTGTAATTTCTGACTCAGCAGTTACAGAGTGATGACCAAAATTGGCAGAGCTGGCACTTGCTGCCTCCCCTGGAGAGTGAGAACCAGAGCCTTGACATGGACTCCCAGCATGGGCTCATCCCCTATAGTCTGAGCTTGACTCAGCGCCAGAGAAGTCTTTTGCAACTTTGGCTGCTTTGTGTCCACTGTACAGTGACAAATCTATAGATTGCATTTGTATTTTTCTCCTCAGCAGCTGGCTTGGTTTTCCAGTACTGCTCTGATTAGACTGGTCCAAGTTATGCAATCAGTCCAACTTATATTCCCAAACCAGAAGACAGAAGTGCTCTGACTGGAGTCCATATTTTCTGTCTGATTGCTTTTCATTTCACACTTCTTTGTTTTAATTACATTTTAAGATTAAATACAGGGATTGTAGTTAGTTACAGTCAATGGGTATTTTACAGATTTAAGGGTCATAGGAAAAGGAAAGGAAAAAAGACAACTAATACCTCATTGTTTATTGTGGTTCCCATAACATGTGCAGCCAAGTGCTGAGTGAGTTTTAATAGAAATCTGGCTTGATTGTGATTAAAGGAAGAATTTGCTGAATGAATTCTTCAGCTCAAAAGTATGGGCTTTTAATTTTTTTACATGTATTGAGCCCAAAAAAGCTGATTCTGCAAAGCTTTTTGACCTCGCTGATTGCAACCAGTTACAAGATGGATGGCCTGGATTTAAAAGTATCAGTATGTTGCAGCGGCTGGCCAAGTATGTCTTAAACAGCTCAACAAGGAGATAGTGGGGAGGAAGGGGACACATTATGGATTTTATGACTCTTTTCATTAAGGCAGTAAAATTCCTGCTTGGCTAGACAATAAACTCCTTTTTTTAAAATTAATAAATAACAAAAACAAAGCTAGCACTTACTTGCTTTAATATTATTTAATGAATATAACAATTAATTATTTAAAAGCTGTTCCTTTTCTCTATTCTCATTCTCAACAGCACTGAGAAAGATTTGCAGACAA
This sequence comes from Pluvialis apricaria, assembly GCA_017639485.1. NCBI lineage: Eukaryota > Metazoa > Chordata > Aves > Charadriiformes > Charadriidae > Pluvialis > Pluvialis apricaria. The sequence continues at coordinate 8,828,151 of CM030008.1, read as the reverse complement.
TCAGTATGGTACCAACAGTCCCCCAGCTCCCTTTTTGTTTCCCCTCCGGTACAGCTTCAAGAGAGATGCTACCCAGAACAGTAACATTGTGAATGGCGCTTTCACAACTGAACTGGTGAGGAGCGGAGGGGCTGGCAGCACGTAGAATGGCTGAGGGGATTTGTAATGTTATACTTCATCTTGCACAGGTCTTACACTAGAGGTCATACGTAATCTTTGCTACGTTGCTCTGAAAAACCCATTATCTGCCCCTAGTAGAACAGATTTCAAAGCTCCAGAGGACAACAGGGTGATAGTCACAAGGAAGCAACAATTTCCCAATGTTCATATCTTGTCTTGAGGTCCAATGAATGTCATGCTAGTGATTAGACAGTGAACTTTATGATCTCAGCTTTTTAAATAGAAAGCCCTATGATGTTCCATACAAAGCAAGCAGTCTGTCCCTGAAATGCATCATGATGTAATCTTTAACTGCACCTTCACATGTCTTTTTTTCCATGTATGTCTCATTAAGTGATGCATAAAGAGGGAGAGATATGGCTGTAATTTCCTAAGTTCTTTACATCTGGAAAAACAATCTTAAAAACTTCTGACGTATCTTTCATGTTAGCAAATAGATATTAATAAACCGCAGTGTCTTCTTGCTCCAGTTTCTCTTTAGACATAGAGATACTGAATAATGGGAGTTAAATAAACTAACCAAAACACTTACAAAATCCATAAGAATCTAAATCAAAAAGAGGAATAATACCAACAGCTCTTCCTGTCCAAACCTTTGCTGACTGTGAAACCATTTCTCTGACAGTAAACACATTAGCATTTTTTAAGAGCATGAACCTGCTTATAACTAACTGAACATTAACATCACTGACCATGAAGGCCAGCAGTCCGTAAGCATCAGGGACCTCGAGGATACTAAGAGTTCTCCAAATAAATTGAATTATCAACAGCTTATGTGATGAGGCCCTCACTGCAAAATCTAATGAGGGTCTTTAGTTAGCTGCACTTCATTGGCTTGATGGAGTATATCTCCTTTGATTGTCAAAGGAGTAGAGGTTACCAGCTGCGTCATAAACGTGCCCACTTACCTACGTGAACTCAACCACAGACATCAAGTGGCTTCCGGATTTCTGTGGAAGTGCCTAATTCGTCTCCCCTTTTCAACTCTAATGAACAATTAGTTGATGGTATAAAATGACAACTTTGCAGCTGAGGAAGGAAATAAAATGTCAGGATAAAATACACAATTATATCATGCACAAAGAAGAAAATCAAAACCACCTTCTGAGTTTTATGAAGAACATGGTGCACTAAACAGGAAAGAGAATAAAAAGGTGTTGGTTTTTTTACTCCATCCTATTCAAGTTCTCATACTACCCTTATTTCTCAAAATCTGAGTGTGAACCCTCAAATATATTTAGGCAATTTTCATGAATGGAAATTTGGGCTGAAGAGCATTCCAGGCAAAAATTAAGTGATGTGACCATTCTCTGGGGCCGTGTCAGGGTCCCCAGGTGACAGAGCTGGGATGCCTTGTTCTGCAGTGCTTGGAGGAGTGGACATTACCTACTTTCTACTCTTTGTACAAAGGAAGTTTAGCAATTTATGGCAATTGCAGTTCTTTAGTCTCATGCCCACAAGAGAGAGGCACAGAATTCAATAGGCAGTTATAACCTTCCCCCGCAATTTTTATTCTGTACTAGGCCAGTAAAATTTTACAAAAATATTATTTTCAATCAGTTCTGTAGTTTTTAGAGACACTCCTATAGAACACTACTGACTCCCAGTTCAGAGTGAGTGACAGGAATAAAGAATGCCACTGCAGAAAGTAGCACTCTCTACGTCTCAGCCTTAAAACAGACACAGAGAAAATGGGATATCTGACATTTTCTCATCCCTTATTAGCAATCAAAGAGCCAAGGTAACTTGTCTATATACACTTGTACTAAAGAATTAAGTTTCCTAAAATTACCTTCTTCTACTTGCTGCTTCTTCCACGTGAAAACTGTTTGCCAGCACTAAACCAAGTAGGAAAGCACAATTCCACTTTACAAGTGGCAAAACAGAAGGACCTTTCTACCTCTCACCCAAAGATCTTTCACAGATAAGGTCTTCCAGAACACTTACTCAATCAGATCTAATGAATGGTGTGACTCATAATTAATGAAGTGATATTGGCATTACAAAATAACAGAGCTGAGTAAATTTAACAAAAACAAGAGATGGAGTTGGTAGAACAGGCATCAGCTTTGCAAAGCCTGAAAGGTTTCATGGTATTTTAAAGGCCTTTTTTTTTGTTGTTGAAACGACAAGGAAAGCCAGCCAATTTCAGACAAAATCCCTATTTATATAAAGTTGCCAACTCTCCCTACTAGAACCATGTGTTCCATTAAACCAAGCATGCAAAGGGCTCCCAGTGGACAGACATCAGCCCAGTTTTGAACCGCGGCCCAAGATCATTGATGAATTATTTTAGCCCTCCGCCCTCAGATTTTCAACATGGCATATGCACTGTGAAACTTCTTCTCCAAGCTTACCCCGCTGCAGCAAGGTATATAGTACTCAACTGCAGCGAGGAACAATCTTCTGTAGGTTCTGTGCTATGCATTTAAAACACAAACAGTGCTTAAACAAATGGACTCAAGTTAATTAAATCAATAGCCCAAGCAAATTACTTTTTCAAGTGTAAGTTTTATTAAGCACTATTTTACTTTACTGAGAGTCTATTAGCAGGATAAGGAACTAGGCAAGGTAGCAAGCTAGACACAAAGCACAGAGCCTTCTGGGAATTTCTTTTTCTATTTGCCCAATATGCTAGTACTAAGACTTTTACTCGATTAAGTGCTTTATACAATGTCCTCTCCTGGTTTACCTAAACTAATATAAAACAAGACCACTAATGAGATGCATTACACTCAGACTTTATTTATACAAGAAGAGGGAAAACAAAGTAAAACAAAACAAAACAAATCAAACCCCACCAGAGTTAGAGCATTAAAAGCTGGTTTTATTAAGAGTATGTAGCCACATGAGTACAGCATGTTGGCTTATCTCAGCGAAGTGACAGAGTTTTCACCTCTTTCCTGCTGTCTTGAGCAAGAGGTGTAGATTAAGCTCATATTCCCTATAGGTACCTCTCAGGATGGCCATGGACTGCTCCCCCAGGGAGAAAGGAGAGACATCCTTTCTGATGTGACTGACCAAGTGAGCAGGGCAGACCCCATACTTAGGGGGGAGAGTGGGCCTACCAGGCACCCAGACTTTGGATGTCTACAGTGAAGGTCTTTAAAGCTGAGCTTATCACTCTGGTGCCATTGCACACTTAATGGCCACAGTTCATCTGATCCATTCTGGACATCTGTTTCATGGTAGACACCACTGAAGATTAAGAGTGTAAGTACAAGAAGATGCATCAAGAGTGCACAGAGTGAGACCACTCAGAGACCCAGAGGCCAAAGAAACCCAGTGACAGGGCTGAGATGCAGGAATACTAACTGTCATAGGAGAGGAAGCCCCATTTCATACTTTATAGCAGATCAGTCACAGCACAATGATCATAGGGACTCATGCAACACAGTGGGCATTGAGGAGATACACATCAATGGATGAATAGCTATCATGGTTCGGACATTCATCATGATTCCCATCATGCTTAAATCTAGTTGACAGGATAGACATTGCTGCTTCTCTTGTAGCATTTAGTACATACGTGGATAGTTCTTGTACTGATCAAACATAGCTCCTCTCCCCAGTTATGCACCCTTCAGAATACAGCCGAGGTTAACCTGATAAGAGGGCTTGACAATACATACCTGTGGAGAACTGGAGGGAGAATAAAAACAGTCAGTACTAGCCCTTCTGCAAGATATTTGATGGCCAGCCACATTTGAGGGAAAAGGATTTCTTAAGAGTGGTGAATATTTCCTTTGAAATTACCTGTTCATGTTAACTTCTATAAATTTATCAGCCACACAATTCTTCTCAGAAGATAAAACAAGGAAAATAGATTACCTTGACAGATGATTGCTTTTTTGATTTGAAGTAAGGAGTCACACAACTTTCTGTCTTGCTCTTCTCAGTCCTAAATCCTATTTAAGAATTTTAGTTTTGTAATCAACCTGTGTAGGTATAAGCAGTAAGCATGCATTTTAGATGTTCTTCAAGCTCTGAGCAATCACTTTGCAAGGTATTGCAAAGGTGCCCACTGCTCAAGGAAAGAGCAGGGGCCAGGCAAGGTGTCCAAATGCAAGGCTGACACTGTATGGGACTGACAATTCAGTCCCCACTCCCTCTGCCAATCAGCCCCAACAGCCCTGGCCACAACAATGATAAGCTGAAATGACCATCCTGTCAGCACCATCTCCTATTGCAGTATCATGTGCGTTTAGGTCATTTGCTGAATGTATTGTCAATGCTATGTGCATTTATTTTGGATCCTCTGGAATGCAGGAGGTGGGAAAAATGGAAGTCCTGTGGAAAAACCAAGAAATTGGTGGCAGCAGTACCACTGTCTTTGGTGGCACCATCCTCTTTGGCATGAGAGCCACAAGAGTCTACCAAGAGTTCTGGGAAGGTTGGATAACATAATGGTTTGCTGGAACCTCCTGACTAATGCAAGAAAGATGGTTTTCCAGAAATGGGGAATGGAAGGATGAAAATGAATTTGAAATGGGTAGTTGGATCTCTGAATTCAAGATACTGGGGTAAGGACAAATTCGAATTACAAATGTGCTGAGCTGCAACCCTAAGGAAAATAAGGAGTAGGGTGGGAGGAGGCGGATTTGGTAACCAGGCGGGAAGCTGAAGGTGACGAGAGACTTTGTTGAGGGAAGTAATGACTCTAAACTGTCTGTATAACTTCTTGGGCTGGAGCACTAAGGAAAAATAAAACAGACACATTAGCACTTAAGAAAGGGGCCCAAAAATCATAACAGTCCTCTTATACAAAAATTTCCAAACTCCCTAGTAAAGTTCTTCCCTGGAATGGGAGGCAGAAGGGCAGGTAGCAGTGGAAAGAGGGAGTTTTCTTAAATAACTATGACAATGTAAGAGCTATTTTTTTTCCCCAGCTGCAGAAAAATAACTCCATAATGTGGGAAAGGAAATCAGTCAGCCATCCAGAGGTATTCACCCATCCTAATTTCTTCTCTTTGTTCTTCTGTATTTTCTGAGTGGCAGTATATGAAATGGCTCATGTAAATAAACTGCAAGCACTTAACTGAAATGGCCTCCAAGTCTAGTTAGTGTCACTCGTGATATGCGGCAGTGAGTTTGGCAGAAACTCAGATCATTAACAAAATTTAACCCCCTACAACAGAATGCCTTTGGGCATTTGGGCTTTCGGCAGTCATCACCATCCAATGCTGACTGTCTGCCTGTCAATAATTAAAATGCAATCTAAGAAATAATGGGAAATTACTACTTTTGGATGCTTTCCTGATAGCTGAGTACCACTTGCCTTGTTCTGCAGTTGCTTTCATGCAGTTGCTACCCTTGAGCAAGGAAATGGCGAGGTTTGGAAAAAGAACTGCAGACAGAGAGAGGAGCCACGGCTCCAGCTCACAAGACAGTCTTGTTCTGGCAGACAGCGTTTTCTTTCTACCTGATGGTCTCCAAAGCTTTCCCAGAGGTTTGGTAACTCTGTGACCCATTTCACTGGCTAAGTGGTTGCTCAGGGCCAAATGTACCCAGCTCTTTACGTGCTATTGCTCCAAGGAGCAGTGTTTGATTAGATCACTCAGGTTACTGAAGATGACAACCTCAATAGCTACAACTCAAACATCACCTAGGCTATGGGCTATAGGAGAGCCTGTGTTGAGTACAGCATAATGTTGGCTAAGGGGATTTATACTGAGCCTCTGGAGAAATGGGAAGGGAGTTTTGCTGACTCCCAGGAAAGGGAGGGACTCCCTCTTCATCCCACCTGGATGTGACAGAGAGTGATTTCCCTCCAGGGAGGAGGGATACGGCACAGGCTGACGAGCTGGGGGGAATCTCAGCAGCAGCCAAGCATGCAGAAGGGATTGAGTTTAGTCTTCATTAATATGCAGACTTCCTTCAAGTAAGGACCGGGGAAAGCCCTTGCTCACAGCATCCTTCTATTATGTTAAATGACACCTCTTCCTTTTCACCTGTATTTACACTGCTCTAATGTCAGGCTGTCACAGAGACAAACTGTGCACATTTGGTGCTTAACTTTTCTTCATAAATCCTGCCGTACAGCCCTTATTATTATCTGTGCTTGAATTCTATCAGGTCCATCGGTGTGTGCCAGTTATGACCTGCCCAGGGAGAGCAGAAAACTCAAGGCACTGTGGCTTGGGGAAGGTGGAGGCAATGCCTTTTGGTCCCACGGCTCCCTGCTGCAACACTCCCACTCCCAACCCCTTCTCACTACTTCTTATGCTCTTGGTCCTTCCACTGAATCTGGGGTTTGTGCCAGGTTTTTCTTCTCTAAATTGCCTCTCATTTCATTTCTCTCTGTCCCATTTTCTGATGTCTCCAATTTGCTGTCTCAGAAGTTTTGTACTGAGTTGTAAAATGTTGCTGTTCTCTGGGACAGGTCCACAGCTGTGTGTCCCTTCCCTCCCTGGGAGGACACAGCACTTACCTGTCTCCTTTATGAACTTCTGGCACCCAAATTTGGTGCCATCAGACACCATAAATGCTTTGGTAAACTTGTTTTTGGGAAGGAGGAACACCAACGTGCCTTGTTTGGGCTGTTTCTATTGTAGGACGCCTTGTCTTGCTGCTGCCGCAGTGCCGCTGTCCTGCATGCAGTGATTTCTCAGGTTTCAGTAGGTCTAAGCACTTTAAAATTCTGTATTAAACGCCTAGTACAGACTTACTTAACACATGATTAAGGAACTAAAAGGAAACTGCTGCAGCAAGCATTTTTTTCCACTAAAGCTTCTATATAGAAAAAATTGATAAAATGTCAAGTTTTTCCTTTAACCAATTTATCTTCCCCGCACAGTTAATAGTAAGATCATCTTGAATAACTAATCCACAGCCCTAAAGCAGAATGATCATTTATTTTAGCATTTGCATTTAGACAAAATGATATTAAAATTCAGCGAGACATGATATGTAATCCAATAACCTAAGGTAATGTAATTCTAGTCCGTGTAACAGTCATTCCCACAAATAATCTGACCATACACGACCAGCACAATTTATAGCAAGTTTTATTGTATTTACTGTTATGATATGACTAAAGTCGGTAATGAAAAGAATAAATGCTCTTGGCTTTAAAGAACTGATTGGCTGAACCTCAAGCATTCACTGGCGAAAATTTCATTTGCTTTAATACACCAGCTTTGTTATATCATCAAGGCTTCTGACTTTTACTGAAACACCAATGCGTGTCTTTGACAGCTATTTGAGGGAATTCACTACCAAAGTTTATTTATTAGTGAAATATAATCCCTGGTAAATCAGTCCGGACAGAATTTTTACAGAATGTCAGATCAGTATCCCAATTCCCAGAGAGACAGTCAATCCTATCTAGTCTTCAATTGCATCTAAATCTAACCACTGAAGACCTCCAGGGCTGGGCTTTTCCTGCAGAAAGGGCTGTTTATCAGTGTGGTTGCTCTGCCTAGGCATGACTTGCATTACTGACCCCAGCCTGGTGAGAGCACCAGACATTTTTATATAAATCTAGACTATGGGTACTGACTTCAGCGCCATTATCTATGTTTGTGAAGGTAAGAGAATAAACCACTGAAAAAAAAGGTATATGTATGAGGAAGCCATAGAGTGCTGGCAGTAAAGAAGATATGTGGTCTGCTTAGCTGTTTTGTCCTACATTTTCCTTATGCAGTCTTTGTTGGCTGCACCAAACACAAGCTTGGGTGTATTTTTGATCTGACCTCGTATGGTCATTCTCATGTTCTTATGAATTTTTCATTCAGTAAAGTTAACAGTATAAACTATTTCACACCCTCTTCAGACTGATAGCATGGTTTTCTTCATATTACATGGACAAGTTAACAAAACAAAAAGGTATAAATAGGGTGTTTTTTTCTTTTTCAGAAAGCTCTTCTGTACATAAGGCAGCCATTTCCACATGAAATGGAGTTGTTGGGTAAGCTCTCCAGGGACCTTCATCTAGTATAGGACAGCATGAAGTCTGCAAGACATTGGTAATCTTTAAGAGGTTTTCAAGTACTTTCCATAAAATGCTTTTCATCAGCCCTTGGCTGAGTGGGTTTTGGATCAGACATCAGTATATGTCAAAGGTTTCAATCTTCTGTATTAGTCACCAGGAGGGAAAGACATCAAACTCTTCTTTCCCTGGAAACACAAATCCTGCACACACAACCACAAATCCTGCACACACAACCTCTGTAGCTCTGTGCTGGAAGCCTCTGCAGCAATGAGGAAAATTAACACATCAGTAATATGCCAACTGCTGAGGGCAACTGGCCTTGGCTGCCCCAAGGGGACCCCAAAACAAGCCTGTTATCATATACCCATGCCTGAGCTGGGCACGGTTGAGAGACAAGCTGAGAAAGACTGAAATCGCCAATCCCATCCAAGAAAATTTCTCTCTAACAATTAATGTTTGGAAAAGTTATGCCAACTTAATGTGACAGCCTTATAGTTGAACTTGTCAAGTAGCCTCAATGACAGGAATGTTACCTGTGAGTACTGCAGGAGCTGCTACCTACATTGAACAGATGATAGCTGCATCACGTGCCTGGTCGCTGAAAAAGCTGGTACACGCTGCCTACACCAGCTCAATAGGCCAAACAGGCTCAACTGTAATGTCAACCTGTCAACTTAATGTAGCCTTTCTCCTTATGACTATTTTTTCAATGAATTGTCTTAGTGCAGTGGGCACCATGACAGCCCAGGGCAATACATTTCACAAGTTAAGTATTCATCAAATTCATTCAGCCTTCAGGTTCACATTCTCTACCTCTGAGTTTCTCACTGTCCCATGTTGTTGAATTATGGAAAGGACCCACCATCATTCATGAAAGGGGCAGGCTGCTGCTGCTCTCATTCTGTAGGATGGAGAAGCCCCAGAGCTGTCTCAAGGTTACCCAGGGGAATAATGGCCGTCAGATCTCTGCTGATATTAGAGGACTTTCACAGATGTCACTTCTAAACCTTAACCTCTTCAAATAATAAACTACTTTCCTTCTGCTTTATTGGCTATTTCTTCCAGCCTCAGATTCTTTACCTCAGGGCAATAATTTCTCATAAAACCTCCTGTTGAAATTGCATTTGTTCCTGTACTTTGCATTTTTTTCCTTGTCTATCAAGCTATCTTTTGCCTACCTGACTTGTTTGACTCGTGCTTTATGTCTGTAACTGCTTTGCAATTAAAATGCACTGCAATAATTTTCCATCCCTGTTGCTTTGTTCTTTTTATTGGTTACACCTTTCAATCTTCCCACCTGATCTCTTATTATTTGCCTGTAAAAACACCTGTCCAGTTGTTGATGTGACAATATAACAGCCATAATTTTCCAGGGAGCTGAGAACACAACTCCCCGTTCGGTTCCTGGGAACTGCCATGATTTAGTGAGCCTGAAAAGAACCTAAGAGTGCGTCTACCTTGCACCATGATGAACAGAGCAAACAATGACCAGCCGGGCCCCAGAATGGCACAGCCCTACCTCTGAGTACATTAGTTTGTTGAGAGACAGGGATTATCAGCTTGAGTTTATCACTGTGCTAAGACCAATGAATTGCTCTTAGGGTCTGAGCTAGTATCTCCGTGTGACTCAATAGCCCACATGGTACGTGTCTGCAGTAGATAGCTCCACGTTAACCTGCTGATGTTTGCACTGAAATCAGCTACAAGGTACAGACATGACCAAAGGTGGGATAGATCAAGCAATGGTCTTCTAGTGTAGCATTGCACTAGGGAGGGGTGCAGGGGGTTAAGGACACATGTCCATTTTTGACAGCTCAGGCAAAAATGAAGCACAGGAACTTAGTCCTCTCCTAGATACCTGTTTCCCGGGCCCACCGATTGCTGTTTGTCAGTGTACGTGAAGGGGGATGCTGTCACACAAACCTCCTCTGTAGAGGTGTCCCAAATGTGGCATTCATCTCACAGCCCTGGGGACGTCAGGCTGCGGGGGCACGATTCCTTCCTTGCATTGGTGAAAATCTTGATAGATGCTTCAGGTGACAGAATGTCCACCAGCAACTTGGCTACTCAAGCTAGCGAACTGGTCAGGAAGTTTGCAGACAATACAAAACTGGGAGGAGTGCTTGATGCATGAGAGGGCTGCTCTGCCATCCAGAGGGACCTGGACAGGCTGGAGAAATGGGCCAACGGGAATTTCATGCAGCTCAACAACGGCAAGCACAAAATCCTGCACTTGAGGAGGAACAGCCTTATGCACCAGTGTACACCAGCGGGTTGACTGCCTGGAAAGCAGCTTGGCAGAAAAGGCCCTGGGGGTCTTGGTGGACACCAAGTTGACCACGAACCATTTCAATGGCAATGTCCCCCTCTAGCTAAAAAGGTAAATGGTATCCTGGGCTGCATTATGAGGAGCATTGCCAGCAGGGGATGGCACAGTGCTACATATGGGTAATACTGGTGTGAAATGTTGCTTGAAGAGGGTAGAAACATGCTGGCTCACCTCAGTGGCCACCCAAACAGCCTTCCTCCTCTGCAACCCCTATGTACGCTCCCCTGTAAAAACGCCTGCCCCTCTGTGTACCTGTTCTCAAAGCCTGATGGCAGAGTGAGTCAGGTACCGTCTATAGCTGACTTTGCAAGGCTTCCCAGGACTGGCAGGAAAAGACGTATTTTTGCAAAGAATGTGTATTTTCAATTCATGTCACTGTGAACAAGCCAAAGGTCAATTTTCACCTCTTCCCACCTCCCCAGCATAACACAGTCTCTCTCCCCAGCATATGACCCAGATAGCTTTCTCCACTTAAGAATGCAGTAGCTGCACCATAGCTGCCCTTCGGTCGTGCATTTGTCAGGTTCATAGACTTGTAATGCCAGAAGGGAACATTATGATCAGTGAGTATGACAGCACCATAACACAGGGCATAACATTTCACCTGGTAGTTCCTGCATAACTTCTGCATGAACTGAGTAAAGCTTACCAAGGGAAATCTGGCAGTGATGGAGAATCCACAAAATCCTTAGATGCAGTATTACCAGGGCTGTTACCCTGTAAAAAGTTACCTTGTGTTGTTACCCTGAATATGTCCAGCTTGAAGTTCCAGTCATGGGATCTCACTATGTCTTTACCTGCTCATTTCACCAGTCCTCTGCCTTCGGTAATTTTTTCACTATGTAGGTGCTTACAGTCTGTGGGTGAGATGCATCTTCATTTCTGCGTAACCTTCCTCTTCTAAGTAAGCTTTTTTTTCTAAACTCAGAAAATTGTCAAATATTTTTTGTATTTATTCTAGTAGTATTTACTGCGTTGTGCCTTTATTCAGACCCCAAAATCATTTCTGACCAATGGACGTACTATTGCAGCAAACATTGGTGATATCACTTTCCTCCTTCTACTCCATTTTCCCCTGGTTATGCATCTGAGGCTCCCATTAACTCTCTTAGCCACACGATTATATCGGATAACCATCGTATGCCGTTTATTGACCATGACCGCCCATCCCCTCTCCAAGTCAATGCCTTCCAGGAGGCAGCCCCACATCCTGTAAGTGCTATGCACTTCTCCACTTCCCAGAAGCATATGCTGGCATTTGGTTACATTAAAAGCACTTGTTATTTAAATCATTCCAGTTTACAAAATGTTGTATAACTGCTCTTCCCTTACCCTTAGCCACCACTGCCAACTATTGCTCCAAACTGCAAACCTCGCTAGTACTGAGCTGATCTTCTCCTTTAGATCATTCATAAATGCATTGCACTGAGCTACACCCTATGTATAACTACTCACCGAGATCTCCTGGTAAGCCAGCTCGTTAAGACAATTTGCATGGTTTAATATGCCATTTATTGTGAGGCTTAAGACATGGTTTAATGGTCATTTAATATCACTGGGCTTATGTCTGAAGACTCACATAGCACACTGCTGTAACCCTCTGCCTAAAGTCACTGGTGCGAATTCATCCCATCCCGCAGGGCAGACACAGTAAGGATTGCTTTGGTCTACAGGCATTTCGAGAGATATAAACCTCTCTTCCAGGAGACCTGAGCTATGCTATAATCAGCAATACAATTTTAATCTAAAGCCAAAGAGAGCAACAGTACACAGCTATGTGTGTGTGCCTGTATACACCTCCATACACATCCATAAACACGGTATACGCATTTGCCAGATGTGTGAGTATGCAATCTTCACCCGTGTCTCTGTGCAGATGTATTGCACCAACATATCATGAGTAGAGCAGCACTCTGATTAGGACTTGCAATGATAGATGACCGAAACCCGTCACTTGGACTGTGAATGGCTCACAATACTTCAGCAGATGGGTACGAGATATTCTATTTTACTGGAGGAATGGTCAGTACCGGGACAGGTGTAATGGAGGAGCCTTTAGCAATCTGTACTTTAAACATCCAGTCAAATCTCCATCCCTGTCTGGTATAACTATACTGACAATTCGTCAATATTTGTTATAATACCCTGTATTTTCAGGGTGCATCAGGGTCATGATTCATATTAGGATATGTTCATGCGCAGTTTCTAGAAGGTCACTCACGTTATAGATGTGGCTATTCAGAGCTACAACTTCCAAAAACCCCTATTTGGCTTTCGCAATTTCTTTCTGAAGTTTGAAAGCCAAAATCAGCCCTTGGCAAGATACACCTCTATTGACTGCAATAGGGTGCTATCAAATCAGATCTGCATCTGAGTCTCAACTTTATATTCTGTGATAATCCTTCTTGGCAGGGTCAGGTGAAAATTTCAAAAGCCCACTGATGGCTTGACAGCATGAGGCTCCATGAGTTACAAGTTGAAATTTTGCGGACTTTAACAGAGGTTCTCCTCCTAAATCATTTTGATGCTTTGGAATATCTGCTCTTTCCAGCTGCCTTTTGTTTAACAGCAGGATCACCTGTTCCTGCAGAGGTTCTGTTTCGGTTGCTGCTGTTACGGTGCAAGTGAATATGGTGGGGGAGAGCAAACGGCTGATCCGTTTATTTTGATGACACCAGTCAATGCATCTGGATAGAAAGATACAGAGAATTATTGTGTGATTATGTATTCTTTGGCATTAATCTCAGTAGCTGAAATGAAATGTTGGGCTATTATGAAGTGCGAATGATCTTCTAATGTGATAAGGAAGGTTAAGATTTGAGCAGTGGCTTGGTTTTCTTGTTGTTCATCTTCAGCGTGCCAGATGGCGTGTCACTGGGCTTTTATTGGTTCTTTATCAATTTTATTAGCCATATGATTTGATTGATCTTATTTTGCCTGAGAAAAAAATCAATTCAAAAAATATAACTTACAAAAGCAGCTCCCTACCTTAAAGAAAGAGAAGGGCCTAACAAGCATAAAAAACTGTCAAAGACCAGAGTGCTTAGAGGAGCTCCAAAACACGTATGTACACAAACAGACATGTCGTCAGGCAATGAGGCCACCAGGAGAGGGAGGAAGAAGGACGTCCTTCATCAGACTGGAGAAGGCTGATTTCTCCTGGAGATGCAGCTGAGAACAGGCATCAAGGTACAATAATCCTGCACAAATAGCAGCACAGCACGTGCACCGCTGCGCACGTTCCATTGCTCAGGCGAGAGACAGTCTGCACACACACAAAGCCCGTGGCCTTTGGAAGCATCAACAAGGGAGAAAGAAGCATGTCCAGGCTCAGGTTTAACTCAACAGCATTTCTAGAAGGGCTCTCTTTCATGTAAGGAAATACAAGGTGTCTGGAGAAGGCAATTTTCAAGGTCACTGCCATCCCTAGGGACAGATACCATGGTCACAGTCTGCAGCTAGGACAACAGCTTCAACATACAGCACCGTCACCTCTGGGCACTACATCTTGCCAGTGTCTACACAGAGATGTCTACGTGTGAGCTTCCACAATATTTCACAGAACACCAGCCCATACAGTTAGTGAAATCTAGAAAGTATTCATCTCATCCTACACTTATGCACAGCTGAACAGCTCTCTGCATTCTGCTGGTTCCATCAGCTGGATTTTCATAGATTAAAATGGGAGTTCAGGCACCTGGATCACACACAGCCACCTCGGTCTGAGCGTCTAACTATCCCTAAATTTAGGACCAACTGAATCCCACCAGCAGTTTCTGAAATCAGGACTAGAATACATCTCTTTTTCCAAAGATAAATCCTTTTTCCATTCTGTACTGAAATATAGTTGAGGCAATTTTTTTTATAACGTAGACATCCTAAATGAGGGGATATAAACACCACTCAGACTGATGACCATGGCTTTTCTACAGTAGAAAATGGGCACAAACAGGTACCAACACCACTGTGCTGCAACAGCAGCGCCAACCCTGAAGCCAACATGGGGATTTATAAACTGCTGCATAAACCTCACTCGGTGCCGGGAGCAAGCAAGTGCTCAGCTCTGTGGTTTTACGCCTCACACCCTGCCAGAGTACTGCCACCAAGCTGGAGGTTTAGGGATGGAGTAGCTTCTTCCACATCCTAAGAGGCAGGTTTGTTTCGACAGCGCTGGTGAGAGCACGTATCCTATTCACAGCCATATGCTCCTCCAGCATCCAGGCCTTTTTGAAACACCACCTAACAGCTTCCTGATAAGAAAGAGTGTTTCACAGTCAAGGTTAAAGCAGGAAATCAAAAACGAGCACTGCCCCCCTCCCCACAGTCCAAATGGAACAGGGAGAGAGACAAATAAACCCCTCAGTCAAGAGGAGGGAGGAAATGCTGATGAAGAGAGAGTGTGAGTGAACATTATGAATCCCATTACACTTCTATCTCGCGGAGCAGATTGCTGCAGGCAGGAATTTCTGACATACAGTCTAACTTGCTGTAAAGTCTTATCACATATAAAATTGCAGTAATCATAATGCCAAGGAATGAGACAATGATAAATGAAAAAGCTTTCAGAAGTTAATGTTCACAACACACTGCCAGCAAAACACACAATCTATTTAATTAGTAAAATGCCATGAGATACTGTTCAATTCTCTATTCAGAGAGGCTGTGAGTAAATATGCAAGAGTGTTATAATACAATGAGATGGCTACATTAAAGATTGAAATATATGTGGCTGGTGTGATGCAGACACTGCACATTAAAATAAACACATTGCATCATAAATTTAACACACTTGACATCATAATGGGCAATGAAAACTGTCACCTATGAAAACAGCTGCAGCTCCTTTAGAACCAACAGCACTAACTGCCACAGACTCACATCAACTTTCCTGGTCTCTGGTCTTGCTACTCAGGTAGTCCGAGGCCACCAGAACAGCCTGTGGTCTAAGAAGAACCAATGAATAGGTCTTTGTTTGGATGGGGGGAATCAATCATTCATCCATGCCACGGTGTCAGTTCTCTAGACACAGCTCATTGCTCCATTTTCTTGGCTCTTTGTTTTTCTCCACACCTCAGTTTAGATACCTAATTCCATGCTCTAAAATAGATACAATCTCACCTACCTCAGCCTTTCCTAAATGCTTTTCCACCTTCTTTCTCTCATGCTTGGGGACTAACACGTGCCTTAGTCTGCTCCTGGTGGAGATGTAACTCTGGTTGCAATCGCCACCAGATACCACCTGCAACAGTTCCCTGGTACTCCAAGCCAGGAATGGTCAGACATTCCAAGCTCCTACTTCTTTGGCCACAGACTCTTTCTAGCATCCCCCAAGCCATCTCCATTGCTAAAAATATTCTTAAAATGGGATTGATGCTTCACAAGAAGCCCTGGAAAGTAGCCTTAGCCATAATGAGCTTCTCCAAGCTACGTAGATGCCAAGGGGAAACTTTTATTCTGGGTAAGCTCACCTGTGCCAAGGTGGAAATCCCAGCTGCTTTGTTGTGCTGGGCCCAAATGACTGGGGAGGGTTCATCAGAGCATTGCTGAGGTTCCCTGGAAACGGATGCATTAGGATGAGTGGGTGATGCAAAGGTCATGATGGCAGACTTCGACGCAGCAGCCACTGTCATCAATTCAGGTCCCTATGCATATTTTAGACCTTTCTGTTGCATTTTTCACATGTGGCATGGAATATTTAATATTCATAGGACCTCATGCGGTCCTGAGAATGTCTACCCAGCAGACCATATATTCTGCTCTATAAGCAGTAACTTTGATTTAACATTGCTAGTGTCTCTTCCTAAATCAGTTTTGATGTCTCCAATTCCATACCATCATATGCCTGTTTCAGCAAGAGATGCTATGATTCAGAGTGAGCAATCTGGCTCATCAAATAATCTATTCCCTCACCTCAGTAATTATTTTTAATGGGTGATTTATGCTTTTATGAGTAAAGCAGATTAAAAGCACAGCACAGCATATTTCAGTGTGTGGTACATATCCACTACTTTTAGGATGTGGATTTGAGTTGATATGTCTTTCTCAATTCCAGGATTGACTGACACATCACAAAATGTCACTTCATTAGGAGACAAACAGAAATAATCCAACCAGAACAATTTTTATCGATAAAGTAGAGCGGAGAAATATCAGGGTCACTTATCATTTTGTATGTGGGGAACAGGCAATGAAATCTTTATCGGAAAATTCTCTCTGACAGGAATGCACTTAATCTTGTCAGAGATAACACAGCCACGGTAATATATTGCTTGATATTTATAATAGCTACAGTAGATAGCCCTACCCAAACATGCTGTTTCAGCAGTTCACAAGGCTTAAACGACTTCATGTCAAATGCCTTTGAAGATTTCATTTCTCCCCATTTTGTGCCAGGAAAATCCAGTATCTAAGCATTTCTTATGTGCATATTGCAAATTCTCTGCCTTAAGATGGAGCACAAATGGTGCGACATGCTCTGGATCACATGGGTTTTGCTGGGACTCTTGCAGCTTCAAAAGCTGTTTCTGCATGACATGATGGGCTACAGTACCAAAATGGTGGATGGGATTCCTTTAGCAGCCAAAATGCTACTAGAAGTGCTTGTAACACTTGTCTTTAAAGATGACTTACACTCTGTTTTACAAGTAACTTAAGCCTTTGAAAACCAAACTGCCTTTGCATTGCTCCTGAAAGACATATCTCTTCTTGCTGTCACACCAATGACTCCTCAGGAAAATGTAAGCACAGTCAATAACCTACACATGGGGATCATCCCACTCTGGTGACATCCTCAATTCTGGGGTAGGGAACTGCCTCTACAAATGAAGCAGTGATTTGTCTAGTATTTTATACATTGTCTTTCAATTATAGCACAATAGTAAAGTGACCTTATCTTTCAGACACTGAACTGGAAGGAATGTAAGCCAACATATTGACAGATATTTGTCTCTATCTGTTGACAAATACCTCGAACACTGACAGCTCTACATCCTTCTCAGCAAATATATTCAGTATTTCATTACCAAGTTTTTTGTGATGTTGATCTTAAATCCTCCTTGTTGCAACCAAAATCCATCATTTCACATCTTATCCTCCAGGGATTTGGAAAACATTGTTCTTGGTAGCAGTCCTCTGTGTATCTGAAGACTAGCACTACTCCTCTTCAGTCTTTTCATATTTAGGCTGAGCAACCGTGGTGTTCTCAATCTCTCTGGGTTATATTTTCTATTAATTTACAGCAGGATTTAGCTCCAGATGAATGAACCTATATGTAACTACCTACCTATAGCTCTATACATGGAAGCCAGGTGTACAAGATCCCAGTGTAGATGACAGTCAGTCAACAGTTTTGAGAATGATTCCATTCAGTGTAAAGCAGACATCTCCACTCCTCCATCATCAGCTATGAGAGCTCAGATGTCTGCTTCACTTGCAGATGCTTACACCGTAGCCACAAAATCTTTGGTATCTAAACCAGATATCAAGTGATCCTCACATCATTTTCATTGTTTTCCACTGAACCAATGGAGACAAACCTCTGGGGCAGCTCCAGGACTTCCAGCCTACACCACTTGGATTATATCTCTGAACAATTGCATTCTAAAAGTTTTCCCAATAATTATTTATTTACACCAGATATATGTATAATAAGTTATTTACACCACAGACAAACCATTCAGCAGACTCTTATCCTGGTCTGAAAACATTAATCTGGCAGGAACTTTACAGCCAAGGATTTTTTAATGGCAGATGTCCCAGGCCTGGGAATTTTAAAGAGATTAAATCTTGGGCTGTGGAGCAGTTTCAATGCTTCACCAGCCAGAAAATAACTATAGAGGTACTGGGAATCCCCCTGACTGTTCCACAGGGCCAGATGCACAGTGATATAAGCAGGAGGGTGGCACAGCTACATAGCTGTGTCCTTATCAGGTGATGTGGGAATGTGCTTCAGCAGCTGGAGCTGATCAAGGTGGACTATCTTTGTTAACCTGTCCCCTGTAAATCTGTGCTCATATGTGCTGTCCACAGATGCAGCTGTAATGAATGCTGTCACAGCCTCTCTCTACAGAAGAGTTTCATATGGGTACTGCTATCCACTGAGCAGCCTCCAGATTGCTGCTCTCATTTCTTGTACTACAGAAATGCCGAGCCCTGCACAAACTCACGGTGAGAGGCAGTCCCTGGGCAGGCACCCACGGGCAAAACAGACTCGACAGCAGCAAACAAAAGAGAAAACCATTGCCAGGTCCAGGATCCCCCATCTGGGATGAGAAGAGCTGTTATAAAAAGCATTTCTTCATCTCCCCATTCTTTCTCTCTTGCCCTATGAACACACCAACTTGTAGACTTGGTGGCCAGTTTCCCCAGTGGGACCAGCTCCAGCTCCTGGCAGCTGCATCTGTAATGGGGAGAAGTGAAAGCCAGTGCATGTTAACTGGCAGCGTATTTCTGCAAAATGAGATTAGAAGTGACTTCAGCAACAGCTGCCAATTGAAGCACCTTTGACTGCAGATAAAGAAGAAATTTTGTGTTCATTTGTGCGTCCCTATAGACCAAACTGACTGACTGATGTTCCTAAAGAGCATCTAGGAAGCAGGTCCTGCAAAAGTCACCTGAGGGATAGGAAAGGGCAAACCACACCTTGCCTCTCCAGGTTGTTTAGAAGAAACATTTCAAACTGTGATTTTGATTTTCACAGCATCCCCCTCCTTCAAGCTGGAGCTCAGCCAGCGTGCAGCCACGCCGTGTAACGCTGGGCTGGGGCTGAGGCCTAGGGATGGGTAAAATTTTCCAGACAATTCCCTTCTCAACAACAGAAATCTCCATTTTGGGGGAACTAAAAGTTTTCATGAGTTTATTTGAATCATTTTGAGGAGGAAAAATAAGGTAGTTTTCATGGGCTCCAAATTATTTTATTCTGTTCTTTTTAAATTATTGTGGGGGGGGTTGTGTGTTTAAACTAAACATATTTTTCACCCTGAATACATATAGTTATTTTGAAACGGAAACACAGAAATGATGTTTTGTCCTGCCCAGAACAAATTGTTTACCAAGAAAGAAGGCTCATGGCACTGGTGGAGTTACACAGCCAGTTCTTCCTGACCCTCCACGAAATCAGGTACTTGACCTACCCCTCTGCCTACGAAAGTCTTCCCAGCATCGCTGGGACAGACCTGGCTGGGACATCATGTGTGGCAGCTGGAGCTGAAAGAGTCATTGGTTTCATCTGCACTGAAAAGTACTTCATGCTCCACTTGGTTTTAGTGCTGCTTTTGTGCAGGAATCTTTTAGACTTGATACCCATTATCTCCACACACAAAACCGTATCCTGCAGCCTCGAATTACAAATGCCGATATTCCACTTTTAAGTCATCACATTTTTGGATCAAGTTACCAGCTTGCTGTAAAAGACACAGACACGAATCCATCACACACATGTGAGACACCTCACTACTGCTCTAGTTCAACACACTGGATTTTGAGATATGGGGCAGTCAAGCTGTTTATTTTGTCTTTAGCACATTGAGTTTCATGGAGGTACTGATATTCAGAAATACAACTGCAAAAGTCTTGACCAGAAAGGAAGAGGGTCACAAGTTGCATGCTTGACACGTGCAAACATCTAAAAGCCTGCAAGCACTGTAATCCAAGCCACACAGCGGAGGCAGGGAAAGAGGAAGGTTTGGGGGGCTTTGCCACAGAAATCTGGCGTGTACCAATGTACACTGTTGGCTCATCCTGCATCTCAGTTCTTCCACCTGGAAACTGGGAACAGCAGCATCACTGGGCTCGTGGGATGTTGTAGGGTTTATTTCAAGGTGATCTGAACAGGGAAAAGTGCTAATTGAAGCTTCAGAAAGCACCAAAACCTTTTTACCAAATCCAAATGTGAGAGGAGGGAGAAGCTGTTATAAGAGAAAACCTACAGAGTCTTCACAGACTTTTAAAGGAAACAGACACAGAAACCTTCCTGTATGAAGCCACAGCTCCAGCAGGAAACAACTGGGGTCAAACTGTTGAAGTCAATGAGTGTCATCCCATGGAGAGCAAAGAGCTTTGGGTGAGGCTGTTAAGGAGCAAGCACGTGAGTGCATCAGCATGATGTGCTTCTCACTGGAAAACACCACTTACATACAGCTCTACTGACTTCAGATATTGAAAAGGACTTTTTTTTTTTAACAGATATGGAGTTATTTGCCTTTCCACTGTAGCAGGAATTCATCGCAAGGGAAGCTGGTCACTTAGGAGGGTGACCACACTTTTTCTGGAGATCAAACAAACTCAACAAAAACCAGTTTCTTATCCAGAAAACCTATTCCAAATCTTTAAATGTCATTTTAAAATGAGTTTGGAAAACAACAGTCATGACAGGTTGGTGATATTAAAATTACTGTTTAATGACGAGAAAAAGCAGGGCTGAAACAGCATGTATCTCAGACAAAGAGCTCCCTCTAGCTAATCAAATGGTGTTCAGGAGCACGAAACGATTTCTTGCACCACAGAGCAACACTGTGCCTACGCAAGTTGTACTTTACAGAAAGTACTGCAGTATAATGTATATGCAGTACGAACGTCTACTTCTCATCACCCCACAGGTTAGAGTACAGCAATAAATATGAAGAAGTAAGCCATTAAGTTCGCCTTCCTGAGATGTCACTTCCGAGGTTATTTCCTTAATGTTAAATCCAATCTGGCTTAAAAGAGGTTTGCCACTTCTTGTAGCGCTCTCGGCATCTTACCAAAAAAAAAAAAAAAAAAAATCACAGCTGTCAATACAGTTATGTCAATCTGTGTAACGCAGCCGATGTTTTCTCTCCCAGTTCACCAGGTGGAGACGGCTAAGCAGAAATTGTTCAATTACCTCCGGAATGCAGCCATTTGAGGGAGGCGAAGCAGGACATCTTCAAATGCATCTGGCAGCACTGGCCAAAGGATGGCTCCCATTTTTAGAAAGCAAAAGTGGAGAATCGGCATTCCCCTTGTACCAATACACTGGAAACAGATCAGTTGTGATATACAGCTACTTACCAGCTAGGAGAAAGGGACATGTACTCCCCCAGCAAAAAAGACTCCCGGTAACCTAACGAGGGCAGCACCTACGCTCACTGCAGCCATGTTAATTAGCATCATATTCTGCATTCCCAAAAAGGTTGATTCCATCTATTTAAAATCCCTCTGAACACTGATAAATTCAGGGTTGACTCCTGGTCCGTGAGCCAACCTACTGACCAACCTGCTGCCTTGTCCCCAGCGGAGATGGGGCACAGGTCTTCAAGCAGCTTGACTGCCCTACCACCCCTTCCCGAGCCTGCACAGACTCAACACGGGCCTGAGTTACGTCTCTGCTTCTCGAACACCCACGTGCCCAGCAGCAGCATCCCTGCACTGTGTGTTGGGCAGCAGCAACCCTCCCACCCTGTCCCAGGAAGAGATGAAAACGGTCTATCTTCCAGAGGGCAAAGATGGTTACATCCCTGGAGAGAGGGATCACTGGGATGGGGTCACGCTCCCCAGATCTAGCACTTGCAAAGGTGGGATCACGCTGCTATAAATAATGAGGACCCGCATCATGCTTTAATCCTCTGCTGAGGACCTCAGCACAGGTTATGAGGAAAATCAAGTACAGCTGCCCTGTATTGCTTTACTGAGCAACAGAGAAACTGGTTTCTCAGTCAGCTG
The DNA here is from genome assembly GCA_017639485.1 of Pluvialis apricaria. Lineage (NCBI taxonomy): Eukaryota > Metazoa > Chordata > Aves > Charadriiformes > Charadriidae > Pluvialis > Pluvialis apricaria. The sequence continues at coordinate 8,806,030 of CM030008.1, read as the reverse complement.
CATCTGTCTGGGGGTGACGTCTGAACAGAGAGCTGGGCCTGGATCTCTATCAGAGCTGGACAGAGATGTGATAAAGACTGGGAAGGGTCCTACATCAGGAGCAGACAGCTTCTTCCTTCTTCTGCATCATGGAGCACAGGCAGCACCATGTGATGGGGGTGGCCGGGGGTCTGTAACACCATAAATCCAGACCTGCACAGTGCCAGGTACTTCAATCTCTGCCAGTTTTCACCCTTTGTTGAGTTTCCCCAAATACAGACACTGTTTCTCAGAAGTCATCATGGTTGTTCTTCTTGATTTATGAGCCATGAAGGAAGAGCTGATAAAGAAAGTAAATGGAAGTAGAGCTTAGAGTAAAACAATGTCTTGAGACAGATCGGTGTCTGCCTCCTCCCAGCCCCCTCACCAGACTCAATTCAGTATTTTTCTTCATTAGGGCGACACCTAACCAAGTAATTAGAATCACCATAAGACTTTAGCTTACAGCTTTATATAACTTTTGCTGAGACGTAAGTCCTACCTAAAGAGAAGAAAGCCAGGAAGGGAAAAGTTAAATCTATTAATCATCCCAAGCTGTATAAAGACACTTATTTTTAGTTAAAGCTCATCCTCTGTATGAATGTGCACAATGCTCAGGCGCAAGCTTGGATGTTTCCTTACCTCAAAACAAAATCCCGGTTAAATACCTACTCCTAGTCATGGAGAGCTTTATGTACAGAGTAGCAGTCAGACTTCAGAGATTAACTGCAAAGAAGTTTCCTTCATCTAAACTTAATTAATGTGCATCCTTATCGGGTTTTAGAAGATTGCTGAGAAATCACAAGCACTGTACAAAAAAGTTTCTAGAAGTATAAAGGTCCAGGATTTCTAGGATCCTTTCTGGTAGAAAAAAGATAAAAATTTGTGTTACTATATACTCTTTATTAGTCTAATAAACTGCAACTATCTGATTTTCTATTAAAGGCCAAAAGGCAAGAATTCAAATAGAAATGTCTTCTATCAGTATGTTCTGTACATAAAGTAATGTGTAGATGCAATAAGAAAGTTAATTGGTTTCATGTTGCTTGGAGTGCACACGGAAGAAAATTAAAAGAACCCAATTGCTATCTCTAATTAGAATTTCTGAGGAACACCATTGTAGAGATGGATTTTCAGCTTCCTCAGGCATTTCCTACTCGTGCCAGTCAAATTTATGCACCCCGTTTCCAATTAGTACCTGAATTGCCTTTCCATGACTAACAAACTAGTGCTGGCTGCTAGTTTATTTTCATTCACAGAGTCCCGGGGACGCTAACACCCACCTACCAACGAGCAGGTGGCCGAGTGGGTAACTCACTGCATTGCAACGATGTCCTTGGTGTATTTCGGTTATGAGGTTAAATGCATTACGATCGTCACCTAGGAGGGCAGGGTATGTCTTGTTAGAGGAGAAGAATAGGTGAAAGATAGAAAAAACGTTTTGCAAAATGCCTGCTGTAAAACATTCAGATACACAAGGCGGCTTTCATAAATACCTCTGCTTTACTCTTGGGGTCTTTTAGCAATTTGGGCGAGGTTTGGTTACCAAATAGACTCTCCTTTTACTGCACTGAATGCAAGCAGGAGACGGCCAAGTCAAGCACCACATAAGCTGGGCAGAAGGGACAGCTGAAGGATGGGGTAGGATGATGTGAAACCTTACCCCTGCCAGGCTGTACTTCACAGCCACTTTCCTGCATGTCTTCAGTCAGATCAAAAACTCAAGTTTTTTCATTATTCCATGATAAGAAGCTTCAACTTTAAATTACCATCCAGCATCATCTCCTACCGCATCCTGGGCTGCACTAAAAGCAGCGTGGCCACCAGGTCAGGCGTGGTGACTCTGCCCCCCTACTCCGCTGTGGTGAGACCCCCTGCATTGCTACATCCAGCTCTGGGGCCCCCAACATAGGAAGGACATGGACTGTTGAAGCGGGTCCAGAGGAGGGTCACAAAGATGACCAGAGGGATGGAGCACCTCTCCTGTGAGGACAGGCTGAGAGAGTTGGGGCTGTTCAGCCTGGAGAGGAGAAGGCTCCGGGGAGACCTTATAGTGGCCTTCTAGTACTTAGAACGAAGGGGCTTATATGAAAGATCTGGACAAGCTTTTTAGCAGGGCCTGTTGCAATAGGACAAGGGGTAATGGTTTTAAACTAAAAGAGGGGCGATTTTTCAGTTTAACTCACTGCTGAACATCATATTCTGTATTTGATTCCCAACGGGACAGCGAGCACTGGACGGTGCTAGGTGGAATCATTACCGAGAGTTGGGGATCTTGCAAAGACTGATGACAGACACATTTTGACTGTATAAAGGGCACATAAAAATGGCAAAATCTGTCCCTCAGATTCCCAATTATCAACATTGCCTGAAAGCTGATTCCCACTCACTCGTGAAATGGAGAAAGTAAGTCAAGTCCAGGCTCTTGAGCTGCCTCCGCACTTCCATCAAGCGCCCCAGTTAAATTTCAGCAAAGAGCACTGAGGTGAATGACATTTTTTTTACCATCTTCAAAATCCTTGAAAAAGCACCCCTTCTCACACCTGGCCATTTCACTATTCTGAAAAGTATAACTAAGGTATGCTTTCAAAAGAAACTGTCACAGCACACGGGGATTCGTAATTCAGCTCAGGGAGAGCTGCAGCAGAATTAAGCAGTACAATACATTAAACAGAAATGACCTTGGAAAAAAAATGGTTGGCAATATACCAGAAGTACTTTACTGACACAAAAATCAGAGTAATGAAGGAATTTGCTGCCTAATAGCTATGACTTTGCACCTTGCAGGCTAACCACAATGGTGCAATTTAGTTTTGCTTATACAAATGTTAGCTGAAGAGTAAAAAGTTTGCATCAGTTAAAACTCCATGCAGTGAGCTGGCCAGAAGCTTGGATTATTTTTAATTATCAAGTGTAATGGCTGAATCTTAACACTACAAGAAGGATTGAAAACTGAATAGAAAGCAGGAGCTGACAGGTTAATGGACTGTTCAAGATGGTGATGGTGGATGGCATTTGGGAAGTTTTTCACACACACTTTTTTCACGAAAACTAAGAAAACCAAATTTTCTTATTCAAGTTAAGCACAACAACAAATTGGCAAAACTAAATCAGCTTTTTAAATGCATTTGAACTTTTAGCAACTTCCCTAGAGAAAATTACAGAGCGAAAAAAATACTTTCCCTAGTGATCACATGGGATAAATCAGCGTATCTTCTCCCACATTATGAACCTGCACAGCAACTCAGCTTCTTGCTTAGGACTATCAGAAGTACCGTGGCAATCAGCAGGACAAAATGCAATGCTACGACAAACCTAGCAATCTCCGAAAGAAGATGGATACAGAATTTCGCCCAGCAGGTACACGTACCTGTGGAGTAAAGGCATGCAGAGAAAACTGCATCAGGTGCCCACAGGCTTCATACTAAATGTCAGCACAATCCTCCTCCCCGTCCCTCTGTGCCGCACAACTCTTTGTGTTCAAATGTCAACACAATCCAAAGTAATGCAGCCATTTGAATGAATTAACACTATTTTTGACTCCCTAAGGAAGGTCTTACAGTTATGCCTGATGTACTGCAACAGCTTGACTAACAGAATGGCACTGTGCCCTCTTGCTTGAGAGGGTAAACTGAAGACACCTTGCCCAGTACCGCTGAGCGACAGGAGATCCTGTTGGCAGCTACTGTTGTTGCTCTTCTATTTTTAGCGCAGAAAAAACAACAGTTGCTTGATCCTGGCTGCTTGCTACCTTCTTCCCAGTGCACACTTTCTATAGGTGACTCCTTCCCAAGTGCCCCAGAGCTCCACCTTGCTGCCAGAAACATCTATTGTCAAGATACTTCCCAGCCAAGGAGGTAAGAGACATCTGCCCCTGTGTCCACGCTGGCATCTCACAAACGTTGCTCTAAAGCTACCAACAAATGACCAAATAAATGAATGTTATTGAGGAACATTCACCCATGAAATACTGGTCTGCTAAAACCACCGACATCCCATAGCCGTAGTACGCTTTCAAAAGACACTATTAGAGCACAAAGGAAATCCATGTGATGGATTTCCAGATGCCCAGATGAAGAAAACTATGTTGCCCTGAAGAGCACCAATATAGACTACAAGGACCACCGTCTGAGCTGCTTGTGTCGCTTCTGCCAGTCCTTCAGAAAGAGCAAGCCCGGATTGAGCTGCCGCGCTTCCCCTGGTGCATTCACAGGCAAAATTTTCTTGCAAAGAACCAAAAAGCCCCACGACGCGGTCGGCACTCTCGACCAACGCAGCTGAAAGAGCTCTTTTACTGCAACACCCTACACCCTCAGGAAAGCCAGGTTTATTGAGACACTGTGTGGGTAGTCCAGCAAATCATCCATCTGTAAACAATTTAATTAGAAGCCTACCCTCAGAGTAACGTGTTAGTACAACGGCAGCCCACAGCAAGAGAATATTAATAGCCCTGTGTGTAAGCAGGGAAAATGCTCCGGTCTAGGCTTGGAGAGGAACCTTTGATACTTCAGCTCTGTTTTTACCACCACCACCGATTTTTTGTATGCTCTACAGAAAGTCAGGTGCTGTCCTCTGCCTTTGTTCCTCCACCTGTGACAAGGCTACAAAAATATTTAGTCACCTTGTACAATTCTTGACTTGCAAAAAGGAAACCTACGTGTAAGCGGAGGATGTTATTCCTGTAACATGGAATATATTGCGCTCTGTTACGAGCACACCCTTTTTAACCATACAATTCATGATGTGGTTGGAAGAGCAGGTATAATGGGACAAATAGGTGCAGGTAACAGCACATGCCTTTCGCTTCTTCGGAGTAATTCTTAATGGGTTAACTTACCTTCACCATTTCAGTCATGTTGTGATGAGGAACTTGGGATGCAGCTCAAAATGCGGAGAGGGTTGACTTAGAGCAATCTGATGTCAACGGCAATTGCTGCTGTTCACTACAGAATGTAAGCGGATCAGACAGGTAAGACCTTACGAGAAGCAAACATGGCTGAAACAACAGGACACTTGGCAGCAATTTTCATTGCAAGACAAATAGCTGGATATTGTGCAGCTGAAGAGCTTGAATGATAGATGGCCACTGTATAATAACAAACATCACAGGGCAGCCGAGCGCGGGGAATCGAAACACTGCATTCAGTTCTATAGCAACAAGGAAAACATGACCGAGCTGTAGTTGTCCAAATGTCCGGAAAGGCAAGTGCTAGGCAAACCACAAGTGATGCTTCAGACTGGCAAAAAGTGATTTTTGAACTGTTGGCCAATGAATTTGGCACTAGTCATTTATTTGTTTAAAATTTATGTGCAGGGAATACTTGGGACTTCCAAGTTCTTCTTTACTTCTGCTCGTGCTACACCAACAGCGAACAGATCGCACAGGGAGTTTATCTGACACCACAGGAACCAGAGAACAGCTTGGTTACCAGTATCTTCAGCACCACATCACCTGCTTTGTGGAAGAACATGAGAAGGACTACTAAGCTAGGAATTATCATTCAAAGCCCTGTCAATACTAGTCACGTTCTTCATCAGTACCAAAGGCACTCAGAGACATCAAAAAGAGCAGGCCAGCTGTGGAAAAGGCCGCATGCAGCAAAGGCATGGCTGTCTCGGGTCTAATAATCCCCATTAAGATTAAAATAAAAGGAAAATATGAGGCTCGAGGTAACAGTGCCCCTTCAACCCTATGGCACCTTCCATCTTAGCAGACAAGCACGGACAGAAGAGGCTCCACTGGAGAGCTGGCTGCCCTCCGTCCCCCGCAGGGCTGCTCCCCATCTATTTTCAGCATGCACGTGTTTAAACTCTAACACATTGCTCTCCTCCTCCCCTTCTGTCTGCTTTGGAAAAGGTTAAAACAATCCCAAATGATACAAAATAAATTCATAAAGCTGTTTAGGAGTTGCCTTCAGTGGCAACAGATACAGACCCAGGAACGAGAATTACAGTCACTAACGAACTAACAGCTGTCTTTAGGATAATAAGACAGAACCCCAGAATCTGAACTCCCTATTATTGAACTACAAAGCTATAATAAATGCCTTAGTTGATGTCCCTAGCACTTGATAAATCACAATAAAGCAAGTCATTGCAGCATTGCGTGCTAGGAGGAATAGACGTCAATAGCTCACTGAAGATAAGAAAAATAACATTAAAAGCAGAATCATGAAACACAAACAAGGAAGGACCCAAGAACAGCTACAGTCCAGGAGTAAAATGATTTCACAGATGTCAAAAGAAGATCTTTAAACATAAGCAGCACTGTCGTAAGCAGCAGCAATGTGAAATGAACCTTTGCAGCTCTGACACTGCACATCAACCCAGCGCCTTTGAAAATACGTAATATTCAGACTCACGCAAATTACACCAGGCAGCTAAAATACAGCATCACGAAATAGAACTGAATAATGTAGAAAGGATGCATGGAAAGAAGAACCACTCAAAGTTTACCTGATCATGACCATTACACTCAATTTAGTGCTACTATCAGCTGGTAATTGGTAAACAGATGTCTGAATTAACTCAAATTCAGCACAACATGAAAACATTACCAGAAATTTCATTAAAAAAATGCAGGGTCTTTCCCTGCTTCTAGGAGCAAACAGGTTTTCTCAGCCTTCCAGAGGTTTTAGTCCTAACCTGATGCTCTCAGACTCAGTAAAAAATCCAATGGTTTTGAAGAAGCGTTAGCAAACATCTGTTCTTGTCAGAGACTAGGTATACCAGCAGAAAATTTGAATCCAAGTTTCTGACACAGATTTGAGCTTCTGTGAAGAAAACTCTTCTCACCTAAGGTTCAGCTGCGTATCTTGATCTAAGCTCATGAAAAGAAACCGGCAGTGCCACGGAGTCATTCATCTGACCTACTTTAGACCTGTGCGAGTTGCACACATGGGCACATACTTCTCTCCTTGGGTTATAAAGCCAGCCAAAACCGATGAGCTCAGGTTTAGGTATCTTTGAGAATCATAAAGTAGAACAGACGAATTCTGTCCTAAAAAAATAGCACTTCATTTCAGGATTATAACCCCCCTTTTCTCAGCACACAACAGTGAGTTACTTGAATGTCCGCTAAGGAATCAAGAATATCAAGCTGAGGACTGTTTTCCTCACGTGAAAGCTGACACCTTCAGGAGAAAGAATGGTTGTAAAGTATCAAAAGTTTTTCATAATACCACCCCTTCCAGATGGATTTGCTCACATCTGGCTCCACTTTGCTGCCCTTCACAGAGCTGAAAACCCGTGAGAGCATGGTTGCCAAGACAAAAAAATAAAGAGATCTAGAGCAAGAGATGCTTGTGTTGACCAGGCATGCCAGGCTGCCATATGTTTGTCTTCCTAGTCAGCGCTCACCATTCCCAGGACAACATCAGAGATCATCTGGATTGAGGAGAATTAGTATCTGCCGTTAATTATTGCCGTGAAGGTCTGGTAGCACACTGAGTGCATCTCCAACAGTACATAAAACTGGTAAAAATACTAGGTTTATTGGCGTTTTGGCCACAAAAATCAAAAGAGCACTTTGACCAAACTCTTTTGAGAGGATCTCTCAAATGAAATAAAAACTTAATTCTCCCAAAACAAACTAAACAAAAAAACCCGGTGAGGAATCCTGGAAGCATTTGCCTGCAGTCCCAAAGGAAAGGTAAACCCCAACCAGAGCGAATCTGTAGTGGAAGTGCAGCTTAACAGTGGCACCTGATTTATAACACTTACATTAGTGTGGTTTGGAAAAGAACAGTTTCAGTTTGGGGATTGAAATGCTTCATTTTCCACACAAAAAAGGCTCCTTTCATGAAAAAGCGCTTAATCAAAAATGGTTTTTGGACTAACCTAATCTGGCTGAGAAAACGTCAAGCAGCCCATCACGCATCCTCCTTAAGTCTTGTTCGGGGAGTTGGTACCACTGTGGACAGCCAAAGCTAACGGGGCGCTGCTGAAGGACCGTGCCTTTCCCGGGATCTGATTGATCCCAGCTCAGCTCCCAGCTGTGCCCATCCAGAAATCATCCTCGTAATTGGTGCTGCTTGGACAGGTTACTGGGAATCTCAGCAGAGCCCAGAATGGGGTGAACGAGGAAAATGGATTCCTCTAATCTATTTTAAACTTGCCTCAGTTAAAGAAAGGTGGCTTTTACTTTGATGTCCACACTGTATGTGTGCTCTTGCCTGTTATGTTCATCCTCCGGCTCACGAGAGCTGTGCCTTATCACGCTTCTCCCTCATCATAACACACAGTACCCAAGCCATTTTCAATGCTTTTTTGTTTCCCCCAACTCCAGCCAGCCCTTTTCTTTTCTTACGTGCATTTTTTTAAAAAACATTAATACCTAATTCAGGGCATTCAAGTGACAGCTACTTCGAGAAGCTACAGAACTATCCCTCTGAAGGCAGCAGAAGCCAGAACGCGATGCTGACAAAGGCAACCTGTGAGCACCGACCCACAGGACATGGCCAGAAGCTACCTGAAGGATGTCCCTGGGCTGCTGCTCTGCCTGGTGGTGGCTGGAGCAGATAAAAAGTAGCCACAAAGAGGCAGACCTCCTTCCGCATAATTTATTATTCAAGTGTAAAAGTTTAATGTACCTATTTGAACAATTAAAGTGTGCTCTCTGGAGCGTAATTGTCTTTTTTTGCTTCTGAAGACACAATGGCTCATGGATCAGTAAGTGCTACGGCCAGGACTCCAACATGCATTTAATCATGAGTTGCTTGTTTCTTTGTACACACCCAGGAGGAAGAAATAGCTTTAATAATAGACACCATTAAAGAAAGATTTTAAGAAAATTAGGAACCTCACACAAAACCCACTGGGCTTCTGGGACAGATTTGCTCACAGCTGGAAGCCTAATATGTTTAAGGGTGGCTGATCCTACTCTAATACAATTTTTATAAGATTTTTGCAGTCCTGCTATAAAAGCCTGTGGCGCAAATCAAGATTGGAACAAGCGGACCTTCCCTTGGGAGAGAACTGAGTTGGCTTTGCTGCAATTTACTTAGTGTAATTCTTTGGATATTTATATCTGTACAGTCTAACTGATCATAGTACTGATCTGTTGCCTGATTACATTTAGCCCCAGAAGAGGAAAGGGGAATTAATTTCAGTGTTACCTTCAGTTATTAAGACTTTGGAGTACTCATGACCCAGTGTCTCTAACTCACAAGATGGATTTAAATTACTGTTCTGTGAAAGATTTGCTTTCTTTGGGTTTTGTTATGAGCGCACAGCCTAGCCTATGCAAAAGAAAGCAATGCCTGGCTTTGAAAAACACCACACCACTAAACTTGTCATCTGCCGATATTAACAATTCATTTTTCAGTGCTATTCTGCTGCTATGCAAACCACGATGGCAACTGCAGCGTATTTAATTCTGCTTTACAATTTCATTAATTTCGACCCATTTGGGAACGCACAGGTTCAAAAGACTGCGTCTTGCCAAATACTGGGAATTGTATTCCTCGTTCTGAAAAATGACTATGCAAAGAAACTATTTCTAGCAGAGTCGCCCAAAAAGTCTTTCCCTTTTCACTGAAAAGTGCTATTTTGTCACAGCTAATCTTTTTTGTTAATTTAATCATTTCATAAAAACATCTATGCAAGTTTCTTAGATCCAAGACGGAAGAAAACTGGGGCAGGGGGAATAGGGAAAACACCATACAGACAAGAAAGGAGAAAGAAGCATTTCAAAGCAGCTTCTGCTTGAAGAGAAACACATAAGAGCTTTAATGTTCATGCAATGCACATAGCAGGCCAGTTCCAGCTGCCAGGCCTTATTTGTGGCAATACTCCAGAACAAATTGTTCAATTCATAGTTCCGCAAAGCCATCCAGAGAAATGTAAAAGTCAAGCTGGGTTCTTTTTCCTTCTCACATGCTCCCATCAGGAGGAAAGATTCTCAAAGACAAATTAGATGCTAGATACATCTCTGTAATGAGAGCCTCACTGAGGTTAAATGATGGTAACTCATGCAAAATAGTGAAATGAAAGGACTAAGGAAAAAAAACCCTGTTAACAACAAAAAAATGCAAAACCCACTACCCCACGCTACAGAAATTTAAGAGTATAAGCTGACCTGTACTCTTACATATATACAGCTTATACATTTAAATATTATTCTGACATTAAGAATCATAACACTGGCTTAAAATTATGGTATTTTTTCAAAACAAACTGGAGTCTTTACTTGCCATTGTTATCTGGCAGCTGAAGGTTCACGTTTCTTCAACACCTATAGTAGAAGTGTTCTCCTAAAACATAAATCAGATTCATGTAAAAAACAGCATGACAAAGATCCGGAGCCCTAAGAAAATGAAATAGCCTGTTATTTGAAATATTTGACATCACTCTGCCACTGAAAATACACAGGTTCAATTTTGCTGGTAAATTAAACAGTGGTGATGCAGATTACCAGGCACTGGAGTGCCATCAACTACGCTGTTAAATTGTACGCATGATCCTTTGCATCATATTTGGCCATGGCCAATTGTCACTGAGCCAACTAATGGCAGAGCACAGCTCAGGAATCAACACAGTCCAGAGACCAGCCCAAAAAGCAGTCCACGTGTGGTCACTTCATTGGCAAAGTCGGTTGAGTTTAATAAGAACAGGCTGTTTCAAGCAAGCGGGTCTCAGTGCCAGAGAAGGGCTTTGAGCACGTTTAGCGTACAAGCACTGCTACAACCACTCAGAACTGACATGGGAAGCAAGACGTTGCATTTCAAAGTTAATATAAGGTTTAAGGTTAGCCTTAAAGAGAGTCATCCCAGTTCACAGAAAATTAAATGGCGTTTAGTTTACTACTTGTAATTTGGCAAAAAGAAGCCTAGGTTTCCCATTTGGGCATTCAACTAACAGTTCAGCACTATTTTGCTACTTCAAAGATGATCCTTAGTTACGTTCTCATTCATTTTAAACAGCATCAACATTGGTTTATCTTCATTAAAACTAAACAACTGCAGCTCTTCAGAGAAGCATTGACTGCAGAGGTTCTTAGAGTAAATCACTTTCAGATACACAGAAATAAAATGTGTAAATCCTACTCCTTGTGTCATATGTAACAACATAACATGAAGGCTGCCATCTCCATTCTCTGGGGACAAAGAATCCAGAGCATCTCGCTGAGACGTCTCTTGTGCTCTTCGCTCATGCCAAAAAGGAGCAAGGCTAAGAGTGCAAGGCTGTACTGAAGCTTGTCTGTTTTCATTTCTGTAATACTCCAATTTAAGGGTTGTCTACTGAAGATCTGAGCTACCCTGACTAGTCACCGCATGATAAACTCAGGGTGAGGGAGGGAAACAAGCACAATACAACACAAACACATTCCACTGGACAGTATCCTTTAATAACATTTCCCACGAGAGGTCACTAGCTCCTTAAAGCCAGTGAATTGTAAACTGTGTATCCATGAACTGCATGTTACAGGAAAACAGTTTGCAATCCCCTTATTAATCCTTGGCATCAGGGCACACGCAGTATAATTATAGACTGCAGCAGAATAATTTGAAAACTTTATTCCACAGGGCCATAATTATATCCTAGCTGTAATCCTTTAATTGCCAATATCATCTAATGCATTATAGACATACCATACGACTAGCTGAACTAAAACATTCTGCAAGCACGCCACAGTAAAAGCGATAGCATAGCCAGTGATGCAGGCTATTAAACAAGAAGCAGGATTAATAAACATCAGAATACACCGCCTAGAAAACATCAGGGTTTCTACCGTCACTTTGCATCCTTGTTGCACCAATAGTTGGTTTTCTAGAGCAGCTTACTGGATGCACAAATTCAAACTACTGAAAGAAATATGTCATAAATTGCCCCTTATGTCAATCAACCATCAAGCAAAGGGCAGAAATAGATTTCTAGCAATCCTTTGGAAAGAAGTTATGAGGACAAACTGCAGTAGATGCCGAGCCAGTCCAAAATGGAATGAAACCACAACAGACCATACATCCAAGAGCTACTGAGGAGTATTCTTCTGGTCATCTCTCTATATTCTCCACACTAATATTGTCAACATTTGTTTTTACCTTGAAAATAAAAGCCAGGAAGCTGAAAGAGTTTGCTTCAAGCTTTTGCTTATCTACAGCCTAAGCATATACAGCGTATGGGACCAGAAAGAATAAGCTTAAAAGGAAATATAATTTGGAACCTAGGCATTATTTTTGGATAGGTAATGCAGTGTTCAAGAATCTCTTTACTGATCCAAGAGTTACTTGTATTTTTAACCAATAACTACTACTACAAATGCCTAAACAGTTCAAATATAGAATTGTCATGGTTTGGGCTGGATTGGCCACTCAGGCGGACTCCCACTCCAGTCCCAGATGCTAGATCCAGCCTCTTGCATCCTCTCCTGGTGCAAGAGACTTCAAAAGTAGGAGAGACCACTTCAACCTGAGGAGGAGAAGTTTCCTCAGCAGCTGTTCCCACCACAAGGTTTGTAGGTTAGAGGCAGGCACCACCTGCCACATTGAAATGGCCAAGCCCTGCCAAGTTAGTGAACTCGGAAGGAGGGCAACATAAACCCCTCCCCAAAATGCATCCTGTTTCTGGGATGTTTCTGTCCCAAAAGCACTTTGGTGCTCCAGAGAAAGGACAACAATTAGGACACAGTCATGCCTAGTATTTCCTAGGGGCTGGCTGTGTCCCTGCTTATAAACTAATTCCAGGCACCCTGACTGACTAGCCCAGATGAGGGGACCCTTATCACCCAGCTGCCAGTTCTGGAGCTACTCTGTAGGCCAGGTAGATGCCCGTCACCTCAGCAACACATCTGCTATTTTATTTTGACTACATCCTTATGGGAACTGACCCAAAGCATCTGCCTCCTGCACCAAACTGCAAATTACCAGTAGAAATAGGATTAGGAGCAATACAGGTTTACATTAAAAATCTCTCTCTTTCAGACACAGTATGTACCACCTGTCAAAGGCAGTGAACAATTTTCCCTTTGTAAAAGTGGTTGCAACTCTTGTCATTACCCCACAGGGTGCTAGAAAAACAGCAGCACAGCAAACCGCTGAAAAATCACTTGAGATGAATGCAGCCTCCCAGTTAAACTACACTGCTCCTGTATGTACTGCTGTACGGAATAAGGCAGCACTTCTTAAAAGTGCAGATGCACGCGATTGCACAGGCATCACAAACACAAGACGCAGGTGATGGCTACCTCAGGATGTGTGGTGGCCATCACCCTTGTATCACCCTCTATTTTCCGACTTTTCAAATCCACATCAGCTCATTGTTTCCCAGGCAAAGGGTTAAACCCCTCCCATTACTGGCAGCTCTGTCTCTTCCTTGCCCTAATTAAAGAGGAAGATAAATTGAAAATGAGGAAAAAATTCCTTCATGATTTTCCATTTATTCATTTATAACACAAGATGCTGTGTTTGTTGGGAAATGTAGGATCTTTAATTTTAGAACAGCTGACGTAACTGGGAAGATGTAACAGGCTCCTGGGACCACCAGCAAAGCAGCAAACTTCAAACCAGACATAGGTAAGAAGCAATGACTAATAATATAACCTAGTTATGTTCATCAGCTGAACTCAAGAGAACTTAAAGGGAAACAGCACTAGAGAAGCAGGAGAGGCCGCAGGGAGTCTGTTTAATTATTTACAGGTACTTATAAACCCCATGCCTCTCCCCAGTATGACACCTAGCTTTTATTGTAATGTATTGGTAAAAACCAAAAGTCTCGTTTAAATCCCTAAGGAATTACAAAGTGCTCCCTCTTTTTCCCAATTCCACCAGAGGGGAAGTTGAAAAATAATCCAAGTGTCCCGATTTAGCTTGACCTCTACTTTGACAATAGCTGAAGGCAGCAGACATTCTTAGGCTGGCTCCGGAGCCTTTCATCTGCCCGGCGGGAGAGTGCTGCAAGACACGAACTCCACAGAAACTGCACTGCATATACAGCGGACAAGGTTTCTTTCTTGAACAATGTGACATGAACTGGTACACATGAGGAAGGCACCGGCCTCACCGGAGCTCTGTGCTCAATGCTGTGCAGACACAGTCCGGCAGCTGTCAGACCCTCGGCTGTGCAAGCAGACCCCTACCTCACAAAGGAATAAGCTGCAGTGTACAGGAGCTACTCTTAAACTATTCATAAAAACAGATAGAAAGTGTAACTAACACATAACAGGTTGGCAGAGTTAAGAGTAAAGCTGTGAACATACAAACAGAACCACAGAGGTTGTTCATTTAAGTAAGGTAAAAAAACCCCAATTTAGAAGCTAAAGTAGTGTAGCACTCATCCTTCACCACTTGTCGTGGGTATAGCGCAGTGAACTCCATCAGCCCTCCTCCTCCTCTGGGAGCCTGCGCCCTCACCACACTGCTTTGGTGCGTACCGTCTGTACAGCCCAGAGACCAAAATCAGGCTGGGATTCCCCCCGCCCCCCCCAGACTTTGAGTCTTTAAGAATTAGGGGCAACATCTGTGCTAGACATCCTAGACTTTTATAGTCAACTGAAAGGATGAGTCAACCAACCTGTTTTAGATGCATATCCTAGGATGAGATGACTTGCCCTCAGGATATAATTATGCTACTCTCTTTGAAGCCAAAGTGACCACGTCAGGCATCTGCAGCTAACGATTTGACAGTTATGTCAGAGCAGCCAAATGCTAAGGTATTGTCTAAGAGGCAGTCGCTAGGAAAAGATCAGGAAAAAGCATACAGAAGTGAAGTGACTTGCCCAAAATGATGCAGCACGGTCAAAGCTGACGTGGTAGGTGGCAGTAAGAAATGGAATCTAGAACATCAGGATCAGTAATGCCAGAGAGAGCCTTTTCCACTGACTCTGGGTCAGGCCCTGAAGTGTTTACAAGAGAATCGTTAGACCTGAAACAGTTAAGAACAAAAGTGGCCACAGAAGCAAGCTGTGAATACGTACAATTCTGCCTCTTTCTCCTATCATGTACATTCAGTTTACAAAAAAGAAACCTAAGTAGTTGAAAAATTATATGGACGCTCCCCTTCACTACTTTCTTCCCTTGGTTTTTTTTCATTACCTTTTGCAGAAACACTCTTGGCAAAACCATATGAGAATGCGGTAACTGGCTATTCCTTTGCCATAGTTTTACCTGAGCTTTCATTCTGTAACTATCTGACAGGCACCACACAGCACTTTCTAATATTATGCAATGCACTTTTCAATTAAGCAGGAGGCTGCGTATCTCTGCTCGGTATCCCTGGTGGTTTCAAATAAGCTTTTCACTTGTTCCATCTCCAACACTTGTTTGGCACAACAGTAATTTTTCCAGATCAGAGAGAACCCAGTGATCATAAAGAATGAATTATTTACAGAAAGATCAGTACTCCAGTTCACATCAAGACTTCACTAATTGTATTTAATTGGAATTACCACGCTGAACATATGCACAATGCTCTTCAGGTTCATAAAAGCCTTAAGTGCTTTTAAATACTACTGAAAAAAGGAAAACGCTGAGAGGATCGGTAGCAGGAAACAATACCTTGCACTTTTAGAACATTGACTCAAATCAAGTCAAAGTTAATCAAGGCTAAAACACATCATTTGCTAATTGGTTGATGGGGACAGGTAATCCCCTTTTCTAATGGGCATATGGTACCGTAAACCCTCAACAAAGAAGCCCCAATTATAACTATGTGGATCAGACTGAACTTCTTGATGCCGTTTAGCTTACCTACAACACTCCGTCTCCACGCAGGCCCACCACTGAAGCAATGCTGTTGACCTAGATCTTTACAGTGCTTTTCAATAGATTTAAGGCATTTTACGAGCCAATTAAAAAAAAAAAAAAAACACAAAAAACAGGACTTCACAAGACTCATTAAGCAACCAGCAGCAAACTCAAGACCAGTTTAGGTCCAGGTTCATTGTTCTATTGAGTAAACTTGCACCAAACATGGCAAGCCAATCTAACGAATTGTTGCACGCAAGAAAACAAGAGTGGGGAGAGTTTTCTGCAAGGTGAGCGTGTCAAATCATCTCACAGAAGCGTCCTGTGTTTGCCAGAGCCTGCTCCGGGGACAAAGCAGCACCACAACCCCTTCAGCAACAGCAAGCTGTTGGAGCAGCAAAGTGTTATCCTCACCAGGCTCCAGAAATCTGCCCTGATGCATTACATATAAAGAGAGCACTCCTTAAGAAACCAGGCTTTGCAGAAGGGCACTAGTAACCGCTGGTATGTAAGCGGAGGCAAAATAGATACCTGACGGCCCTTCTGGCTTTAAGGCTTGGGTTCAATTCCTTCCTCTGTCCAAGAGGATTCAAAACCAATGCACGTGCTCCTTCTCAGGTGAGCGCCCAAAACAGCAGGTTAGGGAATCAGTTTTCAACTTGCTGTTCATAGGTCCTTGTGGTTTTTCATCAACTACTTGCAAGGAATCCATAAAAACGTAACTGAAAAGGCAAGTTTACTTGCAAACAAGCATGAATTAGCCCAACAGTATTCAGAAAGACAGAAGGGGCTAACAACTCAAATTTGTAATTTTCCTCTGTCACATCTCATCTTGAATTTTCTTCCACTCAGTGACTGTTTTAAACTCATGTGGTCTGTAGTGTGTGTGATAGGTAAGGTCAGTCTTCCCAAAAGCTGAAGAACAGAGGAACTCAGCTGCAGAACATCAGAACATCCATTAGTTTTCTCACCATCGAGGTGGATTTATTTTTTTTAATGGAGAGTGAAGGTGAGCACATTTCCTCATTTGTTTTCAAAGCGAGTCTTGCTTGCTTTTTTGAGAGACGTTTCTTTCTCCCCAAAAATGAGTGCCGATGCCTTATGTCAGAAGTGCGGAGCAAAAAAGGCCACCTCCTGCTAACCCTAAGATATCTCAGTGTCTGGCTGAAACCGGTTGCAAGCCACGTGTTACTATGCCACATCCCCAGCATTCCCTATTTTGTAGCACCAAGTGAGCGTGCCAGTATTTCAGCCCACATTTGCTCAGTGCGCTACACACGTACATCTCCCTCTGAAGCCTGACGCCAGCCGTGCTGCGCCCATGGTTCTGGATTCTGCTGTACAGGCCAGAAACCCAAATAGCCAGCAGTGCAGTGACCAACTTCAAACGCAGATTTAAACATAGACAAGCTGATGTATCACTGGAAATAGCTGAAACAGTACACGTTATATTAGATCACCCATTTCTTTCTTACTGAGAGGATTGAGCAAAGTAAGCTTCAATGTGTTCCTCCTGAGAGCTGAGCTTTAAGTTCAAACGTGTTCAAAACCAGGCTTGAGTCATAGTCCCATTTTGTTTAATTTCTAATTTATGCTGAACAAATAATTGCTTGCTCTCAATCCCTCCAAGCCAGTTAAAACCAAATTGATGTGTCTTGCAAAATTCTTATTGGGATACAAAAACTGTTACAAAACCTCTGCTGCCAGAGATCAGATAAGTATCAGTACAGATAGAATAAGTAGGATTTCCTACCCTATTTAAACATGAAAGAACAAATACTGTGTCCGCAACAAGAACATGTACCCATAATAAGGTAGTTAAGCTCTGGAACAGGTTGCCTGGAGATGTTAAGGAACCTGCATTCACAGAGATCCTTGAAACTTGACTGGCCCTGAGCAACCAGATCCGACTTTGAAATGAGCCCTGCACTAAGCAGAAGTCTGGACCAGAAGCTTCCAGAGGTCCCTTCCAACTTTAGCGTTACTGTGACTCCACATACATTGACGTGTAAATGGAAAGCTAACCTTGTGAGATAAAGCGGAGTAAGTAAGTAAATCAGGACTACCGCAAACATTCATAAAGATGTTAACAGCTTTTATTTCACTGGTGCAAGGCCCGCGTGTCATCCACCACTCACCAACATCAAAACAAAACATCATCTTCTATAAAACAGTTTCAGAAAATTCAAAACAAAGTAACAGTGGCTATAATAAACTTCATACAATACTGTAAATCACTTAGTTTGTGTCATCCAAACAAGAACAAATCAATTTCTAGCATACATAGCTTTCCCCCCCCCCCCAAAAAAAATACCAGCACAACTCCAATACATGCCTCACACCTGGAAATGCGTAACATCACTCCATGACATTGATAGCTGTTCGTGCTTAGAACTAGTCATCAATTCACCCTACCAATATCATAAAATACAAAATGATATGAAAAACCTACATTTACAAAGTACAGTCCCAATCCTGCAATCTAATCCATTTGGGCAGGTACCTGCATCCATTCCAACTCCCCTGAAGGCAATGTGGTATTTAGTGCTCCATTGCTAAAGATTTGATTGCAGAATCAGGGCACAAGCAGTAAAACACTGCCTTATTCTTCTAGATTCAGTTTCAGTAGTATTTGCACAACCTCCTAAACCGGGACTTACCTATTTTCAATTACCTCACATTTAGGAAGAAAGAAGGATAGGCTTTAAAGTAGTCAGCAGAGAAATGGCTTTTACTGAAATGACTTGGGGCTGTGCCTTAGTGCACGGTGGTTATCGAAATGCTTCCAAGGGATAACCACACCTTGCTTCAGTTTTTACAGTATCTGCTGCCTTCCTCTGCTTTACATGAGTTTCTTCACCAGCAAGATACCAGAGGTCTTGTTTCCATTAGATGAGCATTACGACATGACTCCAAAAACAGGATTATGACGACAAATACTAGGACCATACTCTTCATAGTCTTTCTTGGTGTGACACACTTGGAAAAACTCTGGCTATGAAAATATAAAACAAATCCCCTCAAAAGCATAAGAATATATCAAGCAGAAAAACAAACAGACAAACTAAAACCTTAACATTTTTGTAGATTGCAGCTTTATGATGTGGTATTACATTTTTGAAATAGAGTAAAACCGGAAATATTAGGATACAAATACAATTAATCAAGCAAAGTTTGTCTGGACAGAAGATTGCTTTTAAACACAGCAATAAGAAAACCCACTTTGGAGACAGGAATTGCTCCCATTTTCCCGTATTTGCTTCTCTCGTGTTTAAGACTGTTGATTTGGATCTTATGTTCCTGAAGTCCTAACTAATCTCTAGTGCTGACTTCAAGAATAAAGGAACTATATTGCAACTATCATATAAAAACTACCTCCGAATTATGTCAAATCAAGATATCCTTACTCAAGTAAATCTCCCACTTGCCTTGTATAAATTTTACTGAGATAAAAGTTGGGTAAAGATTCCAGAAATGTGACACAGTTTAGGTTGTCACAATGAAAAGGTTCAAAACTTAGTACTCAGATCAAATATAGCCAGAAGACAATATGCAATTAAAAAAAAAAAACTCAGAACAATTTTGATAAAGACTTACTGTTGAAGCCAGCATGGAACCACCGAACCAAACTGCATAACGCTGCATGTGATGTGTTATCACTTGAACTTCAACTGGTTTGGGCTAAGAAAAAAACAGTTCTTATTTAGTTGGTTTACATTTTCTGGCAAAATCCTTACAAACTGAAAACGCTATCTTCACCCCTCCATTCACATCACTATCTCACACTTATTACTCAGTCTGCCGCACTCCCTAGGAGACCAAGTCATAGAACTCTTCATGATTAGTATGCTGAAGGACACAACAGTTAAATCCCTGTTGCCTACTGCTAAGATCATGCATATCCTAGAAGGGAAACCAAAAATGCCCTCAGAGTCTGGTCACAGTAACTTTAAGATTCCTGTAAAGACATTGCAAGGCTACCAACACGTTTAACAATGCATGCATATATACTACTCATTTTACAGCACTACATTTTCACTAGTGGGGTGAAAATTCTTAATTTTATTTCTTTCACTACTCACGTAATTAATGCACTTGAAACTTTTACTTACTTTTATCCGACCACCACTGAGTTCCTCACTAAGTCGCAATCTCGCATCCACTACTCTTTTCAAATCCCTTTGCAGTCGTCGTCCAAAGTCCCTGAACATCGTGGATCCTCCCGAGAGGACCACATTCTGTGCAGAAAATAGACACATTCTTTAAATCCATTTTCAAGCGAGTTTCCCAAAAGCCAGCACTGCAGAGATGACTATTTGGATCTTAACATTAGGAAGCTGACAAGCTACACAGAACACCTTAACCATTGTTCAATTTCCATATGAGGTCTGTGGTCCCCTACTTTCTTTTTTTCCCCTTTAAAGAAAAGTTTTATGTAGAATACGTTATTACAAAAGAGGATTCCATTAAAATAGTGAGCTAGTACTTACACGTGCATGGCAGCAGAAGTAAAACACTACCACAAAAAGTTTCCCAGGGATGCTCATAGTAAGCAGTTTTAGCCCTGATACCAAATAATGCTCTAGCCTTGTTACATTACTGTGTCTTTCCAGAAGCTGTAAAGTTATCCGGAAATCATTTTTTTTTTTATTTTAAGAGTTTAACTCCTAAACATAGCAACAAGCAAGTCCAGTAATTCTTCAAAAAGGTACCACACCTCCAAAGAGGACTGCAGGACAGAGAAAGATACAATGCCTCTCACTTTGCCTGTCTACACCTGCTTGCCTGGTATTAGTTTTCAGAGCAGAACCAAAAGCCTCTGAGCCTGGACTTGTACTTGGATTTTGAACAGGGGTTTTAGAATGTCACATCCTTAATTCTGGTAACGTTGCAGGGTCACAGACTAACAGAGAAGTCATTTTAAAAGGTGCAGAGATTCAAAACAGGAACCCTAGAACATAACATTGGTGGCAGCAAAGATGCATTTCATAATCAGAAAAAGGAACTCTATGTGACAAAACTGCATGCACACCCTTGTGTACTGCTGCAACTGCAAACCAAAGTGCTAATTAGTGTTTACTAAAACCGCTCATATGCCTTAGACGCACATCTACAAGGAAGTCAACTGAGATCAAGAGTTTATTATACCCAGGTCAAAGGATTACCTCTCAGTAATAGTTTTTGACAATGCAGACCAAGACTGTGCACGTAATGAAAGAATCCCTGAACCACTATTTTCAGCCAGGAAGCTCCACACAGATCTGAGGAGTCAAAGATGTGCATAATACGCATTCACACTTGCAAGGTGCAGAAGTAACTGCTCGGATTTTAAGCAACAGATAACAAGGAAAATCTTGTTTGTAACTTGTAAAGTGAGAAGAAAGCTCTTTGTTTATTCATGAAAAAAATCTCTGCACATCATAAAAGCCATTACAGTAGGAAAAACTCATTTCTTCGCAGCTTCAGATTATCTACAGTATAAAAGAGTGCATAACAAGGCAGCTGTACTTAAAAGAAAAGCACACATCCCCATAACATTACTGAAACATTTCCCAAAAGAAAGAGAAGGACTGAGAAGAAGAAAGGAGCCAATATGTATAAGCAGGAGCCAGAAACCACAGTTGGTCCTAAAATTAAAGCAGGAGGGAGATTCCCCCTGCTCCCCCCAAACACGAGAACATCTCTTCTTCTGCCTCAAAGTGGTTATGCACTCCACATGGGAAAAGAAAATTGCTAATGGGGAAAAAAAAAAAAAAGACAACACTGAATCTGAGTGATGAAATAGCAATTAAAAAGATGCCATCAGAAAATATTACCTGGAGATAATGAAATTGGCAAACAGGGTGAAAGCAATAATTCTATTCAAAGCAAATTAAACTTCAAGTATACTCCATAAAGTGGACAATGCTACCACTAAACCAGATTTCAGAATACACCTGAGAATAATTGTTTGAATACATCCGAGACCAACTCATGCAACTACAGAGTTAGCAGTAACATTGAGAGGATCTTTTATCATTCCAGGGTTAGAAGTTAAGAGGTTACACCTTCCTCAGATTATGATTATTCCAGTACTTCTACACACTGAAAGAAGTTTAACATTAATACTGGTCAAGGAGAACAGAAGCACCAGGACATACTTGCTGAAAGGTGAGTCATCTCATTATCATACACCTGGACAAGCCAGGCCAGGCAGAATTTTGGATGTAAGTACCTAGGTGACACCGACTGCCATTATAAGATGGTTAATTATACAGTTACAGTACCCCTGCTCCCTGCACTTCTTGTCAGCACTGGGCCAAATCTGTGCTGACTCTTTAGTAGAAGACTGCTCATGTATGGGCTTCAGGAAGTTATCACAACGCCACAGGTCAGTCTTCTGCAAAGAGGTCAGAAGCCACGTAGTCCTCATTCACAATGAAAGCGGAATCCTTACGCATTCCTCACCCCTCAAACATACCCACCACCTACAAAGGACCCAATGAAGGTGGGAAAAGTCTGTCAGATAAAAAAAAAAACACAAAAACCCCCAAAGACAATCAATAAACCATCCCCCCACAGCAAATACCTTCTGTAGAACAACTGAGTGTAACACAACACAGTAACTCCAGTAACTACACAACAAAACACATAACAATGAAGTATGCGAAATACATCTGTCCAGAAAGCTTACTACTGATGTTTGGGTTTTCAGTCTGCCCGGGAATTCTCTGGCCTCCCAGAAAGAGGCATCAAGGAATTAAGATTACGATTTAAGTATCTGTTTCCAGCTGATTCCTTTAAACAAGATTTCTTCTGATCTTACTCTGCTCAAAGACACTTCAGCTGCTTTAACAGCTCTAGGCAGACCACAGGTTTCACAGCTAACACTATCATACCACCTGACAGAAAGAAGTTCCAGCTGATTTTTACTTTTATAGCTAACTGGTTGAAAATTAAGTTGTTTCAAAAGAATGTACTCCCTTAGAAGAGAGGGCTGAAGACCTTCCACACACCTGATAAAGTAAACAATGAAAGTAGGCCATTTCTGGAAGGAAACTGGGAGGTGAACACCAATCCTGTCAGAGAGCTGGCAAGAAGTTTCTCACTTCTCATCCATACCCTTGGCTTCTCTTATGAACGCCAGCATATTGAGTTTCTCTCCAAGCCATTTCTGGTATTATGCCTGTACAGTGCAATGCTGCAGAGATATGAAGCTACCTAACTAAACAACCCAGTTACTGTAACAGAAATCTCTATCTAAACAAAGTTCACATAAAAATTCCAAAAGGTTAAGTTAGCTTCTGCAGAACTCAACGCTACCAAACACAAGGCGCTGAACTGGTTTCTGCATCTTCCTACTGCACCTTGTAGCACGGTATAAGTGCACTCTCAGCTGGACACTTCAGACTCTGCAGCACCAAACTGAGAATGATCCACTGCTTTTCCGGTAAATATGAACTTCAACAACACACCCAGTTGATGACAACACAACTCCATCCAGATGACAGCCTAAACAGAAGTTGTTTAACGTGACACAACCACACCACTAGAGACATGTAATGAGAGCAATATATGACTGTTCATAAAAGTTATTATGGGTAAAAAATGGAAGGTTCAAAAGATGAAGCGAAGCACTTCATGAGCAAGTCAATCAATTAAGCTATATGCCACTGATAACTTAGTTAAAATAGGGCAATATTTGCCAACATTGTAGGGGAAATATAACGAGAAATATTACATATATCAAACAACATATATATAATAAAGAAGTAAATGTATTGTGAGAAACACTATTTTTTAAATAAGTTTGACTTTTAATGATGAAGAAACAATTTCTGTTTCTTTAAAATCGTAGTTTTCAATGTTCATTTAACAGTTTGAGTAATAGAAGAAGATTTCGTCATGACTTATTGTAATGCGGTCCTGCAGAAATATGCCTGCACTCAGAGACAAAAGTAACCACAAAACACTGCAGATGTATTGAGCTACTGTTAAACTCGCTAGCACGGGCAATATTATAAATTTAATTACAGCTGTGACAAGAATAAACAGGGCTTCTCAGTACTCCTGTGCTATATGGTTAATCGCTTGGGGCTTCCACGTGAGGTAGCAGGAACACCTTTCCTTCCCCACATCTTATCATCCGTGCCAATACGGTGCAGATCTTTAGGATACCTACAATTTCAGAAAGGAAAGGCAAGAATAAGGTTGATACAGCAAATAAGCTGGGCACCATCACAGACTCTTATTTCTCCCCGCAGCTCGCAGATGCCCGGCTGGATGCCACACAGCAGTCTGACAGCGCCATCTACACACCGCGCTGCGCATGTGAAGCTGTTTTCGCACAAAGTATTTACCAGCAATTCAAGTTAGAAGTAATGTTAGGGGCACGTTTACCACCCCTTTAGCCTCCTGCACCCCAGATCTCTCCAGCCTTTGAGGATGGTTTGCTACGAGCTGGGCAGTCAACATTTTAACCATCTGAGAGAACACTGACACAAGCGTAGTCCAAATCTTAATTGCATCAGCAAGCTCAAGTTCACTATTTTCCACAATAGCTGCACACCCAGCTGAAAAGTCATTTTCTCTAAGGAAAAGAGCAAATACGTTAAAATCCTGCCTCTGTGCAACTGCATTTCTACTGCACGATTTATCTACAATAAAACACTGCGCTTGCCAATACACTGCAGTCCCAACCTCATGCAATGTTTTCAGCTTGAGAAGTAAACTTAAAAGTTTGAGGTCGAGGATGTCACAGCTAGATCTGTCATCATGATTTGACTCACGAATATTTAAACATGCTTGCTTAGGGTCTTGCAGAGATGTTTCTGACAGTATTTACCTGGTTTCAGATGTCACTTACCTTAAATTCTTTCATCCATTTGTGCCAAAAACACAGCAGACAAAAGTTGGAAGAAATCAATTGTGGAGACAGCCAATGACCCTACACTTACATCCTTTCTACTGGGAGAAGGCACAGACCTCAGTACTGTCAAAACTATTCTCATCTCCTGTTACCATCTAAACTCTGGAAGTATCTATGTAGAGACTCTGGATAGGGAAAAAGGAAGACGAAGCAGAGTGTGGAGTACGAGTGACGGTTTCTGAACCTATTACTAACAAAAAATACCATTTATTACAATATCAAGCAATTTTTAGAACTTCTGAAAGCCCTTTGTCCAACTTTAAAGCAAACACCAAGCAAATCCACCTTTTATCTTCAAAGTTCGATGCAAGACTCCTGGTTCCAAACCCAGCAGCGTACTTATCTTTTTCCATTTTAGCAGAAAGTAGCTCATCCCAAGCAATTCAGAACTCTCAACTCCATGTTAGATACACAGAGAGAGACAGAGCAAGAACACAAACCAAGTCTTCCAAGCAATCACATTAAGATGGTGTGATCACAGGAATTAAACGACTGCATTGCTGGCAATCATTGTACAATTAAAAAGGCTTTATTTATCACATGCGAAAGAATGTTTGCTACAAGCTGTGGGGTCTGGCTGAAGACATCAGTCTTATGAAGGTCCTGCTGGTCCAAACATCAACATAAAGGTAAGATAACCGGGCTCATAAGAGAGATGTTGATCAGATTGGGAATCGGGGATACTGGCAATAGAACTAAAAAAAGAGAAATACTGTAATACTTCAAAAGATGGGTTGTGAAACAATGCTCCAAAGGCTACATACCACATATAACCTGCCAGAAAGGTACTTGCAGCTATTTTCTGCACAAACACTAAGGAAGAATCCAGACACATTTGATGGAAACCCAGCTCCAAAGCACAGGGCCTTGGCCGGCCACCACACAACACTGTGGGCAAGCAAAATTGATAAACCACAGAAACTAAGAGAATGTATGAGGGGATTTCTGCACCTATACACTGTTTTAAACAACAAGAACAGAGATGCTCGTCCCTTCACAGTGACCTTGCTTAAAGAAATAACAACTATTAGATGTCAGTAGTTACTAACACTATCATTACGGTCAATAGGTAATTGTGTAACATTGTTTTTCCATTTTCTGTTTTTCATTATACTTGCTTAATTAAAACAAAGTCACAATCAGTGGCTAGCCAAGGAAAAGTTATTTGCCTGCTGTTTACAGTGAGGAGAGAATAACTTAACCTCAGTTTTTAAATATGACTTTCCAGAAGTCAGTACTAATCCCTGTCCTACCAAGCAATGAAGCTACTGATTTATGGCAACTTTGGTCTTTCAGGGAAAAAAAGCACAGCCCCTAAGCACAACCAGACACTAAGAGTTTCCCAAAACCTTCTGCAACATACCTAAGCTTGAAGTCATTGAAGACATCTACTGCAAAATTCACTTCATATATAAGCTTGTTAAGTAGTTTAACTTCCCATTTTAACCTGTTCCACAGATTTGCTCTGAAGCACTACGTTTCGTTCTAGGTTACAGAGTATGTTTACTAGACAAGTAAAATCAGACTGCAAATTTTTCAGTTACCCTGAGATATGACTTAGTCGGAACTTAACACTCATTTTAATGGGTGAGGAAAACTGCCACCTTTTCCACGAGCAATGCTCTCCATGCTATTACTTTATGCTGTTATTTCCAAAAGGGCACTGATGCTGCACAAGCAGAAAACAACCAGTAAGCACAGGATGTGCTGCCAATACAGAGCGCGCTTGCCATTTGCTATACCTGTCAGCACCTTCCTTTTCATTTCTTAAAGAATCACTGACTGAAAGTACTCTCTGGACGACACCCTGGGCAAGTTCAAGCAGGCCTAATTATTGTCTCCTAAAAGATTTTAAGTCTTCATGTACTTTAATACTGGGTTCAATACCTGCCTAGAACTGCAGACAGTGGGCAAATACAAGTCAAGACTAAAAAAAATACAGGTACTTGAAACCACTGCTTAAAGTGGCGGGCGGAGGGGAGTGAGGGGGTAAGACCATGATGTAACCCTTAAAATGGGCAAAAGCCAAAGACATTCATACACAAGAATTCACATTACAAATGTCAGATATAAATAACTTCCCCCTGCCTCAGTTCCTCAGGGACAGTACTTACCTATGTATCAACCCACTGTTGCAGATAATCCTTCTTTCAAAAATAAAAAGCAGCAAATATCAAGTACTCTTCATTCAGAAGTGGCACTTTGTTTAACCTGAACTTTATTTCTATTCAAAGTTCACATTTCTCATAGTGGGTGAAGTGGTAGGTACGTATATGCTTCATGACAACAATGTTGATATTTATCTTCAAATAAATCAAATTCATCTTGCAGCACAAAGACCGTACCTTATATAATGGACGCCGGACATCAATGGGACAGTTCTGTATAACTTCATCAACTACATCCGAAATGGATTCCATAAAATCTGGATTAGCAAACTAAAATGAAATAGAACAGGCATTAGATTTTTCATCTCAAGAATCCCAAAACAAAAAGGCAGAAGCAATGTAGAGAGATTTTGTAACAGCACTTTTAAAGGGGGCAGGTAGGAATCAAAGTCAGTATTACTCCTGCGCACCACTTACTCTACATTACAATAAACCCATTTCTGTACAAGGAAAAGGAGAATTCCCTTTTCTGCTGAGAAATTCAGATTCTCTTCCTTGGTCATAAATTCACTGTTTACAGTTTACGCACTATGGACTTTACGTGATATGAGTTTGAGTTCTCCTGCTATTAAACATACTGTTACTGTTCAATGTGGTCCTGTCTTTCCTTTTAAGTGAAATCAAAGTATCAGTGTGCAAATCAAAATGTTCCTCTGTCAAAAATTTTCAACCCTACTGAAATACCTATGTTAAATTCCCAAAGAGTCACATTTAGTTCCAAGCACACAAAATCTCTAATATTCAAAAAGGCATAAACACTGTAAGGTCTTGAGTGGAAGTCCCCATCAATGCAAAACATCAATACAGTGCTAATGTAAGTTTCTGCATTTACACACACTAGAGAGTCAGAGTTGCTAATGCTAGTAAACGTTCTTGGACTGTTGGCAATTTTCCACTTAAAACTTAACATGAGCTTTCAAACCGTTCTAGCCTAGGCTTTGCCCTTTCAGAGATTAAACTTTGAGAAATTAAATGAATTATCGATACATAATAATATATTATTACATAACTTTAACACTTTGCCAAAGGTGTAGAAACTATGTGGGATTTACATCCTAAACAGGATGAAGCATCTAACTGGATGAAAAACAAAGGCCAAAACACAAGTACACACTGAACTGAAAGAGAAATTAGCAAAGGCAGGTGGCTTGGAGATCAGGAGCCATAAGAATGATGTGAAAAATCCCCAAGAACTCAAGCTAATTTCCACAGTAAGAATTAAACATGCAAGAAGCTAAAACATGAAGCCACATAACTCAAAAGAGAAGAAAGAAGCAGTGTTGCTTCATAAGGAGAGTTCTCATCTGCATGAGCCACAGCCTGAAAACTTCTCCCGAGCTCTCCATAAAGATATTGATAAAACAGCAGGGCAAAAGGAATAAGTAGAAATAAGAGTTATGGCATCCAAAGCAAAGTATAACATGCTCCCAGAACAGGGACAAGAGAACTGACATGTGAAATTGCAGTCTGCTAGCAAATACCGTATGGTTGGAGAATAGCAAGTAAAATGCCTAATTTAAAAAGCGTAGAAATAATCTGCGTAACTACAAGCCCCAAAGCCTAACTTCAAGAGTATTAAAGACTTCAGAACAAATTTTGTAAACTGAAAATAGGAAAAGATTACAAGACAGCTTTACCAAAGGCAGCTTTTACCTAGCTAACTTGACACCCTTTGAAGTGAGGAGTTAATGAAGTCCAGCGAGAAATTCTCTTTGGATGCAGTACGTATCATCTACTGTGTTTTTCTTGTCTAGAAAGTCAGTTCAGTTTTTTTTTTTCAATATAGAGCCAAGAAACTATCAAGAAATGAAGAAAATGGAAATTAGTCCTTTATCCTGTTCCTAACAGTCTGTGAAGGGACTATGGAAAGAGGAGCTATTAAAATGACGTCTGACATGGGACTGAATGCCTCTCTATATGATCACATGGGTAAACAGCAGGGAGGACAAACTATTGAGCCCAGGGGTTTAACGTTGGCACAAGATCAGATGGCTATAAACTGACCACAAAAAGATTAAGCCTGGTATTTAGACAAAAGGCAAGAGAATGAGGTTTTTTAATACTCTTCCGATAGGAGGAGGGTAGACAAAGGGAAACTTCACCAGTGTTAATATGGATCTTGATTAATTTTAACTGTATTACAGGTTATGGGTGCCTGCAATAAACTCAGTGGAGTGTGCAGGAACGGAGAGGACCAACTCTGCTATGCTGTAATATATTAAAACTTGACTCTTTCCCCTCCTGCAATATCACAATATCCTGAAGCTTACTTAAACTGAATTACCAAAAAACCGGACAGACTAGGTATTGTAATATTACGTTTCCCAGAACTGTATGTGTTACTTATGACCACACCTACAGAGATTTCAACAGACTTCCCTCAAGGACAAATTTAGCATCCACGCTTTATAAATTGACCCAGTATCAGAAGTCAGTGTTCAAGATTGAGTATTATCAGTGCAATGCTACCATGCTGAGTAGTGCCCAAAGGGATTGGTAACATAATCAAATACACAGTATAAAGGCATACAGATACGGGTTTAAATCAATGTTGAAAGAAAGAAGGAAGATACTATATAAGGTCTCTAAGTTCAAACAATTTCTTCTCAATTTTAGATTGCCTTGAAAGAAACAGAGCAAGATGTTTTAAATATTACACAGAACATCAGAAAAACAATTATCTGCTGTGCTCAAGTTACCTGAGACTGTACATGGTTCGCAGTCAGGAGGCTTACTGATATCTTACTTCCACGTGATGGCGCACTGGCACCAAAAATTATAGTGCCTACCTCCCCCCCACCCCCCTCCCACCTTCACTCACACAGTAAAGTTTCTATAACTTAATATTGCTAGTTCCTATTCTTACCTCAGGATGAAAGAAAATTTCAGGTCCAAGGAACCTTTCATAACCGACATCTATAACAAACTTGGTTTTGTTGATTGCATTGATACCGGTATATTGTTTGATCCATTTTCGAGGATCTCCATCATACTTGGCAAATTCTTTCACTATGTCAGGGCAAATGTAACAGTACTTCTCCTGTTGAGAAATACCATGCATTAAAAACTGCAAAATAATTATTCCATCATTGAATTAAAGTACAACACAATCCAAAAAAACAAAAAATATGTGAGCATTCTTACAAATGGGGCTGTTCAACAGATGTTCTGACTCAAATTACTATTGAAGACTCAACCCTAACAAGACGATGAACATGGCCTATTTGTTTCAATAAAATTACACATGGACTCATCTGGATTAGTCTCTCTCAAAATGAAAACATCACAAGCATTAGGCTTGTGACAACAAAGAAGTTCAATGGCGAGCACTCATTGCAAGATCAGACCCACATGATCACCCTACTGACATCACATACATTTATTTTTCATTAAATTAAAAAGCAAATTTTAAACAAATCTACAGCTTGAAATGCTGATTTAATCCACAGAACATACTCACTCCAAACAGTCTAGCATGAAGATTTTCTTCCTCTTTCTCCTTCCCCCGCACTTGATTGGATAAACCACCAGAAGCTTGTGTAATTACAATACACTGCCTACATTTGCATTTTTAAGAGAGCCACCGGCAACTTGTTAAAGCCAAAGAATTAGCTTAAGGAGTTTTATTTATTTATTAAGAGATAAAGAAGGGTGTACCTTTATGGCTTTTGCTGTCTCCAGAGATTGTTCAGGAGGAATTCCCACCTCCCTTTCCCTTAGGAGTTGTTGAATAAAGTAAGTAATATCTCTACCCGCGATAGGAATATGTTTGATGCAACTTCCAATTACATAGCCTTCTGCCTATGTAGGAGGAGAAGAAAAAAAATATTTAGGGAAAAACCTGCTGCGTATCAATAATTAACAGCAAAACTAACATTCATTTTTATAATACTTTGTTTTGATTTTTACTTAAAACTAAAACTCTTGAAACTAAAATTACTAGAAAAACGTGCAACTCTGCAAAGTAGGTACTATTTTTACTGACAAGACCTTGATTACCACGTATAAGCAGAAACTGATTATCTAATAGATACACAAGTGATAGACAAAATCTTGCACACATTAGAAGACAAAGTCTGGTCAGATGGTTCCTTTTAGGCATAATCTGAAAAGCGAACGTAATATAAATAGACCACTCATGTCCTGTTTGAGAGCGAAAAACTAATAGGAAAAAGTATAAAATTTATTAAAATTCTCAGACAAGAAAAATCAAATGAAGTAGTATCTAACGATAAGCACGATAAAAACAAGAAGTCTATTTGCTGAATTTTTTTTCAGGATGCATTTACTGGAAAAAAAAAACCAAAACAGTATTGCTGAGCCAACATTATTTCTTCCCTTGCCTTTTTTTACACTTTTCTGAGTTTCATACAGTAAATGCTGGTTTATCCCAGAATTTCCCGTATGAAGAAAATAGTGAAAAGACCAGGTTAATACCAAAATGCAAGATGAAGCTAAAGGGAATCAAATCTTCATTCTAAAATAACTGTTCATTCAAGCATACTATATGCTTCAGAAATACACAAAATGACATCAGTAGAACAGATGCCAGTATGCACAGATAATTCTGTATTTTTAGCATCCTAAAATAATTAAGCCGTTTGAGATCAACCAGGTAAATGAATATGCATTCATACAAGCTTGTAGTTGTTTCCACACAAGCAGAGTTCACCAACTTCTCAAATACAATAAAATCATATAAAAAGCACACATTTTCAGTTGTATTAACAATCAAAATGCAGGACATTTCTTGTCAGACCTTGATGGCACGCGGGAAATCCAGAACTATGATAAGCATTAATATTAAACAAAACTGAGGCATCACAGTATCAGAAGACAAATGTTTACACAGAAATAGCCTTTAAAAGACAGCCTGATGATTCCTTACTGTGACCTTCCTATAGTCTGCAAACTAAATTAACTGCATAAATAAGGTCACACAATAAAATACATACTTTTCAAAACGATCATAAGGGAGGCAAAAATCCAAAACAACCAAGTAACACTAAAAATTTAAAGTTTCATTTGACACTTCTTATTTAAACCTATTGTAAACAAACCCTGTACTCGTTCAAACCACTGATAATTTGAAATCGCATCCTGCTACATACATACCACAGGAATTACGTGGGTCACTCCATCACCACTATCGATGACAATTCCAGTCAAAGTACGTTCTCCAACCTGACGCGATGTCCAAGAGGCAGCTAAGGCCAACACTGCCTACATGTGAGAGTTTATATTTAGAAGCAGACAGAGTGTGCTAATTTACAGCCTTAGAAAATACTGTTTCAAACATTTTAGACATGCATACAAAAGGCTATACATGCTGCAGCTATACCGTACTTTAGAAGTATATATTCACTTTGTTCACCTGAACAGCAATGTAAAGTCCTGGTATGTTAAATGATTCAAACATGATTTCTGCAAGATACTCTCTGTTTTCTGGTGTGTTCAGCGGAGGCTCTGTCTGAAGGGGGAAAAAAAAAAAAAAAAGAAAAGTTTTGAAAAATCGCTTAGAGTCCTAACCGTTCATGCATTCATTAGCTTGGTATGGTGATCAAACTTTTAAAATTCTCAGTGCACCCAAAACAGAAAATTTCAAGCAGAATTTCACTTAAACAAAGTGATTGAAGCTTTTCAAAAACAAAATCCAACCTGCACTAGCCTGCATGGCAAAATGAACAGAATTTAGTTATAATGCAGCTTTACAGATTACTTTCCTCTTCCCCTTCCTCCCACCACCACCCCCCCCCCCAAGGTTGCTGAAGAAATAAGACATATACAGCGAAAAACCCTCCAACAGAGCTACTTGTGCTTGGAACTTTATTTAGTTTTCTCCTTAAAAAAATATTTTCTTACCCAGTCTTATTAACTCACCATTAAAAAATAGTGATCCTCAGGTTCAGCTCGTAGGTATTTAAAAATGACCTGCTCCATGAATCTCTCCATGAGGTCCCAGTCTTCAACAATACCATGTCGTATAGGCCACTGAAGCAAGAAAACTTGTCAACACTCTAGACTATACAAGGATTAACAAACCCAGAAATAGGAACAGCCTAAGTCCCCAAACCCTTACACTTTCTGCAAGAATGAAAACACCTCATCTCAGGGTTATCTTATCACATCCTCCATTCTAATTTTAATTTAGAGGCACTATTTGAAATTATCTGCTGCTCCCAGGTACTTCAAAATGCGATTCTATCTTGCAGGACTAGAAGCCAGAATCCAGACTCTATTCCTAATACTGCTATTGATCTATTGCAGCACTCTGTTTTAATCTCTTTTTTGTATAAATTTATCATTTATAATGTTGAGAATCATACTTGGCCTCAATATGCCTTCCAATCTACAACAAGAAATAAAGACCATATAGGCTATATATTTTTCAACGAAAATTCTGGCAGGGATGATGTTTACATTTTGTTCAACGTTAAGAACACAGTTGACATTTAAGTAATACAGTAGGATGTATAAAATATGATTTTTTCCACATAATTCATAAGCTGGTAACATATTGTAAGTACAAGAAGTCCTTTACTAGGCTATGGAAAATATGATTCACAGAAGAACTGCATTGACGACAGCCCTCCACAAAACAATTGTGACATTCCGTGATGCAAAAGTATCCAACACAATCCCCAGTTCATATGCCATGTTAAAAGGATACATTTTTAGCAAGAATTTAAATAGTCAGTGTTTATGCCTATTTTAATAGCTAATAATTTTGAAAACTGAACAGCTGCACGCACTACATCAATGGGTATTTACACAGGGGTTCAAGCATCAGTCACATAGGACAGCACTAGTAAAACAGTTTTTTAAAAAAAAAAAAAGGTAAAAGCCATGAACCAAATCATGCATTTTTTAAAAAGCAACAAGTATACTTTACAAAAAAAAAAAACCCAACACGTTTTAAATGGCTACCAAGAAGTTCTAGAACATTATATAATAAAAGTGTGAAACTTTGGAAAGACTTCTTAAAAATACTCAATGCTTACCTTTGTAGCATAGGTAGGTTTATCTATGGCTTCATCTCCTATGAAAAAGTCCAGATCATCAACGCCTTTCATCACCCTCCTCTGAGCCTGGTCACCTACTTTGGCTGATTCTCGGATTGCAATACCTTACAACAAAACCCAAACAAATCAAAACAAAATTAAAACAGCTAAATACCAAGTAATGAATATTTATTTACTTAAGGATTCTTTTCCAGAAATAAAAATTGGGATATAGAAAGCATCGTTTCCAGAAAGTAGAAATTACGTAAGCAATCTATGGACAAGCCAATATAGCAGAGTTCATTCTCACTGCATCACGCAGGATTCTGGTCACTCATTCTTCATTAATGTAAAGAATAACTCAGAGAAAAATCTGAAAAACGTAATCTGTTACACACTACAGCAGTCACTAAACCTGTGCAAGTGCAGCATTCCACTGGAGATACTTTTTAAGCCAGTAAGCAACGTGATATTCTGAGTTTCAACTCCAGAATTAAGAGAAAGAGCACAGGAGAGAAAAAAATAAACCACCTACTTCAGAAATAAGTATTGGAGTCATTATCCTGGTTGGTGAGAAGGAGGAAGGGGGGAGGGGAGAAATCAATTTGCAGTGCTAGAGAGAAGTCTTTGGAGACACTTATGCTTCCCATTAGCAGGCTGCAACTACCACTGAAATTATTAGATGATGGCTGCTATAGGCAAGAAGATGAGACAGCAAAAAAACTAAATCTGGGGCAAGCTATAAATAAAAATGGAATAAATTATTCTTAAAACATAACCTCATCTATATACAGTTTTCTTTTAATAGGTTATAATCAGGCTCTAAATAACGTACGGTAGAAAATGCAGAGTAGACAGGCATCATCCACAAACAAATACTATCAGCACCAAAAATTACTGACAGGCAAACAATTCTTCTGGAAAGACATCTAAGCCCCAACAAGTTTATAGTTTTATAAAGCAGGATTTACAACAAATTCACAGGAAACTTCTGCTATCCCACTTCTTTAATGTGGGACATATAAATCTGTACCAGCGGTTTAGGTTTGAATGTTTTACAATACTTAAAATAGTAAGACTATAACCAGTACTGCAGCTACATCTGGTACAGAGGATGTTGTGTTCCCCCCTCCACCTCTTTGGCCCCTGATTACCTTTATTATTTCCTTATCTTTGCGCCTTCTACTGTGAGTAGCTACAAGGCAATCTAGATGCATTAATAAGTAGTTAATTGAGGAAGTTCACAAGAAGTAAAAGGCAGTGTTTAACATAACTGGAGATAACCATGAGATAATAGATGCCATTATAGACGTAAATACTTAGTCAGTGCTACTATTTATAAACATATATAGCATTTGAGACAAACTATTAAGACGACAATTAAAATCAAGAGACCAAAAAAGCATAACATTTTTAACAAGTTTAACAGACCAAAAAAAAATAAGAGTAAATCTGCTCAACAAAAGCATGTTAAATGGACAAAACCATTTTAATTGGTAAACACACACTCAAAAAGAACATTTTCTAACAGGAACAACTTTTTTGAATATTAAACTGTCTACAGTCCCAGACAATGTAAATAAGGCAGACACCACCTGCACTTTAGTACTTAATTTGATTGGAAGCCTTCCCCAGATTATCTGGGCAGTAACCATGGTGTCAGGTAGACAGGAGGTAAATTGCATTCTGTCTACTCAAGAGTCCTGGCAGAAAAATAATGGAGATAAAAAGGAAATTGGACTGGAGTTCTCTTCATCTTTGTCATAGCAACCAAGAGCCGATTTAATGAGCAACAGCCCTAGCTAACTGCAAACAAGGAGTTCTGTTTAGCTACACTCTAGCCAAAGATGCTAACGCAACGAGTATCACTTCCCAGATGGACAAGAGGTCATGAAGGCTGAGCTGGGAGTTGGAAAGCATGTCATTTACTCATAAAACTGAGCAGTATATACTAGAATTTGGAAGGACAAAAAAATTACTCACATGATGGGATAATGAACTGAGGTTCTGTATTTCCTGCATAGCCAAGTTTCGTATACCTAGAAAAAGAACGATCACAAGGTCATTAGATGCACTTAAATGTAAAAAAAAAAACAAAAAAAAAACCAACTTGCAATTCACTACACTTCTTAAAGTTAAGGCCAAACAATCACATACCACATCTACATTTTCTGCGTTATGCTTTCACATGTCGTCCTGCTGAGAAGAAAACTCAGAAGTCGTAAATATTTCAGGTGTTATTTATTTTTCAGACACCTTCATCTTACAAATTTTGGTAGTGGTTTGTTTTTTGTTTTTTTTTGAACTATGAAATCTGAAAACTCAGCTCTTATTTTCTCCATCTTGTTGACCAATTATGACAAACAACAGGCAGGCCTCATTCCACCCTCTGGCAAAAAAAGGGCCATGCAGATCTTACCTTTCAGACAGCTACCATGACCAAAGATGGCATTAGACTTTGCATATTTGTTTAATATTGTCAAATACAGAAAAAAAAAAAGTGTGTCTTAAGTACAAACCACAGTTCAGAATTCGAGTTGCAATCCCATTAGAATCTCCTTTTATGCCTTGCACAAATCACCCACATTGTCACAGGTAGAGTATCTGTGTGCGGTAATATAGACATACTACACCAAAATAAACACGCATTGATCAAATGCTTTAGAAATGGGCAGCAGATGGTATGAGGCATTGTCTGTCTCTTTCAACATACACATAATATCCATTTTAACAAGTAAAGGCTCAAGAGGAGAAAAAAACAAACAGGTAAATTGGGGAAGAAAAAAAAAAAAAGGAATTTTCACACAAAACCTAAAATCTCTGCATGGTGTTACTGGCTGCAAGCTAGTTCAGGTCTTTAGCAGCTAGAAATAATTAATATCCTAGACTATGAAAAACAGTTCTAACTGGGGCAGGGGGGGGACACGACCCAAACAATTCAGAAGCAATTTCCAAAAGAAGGAAAAAAAACCCCAACAAAACATATTGAATGGTTGGAGAGATTAAAGTATTTCTCCAATATCGTCACTAGATTGGAACAGAAGTACAGTAATAGCATGATTTGAAGGAAATTAGCACTATTCACATCCATTTTTACCATGAAAACCTAAAGCCATGACATCTTAAATAAGACCAATCACAATCTAGATCCTAAAGTGAATTTAGGGTCCTTGTCTACATCTTACTCTCAATATTGGCAAACAGTATCATGCCATCACTAAAGCAGAGAGTTGCTTCTCCATTAACAGCCTTTACAGTAAGTCCCCCTTTATGGAGTATTTGGTATAAAAACACTCACTAAGAGTCAGTTTGCTTAGATAAAGGAATTAAATCAAAACTGAGTTAGCAATGACCTTGGAATTTAAATATTATATTTTCCACATCTCTTCAAAGCTACAGCTTCAAGAGAATTCAAATAATCTTTAAAAAAGCCATTTTCCCCAAGGCTAAAAAGACAAGGACTGTGTTTTCAGGGCAAGGGTTTGTTGTATTTTTAATCATCATTATGTGGGCATATTCTTTCAGTCTAATCCAAAATGTTTATGCATACTTTCTGTGACTCAAAAAAACACAATCAGGACATTAAACTAGATTGATTTGTAAAGAAGGCCATTACTAGTAAATTCTTTTTTATGATGATTATTGCATAGTTTCTTCACATTTTAGAATGAGCCCTACCTAGGGAATACTGTTAAAATATAAAAAGTAACAGCAGGAGTTACACTGGGATTTAAGACACATTACAGGACACTTCCTCTTCGCTTCCCTCTGAAACCTTTTGCTCAAATGCACATAGTGAGGACCAAGGAAACCGGTCTGGGATTCAAGAGACCTAGTTCTAAGACTTAGAAATGGCAATTGGGCAGAAACCTCATGAAAAAAGCCCTTCAAGCCCCAGTGACAAGAAACAAAGTCAATATATACATATACACATATACCTAAGCATGCAAATATGTATATATACTTTTTATACAATTTTTATATATGTGTGTGTATATATATATATATAAAAAATTGGAAGGTTCCTGCAACATAACCAGAACTTGTTTCTTAATCTACACTCTGGCTGAGAGGTGAGTTCAGTTTGCCATCTTTTCCCCCTTCTACACACATGCTAAACTCACACCCACTCACAGTATTAAAGAGAAAACACACTCTAAAAATCAGCTTGGGCCATCAGTCTGCAACAGATTTACCTTCCCTCTCAAGCAGGGATCAGATCCCCTTACTAGAATAAAGTTACCAAAAGCCTATGGCTCAAAATTGTACAGATTTATTTTTTCACTAGGTGAATTAACCCCAGTTAAAAACGACAGGATAATCTTATTTCTCAGTATCAGTGAGAAATAGTTCTCTTCAAAGAACACATCTCACAGAAGATAACTTCTGGCAAGATTTCTTTAGCATGCCATTAATCCACGAAGGATTAATGTTCAGATTATGAGAATAACTATATTCTCAGTTCAATGTTAAAGCAGGGAAGTGGGAAAAAAAATGCTGTTCAAAAAATAATCTATTTAGGATCAAAGAAGAGAAAGGCTGAATAAGCAGCCGTATTTCAGGTGTTTTGACAAAAGAAATGAAAGGGAAACTCAAATTACTCTCAAAATCACTGAGGAAGAGAAGGAAAGGAGACGATATAGCTGCGCTGCCCTTTCTTATGCAGTAGTCTATTCCCTCAGGACGTGGCAGACTTGGTCCCAGATTTTCCTTCTGCCCAGCAGGACCCAAAACATTCCTCCTTCCAGAGCCATACCCAAGAGTCCATTAAAGTGTTTGGGTGACCCACTTCCAGGACCTCCTACAGAGATTGTTCCCTTTTATACAAGATATTTAAATATTCATTGACCTCAAAGGCTCTGGACTAAACAGTTAGAGAGGTTACCTGGTCTCCAGTCCCTTCCCCAATGAATATTTAAGCATCTAAAACATGGTTTTCTTTCTCCTGGGTTACAGCCTAGCAGACTAATGGTAATGCAACATCTTGTGATCTGTAAATTACAGAGACAGCTGTAGGGAACATGTAGATAATCAGTATTCCAACTTAATTTCATTAAAAGTAGCAGATTTATTGCTAGTGAGATAGGAACCTACTGGAAACTCTCCAGAATATAGGATACTGGAGACTGCAATAAAGATTAGCAGAAAAACAATCCAATAGACTAAGGCTATTTTATGCAAGGGGATTTGAAGGGACTACTCATTAAAAAAAAAATAATCTGAAAATCATATATTGTTCAAACAAGCAGTTTCTAAAAAGAGAGATCATTCTCTAGTACATCCTGGTTTTCCCAGGTGATTACTTAGTACACAAATCAGTTTCACTAGCTTCTGCTTGAGGAATGGTTAAGCCCTAACTCCCTTCTTTTCTGAGCTCCTACCGTAAAAAAACAGAAAAACTTCTGTAGAAAAATGACTGCAAAGATGTACAAATGGACTGAACTTGGAAGCAGATACTGCACCCTCAACCGTTTTAAAGAGTGGGGATGTATTTTAGAAAATACTTATTAAAGCATGAGAACAACATAGTTTAGGCATATGATACCAAGCTGTTTGGCGAGGCAGACACGCTGGAGGGGAGGGATGCCATCCAGAGGGACCTGGACAGGCTGGAGAGGTGGGCCCAAGCCAACCTCATGCAGTTCAACAAGGCCAAGTGCAAGGTCCTACATCTGGGTCGGGGCAATCCCAAGCACAAATACAGGCTCGGCGGGGAATAGCTGGAGAGCAGCCCTGTGGAGAAGGACCTGGGGGTGATGATTGATGAGAAGCTCGACATGAGCCAGCAATGTGCGATCGCAGCCCAGAAGTCCAACCATATCCTGGGCTGCATCAAAAGAAGTGTGGCCAGCAGGTCAAGGGAGGTGATTCTGCCCCTCTACTCCGCTCTCGTGAGACCCCACCTGGAGTACTGCATCCAGCTGTGGAGTCCCCAACACAAGAAGGACATGGACCTGCTGGAGCGTGTCCAGAGGAGAGCCACGAGGATGATCCGAGGGCTGGAGCACCTCTCCTATGAGGAAAGGCTGAAAGAGTTGGGGCTGTTCAGCCTGGAGAAGAGAAGGCTCCGGGGAGATCTTATTGCAGCCTTCCTAAAGGGGGCCTACAGGAGAGCTGGGGAAGGACTTTTTACAAGGGCATGTAGTGATAGGATGAGGGGGAATGGCTTTAAGCTGGAAGAGGGCAGGTTTAGATTAAACACTAGGAAGAAGTTTTTCACTTTAAGGGTGGTGAGGCACTGGAACAGGTTGCCCAGAGAGGCTGTTGAAGCCCCATCCCTGGAGGTGTTCAAGGCCAGGCTGGACGTGGCCTTGGGCAACCTGGTCTAGTGAGAGGTGTCCCTGCCTGTGGCAGGGGGGTTGGAACTCGATGATCTTCAAGGTCCCTTCCAACCTAAACCATTCCATGATTCTATATAGAATCACAAACCGAGGCAGTTGCCTTGTCCATGTCAAAACACAAGACACCCAATTATTTCTCTGGACAAATATGTGAAAGACCAAAGTCCAGCTGTGAACATTTTCCTATTTCCTCAATTTCCATTAGCATTTTGGTCCAGATCTTTAAAACAATGTGTTGCATCCACCAAAAAGAAAAAAAAAAAAAGCTCTGTAGAAATAGACATGAAGTGACTGAAAACAGCAAAATGCTTTAAGGAAGTCCTGTAAACAAACAAAAAGTAACCTTTACAAAAAGTAAAAGGAACACTTTCTGTGACAGCTAATATGCTAAATAACTAACAGTTACTACTGCCAGAACACCTGTGATGTGATAATGCCACAAACAGACAGTATTCTCCTTATTACAAACATGCCTGAGAAACTCACAACACAAGGTCTTCGTGAAGATGTGGAAAGGCACTTCTGAAATGAAGGAGGACGTGATGAGGGAACGGGAATGAAGAAAGAAGGGATGAAGGAGGAAATATCAAACCAAAAAAGACCTATTACGTCAGCTCAATTTACCCAAGAGCACCAAAAGCCACTATAAGAATAAAGTGTACGTTAGAGCCATTGTTTTTTTTGAGAGTCTAGCACTTCACAGGACTGAAGCCTGTGATTATAAAGAAGTTAATTAACTCAGGCTCCTTAGACCCAGAACAGCAATTACAATAACGCTTATTCACAAGTCTCATGTGTAAAGAGCAGAGGTAACACTTGGCTAAAGGAACTCATTTAACAGCAGAAATACAGTAAGAAGGTTAAAACGTAACATGTTCAGAGATTCCAGCTATCTTTAATAGCCCATCAACAACAAGAAAAAACACCCTAAGCTTTAAGACAAGTCCAGCTCACTTCTCCCAGAAATCAAGTATTTACCTCTAAGCTCAGCAGTAAGACTTGGCCAAAGTAATTTTTCTTTACTAAAAGAAAAATGGAGTGACTTCAACAAAATACACCCAAAATAGAAGTATTCCTCACTGTCTCCAAATACACACACTGAAGAGGAGAGAGGTATTTTAAGACATCTTTGTTTCGCACACCCACCTACTAGCGTTCTGATGTCCCACAGCTAAATACCAGGTAATAAAACTAGTTAGTAAGTTTAAAGCTACTTAAAACAGCAACACCAAAAAGGCCTGGTAGTCCTAAGAAACTAAAAATAGCATGCCCTTCTCCACAAAAAGACCGATAGCAATGTGTAAACTGATCACGAGGAAAACCTCATGCAAATGAAAATGAAGATGCACCAAAATTGAAGTAGGACAAGTCATTTGCAAATACTAATGGAAAAGATGACAGCAAATTATTGCTTTCTGCAAAATTTGTGAATAAAGACTGAACAGTTTATGACAAAGAAAGTTCAAGTCATCTATCCGATAGAGAAAAATAATGTTACCCTGTCCTGCTCTGACCATGTGTGTCTCACTAGAGGTCTGTACCTATTGTCTATACACCTGTTGTTGCTTTTTTTTGAGAAATTCCAGCATTTTACACGACTGAGGCCTATGGCTGCAAACAACAGTAAATTAAACCAGGCTCCTTACGCACAAAACAACAACAGCAGCAAAGAGAGTCTTTTCACAAACTTAAATCCCCTTAACACAAAACGAAGAGGGATTAGTGCCTGGACAAAGCACCTCATTCAGTACCAGAGATGTAAGTAGAAAAGTGTATTTTAGATATCTAATGTTCCACAGTGCATGTCTGCATATACCTTTTTCTTTCCACTATGCTCTTCCAAGTTTTTCATCTGAAAGCCCTTTCATGAATAATTTGAATGAATTGTTTGAAGCTTGTAACCCAAAGTAGATTCATTCTAACAATAAGAAGGTTTTCAGCCCACACAGAGGAAAATTCCAGAGACTGTGTATCAATGAGTCAAGCTACTTCTTCCGGCTGCTTTTAGGCTCTTATTTTTTCTTGAATTCTGTAAGATAACTTATTTCAAATTCAATAATCTCATTGCTAAAAAGTCTTCCACATTTGAGTGCCCTGCAACGAAGTCGAACAGAAGTCCCATCAGCAGAGACACCATATTGTCTCACATGAACTAAGATCATTTGGAGGCATGGAAATGCAAAGTCGCATCATCTGGGGACTATCTGAACCTTTCCCGAACAAACTGATATACACACACAAACTCCAACAGTTTTACCCATGCAAGCACTAAATAGATTCAGAGAAATAATAGTTTAAGTAGAATTTCTAAAAAAGACACAATAAACCGTTTTCTATCCTTATTTATTTTGTACGACTGTTGGTCAGCAATATCTACTGCTAGTGCAACACTGGAATCGCTCCACAAAGTGGGAGTAAAGGAGGTCTCCTGCAAAAGACAGACATTGCATTTAATGTATTTTCTG
The DNA here is from genome assembly GCA_017639485.1 of Pluvialis apricaria. Classification (NCBI taxonomy): domain Eukaryota; kingdom Metazoa; phylum Chordata; class Aves; order Charadriiformes; family Charadriidae; genus Pluvialis; species Pluvialis apricaria. The sequence goes on along the minus strand of CM030008.1, from coordinate 8,763,449 downwards.
GATTTTGTAGTTTATACTGTAGCCTTTTTAAAGGACCCATCCAGAGCTCCCATTTCTCTCCTTGAAAAACTCTTCAAAACTGTGAAGTAATATTCCTGCAACACCAACAGTTCTGTGGATAACATATTTAAAATATCTTCAGCAAATAAATACGAAGGAACCTGGGAAACTACCAAGGAGTATCTAATGCACAGGCAGAATTACATGCAAGATGGAACCCAGTCTCTATTCTACTCCCAGAGTTTCCAGCTGTGGACTCCAGTATTCCCCACGGAGGGAACAGAGCTGATTTCTGGTAAGGTATAAACAGAAACAGGACAAGGGACTTCTAGAAGTTTTGTGACAGTTTAATACAGACCTATTTCAAAATACAAAACACTTTTTCAGAAGGCGGCAGTGTGCCACCACATCATTGGGAAGTGCTTCCTCCAGTTATCTAGGGGGTTGGGGTTGGTTGGTTGGTTTGGTTTTTCCAAGATGGTTTAGTTTTGGAAATTTTAAAGGTAACTTCCCAAGCATTAAAGAAATTAAAACAGTGCTGCAAATTCCCTGCAGAGGAAAGGTCTATTATTGCAATAAATTAATGCAATCGGTGACACTGAGGCAGAGCCTGACATGTAAAGTTACTGGCTGAAGAGTTACTCAGGGACTGGTTCGCTCCTCAGAGCTGTCCGTAACTGTCAGGCCAAAGATACTGGGAAAAGCACACCACATATTCAGTATCACCTCCCACTCCTGAGACGCAGCAGAACTGGTCTATCAGTTGACGAATGCGTCTTCTCTAGCCACAGACAGGTAGGAAAGACCTGTTCCTGAAATGCCTCCCAAGCACAGCCTCTGCAATTTAGATTCGTTTTAGTCTTCAAAGACTTGAGCTACAAAACTTGTGATGTGGCTAAGTGTAGAATAAATCTCACACCGATTTGACAAAGGTGAAGAAGGAATGACCTAATGACCAAGAAATACCACTAGTATAAGACAGCCAGCTCTCATCTCATTGCTGGCCGGGGGTAATACCTGGAGAGGTCCAAGAAGACGTACAAGGCGTCCAGAGGCACAGCCAGATGTAACCCAAGCGGGGTCCTGGAGCTGTGTGTGCACGAAGGGGATGCCACAGCCCAGCACGCACATCTCACCTGCCTCCGGACCACGCTCAGGGCCGCTTCGCAGCTCCCAGGCAAAGCCGGCGTGTACACGCGTCCCTCTCTCCAGGCAGTCATTTGAAACAAGCCGTCCCCGATTTGAGCATTTGAATCGCGCAATAGTTTGAAGTCAGAGAACACGAAGAGAAATCGGACCCAAGAGGAGAAAAAAGGGCACACAGAAACACACCATGTCCGGAGGCACACGGCCTGCCCGGGGCACAGGGCAGGACTGCCCAGCTCCCGGCGGGGAGGCAGGGCAGGAGGAGGAGGAGGAGGAGGAGGAGGAGGGTACTCGGTGGAGGCCGGTGGGCAACAGCGGCCGCCCCAGCGGCGGAGGGACCCAGAGGGGAGAGAGACCCTCCGCCCCACAGGCGACAGGCCGAGAGGGGACCGCGACACACGGCAGGAGCCCGGACCCGTGAGAGCGGACGGGACTCCCTTCTGAGGGCCCTCACCGGCAGCGGGGGGCGGCTGAGGGCCGCCGGCGCGGCGGAGACACCCCCCCCACTACCCAGAAAGGGGACTGGCAGCGCCGCGCACGCTCCCCCCCTTCCCTCCCCGCACTCACCCGGTGCCTCCGTCTATCACGCAGGGGGGCAGGTAGCTCGCCATGCTGGGGAGCCGGCAATGCGGGCCCTACGCCACCATCCAGGCCGCCGCCGGCTCCCCCGGGCCGGCCCGGCGCGGCCTCAGTGCATGGGCGGCGGAGCGGCGGCGGGCACCATGCAGCCGCCTGTCAGCGCCGCCCCCAGGGCGCATGCGCCGCCCGCCGCCGCCACGTGACGCGGCCGCCGCCGGCCGCCCCCCGCCGCTCTGTGGCCGCCATCTTGGGTCAGGGCGGCGCGGAGCTGCGGGCGGCCCCGGCCCGCTCTCACGGGCTCTGGAGGCGGGTGGATGGAGCTTGTCAGGGGATGTGAGTGTCAGCAGCGTCGTAGCCTTGTGCTGGGCTTGATGCTGTACTCGCCTTCCTGCTTTCTAAGGGGTGTGCCTTCATCCGGGCCTGTCAGCCAGGGCTGGCCCCAGCAAGGACACACAGGCTGAGATGGGTTTCCTCAGCTTAAAAGCTTCTTTCAAGCCATGTATGACCACAGAGGGTCATACAGTGCGGAGGGGGGGGGGAGGATAAAGGGTTCACCACCCCCCAGCAAACACAGCAGATGCGGGTGCCATTCCGAGCATGGCTTACCTCACAGTTCACGTTTCAGTGAAGGTGGGGTTTGCCCCAGGAAAAAAAACACCACCATTGAATCAGTCAATTGTAAAAAAAAAAAAAAAAAACCACAAAGCTGTGTTTCTCTGGGTTGCAGGTGGCCACGCTACGGCCCACAAATCCTCTGGGTTGGCTGTAAAGAGGCCCAGAATACAACATATTAGTACACTTAAAATGCGCTTTAAAAAAAAAAAAAATAGGCTGCAACAAACATCACCTGCAAAGTTGTTGATACCTAATTTACATACAGGATAATGATGTCTCATATGTGACTCAGCCTGGTCATACTGTGAGTGCGTGGTAATGCCAGAAATAGACCCCCAGATGCCTGGGCCCGAGCACGAACCGCCAGAGCAAGCGTGTTTCCCGTGAGGGTGGAGTTCTCTGTCACCATCCCCCAGCTCCGCATCGCTACACCAGAAGCTCATGCAGACCCAGGGCTTGTGTAAAGAAAATTAATGAGATGTATCCTCTGGTCCTCATATGGGACATTGGTGTAATGGCTGTAGACTGTGCGTACGCCCTGGGGGGGGGGGGTGTTCAGACATTACTGCAAACTGAGCATGCTTGCTCAACATATTTGTTCACTCCATTCCCCTTGGAGATTTTGGAAGATACAGAGTGTGGTGGAAGGCAGCCCAATTTGTTTGTTGGAAGGGCTCCTTTATCAGTGGGTTGAAACAGCTAACACTCAGACCCTAATAAGTAGGCTCCAGGACTGGGGACTGAAGCTCGGTAGAAATCATCTACCCTCCTCTTCAGGGCGGCCAAATCAAAACGGCATGTGAAAGGCACTGTGTTAGCATCCAACAGATAAAAGAAAGAATATGCTTTGACTTTCCCGGCCAAAATTTCCCCTCTCCCATGCTGTTGCACAATATGCTGTGCTGGGCTCAGAGAATATCTGCTCATATGTTATATGGGCACATTACTGTAAACTTTCTTATGATTCTCAACTTTCCTTTTTTTTTTTTTTTTTTTAATTTAAGAAGTTGCTGGCTGTTACGGCTGAGGAGAACGTCTCATCTGGAAACAGAGGTATTGCCATAGCTTACATGCAGCCTACAGGCTCTATGTAGATACTGAATTTGCAAACAGCTGCAGAGGTTTGAAACATTTGTGCCCTGCCCGTCTCTTCTCAAGCTGTTTGTCAGGGTCCCTGGGGCATTGATAACTATTCCCATAGCTCTCCGAGCTGCTTGTGTGAGTGCTCCCTAACCCCCTTCAAGCAGAATCAGCTGAGATAGTTCAAACAGTTTAAATAGGAGCTATGCGCTAACTCAGTTGATTGTGCCTGAAGTGGGTTAGGGAGCACTCAAACAAGTTGCTTTGTTAGCAGAAGTGAGGGGAGGGGTAAAGCGCAGTAACATCTTAAGCTGTTCCAGTTGGATCCAGAAGAGATCTGTCCATTGTCTAAGTAACATAGAGACGAGTCCATGGAGAACCTGGAATAAAAATTGTGCCATGAAACTATGATAACATAGCTTAGCTGATGGTCTTACAGCAATGAGAAGTGTGAAAGCATTCATCCTGGTGATAGAAATCAAGTATCTAATGATTATTTGAGTGACAATAATGATAACTAGTTCCTTGGGTAGAAGAGGGAGGATCCTGATCTATACATCTTAGTGAATGATAGATTCTTTTGGTACCATCATCGTGTGGCACTTGGAGGACATCATGGCCTTTCCCTCAGAGCACAGCCATTGTTATTGTCATTTCATGCTTTAAACTCACAGCGATCATTATGTCTTTCTGCTCTCAGCACCATATAGGCCATGACAATTACCTGAGTTTAAGCTATACTGAAAGGGAAATGGACACCCAAGAAGTGTACATGGTCTCAGTTTGACTATCTGTAGAGCCTGCCACGAGTTATGTGGCTGAAGCTATGCTGGTTTACGTTGGTCTGTCTACACCCCTTTTTACCACAGCATCCAAATGCCTTCCAGGAATATGTTAAGTGATGTGGCTAATATCTGCCATTCTTTCATTTCAGTCTCAAAGAGAGAACTGTGTAGGCAGGAGAGGGTTGGCTTTTTTACTTTTTATTTTAAGGTTTTTATCTTAAAGTGTTGATGTTACTGTATGTTTACAATAAAGAAGGTAATCTAAAGAAGTAGAAGGTGTTGAAGTTTTGATAACCCTTTACTCCTGTGAGAATTTATTCAACAGTAACAGAGCAGCCCCCAAGAAGCTCTTAGATAACTTTGAAAAAGCAAGCCTGCACTTACCTATGAGAAGCCAGTATGCGGGAAGAGGGCAGTTTTGATGCATTTATGCTAGCTTTGTGTTATTAAGATAAACTGCATGTTGTGTTCTAGACCATGCATCTTAAAAGCTGATAGTGTCATACCCAGATATATCACGTTGCTATTTCAGAGTAGGGGTAATGGAAACCCAGCTTTGGTTACATGTGTAATCTGCCAGGAGGAGACCGGGGTTCCAGAACAAAATGCATGCAAAAGCTTAGTGACAGCTCAGAGTCCAGGGACATCACCAGATTAATTAGCAAGTTATCCAATTGTGTTTGCGTACCCTCAAAGAAATGAGACAATGAAAAAGGTTTTCTTTGTTTACTTAACCTCTCCCCTGCTTGAGATCAGCTTCAGTCAGCTTTTCCTCATTGCTGGGCTGATCCGTAAAAGCACCAGGCTATCTTAGTGGTACTGATAAGACCTAAGATCTGTTGAAGGACTGTACTGCTGGCACTTAGGTTCACGTTGCCTGAGCAACTTACCTGCAGGCCACATGTTCATGGTGAATTCTAGTTAAAAGGATAGTTGTAATGGTATATTCTTCCCTTACCCTTTATTTTGTGGACACATCATAGAGGCCCCGAGAACATTCTTATGCACCTCTGCCTCCTCGCAGAGAGGTCCAGTATCTTGAATCGAGTAGCATGAGGGTGAGGGAGCACTATCATACATCCCCTGAAGTTTCTGTTCTGTCGAGCTATCATCCTCCATCCAAAATAATTTCAGCTATGTATTTTTTTAAAAAAAATTACTTTCAAATCTAAAGTTTCAATCTCTAGATAAGTGGCTGGTCAGCACTCTTCTTTTAAACCTTGATTTTTGGCAAGTAGTGGAGAACTGCTATCAGATCATATTCAGTGAATTACTTTTGAGTTAGATAAACTACACCATCTGATTTTGTTCATCTGACCAGCCAAAAAACCACACCTACATCTTGGTCACAAATATATGATTGTAGTCTCAACTTGTTTTCTAACTAGCAAAACCGATGACAGTGTAAAAAAGATTCAATTCATATGTTCAAAAAGTAGCAGCGTGAAAGACGGGTCTTTAATCCCTTGATCATCTCAAACATGAGGCTAGGTTAAGGGCAGCTGTTACGCAGTTGTCATCATACAATCACTAGGAGAGGTCACCAAGTAATGGTGTTCACAAACAAGCAATCACAGGGTATTACTCAATCACTGGAAAGTAAATTGCTGGAGAAGCTAAGCTTTCCTCTTGGCTGCAGACGAAACAAAGCCAAAAAAAATGCAGCAACACAGTGCAAACTATTCATACAAAGACATATCTGTAGAGCAGATACTAACCTACTGCAAATTCTTTATATCTACGTAGAACTGTACATGGCTATTTCTAAGACCATTCTTCAGCAGGGTACTTCAGTCCACCTGTAATTTAAAGCACGTGAATAGTCCCACTGAAAACAACAGAATTATCCATGTCCCTAAAGTTTTGTGTCCTTTAAATAAGTCTGCAAATTGGGGCCTAAACAAGCAGTAACTCCTACCAAACAGTTGGCCTTAATATATTGTGGGAGAAAACGACAAGCTACTTATTCAAACAGACTAAAAATTACTTACTGTCTTTAAATTATATTGGGGTCTTATGTTACATGACAAGTTAAAAAGACAAGTTAAAGAGGGTTTGGTTGAGGGGGGACAGAGATGTACGTCTTTTGCAGAACAGGTGACTGTATTTCTGAGTGTTTTTCCTAGTTGTGTATCCTACTGCTGTGGGATCCTTGTTTGTTTTGTAGATACACAGGGGAAGGTTGCCATTTATAGCACCTGTCTGTTCAAAAGAGGTTTTTGTCTCCCAGGTAAAAATCATTCTGTGCTTCTCAAATTTCTAAAACATCTCCTATGTCTGCTTTTTCTGTGCTAGGGCTGAACAGAATCAGAATACAATACTCCCGTTGGTGTTGTATTACCAGCCATGATATTATCAACTGCTTCCTACCTTCCTCATTCTGTAAACCACTCTAGATTTACTATTGGTGTGTATTTTCTTAAATTTTGCACAGTGTCTTCCTACCTCTCTTTCCTGAAGAGCCGCTGTTAATTTAGATCTACTCAGAATCATTTTGGATTCTATCTAATCCGTTTTCTATTTATACCACATTCATCACCATGGTAGCTGAATGCCTTAGAAAGTCTCTTTGAGGTAGCAGCTATGCAAAGTTTATTTTAAACCACTCTGATTCTTTGCCTTTAAAACTGAATTCTAACAACTTCATCTTGCCCCAGCTGAGAAATTAGCCTTTTGCACTTTGCAAATAACAGTCTGAAATTTGAAGCCAGTCCAGCATGACCCAGGACCCAGTTTTAGCTGAGATCAACGGCAGTAATTTTGACACCAATGTAAATAATACACTTTTATTTTGATAGCTCTCTTACTCTAAGAGAAATGTTATGATAGAGAGCATTCATAATTAATGAAAGCACCAGTTCCTCAAACTCAAGCAAAGCCAACAGACTTGCAGTAAACTCTCATGGTCACTTTCACCTGTGTTAACGCTCCTGTCTACCTTGAAATCTGGTTATTATTAGCTCTACAGTAGAACTCTGCATATATTGTGTATATGTATATATACAATGACATGTCTGCGTTACATAGTTTTAAAACAGAACACAAAATGTTGTTCCATATACTCAGTTCTGTGTACTTTGTGATGCTGCACCATGGAATTTGCCAAACATTACACCTCTAATTTTGGAAATAATACACCAGAAACTATGTTTTTACATCAGGGGATTTTACCCCTGCGCTTCTGAAGAAATGTGGAAAACAACAGAAGGTCTAGCTAGTACCTAGGAAAGGTCTAAACTACTTTGTTCATCCCTATCTTCCTAAACAATACCAGTGATCCACTTATGAATTGTAAATTTAAGGAAAAAGAAAGAAGACTGCCGATATTGAACATGGGAATAGCATAAAGTCAGCTGTATTTGTCAAGTTTTTGCATTAATTGTAGTATTCCCTTTCAAATTCAGCCTTTTGGTTTTCAGTTTGATATTCTTAGGAAAAAAGCTTGTATTATCTGACAGTATCTTCCCTCCCTCCAACGTGAACTCACTGAGCAACTTCAACCAAGCTTGAGTAAAGGGTAGAGGTCTGAAAGATGTAAACATTTCCAGTAGTTGTGTAAAGAAAATAGCCGAGAAGCTTACAGAGAAAGGCCACTATCGCCCTCACAGAGAGGTTGCAGCATCAGCACGGCTATGTTATTAGACAACAACAAATTAACACGGCAGAGGCAACTTCCCAGGTGCCACTATCTATAGGACTTTTTGCTGAATTTTCATAGAATCATAGAATCATAGAATGGTTTAGGTTGGAACGGACCTTGAAGATCATCGAGTTCCAACCCCCCTACCATAGGCAGGGATACCTCTCACTAGAGGTATTTTCCCAAAATGGCTACAGATAGCCAGCAGAACAGCGCAGAACGCAGCAATGCAGTGATTATTTGTCCTTGTTGGAGCACGTATGACCACCCAAATCTTTATCTGCTTGGAAACATATGTATTACAGCCAGTTCCAAAAATGGCAATTCAGGCTGTTTAGACATACCAAAATAGACAGAGATTGAAGTTCCTCCAGGGTTATTCCAGGATAGAAACAATAACCCAGCCACACACTATACAGAGCCACCCCCACTATGAGAAGTGTGTCATTCAAAAGCAACTGCACACATATGTATGTGCAGAACCTCCTATCCAATGGTTTCCATCCTTAAATAAAATTGCCTGCAGATTGAGCTAACCCTCCATTACTCTAGCCTGGAAACTGCACATCTTGTCTCCTGTGCACTGAATGGAATATTTTCTTCTACTGCTGGCTGAGTCATTAAAATATCATTCAAATAACTTTTATGCGATGTAGTTTTTATCAATATCAAACATGCCCAAGTTTCATGGTCTGGTAAGTTTCCCATAACATGCTGTTCATAAAGCATAGATCTGTTTGTCACAACGATACCATACAAAACCTCATCTGAGGCCCAGAAGAGTTGACGGTAACATAGAACTGATTTCTTCATACAGACCACGAAGCAAACAAGACATCACACTAATCTGATGAGAGACAATCTTGACATCCTCCAGCCCAGCCTATATCTGCAGATATGTCAGCTCGACTCGTTTGGACAAGCAAATCAGTTTGTTGTTTGTTTTCTTTTAAAATACATCAAATGAGTCAACACATCAACAAAGCAGCAACATACTTTTCCAGTTACTAAATGCATTTGTTGATCAGCCAAACCAAAGATATCAAGAAGTCTCTTTGTGGAGATGAAGTCTCTTTGTGGAGATGAAGTCTTCGGTTCTCTGAGTCGCCACAAGCACTGTCACACACAACACAAACATCATTTTGATCTAATCAGGCTTTAAGAAAACATCTATCGTAGCTGAATACAGCTGTCCAAAATCACAGACATCCAAACTGCACGTGACAGGATCAACCCCAGAGGCACAAAAAGGGGTCTGACCAAGCCTCACCGCAGGACTAGCACACTAGCTGCTCTCAAGCACCATTAAAAGCAACGTGCCATTCCTCATCTCCTAAACCCCTGCTATTTATACCAACTGTCTTTCCAAGTCTGTGTTTAACTTTCTCAAGCAACAGAACTGTTTTTAAAAAAGGCTTTTGAGGAAAATCTTGTGAATATTTCAGGTTGCAACAAGTCACACACCAGAAGGGCTCTGAGGCTGGTACTGGCACACAGTGCTTGGAGGTGGAAACCCAGCCTTCCATGGAGGCCAGAGGCTAATTCTCTTCAGTAACACAAAAGTCCTGGCATATTCTTTCTGCCAGCAGGGGAATAGGCTGTTTCCTTCTACAAGACCTTCCCACAAAAAGATTCACAAAAACTGCAGCTGGACCTTACTTCTAACTCAAGCAAATATACCTTTATTGGTCATTTGCATATTAAACCTGATAAAGAATCCCCAAAATCTCTAGTTGGACCTAACTCACTGCAAGCACTCTTCCATTTAACAGTAAAAAGGCTGAGTAAGGGGTGTTGTTTTGACTCTAAGTTTATAGGTCCAACATCCAACAGCTGTCACCTACTGCAGAGTGGTCAGACCTATGATAGTTGTCCCACTGTCTGTTGATTTAAGCATTTTTTGCTCCTCTACCTGAAGGAACATAAAGATTTATGCCAGCCTCAGCATTTCCAAGTGATACAAGCTCAGTCATCATCAAAACTTTGCATCTCTCTACATGAGATATCAAGGAAAGCCATCCTCCCAAGCCAGTATTTTCATCTTCTGCTATATGGAAAAAGATAATTTTCTCAAATACTCCTTGCTGCTTCTTCCCCCTCAGTTCCTGTGTCTCCACTAATACCTTCCTGCATCCAGCTCCACTTGTTTTGGGGGGCTGAAATATGTATCAACTAACAGACAAACTGAGACTTTACCATGAAGTATAGAATTTTGCTAATGAATTACAAAATGCTTTGATACTACTACCATGTAAAGGCAAAACCTGATGGTTCGAGTCTCCTGTATCATAGCTTCAGCATTTGCGAAAACAGTCTTTCAAGTCTGTGGACACCTGGTTTCACACAATACCTTCACCTACACCACAAAGCAACAGGTCTGTTCTGCAACTGAAAAAGAAAAAAGAAAAACAAAACAATTGCAGCACCTGTAAACATATGCAAACTGTTCCTAATCTATATATCTCAACTATGGGTAGCAGTGACGACGCAGCAGCATGGAGTGGGCTGTGGGTTATTAACCAAGTGGGTGGCTCTTCCATTGATCTCTTCACCCTGCTTGTTGCCCAAGCACAGTAGATCAAAGCTAAATCAAATGTATTTACCCACACAACAAGCAGACCCCCAACTGAGGCAGACGTGCGTGGCCACTCCACTATTCGGTGAGCCCTTGCATACCAAATTTCCTCTTGCCTATGATCCCACTCTGAGAAATGTTAAGGTTTGTCGCAACTCTTCAGAGCAGCTAAGGAAGAAGTACTTCTGTGGTACTTGTGTGGGTGCTGTGCCTCTCCTCAGATGGTTTTGTTTTGTTGTTTGTGGGGGCTTTTTTGCATAAAGTCAGCTATCATTACAGTAGCTGAGACTATCACATCATGAGGTTGAAAGTAAGAAAGACTATCAGTAGATGTAAGCAATGAGGTGAAGATTCAGTACTAATAATCTCAAAGCCTGACAAGAAAGTGGGTATCACACACAGATGCAATCAAGCAGCTGCACCCTTTACAACAGAGCAAGTTTTTCATCTTATCTATTTATTGCAGACCCACTATTACTTTTCCACTTAGCCAGGCACTCTAGCTCCCTCAGGAAGGGCATGGAATTGGCATGAAAAAATAGTGGAAAAAAAATGTTTCTTACTGTTTGAAAAATGTATTTGCTTCACAGCTTTACAGATCTATGAGATTCTAATGTAATTCAGGAGCTCAGAGTTACATAGAGTGAGGCAATAGTTTAAAGATTATCCAGCAGTCACAAACTGCCAGGCACGCTGCAGGAACACAGCCACTGCATCATCACTTTGTAAATCCATACATACTTTCTAATGACAAAGTCATGGCTCATCTCTGTGCACCACGCCCCTGCTCCCAGCCATTCCTGCTGGAATGAGAAAAAAGCGTAACACAAGAGGCTTGTTCTATGTTGTACTTTTCTAACACAACGCTGTTTAAAAAAAAATAAATAAATGCCTCCCCGATTTACTCGCCAGAAGGCCAGATCCTCCCCAGCTACATCACCAGCAAATCAGCCACTCTGGGGGAACTCGCTCTCAGGTAGTCATTCTGACCACTTACTGCAGTACCAAATAGCTGCCAGAGGAACTAAATCTATACATACATATATGTGTGTGTATATATATGTGTGTGTTGTCACCACTTTGGCATACAAACTTACCTGAGGTCTGAAAAAGAAGAAACATGCTGAGTCCCTAAATGCTGTCCCAAAATTGCCTTTGTGCTTCCTACAAAACTCCCTGGGGGGGAAAAAAGTTTATCTCAGTGTATCCAAGTGAGTTTTACACGGGAATTCACTGCAGAACACAGATGGAGAAGATGGTGGTAGCCTTTTGTATCATAACTCAGTGTCTGCAGCACACTCCTAAGATGTTAAAGACCCATATTCCTACTTCCCACAGCTTCCACTTCTCAGCAAGATCGTCCAGCCATCAGAATATAAAGTGCCCAGTCCTGCTTCCACTCACCTCCTACTGCAGCTGGCGCACTGAGCTGCAACGAATCATAGAATCATAGAATGGTTTGGGTTGGAAGGGACCTTAAAGATCATCTGGTTCCAACCCCCTGCCATGGGCAGGGACACCTCCCACCAGCCCAGGTTGCTCCAAGCCCCATCCAGCCTGGCCTTGAACACCTCCAGGGATGGGGCAGCCACAACTTCCCTGGGCAATTTGTTCCAGTGCCTCACCACCCTCATAGTGAAAAATTTCTTCCTGATGTCTATTCTAAATCTACCATCTTCCAATTTGAAGCCATTTCCCCTCATCCTATCACTACCTGCTGTTGCAAAAAGTCCCTCTCCCTCTTTCTTGTAGGCCCCCTTCAGATACTGGAAAGCTGTGATAAGAAGACAACATTCAACAGGCCAGTGAGAAAGTAAGCATGAATCTGACTCCTTACTGATGAACATCTCCAACATCTCCAGAAGGCAGGAATCTGGTTCTCACTCAGGGACTGCTTCTATTTTTCTATTTAAGAGTCCACCTATCATTACCTACCTTCCTAGAGCTGAGTATTCTTCATCTGTAAGGGACAGAGACAACCCCTAGGCAGTCCCAAGTCAGGCACCTGGTCTCGGACACATCTTCGCCCATCACTTCTCATCAGCTAGCCTAAGAGCTTCTTCCTCAGCCCACAGGCGTCCTCATAGGCTCATTACACACAGAAGGGGAGGTATTGCCTCAGACGCGCTGACAAGCCCTCTGAGCTATCTGTCTTCACTTACTACGTGGAGACCCTCAGGACCCGGGTGAGGTACTTGCAATCACTGCCTGATGGCCAGGACTTAGTTTTGAAGCATTATTTCACTTTAACCCAGTGCCTGAAGCTACTGGGTATATTTGAGTCCTCAGTCATGTTTTCTAAAGCACTTGTGGGACCTCAGATCCCCAGAGTGACTTTCAAACTGACTCATTGAAAACGCTCTCTACAGCCTCTAGTTATCTCTTCAGGCCAGGAGGTAAGTAATATTGAAAAGTAAAAGAGGGGAGGGTATATATATGTATGCACAGAAACATAATGGTAATATTTAACGCCACAATAAGAAAGCATAGAAAGATATTTTACAAATTACATAAACAATTCTGATTACAAATGAGGCAGTCTGGTATAAACCAAGGAGACATTTTCCTTTCAGTAGATGACTCTAATGGTTCACTGGTTTCCCTCATCAATGCTTTGAACTAAGCAGCAGTTCCTGTGTTTGGAGGTAGTGAGGTTCAAACCATGCAGAGCTTCAGTAGTTAAAAACTGTTATTTTGAACTTAACTATATGCCAAATAAACAAGAATATAAAAGATCTTGACTGTCACTTGACAATTTCTTCTAAATTCCCCTTCGATGCCCAGTTTGGAGTTCAGCACTTGTGAGCAGGTGATTTCCTCCCCATCCTCTCCAAGCAAGCTCTAACAGAGCTGTCATGTCTCCTTGCGGGTGGCAGGAAGAAGTCATCACAAAAAGGAAATCCTATCATAGCCCGATGAGCATTATTTTCAGCAGCTCTGTCTGCTTAAGGAGTCCCTGCTCCTCCATCATTCCTCCTTGTACCTCCTGGGTTGCTGCAAATATATCCGAGCAGGGAGCTGAGCTGGCTAACCCCCCACCCCTTCGTTTTCAGCCAGGATTTTTTCAGCCGGATTAGCTCTCCCTTTGCACTTCACCACATGCCCAAATGCTTGTGCCAGCATAGCAGAAGGAGGAGTAAGGGAGTGGGAAGGAGTGGCTGGGAGTAGGAGGAGGTGAGGGAGCAGAAGGGACTGCTTCAGCGGGTCTGAGGCTCACAGCCTAAAAAAATAACTACCTCGCTGGGATCGAGTACTCCCAGCGTGCCCTTGGATGTGCTCTCTCCCAGAAATGCTTCACTTGATGAACCTTTGTGTGCTGCTGGTGGGTGTGTAATGCACCGTAATGGAGACCTACCACTGAACCACACTCATTATTTTCCAGCAGGGACCTTACCTGCTAACAGGCAGAGGGTTTCAGGCAAATGCTGCCAGCATCTCCTTCGGTGTGTTAGCCTTTGGTCTCTAACTTTCTCTTAGGGCACTAAACAGATTCTCACCTAAAGCAACACTGCAAGCGGGCGTAGTGTTGCCTGCAGATTTCACACAGCCTACAGCGCAATCACAGAACCTGCAAGCGGCTCGGATATATTTAGAATCCCACATTGTCATTACTTTCATCGTGCAAAAGGGAGGGGGCGAAAAATAAAGAATAGAAGCAGATGATAAATGCACAGCTGGAGAATGTCAGCAGACATCTCGGCGCTGGCTGGGCCTGGTTCACCTCTTGTTTAACTGAAAGGGAGTGGATGACCCAGAGAAAAAGAAAAACAACATTTATTTCACTTGCCGTGGTCAACACCTGGCTGCCCCTGTAAAGACTGTTAGGATAATCCACAGTTTTCTGTGCCAAGTCACTGCTGGCATTGAGGACCGAGCACGCCGGTGGGAAAGGACACAAGTCAAAGAACTGCCTGTGAAGAGGGGAGCACACGGCTGCTGCCTGGCTTGAAATATTCCACAGGCAAGGCACAGCGAGACAACATGCCATGAGGGCGAAAGAGACCGATAATAAAAGGTGATAAAATGATACAAGAAAGCAGTGGTACAGGAGTTCAAGAAAGCAGTGGTACAGGAGTTCATCTAGCCATACAAAGGTCAATGCATAGTCATATGTAAGCTGAGATGCTTGCAATTAATGATTTAAATCACAGTTGTTGGCTAATTATTTTGGATTGTGAAATACGATATTTTTTCCAAGACAGAATCCCAAGAGAAAAAGGACAATATTGAAGATGCAGATAAAGGTGGACTCTGAAAGATACTTCCACAATCGCTCAAACTTATCAGGACTGTTTCCCCTTCCTTCTCCAGGCCCCTAATTTATGTCTGCGTTAAAGCATTAGCAGAGCTGCTTGCAAGGAAGGCAAGCTGACCTTTTTTGTGTTCCCTTTCACTGCTCCCGAGACTCCTCATCTATCTAGCTTTGCTTAATTCCTCAGAGACACCTCATTTCTTGAGAAGGTGGAGAAAACTTGCTCATACAGCCTTCGGGCTATAATAATGGGTAAAATCACCCAGATTATTCCAATTTTTTTACCTCCATGCTACCTTTTAAGTTAATTTTGGGGGCTGGGGTTTACACTAGTGAAGGCTTTTGTCTGTCAGAACTTTGATGGCCAATGGCAAGAGGGAAAGGGGAATGGAGAGAAAGATTCTGGTTATTTTATTTAAAGCTATTTTTGAAGGAACTATTAGGTTCGCTTTAGAAGGGCAGGCAAACATGACAGTCAGCTGAAGACTCCAGATTATGGGGTGAGAAGAGCTTTTCTGGATCCCCATAACTCTGTCGCTAATAATCCATCTAAATAATCCATTTATTCTTAAACTCAGGAAAAAAAGTCACCAATTTTAGCAGCCGTTGTGTTGAATTAGAAGATGTGGTGTTAATCTCTGACTCCTAACCGTATCTGTCCCGATTTCCCCTCTCTTCTTGCAAACCAGTCCTGTTCTGTCCTAGATTTCAGTTCTCAGCACCCTTAATACCCCTCAAACCAGTGGTCGTGGGCTGTGCAGCTCCCACAAGTCGCTTCTACTTTCCAATTTGCCCTGTTGTCTTAGGTAGTTTTCTTTGTTATTGACCATCCGTTTAATAAATCCAAGCTAGTGCTTGCTTGCAGGTCTTTGGGAAGCATTGTAACACATTTCATGCTGCAGTTGCTACCTTGGCTGAAATCACTCTTGTTGAAACTCTGCTGCTGTCAGAGGGTTTATACAGAAATTATTTTAGCCTACAGATCTATCGCAATTCCCTCACAAATTAAAGGGTAGAAACTGCCCTGTGTTGGGTCAGGGACAAAAAACAGTTTGGATCACCTCCAGATGGCCTAGCGACAGGGTGTTTTCTTCTGGATGCTTCATTTTGGGCTTCAGAATTTCAGGCTTTGTTTTTGAGACCGTAAAGTTCATGGAGGAGAAATTAACCTTTGAGATTAACCAGTGCTTTGAGCTCTCCCTGCAGCTGGCCCTGTAGTCACTTTTGGCCAACCTAAATACAGGCTGCCAGAATGAGACAGTCCTGCCCTCTCGCACCTCTGGCTTCACGTTGCCATCTCCACATCAGGGAACAGAGCACCGAAAACAAAGGCAGACTCCTTCCCCTCGCCTCCATCAGCTCCCAGCTGGGTCGAAGGGCTGAGCTGGTCCAATACACAACCACCAGCACAGCCCAAAGGAGGCAGCAAGAACGTGCACCCAGAGAGGGGTCACATCTGGTAGGAGCAGCTTTATTTTATGTCATTTTAAAGCAATCAGGCAATTGCAGCCTTAGCCTACACATTGAAGATCTTAAATTACTCAAATTTGTTTTACTGAAGTGATCGATTTTCACAGTTAATATTTCGATGCAATGCTGTTCACTGCTGCACTGCTTATCAAAGATTATGGCAGCGGAAGAGGTGACCATGTTTTCATGATCTACATAATCTGAGGAAGTATTTCAGAAAAACATATTTGCAGAGAAGGAACGTTATCATACACTTTTTTTCTCCAGAGACTACCATTACCAAACCTCAGTTCTAACCTTTTTTCAGACTTTTCTGTAAGAATTCTTTTTTTGTAACTTATCCCTCAGCAAGTTTGTTATAAACATTCATTATCAGAAAATTCAAGCCATCACTGCTTATGTGATGCAGAGGTAATAGAGTTGATGAAAAAAACTTGTGCTTTATATATATATTTAGAATTCATTTTCTGCAGATATACTTGAATGTTCACTTACAAATTTGCTGCTTCAGTGAACGTTCCCATCAGCAGCTTATTGTTAGGACATTTGCAGAAAATCCAGCATTAAAATAGGTATGAACACAAGCAAAGGGAATACATTTAAAAATTAGAGAAATGCTACTTATCCCAAAGTGGCTTTTTGCACTAGTGTCAGGATGCACCAAATATAGGAAATCAAAATACAGGATGATGGTCCCAAGCCACAACAAGACTCTTTTGTGCCACCCTGACCTAATATAACATTAGATGGCTATTTTCTTTAACAAACAGCAGGAAGAAGTTTCCCATCCCAGTGGAGTTTCAAGATTTCAAAACTGAAAAAGCAAAGTCTTGTACTCCAATACACCAGTGAACCAACATGAACATTTCTTTAAATGTTTCATTTCAACTATGGCCCTTTTTCATTCAAATATCTTAGTATAATTAACTTTAGCATCTATCAGAAAAATTGTTTCACAGACAGTTTTCACAATGAAATTGCTAGCTAATGATGTCTCAACAACTTCCAAAAAACCTGCCCCCGATGTTTTGAAAATGAGAAATCCATACAACCCATTTTTGTTCAATCAAAAGAGAGTCCGCAAGAACTTTTTGTTTTCCACCAGTCTGTATTCTCTGATAGGAAAACTACTGATTGGTAAACTCTTGACTGACTCTATTGTATGTCACTGCTGTGACCATCTTCCATCATCATGACAGAAGAACCACGAGTATGCCAAATGAACGTGGGTGGAACATGCTCTCTTTGCAACACTCCACATGCGCAACTTCGTACGAGTTACTGCAAGTTGCCTTACACAAGAGAATCCCTGAAGCTGATGTAACATACATCATGGATGATATAGCTTTCCATAGTACCAGAAGACAGAGCAACTTCTGACAAAGCCAATGCAAAGGCATATTTGATCTACATCCGTGGTCACAGATGTCCAGTTTGCACAGATGCAGGAAACTTCTAAGCAAGACAAACCAAACATATCTAGGGAGGCCACAAGCAAACTTACCTGTGATTCTTCTAGCTACTGTGTGGAAACAAAGATTACAGAACGAGAGAAGCTGGAAGAAGGTCCTGAAGGCCATCTGAACCAACCTCCCATTCAAAGCCAGGATATCACCAACTCTAGATCAAATCAGCCATGGCTTTATCTGGCTGAGTCTTGAAAACCTCCAAGGATCGAGATTCCACAACTGTTCCAAATAATGTATTCCAGTGCTGTACTGTCCTCCTACTGAAGAAATTTTACTAAAGTCCAGTTTGAATCTCCCAAGATGCAAACCGTGAACCTTGCCCTCAAATTTGCTCTTAGTTTCCAGTTCTCACGGTAAGTTCCCAGTCTGTATTGCTGCATGAGGTTATTCTGCTCCATGTACCAAGCTTCACACACCTTACTGAATGTCTTAATGTACAATCCACAAGTGTTTCAAGATCACTCTGAACTGAAGCTCTATTGTTCAGCGTGCTAATAATTTCCTCTAATTTAGCATCACGCGTAAGTTTTCTGAGGGTGCGTTCTCGCTGATCATGATGAAAGTGCTGAACAATGTCAGCCCCCGTATCAACACCATGGTACACAACCACTAACCACCCGCCAACTGGGCATTAAGCCATTAATAATTCTTCTTCAAATGTCACGGTCCGGTCAGTTTTCAACTCATCTAACGATCTATTCATCCAAGGTGTACTTCCTCAGCTTCCAGAGAAGAATGCTATGGTGTCAAAAAGCATACTGAAGACCAGATATATTACATCCATCACTCTCCTCTCATCTTCTTAGCCAGCCATTTCACCATAAAATGGTGATCAAGCATGATTTACCATTGGTAAATAAATCTATCTTCATTCTTCCTTGTCATTACCTTCTTGTCATTTGCGTGTTTGGAGATGGATTCCAGGAGGATGTGCCCCAGGAAAAGCATACTTGGGCTTTAGTTACCGTGGCAAGGCCAGCATCATACAACATTTGAATTTATTCACAGATATCCAGATACTGGGGTATGACTCTGTTGCAAGTGCAGCAGTGTAGGTGTAACCTGGTTAGCTCAGACCCTACAGTCTGGCCATGGCAGCACAGATTATGGCTTTACTGACCAAGCTTATGTTGGGGCTTGTAGCCATGGTGAAATAAGACTGCCGTAGTAAATCTGTCATCAGTACCAAAGATGGCTGGTCACTGCAGTAAATATACCCCAGGTCTTTCTAAGAGATTTATTTCGCAGACCATTCAGACTAAGTTGTACATGTCTCCGGGGTGAGCGCAGTCTCAAGCCCCATTTTCAAGACAACAGTCAAAAACGAGGCATTCCATCAGCAGGGTCTGGAGTGTCATTACTGAGGTGAAAGTGTGGTCTAGCTTGAACAAAAGTTTATAGCCTTCTATAAAAACATACCTTTTTCTATTACTACCGGTAGTAGATCTGACAGCTGTTATCTCTCTACTTATATTTTATGCCTCCTAATTCTAACATATGATGGCACTTCACTTCCCAATATCCAATTGACATTCTTTTGATGTATCTTTTGGGCTAGTGCCTAAGCACATTTGCAAATAGTTTAGTGCTCAATTTAAGGCTGAATATATTCCCAGAATTCCTTTGGCAATCAATTATTTATTACTTACAAGTGTTAAGATCAAAAAGAAAAGAAATAGATGTATATTTCACGCTGACAGGAGGTCCATGGGGAATACAGAAAACAGAAACTTTAATGCTAAATTTGTGTAAAAACGGTAAAATGGGGATTCCCTAGTCAGTTTAAAAAAAAAAAAAAAAGAAAGGGAAAAAAAAAAAAGGAAATGGCCTGGATTATACAGTTATTCTTCTTGGGCTTTATCTCATAGTTAGAAATGCACGCTTGACCTGTACCATTAGTTTTCTGTACCGCTGGGGCAAATTCTGGTTTGCTTCCGCCAAGGAGTAGCAGTCAGCTTGGACTTGGTGCCAGCTACCTGGATGCACCTTTTATCAGCATACCCAGGGTGGCATACACAGCTAATTAATAAAAGCCCTGGTTCATTCCTATTGACAGGCCTAGGATTTGTGTTGATTTTTTCAGCAAGGTCATAACGCCTGCATGGCTTCTTCGTCATGTTTGTAAAACCTGGGGCTCGTAAGGGCATCAATATTCAAGTAAAGGGGAACTCGCAAGAGTAGAATTTAGAAAGATCATTCATACTTCATTGAACAGCTCTGTAGAAGGCAGAGAACATTTTCACAAGCACATTTGACTGGGGCAAAATTTGCATTATTCGCGTCAGTGGGGTACGAGCAGTGATGGAGGTTCACGGGGTCAAACACAAGCCCTCTCCTTCCGTGGGCTGCAGGTCGGAGCTCAAGTACTCAAAACGAAACTGCATCTGTAGTCACCGCTGGCTATGAAGGTGTCTTTACAAATCGCGTGCTCTTCTCTGTAAGCATTTATTTATTTATTTATTTATTTATTTATCACTAACCTTAAACTGTGCCCCCAAAACAACTAAGAAAATACGCCTGACCAGGTCACCAATACAAAACCAGTCCCTGTGCCCCAAAGACAAGCAAGAAAATACCCCTGGCCAGGTCACCAATACAAAACCGGTCCCTATCTGTGTGATTAACATCCGAGTAAGGAGTATCTGGCAGCTTCGCAATGAGCCAGTGCAGAATTATTCAGACAGGACGGAAGAAGCAGCAGGAAAAGAACAACCTGGTACAAAAACCCAAGAAGCAATTCCAGCTCAAGAATACAAGCTGACAAAAGGCAACCTGCAGAAATAAGAAATCTAGACGTAAATACAGGTGGATGGCAACACAAAGCAAGTTTATTCCTGACGTAACTGTAAAGCAGAATATCCAGCGACCAGCTATGAAACTCCATCACAGATGCCAGAACTTAGTAATGACCTGGGCTGGTTATTTCATGGCTAGCAGTCTGTCTACCAATGGACTAAATTCTTTTCTCTTTGTTGGTGGTTTTTTTTTCCAGGTTATACAGCAAATCTATCCCTTTCTCTGAGGTCAGTGAAATTAAAACACCCTTGTAATTTAAGTTACTTATTTCTCAAGTAAACAGAGAAATTAGACTACCATAAAACAGAGATGCATCTAAAGAAAGTGGCAGCTCTCCAGGTAAAAGAATCAGCCATGTGCTCTAAAAAAAATCTAATAAAAGCCAGTGACAGATCACTTCACTCATTGAGAGAAACTTGGAACAGTGGGGCTGAAATCAGCTGCGTGAAACTGGAGGAGTCACACAAGAGAGAGGTTGCAAATAATCCAACGGGCAGTTCATCATTTGCTTTGCCACATGCAGATTCAACATCTGCATTAAGCCTTACTTTTAACTTTACTTTTATTATTATTATTATTATTGTTATTATTATTATTCCTTGCTGAAGTCTGCTTACAACTTTGAGATGATCTTCAGTTGGAATCCTTTTGGGTTTTGAGCATCACTACACAAAGGAGAAGATAAGACAGACTGAGAAAATGAGACCTTTCTATTTTCTTTCTTGGATTCTTCTGTTTAATGACTTTTCAGATAGCCAATTAGTCATATTTGGAGTGAAGGTATTTAAGAGTCTAGAGGTTAATTAGAAAAACAACAGCTGACTTTACTGAAAGAGTTTAATTCAACTCTACGAACAGAGACAAACTGTTTTCAACCTAGAAGATCTGTTTGAAGCTGGTTTGTGCTGGAATGTCACCCACACAAATCTTGTGAGGGAACATTAAGTGACAATACGCTCAAAATGATGAAGCTCGCGTTGGAACAAAATCTCTGTGGCTGAAAAAAAACGCTTAAAGGAGGAAACATTTACATTCCAGTTTCTAATTTAGCTATTACTTAATTAAATATAAAAGTTTGATGTATTTTTTGCAAACATCTTCACACAGTCTAAATTTCTTGTCACCACATTGGTTTTCTTCATGCTTTTCAGTTTTGCTTAAGCTCTTACCTCAGGCCTTGTTTCAGGATAGGGTGTTAATTCTTTAGACTGGCTCTCTATTGTAGACCAACTGGCAATTTAAAGTTAGGACTTTGCTTCTTTAAAAAAAATTAAATGTTTCTGTAAACAGTAGACCGGTTCTCTACAGCCCCGGGGCACCCGGGCTAGTCCTTCCTTCCCCAGAACCCAGCCCAATTTCCTTCTATTGGCTGAAATTAGCAACAATGAGCATATGAATGTGCAAATAATCCCCCCAACATAATAACAATTAATTTTGCTGAGGGCTGCAACTCCACTTCAGCTACCTTCCTCTCTGACACTGTCATTTTCTCTCCTTATGATGAAGGTCTTAAATATGTGCAGTGGAAAACACAGCAGCTCGGTGCGGAAAATGCTCAAAATCAAGATTGGGAAAGAGGAATTTTCTCCACAATACACATTTCATAGAGACGGAGATGCACACCCCTAGAGCCTGATCTTTCTGCTATTAGAAAAGTCATTGCTCTTGCTGCTGAATTGCTACATAAACAGTGCCTGTGGCTCAAGGGGCACCCTCAGGCTCCCCACATGCCAAACAAAGGAAGACTAATTTTCTGCCTGTAGAAACAGGAGTGCTGGGGCATAGAGTCCCTGGATACTATGAGCTACTTATAGCTATACTGCGTTAAGGAGGATTCTGCATTAAGGAGGTTTCTGCTATTTAAGAAGGAAGAGTATGGAGCGAGTAGGATCCTGTACTCCTGGATCACACACTATCACTCAGACACGCCGCAGAGAAATAGGAAAGAATGCAGACAGAATTAAAAAAAAAAAAACACAAACCAAAAAAAACCACCGCACCACCAACAAAACCCCACCCAAACCTAAAACCAGGGTAAATCCTGGTTCTGCTGAAGCCAATGGTAAAGAGTTTTCCTGCTTACCTATGTTACTGTTTTTCTCCAAAGGAGCAAGGTAAACGCAGAGATTTACTCTGCAGATAGAAAACCAAAAAAAGATGATTGGATGAGAAATGTGTTGAGAGTTTTGAGAAAATACTACAATATCGAGTTTGGTAAGATGCCAGTGATGCTGACTGCTGAAGTGCAGAGGGCAGGGGTTTAGATAGACAAAGATCTGCATCAGGCTGGTTTGGGGTTACAGTTTGAAGTGTGCATCATTGCCAAAATCTAGCTTTTGATCTGCAAAGAAATGATAGTGCTGACAAATGAAAAAAGCACAATGTGAGTCCTTATTAAGGCAGAGAGCTGTCAAAATAAGTATCAATTTTCTAACTTCGTAATGCCAGCCACACTGTATGAAACAAATGAATGCAAAAGTAACATATGAGAGGTGGTTACGGCAATCTGCCTATCAAGGCGACCAGTGTATTTGATTTACACATTTCTAACTGTTATGTACTAAATGTGTTAAGCAATTGAGTATCTTTTTTTTTTTTTTCTACCGCTCAGGTGAATTCAGTGTTTTTATCCTCTCTCTCTTGAATCTTTGTTGCTCGGTCTCCATTGAACTGTGATACTTCATCTTGCATTAGATTGTAATACCAAAACGGTGTTCACCCATGCAGGAGAAGAGCTCCCATAGGACCCTACTGCGATACAGGCGGTGGTAAGTGATGAGGTTGGAGTGGGTTTCAGTCAACTGGCATTTATGTGTGCTGTGTATTGTACGTCTCTGAATTCAAGTAGCGATCACTTTTAAAAAATTAGTGCAATGGCTTTAATTAGAGGAGAACAGCAACAAAGAGCCTATAATTAAAAAAAAAAATAATCCTATAGTTGATGCAGTGAGTAGTGTCTTTGTCATAAGTCACAGCGAGTCCTCTCTGCTCTTGGGTTAGGTTCAATCACCAGTCAGCTTCAAGGGCAATCGCTTCTAATTAACAAGTCTTTTGAACTCTTCCAGGGAACATGGCCCAGACCTCTAAGGTACTGTAACAACAGTCAGACACACAGCACTTAAGGTTGTCTGTCCCTTATGGTGGATTTTTCCAAAATGCCTTCAATAAAATTAAACTAATGGTATTGTGCTTGCATTTTTGTGCCGCATGTCCCCCCACAGCCATCCAAGTCTTTCTCACTAGAGAACCCCCTTCCATACTCTTGATAATTGTGCACACGTATCCACACACAGAGAAGAAGAAAAGCTGCCACAGCTGTCCAAAGAGAGCATCTCCTTTCCCTGCTTTAATGAGCAGTTTTAGGCCTTAACACTAAAAGTACTGGTTTGAGCTGAGTTAAATCTGACTGACCTTGTGGAGGCAGGTAGCGTCCATCTAAAACTTTGAGTTAGAGTCAGGTGGCAACAACAGGGTGTTTTGAACAGAGGGAGCCGTGTGTTTTGGGCTGAAAGAGGGTTGAAAGAGTAAACAGAGCCACCGCCTTGCATCTGAGGTTAGATTTTTCTGATTTGTGGTGCGTTCGGGACCAAGCTAGCAGAAATTCTTTTTGTATAGACAAACATGATTTCTTTGAAGAAACAAAGAACTCCACCACCAGTGTCTCCTCCTAACCCTAAGAACATGCAGTGTGCCCGATAACCTCACTAAACCCAAAGGGATGATATGATTACTGCTCTTTGATATGCAGCTACGGGGAGTTGCTATTCTTATCCTACTGATTTTGCATTTAGCCTATGGAGAACACAAACAGGTTCCCCCTGTGCTCGTCCCTCTCACTGCCTCAGGTTGCACAACCTCAGCAGATGGGCCGCGGTCCTCAGGAGGAGGAGCAGGTCCCACTGCCGGCCATGGGCATGCAGTCGCCCACACAAGGGACTCGCTGGCCCATCGGCTCCTGCCCTGGAGCATCACGCACCACGCGAGCCCGGCTCATTCAATGCACATATTTAAAATATTCCAAACCCCTTTTAATCTAACCCATAATTGATAGCTGGCTTTTGCAAAGGGCAATTTTGCAAGGCGTCAAGAGTTTAATCGTGGCCGTGCTGATGAGCTTCCCTTGAGTCACATCAACCCCAGTGTCACAGATGAGCATCCCTTGAGTCACATCAACCCAGCCACCCGCCCCCACTTCATCAGGAGTGGGGAAAAAAAACCACCACAAACCTATACAAAGACAGGTCCTTTAAAAAAACCAAACCAAAACAAACACCCTCCTCCCTAGTGACCAGTCCTTCGGGAATCCCGACTGGCGCAGGGCCGGCGAGCGCGACGTGAGCCCGTGGCGGGACTCGAACCCTCGAACCCGCATTCCTTAGGCTCCACCCCACCCGCCCGCGGTAGGAGCGAGCCGCGCATGCGCAGAGCCGCCGGCCGGCCGAGCGGGGGTTCGTTGGGGGCGGGAAAGGCGCGCTTGCGCAGTAGCGTCTGCCGGCCATGGGTGACGCGTTGCGGAGGGCGGAGTCGGGCACTCAGGTGAGGCGATGCCCCCCCCCCCCCCCCGCCCGCCCGCTTCCCTCCCGCGGGTTCCCCTCAGCCGCGGGGCTTTGGGCACCGCCGTCGGGGAGGGTGAGGCGAGGCGAGGCAGGCCGCAGCCCGGGGAAGCGCTCGGAGCCTCCCGATGGGGCGGCGTGTGAGGGAAGGAGGGGGGGAAGCCGCGCCTTCCTTCCTCCTGCCGCCCGCCCCCTGTGTGAGGGGGGAGCGAGGCCCCGCCAGCCCGGGGCCGGTGGGGGAAGGCAGCCCCCGGGGGTGCGCCCGAGACTGAGGGGAGGTGGGTGTTCAGTCGGCCCTGAAGCGCTTTGGGGGTTGCTGGAGGGGTTTCAGGGGGTGGGTGGCCGCTGGCCGAGGCCGGGAGAAGCCCTGCCTTTGTGTCATCGGTGGGGCTGAAGGCCTGCCATGGCGCTGCCCTGCAGCGCGGGGGGAGGCTGTTCGGGTGTTTCGGTAACCCCTTTATAAATGTTTTCTTGGCACTCCCCCCCCCCCCCCCCCGGTCCCCCCCCAAACGTTGGAGTGGATGCGGTGAGGAGGAAGAGCTGTGAGGAAGGTTGGGTCGGAATAAAGAGTATGGAAGGTGGAATTGCTTTCATGTCCTAAGGAGAAAAGGTGTTTGAGTTTTGGGGTATTGTTGTTTTGGTTTGTTTTTTCTCTGCCGGAGGGTTTGTTAGTGACTTCTACTTGCAATCAGCAAGTTAATTACTTGGAGATTTGTGTGTTGCTGTATCAGAATATGCTCAGAAGTGCACATAAAAGCATGGAAACCTGTGATAATAAATATTTATTTCTTGTTAAAGTTCCATGTTGTTTCAGTGGGATTTGAGTTCTTTAGCCCTTTTGACACCTAAAAAAAAAAACCCCAGTAACAGCTGCCCACTATCAGGAAATATACACAAATTAAGGATGCAAGTTGTGCTCTGTGCCCAAGTAGGTAAATGCATGTCTGTCCACATGAGCCATCCCAGCAGGGAATGCACATGGCAGCGACTGCCCGTGGTGGAATGGATTACCAAACCTGAACGAGGGAGGAATTGATAACCAATGGGTTAAGGAAGGTTAATGTCCTTGTCCATTAAAGTACATTGTCCAGAAGAAATGGTAAAAGCCCTTGAAACAGAAAATACTTAATTTAAAACAATACTTCTCAAATGCGTAAGATCAGATTTTAGTGAGAGTTATACTGAGACCGCAGTCTTGTACTTATTATTGAATATAATTAATACAACAAATTAGAACTTCTCGCAAAACACCTTTGGTGTATCACAGTAAAATAAATGATAAATTGCTTGCATATGTCTTTGTACCCAAAGTTTACAAAAGCTCCATCAGAGTGGTTATAGTGGTTGAAAATTAAATTTTGTCTCATACTTGAGATAGGTTTGTATTTGTAAATAGCCTGTAGGTTAGCTCACAGCTTCTAACAGAGCTCGCATATTTAATTTAAATTTCTTTAACATTTTAATGAAGTAATATCTCATTCCTGACAAGACCTACATGTATGCTTACATTCATGCATAGCTTCATTGAAACCAATATAGTGTAAGCATATTATTCAATGGGACTGTCCATATGCATGTTTCTTTATTAAAAAGATGAAATTGATAAATTATAAAAGACATAGTTGAAATAGTTGAAATATTTGAGTCCCATCAACCTTGTCATTAATGAAATTTAACCCAGCTGTTGCCTGACTCTTGTAGCATAGCTTGTTTTCTACACCTAACTGCACATAATGTGCAGTTTCTTGCTAGTATAATTACACTTTTGAAGAACACCTAAGAGTGAAGACCTGCCACTAGCAGGTTGTTAAAAGACGGTATTTTGTATAAAAGAGCATTATGAAAGGAAAAACAAACATCTACAGTTAAATTACAGAATCCAAAGTCTCTAATGCACGATTTGAAATTGTTTTGGTGTTTTTTTCCAAGCTCTTTCCACTCAAAGGCTCTCTTCAGCTGTGCTGTGTTCTGTATGCTGTCTGCAACAAAGCTCGGGACACCTCATGTCCACCATCCATCCAGATCACCCTTTAATTGCCTGTAGATTCCCCCCCCCCCCCCATTTTACAGAAGAAAATGTGAGCAGGCAAAATGGAAATGCCTCCCCTGGAACAGAGCCAAGGTGTCTTTTGCCAATTTGGAAAAACCCATGTTGTCCCTGTCTTTAATATCGGCAGAGGCGAGGGATGCCTGTTTAGTGTCTCATCTCAGCTTTGCTTCCGTCACTTCTGCTGTAGTGGGGACAAACCTTTGTTAGATTTGAAGGAAAATTGTTAGCTGTTTCTGCCAGAAACCCCGTTGCTCCCAGCGTGACACTAATGAGGCAAGTGCCTTTGGAGATTCTGCTTCAGAACTCGGAAGTAAATACAAGTTTGATAAAAACACAGGTGTGCTATCATCAGCGAATTATCATAAATTACCGACATGAGCAGTGCTCAGAGTAAGCACCTGTAGTTATTTAAAATGAATATATAAACTTGTCATTTAAATAACCACAGATTCACATTTAAACGATAGCGATCAATCTACCGTGTATTTCCAAAGCTCTAGCAGTAAGCGTAAAGAGGTGGTAGTCTAAGAAGAGATGGGGACCAATTGTTTCCAGAAGAAACAAACTGCAGAGGATGTAGTCATTAATCTAGGAATAAATTTGGGAGCAGGAGGCTGCAGAAGTGTGTTTAGCCCAGTAATAGTTGTGGCTCCCGGTCCCAGCAGTGCCACAGTTGAGCCCCTGTGATCGCTGAGTGCTGGAGCGGTGCTTCCTTTGCTGAGAAATTAAGAGCATCAGAAAGCAGCAGCAGGCAGTGGTTTTCCTGTTTCTTTCGACTTCCACGGCCGGATGAGGGGGTGAGAGATGCCTGGCTCTTCTCCGCGATGGGTGTAGCCTCTCCTCGCCGGGGGCCAGGGCCAGGTGCTGGTGGCCACTTGGGCGGGAGGGCTGAACGTGGAGGGTCTGCGATGGCCCTCGTGGTAGTTGCAAGCTCCTGGTTTATGTGCCCTGAGATGCGTTCCCATATTCTTGTGTACATGTGTCCATCTGCTTTTGTGCTTTGTCCAGGTCACAGAACCCTACTGGTTCCCAAAATATGCAAGAGGTGCACCACGTGAGCGTTTTCTGTGCTGCACAAATGTGTGAAACATAACGGGAGGATCTGCAGATCCAGAGCAAGGTCAATTCAAGTGTTTTTATGGCCCTTCAGTGGATGTGTTGGAAAACTCTCCTGAATACGTGTGAACAGGCAAACAAAGGCAAACACATTGACATTTTCTTAATGGAAGGGAATGTTAAAATGTCAATGAAAATGTCACACTTAGGTTCCCATCGTGACCACTTGAAGTAAATTCAGGGCCATTCAATGGAGTTTTATTCCACTGTTAAAGGCAAACACACACACACAACTGTTTAAACAACTTTTAAGGCAATTCAGAGCAAATGTTGCTCATCGGTGTGGCAGGGAGGAAAGCAAGATAAGGCAGCATGTGTTTAAAGCTGTGTGCTCACTGCTTGTTTGGTGACTGGCTTTAAGGAGGACAGGATAAAACTGAACGGGATTTGTTGTGTTTAAGTCTTTAAATGACAGCTGGGTGTCCCGGAGAATGAAATATTTGGCACTGGGGTACGTGCTCTGGCAATGCTCTGAGCATCCTGATAGTGTCCTTTCCCGTGTGTGTGTATATATATAAATATGTGTGTATATATATATACACGTGGGGAATAACAGCTCTAGCACTGGGTAAAATGTTAATTCTTGGTTTACGAATGTATGCCAGAACTACAAATAACGCAAGTTATGTGAATACCTGTCTACTTGCTATGCAAATACCTCTCAATTTAAGAAATTGTCCATGAACTTTGGACTAATTTGTTTTACAATGGACTTACTTTACAAGGGGCTTTGGAGGAACTTGCTTTACAAATTCGAGCTTGCTTTAGAGTCTTGCAGAGCTACTGGTGGCTAATTACTTTTGATCATTCTTAATCCATACTATGTTTGAACAAGTAACTATGATATAATACCATTGTAGTCCAGAAGAGTCCTGTATAACTTTTCAGATGAAATGTACATGTTTTTACTCATAAATGCTGAGGGACTGACTCAGGAGACTAATGATGGGTAAAATGTTTCACCTCTCAGCGAGTAGTTTGTTGTGGAGGTGATGGTTATTATAAATGATCTTCTTTCCCTTTGTTCTGTCAAATGGCAGCACTGCTGTATACCACAGGCAATCCCTCTTGCTAGTCTACCTGTGCAGCTTTTTCTTTTTCAGCTTTATTTCCCCTAATGTATTTCCACTCCTTATTGCCATTGAATGTGTGTGCTAATTGTTTGTAAGGATGGAACCTTCTGTTGCTATAGTCCAGACTATAGGTTCCATATGTATTTATGAAAACTTTTTTAAAATCAAACTGATCTTTTGATAGGGCTGTCAAGGAAAGCTCCTGGTTCTCAGAATCCTTTAAATTTGATTCCCAAGGTCCATTATTCTGAGTTAACAGCATGTCTCTTCTGTCTTTTCTTTAAAAGCTACTTGCTCGACTTGAGGGCAGAAGTTCTCTGAAGAATCTTGAACCTCATCTGTTTGCTGAGGAAGGATCTCCTGTTCATGGTAAAAATGTATCTTTATCCCATTTATGGAAAAATGTTGATGTGAAAGTATTCTCAGAGCAATACGCCAGAGATAAGCATACAAGTAGATCTTTTTGCCATGGGTTCAGAATTTTAATTGTTGATGTAGTTTTATGCAAACCAGATAAAATGAAGTAAGTCATCATTCTGAACATTATTAAATGGACTTTAAATTATCACTTTTTGGGTATCAAAACACAGGTGTAGGTGAGTAAATACCAAGCACGCTGCTCTGCGTGCTTGTAATTTAACCTTTTTTTTTTTTTTTTCAATCAGTGGTCTAAAAAACCACCACAAAGTCATAACTGCAGAAATTTGCAAAGAATTTGAGGTTCAATAAATGGCAAAGAGTTCAGTGATACAGAGTGGTCTGGATCAGTTAGGAAAAGGGGCATTAAGCAAACAGTGTTTTTCAATAAAGCCAAGTCATCAAGCCATTCAGTCTCGGCCTGAAAAGTCCTGATCATACTTAGATGGAACTTTGGAAGCAATTCCATTATGAGCATAGGTACTAATCAGCTGAATGAGTTCACAGATGATGTTAGGATCAAAATGGCTTATATAGCCCTTCAGTGAAAAAATGAGAATTTGAAATTGGAGAAATTGCGCTACCTCCCAGTGACGCCAGTACAACAAGTTTAAGGTAGATTCTTCTAGCAAGAAGTTTTAAGATCAAGACTGGATGTTTTAATGAAAGAAATTACGGAGCTAAACAGAAATTAGCACACTTAGTAATTCCTTGATTATTCAGGAAGTCAGACTGGTTTTCCAGATTGTAGAAATTCATGGATTTCACAATGGAAGGGATTCCTCTGATTATACAAAACAAGAAATAGATAGTAAAAAAGGAATATGAATGGCAAACTGTAAGGATCATGCTGTGTGGTACTACAGTTGTTGAATGTATGTATGAATGAATGGATTTTGTATGAAAAGTATGTGGCTGCAGTGGTTATCAACATACTTGTCTGCAATTTGAATTCCCACAAATTATAGAAGGTTCAGAAGAAATAGCAGAAAAAGCAATAAAAAGCATCAGGATAATTGGTCGAGAGATGATGCTTAATCTACAAGTGCAGTTGCTGTGAGACTATTAGTATATTCTTTTGCAGCACTTGAGAATACATTAGGGGTTTAGCAATATATGATTTCTGGCCCTGTAAGTTTCAAATATGATATAACAAAGATAAAGGGCACAGAAATACTGGTAAGCCAGTGCAAATGGAGCAGAGAAAATTATTGAAATACTCTCAATTCTGAACTGCTTTGTTACCCATGAGAAGAATTATGAACCAGTAGTGAAATTGGTATATGCTTCACAAGGCTCCTGAATTCTTAAAATTTTTTTTTTAAAAGATGAGATATTTTTTGTTTTGAAAAAATGCAGTAATAGAAAATGCTGATCTTTCAGCCTGTTTTTTTAAATGAACTTTACACACAATAAACAAATGTTTGAGACTACACTGGCCACGTTCTGGTAGAACAGACTATAAGAATCCTTCCTGGGGGTCAGTAATTGCCCTTGTCATCACAGTCCATGGCATTACATAATTCCATTCATCAAATTATCAGCTTTGATCTTAAAGCTATGTTAGGTTGGTTGTGTCTGTCCAAAGACTGTTCTAGAACCTTCGTTCTGAGATGGCTGGAAACCTAAATTCGTCCCTGCTTTCTCTGTGCCAACATGGTCATTGGGCTTCTGAAGCACTTCTATTTTTCTTCTGCTTTTAACAAATGGCATCAATTATTATCTGTATTGGTCATGCTTTTTGGCTGACATTAGTGAAGTTGCATAACATACTAGCACAGATCTTTAGCTTTATATACATAAATGGACTTCACCTTTTATTACATTTTTGCTTTGTCTTTTTAACACCACAGTATTTATGTGAGTCCATGTGTTATTTTGATGTGTGTTCTCATTATTCAGTCTTAAATCCCTGTTGAAGACCAAACTCTCCATTTGTCATGAACTTGACTTTTAGTAGGTCACTCTGGAATACTGTAATATATTGCCCGTGAAGTCTGTACTGAACAGCTGTTAATCTAAAATGCTGTGATTAAAGCAATGCAAACGCCTAAATTATTCTTTTTCCTGATGGTCTTTGAAACAATCAAACATATATATGAAGTTCCATTAAACTATCCAAATGTTGCATCATAGTTGTGTTTATAACATGTCAGAGTACTATAAAATAGGAACGGCTAATATAGGTACTGCTGTGACATTCTAGTCACTGCTTCTAATTATGATGGACTTCCATATTTAATAACACATAAGCATATTAATTACATACCATTTAAGCTTTTCTGGAATGGAGCAAAAGTGACACGAGCTTTAAATAATCTTCCACTGTTGCCAGTCATACTTCTCCTATGCCACTGGTATGAAGGTGTGGGTGTCAGTATAACGCTCTGATGTTCGGCAGTAGTATGACACCCAATATTAACTTGGAATAAATATTAGGCCTTTCTACTTCACTGATACATGGTACAAATATTAGTGGCAGGCTCTGCTCAATATTGTAAATTACTAGTCCAGTAACTTCAAGGTATCTGATGAGGTGAAACCTGCATTGCTGAGCGTTCTAATAGCCTGTTTGTAACTGCAGCGTCACAAAATAGTTTAACCAGCATTTGCTAGTGTAATGATTACAGACAAAACTTAAGGCTCTTCTCATTCAAAAGATGACACTGAACTGATGACCAGGACTGAGCACAATGTTTCAGTTAAAAATATATTAGTGTTGCATAAATATT
This sequence comes from Pluvialis apricaria, assembly GCA_017639485.1. NCBI lineage: Eukaryota > Metazoa > Chordata > Aves > Charadriiformes > Charadriidae > Pluvialis > Pluvialis apricaria. Next base: position 8,731,101 of record CM030008.1, on the reverse strand, counting down.
TACATTTATGCAACATCATTTAGTTTCTCCTGTATGCCGTTCCATGGCAGGGGGCTATTGTACTCTTCAGTCTGGCTGTAGCGGGACAGTTCAAGCTACCGTGAGCCAAGCAATGTCTTGGGTCACTCTGTAAAATCTACTTCTTGAGTTTGTCAGTGCTGAATTTCATATGAGATCATTCTGCTTATGCATCTCGATCTCTTAAATCTTCAGTCTTAAGTCTTTACTAACCCAATTAGTTTGTCTTCCACACATTTTGGAACATTCATCTACTGCTGTTTTTAACATTGGGCAACACCAATTCTAATAGGAAAATTTCCCATTAGCTTTCTTCCATGTTAAAGTGTCTGTTCTTACTCTGCCTGGCAGACTATTTCCATCCCATAACAGGATCTCTTTACTAACCCTCCTTTCAAAGTATTTTGACATTAATGGATGATGCTAGTACTGATCACTACGTTTCTTCCATGACCTGTGGTGTTAAAGGCCTCTTGAAAACATTGCTGGCCACACTTCCTCCTCTGCTGTGTCATGGTTTGCCCACTCTGATCCAGAAGGATGAATTTCCCCTCTTATCTTACTGTAACAGCCTGGTGGCTAATTTAATGAAACTCTACATTTATAGATGTTGCTATAAATGGCCTCTGTTTTGCACCCGTTCTTCTTGTGGGCAGCCTCTTTGATAATCATGAAGGCACAGAAATCCCCAGCTCCCTTGAGGTTTTCTTAAAGTCCAAGCTGTTACTCTTTTCAGAGTAACTTAAGTGTTTTGGTCAAACTATCACCCGGGTGTGTATCTTTTTCGGCAATATTGAACAAGCTTTAAAGGGTGCTTAGCTGTCTTGCTGTTGAAATTTATATACCACCACCACAAAAATTCCTCTACGAAAGAGTTTTCATTCATCTTAGAATTTTTACTTAAATAAATGTTAGTTCTGCCACTAAAAGCTCATCCAATGTTATTCTGTACAGCTCCCTGTGTGAAGTTTTATAGGCGGTAGTATTAGATACTCTGATAAAATGTCTTCAAATGGAGAAAATCAAGCATTTATTTCAATTTTTTTGAATCATTACCAAACAGTAACTCAGATTTGCCCACTGTTGCTTCTGAGTGGCCATAGAGAGTGCTGTTTTTTCTTAAATAAGTCATATTTTGCTGTAAAGGTAGGTGAAGCAATCTGTATTTCCTATTGGTCCAATTCAGCTATTGGTCTGGATTGAGGAATGCCAGTCAGGGTGGCAGAAGTCTTGTGCTGAAAGCCAGTGGCAGAGAGAAGATACACTTTGTTCCTTAACAAGAGGTGCCTTATGTAATTGCTCTAAAATATTCCAATAGACTTGAAATGTGAGGGAATGACCTACCCAGCACGTTTAGGAGGACTTCTTCCAAGCCAGTATCTTATCCTACCAGGGTGCGGTTATGTCACTGGCACTCTGTATGTGACAGCAGAGCAGCTGCTGGCTGCAAGTGGCAGAGTTGGACATTGTGACTTCTGAACAGGAAGAGAAAATGAAGATTTATGTCATAGGAAGTGTAGTCTTTCATCTCAAAAGTGGGAGGAGCCGTTCAGAACAGATAAGTAAGGGTTTGGGAGGCAATCAAGCTTTTTACTAAATTTCAAACTATGAGAAATTCAGGAAAACGGAATTGCAGTTGTGGAGCAGCAGGAATTTCATTACAGAGAGGCGGGCAGTCCAAGTGTCACTGAAATGGATGGAATTGTCACATCAGGTGTAAATTGCTTTCAACGCCTGCAATGGGTGAAGTAAGAGCTTAGTTTCTTCCCCATCACCCTCTGCCCCTCATCCCAAGCTGCATCTTGACATTATACACACTTATGAACAAGGACATCCTCTGGAAGTCGAGTAATGACTTGAAAAACCCTGTTAACTCAGGCAGGCACAAACATGTTTAAGTGAAGTTGCAATTAATTCTCTACTCTTGCATCCCCCCTATGAAAAGCTGTTATGCCATTTGTGCTTGGCAAGGCCATAGAAATCTCTCACCTTCCTGCAGTTGCAGTTGTGTGATTTTCCTTAGTGCATGTCTTTACCCTTCTGCCTAAAATCCAAAATGTCACAAATAAATGGTCCAGTTTCTGAAATTAGAAATTTATAAAGAGCAACTAATAAATTAACCTTTTTTAGAGTCTTGCTCTGATGTAAGACATAAGATGACTTTGGAAAAGACTTTAGAGTATCTTGCATTTGCATCCAACAAAAGGACTGGTTCCCTAGAAAAGCATAATGCTTTTTTTAATTAACATTTTAAACTTATGTGGTATGTATTTTATTGACCCACATGGATCAGGCAGTTAGGCTGAGTCCATTTATGAGCAAAGATCCTTTGCCTCAGCCGGTAGAGTTGTCGCCTGGAGTTCAAGGCATCTCCGAGTTCCCCTTGTCAAAAGTAGCAGTTTCACATGATGATCACCACAGAGGAATATAAGTGCTAAATAAATATACTGGTGGTATATGGTTTCTTAGCTGCTTTTGTGTAGCAGCTTCCTTTTCAGCCTTCATCTACCTGTAATGATAGATGAAATTCAGTTGCCAATCTTTGATTGATATTGCTGTCCTAGATGCTATTGGCAGGGGTTTTTTCAACCTTTGTTCTCAGTGGTTTTTCTTCACTTTAGACGCCTTTCTTGAAAATTGAAATTTCTCTTGGTAGGCGCTAATCCAGCTTTAAACAGTTTTATGAATATCAAACTTTTAAAAAATACATTTTCCTATTAGTGGAATAGTGAATATTGGCTCAGTAAACACTGAAAACTGAGCTATGAATTCTCTTACCTGACAGCTTGCTGCTTTTTTTTTTTTTCAAACAGGAGATGTTATTGAATTCCATGGTCCAGAAGGAACAGGAAAAACAGAAATGCTTTATCACCTAATAGCCCGCTGCATCATTCCCAAATCAGGAGGAGGACTGGAAGTAGAAGTCATGTTCATTGATACGGACTACCATTTTGATATGCTTCGTCTGGTTACCGTTCTTGAGAACAGATTGGCACAAAAGACGGAAGAAATGATAAAGCAATGCCTGGGAAGGCTTTTTCTTGTGAGCTGCAATAGTAGCACCCAGTTACTCCTCACTCTCTACTCTTTAGAAAACATGTTTTGCACTCACCCCTCTCTCTGCCTTTTGATTTTAGATAGCCTGTCAGCTTTTTATTGGATAGACAGAAGCAACGGAGGGGAGAGTCTTAACTTGCAGGAGATGAATCTGAAGAAATGTGCCACCTTTCTTGAAAAGCTTGTGAGGGAGCATCACTTAGTCCTCTTTGCAACAACACAGACACTTATGCAGAAATCGACAAACTCTGCAGAAAGCTTTTTTCCTTCAAAACTTCAACATGAAACCGATACAGACTATAGACCTTATCTTTGTAAATCATGGCAACAAATGGTAACCCACAGGATATTTTTCTCCAAGCAATGTAATTCTGGCAACGGCAAAAGTTTTACAGTGGTTTCTTGCCATCTCAAAAGAAATCATGTAGCAAAACGTTCATTTACTGTTGCAGAATGTGGAGTTCAGTTTTAACTTCAGTTTGTTTTTAAAACCTCTAGCAAATCCTGGTGCTTAAAGCCTGATTAGGTCTAAGTAGTCTTTAGTACCTTTTAAACTAGCTGGTTGTTGCTGGGTGATTCAGAATTTTTGTCACCGTTTTCTTAAAATTTAGAGAAAGCCAGAAAATGGTAAAATTTTTGAATTACTATAGACGTTTAGTCCAAACTAGTGAAAAATGTTGAAATGACTTGTTTGTGCTTAATGCATAAAGAGCTTAAATCAAGAAAAGTATACCCAAAGACATTTTAAACTCCTAGTATCGTTCAGCGATATAACCTATGTGATACGCAGCCAAATGCACTGATTTCATTTCTGGGTCTTACTGCTTTCCACCCCTCCTCTTCCAAGCTACAGAAATAGGAGCCGAGTTGTCCATGGGGGAGACTGCAAAAAGGCGACTGTTTGCTCTTTATAAATATTGGCCTTGGTTTATTCCCAGTAGCCTAGGGCATATGAAATGCATTCGCAACTTCGCCTGAAGACGAGGATTCATTTTCACAGCCTGTTAAATAGCGATAATCCCGACCATGCTTCTCCGAGCTTGCAGCCTCTCTGTTTACGGTAGCGTGTGCTTGGAGAAGCAAGGATGGCAGGTGTTTTGACCCTTAGAAACAGCTAGGTTTGAAGAATCAGCAGCTATCGCAGAAATGGAAGCCTGATTTTCATAACTGGAGGAAAACTAAAGACCCAGCCCTGAGTACCTGTGAGTCTGTGCTGCATGCAGCAAGCAGTTTCGTCTTTGAAAAAAATGAAGTGTGGGTTATGGGTTGTTTTGGGTGTGGGGGGTTGTTTTTTTGTTGTTTTTTTTTTTTTTTTTTAAGATGTATGCACAGACATAATTTTTTTTCCTCTGCCCTCCCTCATTATTCCCTCCCACTACTTTCCCTTCCCCCCCTCTCTCTAAGAAACCCAGGAATGCCATGCCTCTGGTCTTTACCAATATGTATTTGCCACATGTAGAACATTTGTGTGCAGGATTTGGCATGCAACATGTTGCAATTCTGGCAGAGAAGATTCAGAACTTATGGGAAATGCCCTACAGTTCTGGCAAAGAATACCATATTATTTATTAACCTAGAGTGCCCTTTGAAAGCTTCAAAGTGCTTTACAAGAAAGAAAATTGCACACAGTACATTCTTTAATACAAAAACTTACATTAGCTTACAAATTTAAATTACTCAAACAAGGGGAAAATATTTCTCACAGCAATATTCGTTCAGTCATGTTGCACAGCGTGTTTTATAGTTTAGATGGAGAAGATTATTAACAAAAATGCATATTAAGAAGAAGTATCTAGCACAGTATCTTTTTGAGGAAGATGCCTAAAAAACTCTATTGTGAGATACTTACCTTTTAATTTCCTGACTTCTGAAGCCAGTTTTTTCAAGCTGAATGTATATCTGGACTCCCAGCTGTGTACAGTTTGGCGTGCGTATGCAGACTTCTGCATATAGAGCTAGCAGCGTGTCTATACTGTTGTTTATAGAATTTGGCATCTCTGCGATTTGGCTGGCTTTTTGCAAAGATGCTCGGTGTCCTCCCTCTAACAGCAGCCGGTACCAAAGGTTTGGGGAGGAGGGTGAGAATCATCAGTTTTCACTGGCGCAGCCTCCCACAGCACGGGGCTCGGGGAGCTCCTGAGCAGAGCCTGTGGGCAGACCAGTGTTTGATGGCCATTGATTAGATCCAAGAACTCATCCAGTCCATTTTTAACTTACCCTCTTGGGTTTCACCGTGTCTTTTCACGATGAGTTCAGTTCAATTATTCTTTCTGTGGGAAAACTTGGGTTTTTTTCACCTCTCATTTTAAACCTGCTATCTGATCACTTCTTCACACTGTCAGTTCTTTTGCTGTGACACGAGCGAACTTTGTCTTTTCAACATCTCCGCAGAGGTGATGATTTTATAGACTGTCATTTCATTTGTGCTTTCTCTTCCATCAACACCAATATTTATTTTATTTTAGAACTTGCATAAGTACCCAAATACACAAAAACCATACAGCTTAACCATTCAGCCTAGACTGGACCCAAGTTAGATGGTTTAACATGAGTAGATGCTTCCACTGGGAATTATGATAAAGGACATATTTGCATTTTTTTTTGTAAAAAAATTGGGAAGATTCAAGTAGAACTACAGAACTTTTAAATGTGAAAATTACAGGACTACATAATTTCTACTATATAAAAAAAAAGCAATCCCCTTTTCTATCAGGGAATACAGCTCCACTGAAGATTAACTGCTTTGTAAAATCATACTTGCTAAAAAATATGTTTGAGAAAAAACAATGGAAACGGTCTGGCATTCCCGTCTGGTAAAAAAAGCTTTTATATTATTCACAATGTAGTTTATATTTTGCATTGTACTATAAAATAAATGCCTAAATTGAAATGAAGCCAAGGTTCGAATTGATCAAAAAGAGCACCTCAGGAAATTTTGAAATTTCCTAGTTTTATTTTTACTTTGAATGCAGACAGATTTTTTTTTTAATTCTCTGGTAATTGTAATATTCATGCTCTGCACAGTTATTTGAGATGTGTAGCAAGCCCAGCTTTCAGGGATGCTGAGCGTCTGCGTGCCCCTGTGAGTTTGCAGGAGGGATAGGCAGTATGCAATCTGGGAGTGCACTGACCTTATCCTCTGCCAAAATTACGCCATTTGGAAAAATGAACCTTGAGGATACAAGTCGAAGAAGGATGCAGTGGTGAAGAACCTGGGAAGCAACAATTTTGTTTGTACCTTAATTACCTGTGGGTATTAAAAATGGTTTTTACCATTTTTTCAATGGAGAATTTTCTCCATTAAAACTACATAGAAACTGCACTTAGTGGAGAATGCAGTTTCTCCTCATGAGCCAGGAACAGTCCATTAAATGTAGCGTTATATTTAGTATATAATATTAAATCCAAAGTCTCCTCTCTCACCTAGACCTAAGTTTCCGCCCAGTCTCCAGCCCACTGTCTAACCTGGCGCGACCTGCGCTGCTGCCGCTCCGTCTCCCGGGCAGGAAGCCCATCTGGGGTTAGTAGGTCTGTGCCGCTGGAAATGGGCCCTGCAAAGATAATTGCCACCGCATATCATTAAGTATGAGGATAGAATACATATATCCCTAAACTCTAATTTATCCGTTCTTAGAAATTAAAATCCTTTCATGTCAGTGTCATTGTTCTTCGGCTCGGTGTTGTATTATTAAGGCTTTTGTAGGCATAGGAACTTTTTACATTCAACAAGGAATTAAAGCAGCAAGCTTGAAATAAAGAGGAACTAGCTCACCCTTTTTTCTCCATCCTTTTTATAATGAGAGAGCTTTTTAGCAAAACCAAATTAAGGCATTTTGTAGGTTTTATATTTGTCTTTAAATAAACCGGTACTTCTATGGACACCTGGAAAGAAAATGTCACTTCCATACTCAGCAAAAAGTTTTTTGTATTCCTAGACTTTTTAATAAAGCAAATAAAATACAAGTAACAGTTTGCTTGGTTTAAATTTCTACTTGCACGTAAAATTCAAGTTTCCTTTTTCTTACATAACTAACGCCAGCCACTTGATTTTCCATAGAGTTTGGAAATGGCAGAAGAGAAAGGTTCTCACATGGAAACATACCTGCTGTTGTATTTTCACTGGAAACTAATGGACAAAGGCAGAAGGCAATACTGTTTTGATGGCTGCTGGACATGGCGCTTGGACCATGTCCCAGAGAGGAACATGACATTTTGGTTATTTTCCGTGGCTGCTCCAACAATTGTCTCTAGAACCTGTTCATTCACATCAGCAAGCCTTATGCCAAACAATACCCACCTCGGGAGACAGCCGCGCCGCACCACCCAGCTGGAGCTGCTGTAGGAAGTTGCAGTGAATACTCAACTGCGTAAAAGCTGCAGACGGTTTTAACGTTTAAACAACTATAGAATAGCACAGGACTTGTGTGTTTTTCTAAAGGGGGAAACGCTGGAAGAGCTTGGAAGCTTTTGGCAGTGGAAAAAACTTTCAGACAGGGAAAGGAGCATCAGTACAATGCATCTGCATGATCTTCTGGGGAGAAAACCCTGATGCCCTGCAGCAGCCTCTGAAATTAGAGGTCTGGCCATCCCTGCGCATGAAAGAAGACAGCAGAATGGCACTGAGCTATGAATAACGTGTAGTACGACAAAAGGATTCTTCAACTGTTAACTGAGATGTCTAGCATGGTAATGCTTTCAAATATAAAGTTGGCCATAATTGACCTGCAGGTTCTTCCCACCAAGGGGCAAAACTGGTGATGGATTCCACTACGTAGATGCTGTATAGCTTATTTATAATGAAGATGTAAAACCCTGCTCCTCTGGACCCAGGAGGAATTAAATGTAAAAACAGACTCTTTTTTTTTTTATTTTTTTAAGTTTTTTTCCCCCTGCAGCTCTAGGCATCTTCCCAGCAGTCAGCACTCAGCTCCAAAAGCACTCTCACAGCTCTCTGTGTCAGGACCATCTTTTCTGGAAGTGGATAGTTTTCTCCTTTGCTGAGCGTTTGTCTGCGCTCTTCATTACCAGCGCAGACTGGGATACCCAAATATAAAAGACTGAACCCATGTGACACCTCAGTGTAACTGGTAAATAGCTTTGGAGACTTCATTCTGTTTGCAATCAGGAGTAATGTCACTTTGGAGTAGATAATTTTGAAGCAATGTGGCTGTGACTTCCCTCGGGAAAAGTTTGGCAGTCTTCCCTCTGCTTTCCCACACTGCTTTGCATCCTGCCCCAACCAACTGGTCAGCGTACCTGTGTGGGCCTCAGTGCTCAAGGACAGCACTGACAAGATGTCACCGCCTTGCCAAATGCTGGTGAACAGCCATGTTCTGGATCTTGGCACTCTCATACTGCAGCACTTGGCACAACCACTATAGTTTTTAATTTAAACCATTTGCCAGGATTCTTTCTCATACATCTAGCTGGGCCTGTGCTAAAGGCCTCCGAGCCCTGTGGGGAGAGATGAAAGAGAAGAAATGTTGGTTTCTGAGTATAAGAAGGACAAGATTTTTAGGCCATTGCTACAAAAAGAGGCCAAGCAAGGCCACGAGGTTCCCGGCAGTGGCAGGTAAATGTCAATGCCTTGAAGGTGGCTTGGTGAAGATCAAGGGACACACTCTACGTCACCCTTACCAACTGTCCGTATTATGAAGAGCTGAATAGGATTTTTGACTTTGGATATTTGCAATTTTTGGATATCTGCTGAGAGAGGAGAGCGTGCTCTGGCAGGCAGTACTGTCTCTGAAGTGCATCTCAAAAGCTCTGCTCTAACTCCACCACTGACAGTTCTATCTCCAGCCCAACATCTCCACAGGCTCCCAGCCTCCTCCTCCATAATACCAACAGCAGCGCTGCAGAGGTCAGTGAACATCGTCACATTTGTCTTCACTGGAGGTGAGCGACACTGTGCATTGCTAGATGGTGCTGGGCATTTTCATCTGGGGCGGGTTTGAGCCCCACTTTCCAACTTTAACAGTCTTCTGCACGTCCAATATGATGATGCTGGTCAGTGAAAACGCAATAACAAGTCACACCCTTTCAACGGCCAAACCACCAAATGCAAACTCATCCTCCAGACTCGGTCAGCATTTCAGCAGTACCGTCTCTGAGCCCTCCGCTGACCCCCAATCTCTTGTGCTGGGTGTTCACCTGGTCCAGCGACAAATCCTTTTTCACACGAGTGCACAACTTCAAGTAGTATCCCACAGTCATGTAACAAATACGCCGTATCGGGACCATGCACTGAATGGGTTAGAAAACCAGTGTATGTTTGTGGAGGTCTCGTCAAAGCAGGTTGATTTCTGCTCAGTAAAATCAGACAGTTTTAACAACTCTGAGCTACTTCTGACTCGCAAAATATTAGCAGAGTGTTTTTCTGATCTGTGAAAGAATGATTGCAGAAGTAAAGAAGGCAGCACATGGCACACCACAGTTCACAAGGCACAAAGACAATTAGCCCTGGGGAGACCCTCGACTTGCTATAAAACAGCATTAGGAGCGCCAAAAAATGACTATCTTCACAAGGAATATAAAATGGGATTTTTAGGCACAGACATCACTCTAGTGTGTCCCCAACATTATAAGGCCAGGAGAACCTTCTCACTGCTTTGCACAGTGGCAGTTGTGGCCGTCCAGCTGCACAACATCAGGCGGTGTGAGTAGCGAATCCCAGCGGTCTGTCACTTGCTGGGTTCCCCTTCGCCCTCCTCAAAAAGCAGCACGCCTTTACTGTGCTGGTTCATGGAGAGAGACATGTCCTCCAACGAACACGGGGGCTGTAGCAGTGCAGTACGGTGCCATTTCCTAACTGGACCTCCGCAGGTTCCCTGCATGGTTAATCCGAAGGCTGATGACATACTGCCCCACTGATGTGAAATGCAATATAGCGGAGGAACAACGCCGCTTCTCTCAGGCACCTCATACCACTCCTGAAATGATGGAGGTTTCTGAGACTCCAGGTTCAAAACATGTGGAAGGGCAGCTGGGAAAGAGTCTCCAAGGTGGAGCTATGCCACAAGTGGGAAGAGGCTCTGGGGTATAAAAATGTGAAGAATATGATATAAAAATTGTCTGTTGCAAAGCTGAACAATGAATAAGAGCGTATTAATTTCTCCTCCAGCAAGGCTATCAACTCGCCCAGCCAAACCATCCCGAAGCTGGGTGTTCACTGCTGCCCCGATGGAGTAGGGAAGTGAGAGGGGAAGCGGTAGAGAAGAGGGGAGGCTGTTTGGGGAACTCCTTGCGGCTTTGATAAAGCATGGGAGAAAGGAAAGCTGTATGGTCATCAAAAGCTGGCAGGCAAAGGGCTCCGCTTCACTCAAGAGCCTGTAGAAAAACGCCCACAGTGGCGAGGAATGGCTTAGCTGGAAACAGCAAACAGACTCTAACATGGTCATGGAGGTTGCAAGGGCAGCCAATGGTCACCATGAAGGGGAAACCCTGGCTGGAGAGGACACACCACCAGAACTGCTGCTGTGCTCCTCTGAACTCTTCTGAGCACATCCTGGTGGGAACAGCACGTTGCCACTCAAAACCCCCGTCAGAGCTCCTTCCAGCTGTAGGTGGGACACAGCTCAGCCCCTTCTGGCAAGCAGGAGGCTGGTGGGAGGCCACCGTGTCCCCACGGCTGCTGAGCAGTCTTGCCCCATGGTGGGGAGCTTTCGCTTACGAGGTCGTGACTGAACTTTCCCTCATCCCTTATTTTAGCTCCTTAACTTGGTGGCTCTGCAGTGAGACTGCTGCCACTGTTTGCACTTCAATTACCATATGTATCAGTGGCAGTTTTTTGACAAAAAAGTCACATTTTGTATTTTCACCCATCAGAAAAAATGCTGCTATTAATAAAATCTATGACTAACCTAAGCAAATGATGTAGACCAGTTGCATAGGCAGTGAAGCTACAGAAGCCAGCAGAGCCAGGTATTTGAGCAGCCCATGCGGATAAAGGAAGGGGTTCACCGTCTTTAACATCCACAGAGGCATTCAAAACATGATTATTCTGCAATCCTGTTCACGACAAACCTTGAAGGCTGCCGCTGCGTGACCCTTCCCATTGATTTATATGGCCTGCGCGCGCGCTCTGAGCATATTGAGCCTGAAGTCCTTGGCTAAAGATTAAAACTTAAACATCCCCACCCCTCAGAGCAGGTGCGCAGAAGAATTTGCCAGCACAGTTGTCAGTTTTGTAGAAGCGTCCCGTGGGACACCACCAGCACCCTAACAACTGAACTTTCTCCTTGGCTCGCAAGGTGTGGGTAACCAGACCAGCAGTGGGTTGCAGCTGGAGGCGGGCAGGGCTGAGCTGCCGGGGGCATGCCGGTGAGTGCCCACGATCCACTGCTCGGCCTCCCGAAGACACTGCCGGCTGCTAAATCCTCAGCACGGCTTCCATCTCCCACCACGGCACGGGAGTGAGTGGGGCCCCTCTGGACTCGTAAGGTAAATCCTAATGCACCCCGTTTTCACCATGTTCACCGCACTCGCAAATCAGCCTTTCTCAGCTGTGGAAAAGGGAATTTTTTTCTGAGGGCTTTGCTGGTTGCAGATCAACTCACATGGACGTCAGTAAATCACGCCAGTGACCGACCACCAGCAGCACTGCCCAGAGGACTGCTTCACCCGGAGGCGCCTGCTGGGAGGTCCAGCACGGCTCCTGGAGAGACGTTCCCCCAGGCACCGGGAGAGCAGGCTCGTCTCCGCTCTAGAGCACAATGCTCCGATGTGGTGGCAGTGACTCCCAACCACTGTCCCGCAGTACAGAAACCACCGAGTAAACTCCTTTCTCTCATACCGATAAATTCCTCAGCTCTACGCATGGCTATGGTCTGGCGGGATCACGTGCCTGTGTTTTGCGTTGAAGTCACTTTTGTTTTGTAAAGAAACTCCAGTGGTTTTGCTGCTCTGAATGAAGGACAGAGGTTGCATCTACCAGTCTCGGTGACATTTTACCCAGCCCTAGGAGTACTGGCCATGAACTGGATGTTAACGAGTCAGAGCAGCATAACAGAGTGTCGAGATTTCAAAACAGGCTTTTCTTTTTGTGTTTGTTTGGGTTTTATTGCCACTACTAACATCTCTTCCAGGAAACAAAATTTCCCAATACTTCCTTTTCTGGTAAGTCATATAGTGTGTGTGGTATCTTCCCCACAGGAGATTTGAGAGGTGAAAGGCAAAGAAGGGACAGAGCCCCTGAGTTTATTTTCCGGACTGAAGCCATACTCCAGTTTGGACTGCGCGTTACACAGTGGTGTTTTTCCCTCGTGGATTGGTCAAAGATTATCATGGGCAAATGGGAGAAGCAGGAGGGAGTACCAGAAGACAATGCAAGCGCTGAGAGCTACAGAGAGGAATGCACGGGATATAAAGAGAACAGAATTCTGCAGCTTCTGAAAGCCAAGAGTAAAACTTTGAACTATTCCTTCTGAATTCGTACTTTTACATACACAGCATGGCTGAGTTAGAGCCTGAAGATGGAAACACGCAGACACAGAACAACAAGGCTGATTTTCTGGATCTTTTGATCCTACGACCTGTTTTCTCCAGGAGCAAGGTCTAGCGTCTGGGAAGATAAAGGTAACAAATGAAAGTGCTTTCTGTTAGGATAAGAAATCACCAAATACCAGTGTTAATGTTCAAAATGGGCTGAGTTCCCAGTATTTAGAATTGGCGACTGGCTAACCTCTGCTCGGGGGGATTTCAGTGTCACTGTTGTCCTGCCATTCATTTGAAGCCAAACCCATTGTTCCTGGGAACCAGGTAGGTTTTCAGACTCTCTTTCCAAAACCCATTCATTATAATTATGGGGTAGGATGTACTAAAACTAAGATGTTAATTCATCCCCCGGCTGAAACATACAGTTAGCTGCCTGTAGGATTCTTGTGAACAACAGCAACGCACAGATGAGACGGAAGGCACTTCATCTTGCAAAGCCATCACAGTACAGAACATTCAAAGGGAACAGAGAAACCCTTTCGCTCCAGCAAGTTTAATGACAACGGAAAGCAAGGTACGTTTTCTTACACTGTGGTCTCTCATCGCAGATTTCCTCCCTGTCTGCAACAGTGTGCCCAAGCTCAGAGCACTGCATCTCCCCACGCCAAAAGAAGCCTTTTGTAAACCACAATGAATACAAGTAGAGACTGGAGCCTCATCTCGCTTCGGACTTGCCTTGTTTCCCCACAGCTCTCCTCCTCGCTAGGTCATTGGTTCTGACTGCTTCCTATGAGGACAGGCTGGCACAGCTGGGGTTGTTCAGCCTGGGGAAGAGAAGGCTCTGGGGAGGCGTTTTAGTGGCCATCCAGTATCTGAAGGGGGCCTACAGGAAAGCTGGAGAGGGACTTTTTGCAACGGCATGTAGTGATAGGACAAGGGGTAATGGCTTCAAACTGGAAGAGGGCAGATTTAGAATAGATATTAGGAAGAAATTTTTCACTCTGAGGGTGGTGAGGCACTGGCACAGGCTGCCCCATCCCTGGAGGTGTTCAAGGCCAGGCTGGATGGGGCTTTGAGCAACCTGGGCTGGTGGGAGGTGTCCCTGCCCATGGCAGGGGGTTGGAACTCGATGATCTTTAAGGTCCCTTCCAACCTAAACCATTCTATGATGATTCTGTGATACTCAAAAGCAGATCCTGACAATCCTGGGTAGGTAGACATTAGGTTTTGAATACAGAAGAAAAGAGAGGTCAGAGTGTAGTCTTGATACAAAGAACCAAACCTCCCCCAATCCTATGCAACTGTATAAAAGCCTTAAGTACTCCCGAATAAGGAGTTGCCTTTTTGTAGACTTATAGCTGATGGTCTTGTTCAAGTATCCATTTTTAATGCATGAAAAGAAACGTAGAAGACAGTTGAGAATGCAGCTTGTCAAAACTTCTGCCACGAAACAGGAAAGCTTAAAGGTGTGTTTTAAGATGATTTAGCAAACACAAGCGTAAAAGGCTGGAGTATAGTGCAGCTTTGCAAAAACAAGCGCTGTAGGCTGGGTTTATGTTCGTCTCCAGCCACTAGTTCGAGTCACAATATTGCTTATTTGCTGGAAGTTTGCGTAGCTAACATTCACAAACATAGGCCATGGTAACTCCAGAACAACCTATAGATTTGAATGCTAATGACTACAGCGTAAGCTAAACAATAGACCTATCGAGAAAAACAGACTTGGAACAATGTGAAGAAGCAGATACAGACAGTAAAAATGGAAACATTTCCCCTATGAATATGTAAGAAAAAATAATTAGAGGCTAATAACTAATAGAAGAAGTCTTACTCGTCCGGAGAAGCTACTCCTTGAATGGTAACTCGTTACTTGTCACCATACTCTGGATATCTTGCCCACAACAAACCGCTTAAGTCATGTATGTAGATGATGTTCATTTTTATCAGTTCTCTTTGTTTGGCCCTAATGGCGCTGTTTAAGTTTGACTTTGCACAGAAGCCACCCACAGAAATGCCCTACTGAGGTGCTGCTCTGTTGGCATGACTCAGGGCTGTCAACGCAAATGAAAGGATCTCAGCCACACAACCCAAGTTAAAGTTGCCTCCTGCCAATCCACCACGTGCTAAATTCCAGTAAATGCCTCAATTAACGTAACGAATGCAAACTGCACTCTAGTCTGCACTACAGGTAGCTGGAAACACCCCCTCGTACATAAGCAACAACGCCTTGGCCTTTAACAACGTGACCTCGATTTTTTCTATTCCTCAGAGCTCCTATGTGCACACCCCTTGTAAATTTTCCTATTTCATTGTACAGAAAGTATTTCTGGTTAACTATTTTGGTAGTCTCATTTATATTCCCTATTTCTAGAAAGGCTCATGCATATGTTTACTGCATGAATAGTTACAGGGAAATCACCGGGAAAATTTATATCTTTAAAGTTAAGGGTGTGCATACATCTTTACAAAGTCAGACTGGACTTTGCATCTATGCCTAAAGCTTTTCTCCATCTGTGTCTGCCAGAACATACATAACTGAACCAGATTGCCAACAGCAGTCCATTGTTCCTCCAACTGGAAACTCAAAATCCACCATTGACTCTACAATCATCATATATGGCTGTCTTCCTTTTTCCTACTTCTTTCCCAAAATACTCAGAACATGGGGTGTGAAAAAGTTGTTGTGGTGGCTCAACACGCACAGAGCTAGTAGGTGAAGACTGGAGAAGGAAGGCAGGCCGTGCTGACAATTGCTGTCATTTCACACTGCGATTCGGAGGCCTGTAGCGGTGCCCACAGGCTCACTGCGCAGAGGCCAGCGTCCCGTTACCGGACTGTGATGACTTGCACTCACTTCCACCTTGTTCTGGATCAAAATCCGTGATGTAAACATCTTCTCTTGCCAGTTCCCTGTCCTCTTCGTGCCCCGGTCACTTGGAGCCCTTTTCCATCAAACACATCAGCCATCATGTTGATGGCTTACCACCACGCTAGTCTTTTTGGTATAAACGTTCCACTCAGAAAAAATCTCAACAAAATATAATAATGTGTGTCATGGAAAAAAAGTAGCTGCATTTTTCCTATCTCAGTTTCATTTTCTCTACTGCAAGGATGGGCCACTCTAAGACTCCATAGAGTAGGAAAATCTGCTCAGTAGAAAAGCATAACTGCTGCCTACGTAACGTTAAACTATCAAGTAGAAACAGCATTTTTTGCTCAGCGATTGCATTCCCTCCCACTCTCTCACAAGCCAAGAGGAGTCTCTTGTGGTTACAGGCAGGGAATGGGAGACAAGCACTGGGCTGCTCTTGGCTCAGCTCATTTTTTTTGTTTGTGTTGGACACATAGTGACACTCCCCTCATCAGATCCAAGGTCCTAAAAGCAATTTGGGTTTGTTTTAAAACAGAAAAGGCAGTGCCTCCTTACCAGCACACGCACGGGGGAAGGCTGCCCTGCTGACAAAGCAGCCGTCTGTCCTTGTGCTTCAGCTTAGGTGCCGTAGGTCCCATGCCGCCCACCCAAATCTCAGGCGTGTCAGAAAAGTATAAACACAAACTCTCCCACCTTTTGCTATCGAGCCAGCGATATTGCCGTTTGGCAGCTACAACGCCCAGTTCGCAGCTTTATTGGGCCCTATCAGAGCCACACGGACCCAGAGATCTGCTCACACAGCCCAACTTGCAAGACCGGTGCCACAATTTGTCATGCTCGTGTAATAAATCAATTTATTTCTTTTAACTAGGGGTTAGTCAGCAAACTCTTACTCATGCATTTCTCATACAGTAAGTCACACTTCCAGGTAGCGTTCGTGTGAACGTGGTTGCTGACTGTGGCCTTACCTTCGCTTTAGGAGAAGCGGCGAGATGAGGTTGGTTTTCCTGAGGTACCAATTCTCTTGTGACTTCTCACAGCCAATGAAGACCTAATTTTTCTACCCGTGGTGAACAGTTGTTGGACACACGGTCTACACCGTGTCCCGTACACCATGGTGCATGAAGGGGATGTCGTCTTCCAAGCAATTGGCCTGACCTGCATGCGAGTGGCTGAGCAGCAGAGCTGCATTTGAACTTGCAGCCCCTCTGCCACCCCCTCGTAAGTGTTCCAGAGCGTGCACGGAGGCTCTTTGTGCCGGAGCAGTCCGGGACGCTTTCCCACTGAGCCGTGGGAGATCTTGTCCGTCCTTCTGGGCAAACAGGTTCTTGCAGTAAGCAGCGGAGGTCTATCAGCGATGGCATCTCTCCGTCTGCCCCAGCGGGGCTGCGTGAGAGGGCTATCGCTGGTTATCAGCACCAGCAAAGGCACCGCTGTGGCTCCCTGCAGCCCCCTTGGCCCCGCTCGAGCCACCGCGCTCCGGCGAGAGAGGCTGTGCGTGGTCCAAACCCGGGCTCGGAGCGAGAGGACAGCGGCGGAGGTCCCCTCGGCACTGGTCCTCCCAAGCTCTGACTGATTGACTGCGAAATCTCCGGGCCCGTGTGCTCAGCCTGCCTCGTACAGATGTGGGAGGACTTTCAGCTGTGGAATAATTTAATAATTTCTCAGAGGAAGTGTCTACCCATGAATTAATGTCTCTAAGAACTAATTATTGGGTAAACTGTATAAACAGTCCCTGGAGTGCCTCTTCAGTACTCAGCTTTTGGGCTCAAAACAGACCAAGCAGGCAAGAAGATTTTTCAAAGGGCAGTCTGTCTGGGCAAGGGATGATGTAGGTGACTCAGTGGTTTTCTCTCTCACAGCCTAAAAAGACAGAAAGGTCCATAGTGGTCATTTGGGGTGAAAAATTATAGCTTATTAATTAAAAAAGAAAAAAAAAAAAAAAGCTGTTTCTAGGCCAGATCATAGATTCTAGGCTGCCATCCAATGTCAGGAAATGTTCCCCTCCCAGCGGGGAATCCAGGCTAAAAGGTTATTTAATACTTTCTGGTTGATTTTGTGTTTGGAATAACTGCCTTAAATGATTGGGTTTGGCCTGAGAAACTGTTTGCTTACCTGGCACCTGAACTTCAGTGATAAACTTTAATGTCCTCATCTGAGTATTCCCAGAGCACACAAAGGAGACTTCATGCAGTCCCTCTAGCTATAAATCTGACCTTTATTTAAAAAAAAAAAAAAAAATCAAAATCAGATGTTGTTCATTATCTCTTCCAACTCCTATCTATCCATCAACATCCAAAAGTTTTAAAAGCCCTGCTTAAGCGTGTCTCCACTCCATTGATGGAATAGCCGTTAATAGTTTATAGCTCTGACTTGCACTTCTAAAAGTACTAATTAATCTCACCAGATAAAAACTGGCACAAAATGGCACAAGTGAGAATAGCTCCATCCTTCCTCACAGCAATCCTGCGCCAGTTCATCTCGGAGCATGTAATGATTTACTGTAATAGTTTTAGGCCCGTAGTGGGGCCAATAACTGGCATCTGGAAGCTGTGAGGCTCTTTCCCAATGGATGCCATTCACATATAGTTATTTAATTAATTAACAGCTCCACTAGCATAAGCCAGTAAAGGGTCCATTAAAGTTTTTTGGTTTTTTTTTAGATATCTTCCAAAGTAAGAACATATGCTGCACGCTGCTTTTCCCTCGGAGAGTGCTTAATGTTGCAACCTGTTTATCTTATGACTGATTTTCAAATTCCACCTTAACCAGCTGCTTTCTGCTCGACTTTAGGATTCAGCAGAGAGCGAACTGCCGAGCGCTCAGCAGGAGCAGCGGAATAACATTCTACCTGCATGTGCTCATTCCCGCACGAGGTGCCAAACCCCTGCAACGGCTGCCTGGCTGCCTCCGCGCTGTTCCCAGACGTCACACGTGATGCACTTTCACTTGCCCATTTCTCTGCTGCTGAAAAAAAAATAAAAATAATAATAATAATAAAAAAAACCAACCAAGGTGTGGAATTCATTTGGAATAAGCAAAATATCAGTGGGAAAACAAACCCCACCAGGCGCTGGAGGGAGTTGGTCAAGTTTGTGAAAAGCATTTGAGAGCTCAGTCCCATGTGAAATGTGGAAAAGCTATCAGGGGCCACAAAGCCAGCGACGATGGGTTTGGTCTGGTTACAGTGCCAAAGGGTTTTGCTTCCCAAACGATGAGGATTCCTGTTCCTGAGGTGCAATTAAATGCAAACCAGGCCCTAACGGGTGCCGCTCTGCGGTAGGGTGAAGGGCTCGGCCGTAAGCCTCCCTCCTTCTGCAAGGAGCTGAAGGAGGAGATAAGAGTGGCTTCCCTTGCCGCTGTCTGGGCTCACACGCGTGCAGCGGCGGCGCGGTGCCACGCAGCAGGCGTTATCTGAGGAGCTGCCCCATAAGGACACGGTAGACATGACACTGGAGAACCTCTGACAAGACGGTAACGTCACTTAACAACAACTGTCTAAAGTAAGCACTGCTAACACGGCACGGCACAGTGTCAGCTCCCTAAGACTGCGTCGTGATATATAGGACATGTCAAAAGTTACATAATCCCTCATGCAGAATCCGCTTCTCTTCTCTGGCTGTAATGTGTTGTGTCGTTCCTCCTCCCGCTCTCCCTCCCACCGGCCCGCAGCACAGCCTTCTGCCTGCAAGGCTTTCACCGTGGCATGCAGCAAGGCTTTGAAAAGACAGCAGTGCCCTTGAGCAGCCATCACCTAGAGCCCTTCAGCTGGTGCCTCAACCCTCTGCTCCACCACGGATCGTCCGGGGGCTGCCAGAAACCCAGGCAAAGGCCAGCAAGAGCTCGGTTTGATACCCTTGTGAGGGAGACGTCAGTTTTGCTTTGCCTAGATGTCAGGTACGGATGAGTGAAGAGGCATCTTTTTAACTTTGACAATTCATGTTCCTGCCTAGGTAGAGCCTCCGGCTTGACAAGCATGAAAAGTTCGGCCCCCAGCTCACTTCCAAGTCCATCCGGACCTCTGAAATTGCTCTTCAGCCTAAGCCGCTAAAGTGACCGGTCTGCCAGGGCTTCTGGGTCACGGCAAGACCTCAGCGGCACTCTTCCTCCTTACAAAAAGTAATGGGAGAGGCTTACTGCCTCTCAGGCAAAGCAGGGACTGTAGAGGAGGTGGTCCCCACTTTCAGGCAGTTGCCTAGTGCTCAGAGCCCTGGAAGGAAGTGGCGCATGGTCTGAGTTCCTCCTCCTGTAGGAGGACATTCAAATGCACATCTCCCACCTCCCCTCGCAATACCTCACAACCTATAACGTGCTCTCCTGGGCAGGAGGAAGGAGGGAGACTGTGCGTTCATTACTGTTTGTGTCTGTATGACCTGTAATTTGCACCAACTCCAACAGAAGTTCCTGGAGCTGAGACCAGAGCTCAGGCTTTCTCCTCCCACGAAAGTGCCATAACCAATAGGCCATGCAAGGTCATCTCAGCTAACTCCACATATCAAGTAGCTAGATACCTAGATGTCTCACCCAGGCAGCAGAGAAACAGGCCTTTCCTGTCCTGAAAGGAGATGAATATCTCTCTTGAGTTCCTTTTCCTCTCCACTGACTGTACGTGGAGCCTGGGGTGACTACCAGAGTCTTTGAAGTCCAGTTGTTCAATATCTAAATCAGGGCAGATGAGTTCCCCCTCTCCTCCCTCCACCCCTTTCCTGTCTTCTCTTTCTTTCCCAGTAAACTTTTCATGTTGCTGCAGCTCTAACAGGAAGACCTGGGAGCGCACGATTATCCTAATCCCCTGCAGAACAACCAAGAGTTAGGGGCTAGAAGGCTCACCACGGAGCTTGGGCGCAGACCATCTCCAGAAGTTCCCCTGTCACCCAGCGAACGTGCAGAGGAGGTCAATGAGATAGGGTTTCCTTTCCCACCTTAATTTAATAGACAAGACTGACCACTTCTTGGGTCTTCGCAACAGATGCTGTAGACACCTATCTTCTGCAAAGAACTGTAAAAAAATTATTAATTAATATGTTAATTAATACCCCGTGGGTGCTCCGTGCTTTTGTGGAAAGCAAAGCAGCTATAAACCCAGTTTAACTGGCTATTTTGTTTTGCTGATTTGTACTGCTCGAGTACTCCAATGAATATACTCTTTAAATGGGATTTAGGTTTACTATTACTCATCTTCAAAATATCAGAAGTATCCCACAGTAGTCATGACTTCAGGTTTCTTGATTAGTGTTCATTTACAGATAAATTGTCTCAAAGCGGAATGAATGTTAAGCACATACACCCGAAATTTAAAGTAAAACACCTCTAACAGATTTTGAAACTAAATTAAAACCAAGCAGCAGAAAATCCAAACCACTCACACCTAAAGTTACACTTAAAATCCAAACAGGTTAAGAATAGAACGTGCATTCTGTAACAAATTAGATTTGTTAGGTAGATTTGATTTCATGAGAAAAACCCCTGTTCTGTCATAAGCCTCGTGAAAAAATTTTGACCAGCTACAGCCACAGATTTTAACCTCTGCGAGGTCACAGGCAAGTCCAAAGACCCAGCGTGGGACCTTTGTGTGCCGACTTCCTACCTCCACATGCAGCCTTCAGACCAACCTTCCTTTTCTCTTCTAAGTTTGCAAATACATTAGGCCGAACTTCTGAAAACGTTAAGAGGTTTTTTTGATTCTCTGCTGTGGAAGAAAACCCAATTCACAGCCTGAGAACTTCCTGGGATGCAAACACGATGGTGCGATTTTCTGTTTCCAGTAGTGTCACTGGAGGATTAGCAAGCATCGTTAAAACCATACGACAGAACTTTCACTGGACATATGCCGTATAATGTAAAAACACTCAAAGGATTAACAGCCATCAGTGGATATATCTCTAGCTGTGCAGAGACAGCAAATCTACAAAGAAGGTATTAGAGATACAGGATACGAATCTGCAAGGAAAAAATACAGTGCAGCCAGAAATGAAATCGTAAGAGAAAGGTTATTCCTGCGTTTGTAAACACAAATCCTTGTGTTACATGATGGCTTATTTGTATTGCAGCAATATGTAGAGATTCAGCTATAAGAGATCAGTCACAAGATGCTGGAAGTTTTGTACACGCTGATCACGAAAAAAGAGTATATGCCCTGAAGCTTACAGTCCAAGAGCTGTGTCTTGCAAGCGCATCTACGTGGCTGTACTGTCGACGTGTGGAAATCCAGCCCCAGGATTTAGCCCAAAATAGTTATTTCAACAAGAAACATCTTTATCCTTTCAATGCTCATTATTAAAACAAAACACCTTTATTATGAACTTTAACGAGACCCGTGCACTCCCTAGCTAGCTTCACTTCATCACCCTCTTATCTAGAAAGTTTTTCCTAATGTGAAACCTAAATTTTATTAGCAGCAAACGAAGCTGGTTCCTTCTTTCCCTATCTCCCAGTGGCCACGGGGAAAGATTTATCACCATCCTCCTTACAATAAACTTTAACATATTGCAAGATTTTTATCATGTCTCTTTTTTAGACTCTGCTGTTCCCAGACTAAACAAACAAACCTTTCAGCATTTCCTCCTAGGTTGTTCCTTCTATGCCTCTGATACTTTTAGCGTCTCTCTCCTGGACTCTCTCCAGTTTGTCGACGTTTTTCTTACAGTGCAGTGCCCAAAACTGGACACCGTATTCCAGCTGAGGCCTTACCGGTGCCAAGTGGAGTAGAATAATTATCTCCTATGTCTTAGGTTGCAGTCACACATCCTGTTCTGCCTGCAGCTGAGCTGGGTGAAAAGTTTATTTCTTTTCACCCACTCCAGCTGCTTATCACCACCCCTCAGCTGCAGGCTCTCCCCCTCCCAGGTCAACCAGCGTAACTGCTGTATGATTGCTCCCCAACACAATCTGGGTAAACGAGCCAGGTTAGAGTCAATAATTAAAATAACAGGTCTTTTCTAGCCATCACTTTAACAGACTCAGGTAAGGCTGAGGTATAAGGAGGCATAAAGAAGCCAAAACCTCAGCTGAGAGGAGATGATGAGCAACAGGGTTACAGAGAGCGGCTTTCGCTGCTGGAGTAACTGCACCCAGAAAAGGACGTCCGATATCATCCTTATATTCAGCCTTCAGTCCACTCTGCACCCCCGGTCCCTCCCGATGCTGCTGCCCAGCTGGGAGGTCCTCTTTTTGCATTTCGCCACCCAGAGTGCACTAATTCCCACTTAATCATCAGGCTGATTTTATAACATCTGTCCCCACTATCAATAACATTCTAAATTCGGATTTTGTTGTCCCAAGTAAGACCACCCCAAACAGCGGCATTTTGTAAGCGCGTTCACTGTTCTCACACCCAAGGTGGTCATGAAAAGGACATAGAGAACAGCAAGGTCTGGCTGAAATGCCCTCCTAGTGTGGCAGCAATACCTTCATAGCCATCACCTACAGGTTCTCATCCACTTCTGCAGCCACCTCAGAGTGACGCTGTTTTGTGTTTGCCCACAGCACTGCACAGAACAGGGTCACAAGGCTCACTAGTGTCACGCTGCAAATTTCTAATGGTTTCCTCCACTTGCTCTGCCTGTAGAGAACCATAGAATCATCGAATCATAGAATGGTTTAGGTTGGAAGGGACCTTGAAGATCATCGAGTTCCAACCCCCCTGCCACAGGCAGGGATACCTCTCACTAGACCAGGTTGCCCAAGGCCACGTCCAGCCTGGCCTTGAACACCTCCAGGGACGGGGCTTCAACAACCTCTCCGGGCAACCTGTTCCAGTGCCTCACCACCCTTAAAGTGAAAAACTTCTTCCTAATGTTTAATCTAAACCTGCCCTCTTCCAGCTTAAAGCCATTCTCCCTCGTCCTATCACTACATGCCCTTGTAAAAAGTCCTTCCCCAGCTCTCCTGTAGGCCCCCTTTAGGTACTGGAAGGCCGCAATAAGATCTCCCCGGAGCCTTCTCTTCTCCAGGCTGAACAGCCCCAACTCTCTCAGCCTCTCCTCACAGGAGAGGTGCTCCAGCCCTCGGATCATCCTCGTGGCTCTCCTCTGGACGCGCTCCAGCAGGTCCATGTCCTTCTTATGTTGGGGACTCCACAGCTGGATGCAGTACTCCAGGTGGGGTCTCACGAGAGCGGAGTAGAGGGGCAGAATCACTTTCCTTGACCTGCTGGCCACACTTCTTTTGATGCAGCCCAGGATACGGTTGGCCTTCTGGGCTGCGATCGCACATTGCTGGCTCATGTCGAGCTTCTCATCAATCATCACCCCCAGGTCCGTCTCCACAGGGCTGCTCTCCAGCCATTCTCCGCCGAGAAGAACACCTTCACAGGACCTGTGAAGGTCAGAAGCCTGACCACGCGAGCTTCTCAGGCTGGCAGGAGAAATACAACTGAACTACTTGGGAATACTGTGCTGATAAGACCGGAGATGAGCATTTCTTTTCTTTATCTGCAAAGATACAGAATCATAGAACGGTTTAGGTTGGAAGGGACCTTAAAGAACATCGAGTTCCAACCCCCCTGCCATGGGCAGGGACACCTCCCACCAGCCCAGGTTGCTCAGAGCCCCGTCCAGCCTGGCCTTGAACACCTCCAGGGACGGGGCACCCACAACTTCCCTGGGCAGCCTGTGCCAGCGCCTCGTGATGGAGACCTGAGTTGGCTGCTGATCAGTCTCATAAATCCTCTGCAGAACGGAGTGTTTCATGCTCTGAGGAATCAAGACTTGGGAAAACAACAATGCTAAGATACATTTGGCACAAGCTGAGGATTAAGGGCATTTCTATACCAACCAGGACCACCAGACACAGTGAGACCATCCAACGAAGTGACCCTGAGAGACTCCCTCCCACAGCTGACATTTCTCTCTGCTGTTTAGATGGAGTTATATTCGTTTTGGTTTATTGCCTTCAGCTCCGGGTATACCTGCATCCCACCCTTCGCTTATCCATGCATCCTTTCCCTGTCCATCCTCATCCCCTGTTCTTCCCCTTCTTGTCTGCTTTCCATCCACTTCCATTGAAACCTTTCCCCCACAGCTTCCTTCTTGTTTTCTCAGGCTCCCCTCTGCCACCTCGCCATTCTCCTCTTGGCACCGCCGCGGCCCCTATTAACCGCGTGCACGCACTGCTCTGCCCGGGCACAGCTGGGATGACTCTGTTCATGCCGCAAACCCGTCTATTTTCTCAGGCTCTTTGGAAGCGGAGGGTTAGGTAGTGAGAGCTGATGGCAGGACGAAGTAATAGGAGTAGAGATGAGGTGAAGTTCTTGTTCTGTCTTGAACACAGAGTGCCAATCATGCCATAATAGATGGTGGTTCTAGGCGGGGAACAGCTTTTCAGCCCACCAAAATTAGACCATTAAATGGAATTTCCTCTATGGGCTAATCAGGATTTGAACCCATTTCTCTGGAGATAAAAGGCGCAGCTCAATCTCCCGATTTGCGAGGTCATCTGGAATACAAATCAACTTTCATGTATTCATTTGAAATGTTTTTATGTAAGGGATTTTTTTTTTTTTTTTTTTTTTTAAATCTGCTTGTTAGTGCCTTGTGCCGAAACTGGAGCTGTGAAGTGACTTTTTCTCACTAGAGGCTAAATAAAGTACTGTACTGTTTTTATAAATGTCCTAAGCCTTGCCAGAAGGCTGGCAATGAAAGAGGCTGGCAGGAGACAGGCACCGTCTCTGTTCTGTATCACGGAAGTAAGCCCAAGGACGCTGGCCAGTGCCTCCCATCCGCGGGAATGTGACCAATTAACGCGCGGGTGATGTCATTGGATGGCAAAAGCACTTCCCTCGCAGCTCTCCCCGCTCTGCCAGCTCCAACCTTCACTGTATTTTCCTCAGTCTGGTCCATGTACTGTAATAACTAAGTCAACTGGAAAAAATATTGAAGAAAAGACTGAGGAAAAACAGAGCGTAGGGGCAGCTGGAGCCAGCAAAGAAGGCACACTGAGAGCTATAAAGAAGCTTTGTGCAGCAGCTTCTCTCAACTTCAGGATATTGAGTTCCACAGGAGTTGGAGAAGATGGGTAATAAGCTGGCCTTTATTTTAAGGGATATCCCTTGTAGCCTCAGCTGCATAAAGATCAGTCTCTGGGTACGTGGAAACAGTGCTAACAGTATCTCTCTGTCAGTACCTCCTGCCGCTCACTCCATTGCGTGGCCTTGGTCCAGCCAGAGAGGAAAAAAGCCTTCCATCCCCAAACGCTCATCAGTCTGAAGGAAAAGAGGTGATGAAAAGAGGCTGCGAGCGATGAAGCGAAGTAATAATTTATAGAAAGATAACATGACCGTATCCTGGGCTGCATCAAAAGAAGTGTGGCCAGCAGGTCAAGGGAGGTGATTCTGCCCCTCTACTCCGCTCTCGTGAGACCCCACCTGGAGTACTGCATCCAGCTGTGGAGTCCCCAACATAAGAAGGACATGGACCTGCTGGAGCGCGTCCAGAGGAGAGCCACGAGGATGATCCGAGGGCTGGAGCACCTCTCCTATGAGGAGAGGCTGAGAGAGTTGGGGCTGTTCAGCCTGGAGAAGAGAAGGCTCCGGGGAGATCTTATTGCGGCCTTCCAGTCCCTAAAGGGGGCCTACAGGAGAGCTGGGGAAGGACTTTTTACACGGGCATGTAGTGATAGGATGAGGGGGAATGGCTTTAAGCTGGAAGAGGGCAGGTTTAGATTAAACATTAGGAAGAAGTTTTTCACTTTAAAGGTGGTGAGGCACTGGAACAGGTTGCCCAGAGAGGCTGTTGAAGCCCCATCCCTGGAGGTGTTCAAGGCCAGGCTGGACGTGGCCTTGGGCAACCTGGTCTGGTGGGAGGTGTCCCTGCCTGTGGCAGGGGGGTTGGAACTCGATGATCTTCAAGGTCCCTTCCAACCTAAACCATTCTGTGATTCTATGACCGCAGCGCTCAGGTGCCTGCTCAGGAACAGGGCCCAGTCCTGCGAATCCCCACCGTGAGGAGCCCGTGGCCGTGCCTCCCCTGCCCCACAGCACGCACCGCGTCCCGCCCCGCCGTGGGCGAACATTGTGCGGCTCGGCTCTGCGCGCCTCAACTGCCCCGTGCACTGGGCCAGGGAGCACCAGCCGGGGCACGGGATGGGGCTGCTCCGCCAAGACGGAGCCGGGAAGGCGAGGGACGGCGAGGGACGCGGCCAGGCTCAGGGGGAGCCGCAGCATCGCTCGGGCAAGGACCCGCGGTGAGGACTGGGGCACAGGCAGCTCCCGAGCGAAGGGGTTAATCCCCGATGGGGCTTCTCCCAGCGCATCTCACACGGTCCCTTTCCCGGCAGCCTGCTCCCAGGTTGCAGCCACCCCGCATCCCAGCTGGCCCGGAGCACCACCAGCCAAACCCTCGGAGCGGGGACGAGGGCTTGCAGAGGCTGTGGGTGCACCCAGGGGCTGGACGTGCCTATGTGAGTCCTTCTAGAATTGGTCTACAGAGGTGACTGCTCCACACACACCAGGAGTGGAGACGCGCAGACGGCGACGTGGGCTTCAGGAGTACATACCGGTTTGCAAATCGGTTTCGTATTATTGTGACTCCATACGTGCAACGCTGCTTATGCATATACGTAAATTCAAATTGGCTTTGTGTTATTGTGAATCGATATGCGTATTGCCGATTCCGCACACAGACACATTCCAACAGGGTTTGTATTACCGTGAAGCAATATACGCATTGCTGATTACACCTATCCAAGTTTTCACATATTGTAGCTGATGAGGGAGAGCCAGGCTTTGAGGACGGATGGGAAGACAAAGCGGTCTTAGAGACATTGAGCAGAATGTCCCGGGGACCAATGTGTTAAACTGATCAAAAAAAAAAACAAGTTTAAAATTTTACTTGGAAAGCAATTCAAAATAAAATTGCCTTGAATGTAGCACGAGGGAAGGCCGCTCAAAGTGTTCTGTTGCGCTAGGCAAGCCAGCAAACGTTCACACTTCCTTTTAACCACAGTCACCTGCACACAGCTAGCAAACATTCTTCCACCCTCATCACTTTGCTCCCAAGCCCATGCTTTTCTGTTCTACCTCCATTGCAAAACTGGCTTCAAATCATGTCTCGAGTCTGATGTGACAGCGACGAAGAGCAAAAAGATGCCAGATTGCTGGTGGGGGCTCTGGCTGACTGGGACATCGCTGGTAGCTGGAATATGTTAAGACAAAGGGAGAGCAAAGGAGCCCAAGTTTTTCAGATGCAATTGGAAGGTTCCAGGGGACTTCTCTCTGCCTTGTGAAACACTTTGCAGATCTTCCAACTGGTAAAATGTAAAGTGACACTAAGTGAAATAAGCTACTTTATAATTCTGCTATAAGTATCTTCAAGAACCATATGACCGGATTATAAATTGTTTAATAAAATAAAAGTTCTTCGTGTTCCAGAAGGGTTTGCTTTTTAATGGCTACTTCAGATGTTCAGTTAAATGTATTGTGACCAATGTGATTATGATTTGCCTGTACCTCAAAATTGTCTAATCAAGCACTAGTGGGCTATTTCATATGCACAAATACACTGACACTGAACTCTTTTCTTGTGGATTTAATCTTCCATTTCCACTCACCAGAAGTACAAAAAATGTGGAGACAATGGTGAGACATAAGAGTATAATCTTCCATTTCCACTCACCAGAAATGCAAAAAATGTGGAGACAATGGCTAGAGTATAATAGGTAAAACTAGCCTGGGATAAACACAGGCTCAAAAATCAAAAGAAAGGTTGGGCATAACTTTACTGCAGGAGGGCAGGAGAGCAAAACAAGTGGAGGAAAAAAAAAAAAGAAAACAAGCAGAACTAACTACTTTTAGAATGAGAGTTTGCTCATGTAATGAAAGGGATTACATCATGTTTGTCTGCAGTAGTGAAGGGCTGAACTCAGTGACCTCAGATATCCCTTCCAGCTTCTTGGGCACACAGATACCATTTCACTGAGCACAAAAGAAACACCTGACCCCGCTTCCTTCTGCCACCGAACCCAACCATGCAGCCTGTCTATGGGCAGGAGAAGCGATTTATGTATTAACTGCTTTTTATGACAGGTACTCAGTGTTATCCATGCTCCTTAACCTCTGGATTGAGGCAGAATTTAGGTTCCAGAGGTGCCAAAGGGAGCACTGTCTAACCACCGTCATCGCCTAATCCCTGAGGAGCCCTTCTGCTCAGCTTGAAAGCCTGGTCGGTCTCCCACTTAGGCTCTTCTGCAACCTAGATATAGGGCAAATCCTGGAAATCACTTGAAAGATCACTGGAAAGGCACACTCAGAAGAACTCGGCAAATGCTAACAGAAACACAGAGGTGAAGGGGAAATCTCTCCCCACCTTCTTCACAGCAATTTGGACACACGGTCAGGAAGCAATGAAAGTGCACTGTGGGCTCTGCTCAGCCTATGGCACTGGTTGTTTCTTAAAAAAGAGCGAAGCCGGTTGGGTTTGGCACCTGATAGAAGCGGTTCCTTCGGGGCCAGGAGCCCGAAGGACAGCAGTTCCCGTGGGCAGCCCCGAGGCCAGGGCTGGAGCTTTGGGGAGGGAACGCAAATGCAGCATTTAGCACTGGCCACATCCCACCAACTCTTCCTTCACCCGGGCAAGCAGATTGGCTTTTTGACTCACTCTCTGCATATGAAGCCCAAATGTCTAATTTAGGTGACCTGGCATGTCCTGCTGCAGTCAGTCCCATAATTTCTGCTTTTGCAGTGACTAATGGGGACCTAAATTAGGTGGTCTTTTTTTCCTGAGCTCAGTTCCTTAACCCAACTTCCCTGGTACAAGGTGGCTGTTGCAATTAGCAGCGCCATGACTAACTGGGTAATAATAGTTTCAGGTTGCGCTGCACGGATTTTACAGGTCTTTCAAAATGCCACTAACCTTTACAGTGCATTTCTCTGCAGATTGAAGGAAGAGCATCCACCGGCCCCATGTACCAGGTATGTCTGTCAGCAGTGTTAATTCACCACAAATATTGTTTCCCCCTTTGTGGATGCTGTCTCCATCTCTCCCTCAGGATGCAATAATCACACTGTGTTGCCCATTCCTCGGAGTAGCCTGGTATTCAGCAGAATACAATGTCCCTTCTTTGGTCTTTTCTATTGCTACTTTTGTATTGCCATTTTGGGAAGAAATGGGTGTATGGGCCGCCTGCAGAAACTCAGCAAGAGCTGTTGTTCCTGCTGAGTTCCTGCGGGCAATGTGGAACGAGCAGGCTCCAGAGCCTCCTTTCCTCTTGCAGAGGCAAGATCCAGCCCAACAGCTCCCGCCGCGCGTGTGGCTGCATCCCGGCATCCCCCCGACTTCAAGCACGCCGGCTGCTAACGCCAGGTGGATTCAGAGGCGCTCATTTCGGTTTTCTCCTGTTTCTTTTTCCATCCTGGTTTTTAACTCCGTCAGCACAGACAGGTGCAGACAGATGTGAGCTCACCCTGCCTGTACTCCAAGCCAACCGGACTTGTGCCAGCCCCCGTCTAGGAGCCGCGGAGCTATATTAGCATGGCTCGGTGCCCAAGCTAATGCGCCTGCTGAGGAGGCACGGGCAGAAGAAGCTCGCATCTGTCTGCGCAGAGCCTAACAGGCCTGCCCTGGAAAGCTGAGGACCAGCTACCTCTCTTGAATAAGAGATATTTTTTTCTGAAATGTGGATACAGGCATGAAAGCAGAGGGCTCTGATCATTTCAGGAAAGGCCCTGTTATCGTTCTTTGAAACTGCCACGGACCAATCCAGCAGAGCCCCTGGGAAGAGACAGTAAAAGCCGAGGTGCTGGGGACCTGGCCGCCTCCTTACCTCTGCTCTGGCCCTCCCAGCCCACATTGCCTACGTTTACCTCCCCTTCCTTAAGGGAAATGGAGCATAACGTGCACTTTCCTAATGTAATTTTGGCCAGCAGCTATTGCTTGAAAGCTTTGTGGTGGTCTGACATTAAAAAATTATAAATCTGTTAAAAAAGGTAACACTTTTCTAGAACACAGTCACACATTATATCCTATTTTGATAGAAAGAGAACTGTACCAGCATCCTTCAGCACATATGTAGGGATGTCAAAGAAAAAAAATCCTTTTCAAAAGAAATTCCTGGCTGCTAATAAAAGGTTTACTATCTGATCCTTTGTATATCAATATGGTGACTCAAGGCTGTTTCTGTTGCAATATATATATATATATATATAAAATATATATAAACGCATGCAGTGTTTCTTTGTGCAATAGCTACTTGGCTTACCCTGCTAAGACATAACTTTCAATGTTTGTGACCAGGTGGAAAAGGTCCAGCAAGATAGCGCAGTGCCATGTGCCCAGTTTTCTCAGAAAGACCAGGAGAATTAGGAAGGGAGCTAGTTCTTAATTTGGGCTACCTTCAGACAAAAAGATTCTGACTGAATGTGTGTTTGGTAAGCAAAGGTCAGCAGCCAAACCTACTTCCCTATTCTAAAACTCCCATGAGCTTCACACCCAAAACCCATCTTTTTGTTGTTGTTGTTGTTCCCTTTCTCTCTAACCATTATAATCCAATAACGGCATTTGGTGGAATGGGAATTACAGACAATTCTCATAAATTAAATAGACTTCATGAAGAAGATCTTAGGACTATTTTGAAAAGCGGTATGTTATCCCGAGATCTGGGCATGTCTAATAGATATTCAAAGTTTCAGTGATGTTTTGTTAATCGGAGGAGCCTTTCTATTGTAATCTGTCTCTATTCAAGCCTGTAGAGAAGTTAATACGACTAAAAAGAAATAGCTGAAACCTTCAAGTCCTTTAAAAAAAAAGAAGAGTAGAAATTGCAGTTGTTGGATGTCTTCTTTCTGCATCTGAATGGGTCAGCATGGAAGAAGGAGCACCTGGAACAAAAACTGTCACTATATTGTGATTCCAGAGGTTGCAGCTATCGTCCTGTTGCATATCCTTGGGAAAGTCCATACCGAAAAGACTGCGCTGTGCTGAGATGCTTGAAAAATTATTTGGGTTGTGGCATGCAACAAACATCTATTCATTAAAGTCTTGCAATTGTGACCCAGCCCTTCATCTTGCACAAGATCTATAAAAAAGGCTGAGTGACTATAAATGTGTCCCTTGAAGCAAATTATGGAAGACATTATAGGAAGACTGGTTTCTAGCCAGCTTTTCCAGCTTAATGAATTCCTTTCAAGGATGTGTGAAAGCTCTATTGAGACCAATGGTGAGTATCCTTGGACTCCTCTAGGAAGACTTTATAAAGGGTCCCGACTATTGTATTCTTATTTTTCTTCTATTTTCAGAGAGAAGTTAGAAAATAATTTGAAATGGTAATGCTACAGTTGAAACACTTATCACTGTGAGAACAGACCTAACCGATCCATGAAGAGTCAGCAAAAGGCTCTTGGATAGATTCAGTTTTATCATGATAACAATCAGCATGCAAATTATTACAATTTGTGTGCTGCCCATTCTGGAAGAGAGAAAAGAATATTTGCCTGCATCTTCCACGTTAAAACCCCATTTCATGTCATTAATTCACAGATCTGGACTTCCAGTGTGTTCCCACAGACATCAGCGATACATAGATACTGAATGGGAATACTGAGAGTCAAGGAAGACACTGCTCAGATCAAACACCTGTAGGTACCTTATATTTATGATACCTCTCGCAGCAAAAGGACTTTCACCTACACATTTACCATGTCATCAACTGACTTCATACATTTTCTGTTCCTCCCTTAACAGAGAGAGAAAGAGAATGATCTGTAGTGTCTCTCTAGAGAGAGAAACACTACTCTGGAGAATGGTTTGCTCTTTCAGAAACCATTGCTTCAATCGCTCCTGCCCAAGGTGCAGGATGAGCGGAGCAAGTGAGGGAGAGAAATTATGAACTATATGGAGAGAACCTACAAAGTGCAATGAATGGGAAAAAAGAGGGATGCTTCATCTGGGAAGGAAAAGGCACAGGGCAGCGGGGAAAAAGATGGTAAAGAAAGAGAACAGTGTAAAATATGCAGACAGGAAGGATGGGAGATGAATGAGTGGGATCAAAAAAAAGGAAATGAAGTTTTAGCTGAAAAGTTCATCATGTTTGTTTTTTTTATTTGTGTGTCTTTCCATCCAGTTGTACTAGAATATCCTTATATTCAGCTTTTTGCTTAGGTACTAGAGCAAGTCACAAGGCACACAGAGTTAACGAAGTACTACATACACCACCACATGCCAGACCAACTACATACACTCTGCTGGACCGTGTCTGATTAATTCCTGCAACTGCTGTTGGTACACTTCTTCGTACAGTGCTACATAGATCATAACTCTTCTTGTTATTATCCAAAGAGATACACATACGAAATAGGTGTCATCACATGTAGCAGCAATTACACACACATACTAAAATACATGCCGTTACACGTAACAAATACAGCTCTACGGGCCGCCTTTCAATGGAGTTGCCAACCAGAGGTGCTTTTGTCTTTACCAGTCAGGCCTAATTCGTTATGTGTTTGTACAGAAAAGACACGCACATCAGGAGTGTCTTGCTACAGTCTACATTCATGGGCAACATGCAAGAACCAGTCTTTCAACCAGTTTGGAAAGCCGAGACATAGATTCTAAGCATTTCCCTATTTTATTGTTTTTCAGACTACAGACAGAGGAAAATTAATTCCCCATGTAATTCCATTGAAATCTAGTACATTAACTGAGGGACTGCATTTATTTAAGCCTGTACCAATATTTATGAGATGAATTTAGGCCCAGAATGTGTTGGCTGATGGCCCTTTATTGGGAGATGAACTGGATTGCTTTACTGGGAAGACTCCCCAGCCATTGGGAGTGACAGTGGGGAGTGGGGAGGAGGAAAGAGAAGAAAAGGGCAGAACAGAGTATCGAGACCACAATAATTAATGCTTACTGAGGCAGAAAAGGAGACAGACTCACAGGACAGCAATTCCAGCATTTTAATTCATATGCTGTGGAGTTTCAAAGTCAAAGCAATGCCCTGAACGCAACTTTATCTACACAGAGCTGTACCACAAGCTTTCCATTATTTAAAAAACAACCACAACCAGCATTAAATTGTGGAAGCAGGAACAATACAGGTGGGAGAATCTTTTAAACCTTACTCATTTTAGATTTTAGAAATGCACCTGACTTTGGTATCACAGCAGGAGAGGCCTGCATAGTTGAGAATAAGAGACAGATCATTTCAATACAGAGATGATGATTTGGGTATATTTGAAAGTAGTTAGAGATAATAGAGCTAGAAAGAAGCTGGAAAGGAGTACAAAGAAAGAGAGGGAAAATGAAGAGAAAGCGTAGAGCCTCTTCACAGAAACTACTGTAAGAAAGATGTAGACCCTTCCAAAGTTTTGCATATCCTGGAGACGAATTTTCAATCTAATTTTCCAAGTTATTTAGAAGTTCTTAAGGCTGAAGAATATACCTCTTGCTACAGATTTTCCACAGTGCTTTGATACAGAAATAAAAAATACAGGTCCATAGGCTTAAATAAAGTGGGTCACGATGCACAAAAACGTACGTGCCCCTAGAAACACTCAGCAAAGTGATCAAGATTCAGTAATAGTTTCTTCAGCTTCCTACAGAGGAAGCAGCTTAGAAGCAATGTGGCAGTCTCATGGAAATTACGACATGGAAATTACTGCTGAATTCAAGGTCGAAATTAATAACAGAGGCAGTACAGGATCAATTGAGCTTCTTTAATTCAGTTTCAAATACTACTTACTTAAAAATATTATCAGATTTTAGTTTGTCACATATGTTTATATTTGTGAAACGTAACATCGCTGTGTATTGTTTCCTCACGTAGAAGCTGGGTCTCAGAGACTTCCACCTCTTCTTTGCAACTGGACTTTGCCACAACTACCTGTGATTCTGTCACCTCCAGAACGGATTACACAGTAATTTAGGGCAAGCAGAGAGGGACCTTTGGGATCACCATTCTGTGGGCTGCAGAGAAGTTTTGACCAATGTGCCCATACAACACTCAGGCTCTGCTCGCTGCTTTGGATACCTCTTCAGTTCATATTTTTAGTGATATACTAAATATACCTTTGATAATATAACTTGGATCATTTGGAGCTCCATTTAAATATTGTGTCTCCTTCAAATCTGAGTTGTTGCTGCTGGGAACTTGGTTTTCCAAAATCAACAGCTGAGTATTTTTGGTTTGTACATCAAAACTTGCACTTGGTACGTTTTGGGCTTCTTAAGTCAACCCAACCATTTTCAATGCTATTGTATTTACGTATTTGCATTTGCTCGGTTGGTTTGCCCCTTTGTTGCTGGATCGGCAGGCGTGGGGTATTCCTAGTTTCTTGCTGGACCTTTAGAAAAGACAGATCACCTTTGGAGACGGGAGGTCAGAGCGCTACTGGTTTTACAGGTGTTAAGCACAGACGTGCCAGGGGACTAAGGAGTGCCCCAAAACTTTTCCTCTGTGTTAGCACAAGCAAGCAGCATGAGCCCTCCGATATCAAGCGATACAGTTACGCATCAGTACGATCCCCTCCGGCCCAGTCAGGCTGGAGCTGAACCCTGAGACGCTGCATAACAAGGCATATAGCAAAATGTGCATGTCTGCAAAGAGAATTATCGCTGCCAGTACAATGACTACTATGCTTCCCTGGAAAATGCAACATATTGTGGCACTTTGTTCAGGCACTTTTTTTTTCAAGGCACTATTGCCGGCTCCAAATGTTCAAGAACTACAGTCTGACCCTCAAAATCACAAGCCTGTCTGTAAAATGATAAATGTGGACGTCTTTTACCTTGCTTTCTGTTTTTGTGACCTGGGTCACATTTGCAAGCTTTATACTCTAACCATTAGGACTAGGAACTTACTTTAAATTAAAGAAAGAGGAAAGCTGTGTTTCTAACCTCATTACACAACTCTAGTAGCTGGAGTGTAAGTGAAACATCAAACATCACAAGACTTGTGATAAAATCATGAGTGCTGACAACATCAATTTAGAGTAGGAGGTGGGATAGCAGGGGAAACTCAGGGCAAATGGATTTACTTTTTATCTTAATGTTTTTACAGGCTGCCTACTTTTATCTTTAATCAGAAGTTTTCAGTGGCTGTTCTTTCTTCGTGTATCTGTGCATGACATTAAAAGGTCACTTCTGCATTAATACCTGACGCCATTTGCTAACCGCATCTTTCTATCAGAGGTAACATGAAAAGGTAGGTGTACCGATGCTACGCCTGGTGCTAATATCACAGCAAAGACGTATGATGGAAGTACAGGTCATAAGTGCATGGCTGAAATGGTATTGAGAGGGATTCCAGTCCCCTGTTGTGTGTGTGAAGAATACAGGATGTTTCTCACGGCTATGATATTTACTGCCCGAGTGAAGAATATTGTATTGAGAATTTAAAGTAAAGCTCCACGTTCTTTGTGAAATGGGTGGTTAGAAGGCATCGCTTGCTACACCTTTTATGCCTCAAAGTTATCTCAGCGAAGAATAACATGTAAACTTAAAAATCTACATATACTTAAACCTTTCACTAGAATAAATTAGATGTAATTAAGCCAGGTAATTAACAGATCACTATGATTATAGATGAACAGACCGGCCAGATCAAGAATTCAGGTCAGTCTTAAGTAATGCCCAAGTGGCAGCGGTGACGAAGTGGCCAGCTGTCCCTGTACTATTTGGAAACTGTTAGTTTCCAAACCGTGCTTTTATTGTTTGAAATCCTCCAGTTAAGAGGGAATTGTGTACTCACCGGTCCATTCCACCACATGTAAAGGGTTGTCGTTGGTAGGTTCCTTGGTCACCCACCTGCTGACATTGCTCTGATTTGTCACTGATCTGAAAAACGCCAGGGCTGCACGGCGGCCAGTTAGGAGGCAGCTCCAGCACAACGAATAGTCCTGAGCTACCATGATAATCCTGGGATTTAACGTAGGAAATAAGCCTGGTCCAAATGACCAGTTCGCTTCAGCTGCTCTGCACAGCTCCAGTGGTACAAGCAGAGCGTGCAAGTAAATTTCATGGTGACAAGCCAAAGTTTTTTATATGACGTAATGCTGATGTTATATATCTTCCACTCATTAACCAGGCTCCAGCCCCATCTGGGTGGGACTGAGTTCTTTAGTGCGTGCTCACGGATGATGATGTTGCTAACTGGAAGGAGAGACACAAAGCCCTGTGTGAACCGAGAGGAGGTGCGGAGGGTCTGCAACGTGGCCCTTGTCACAGCAGAAGTGATTCAGCCCAGCGCTGTCCCAGCAGGAGCAGACCTGTTTCTCACGCTGCATCACTGAGCCTGGGCTCCGCGCTCCGTGCGAAGGCAGCGGGGCTGTCCAGGCCCTCTACAAGGTGCATTTTTGTCCACCCTTTCAACCACAGCATTGGTACCGCTCACGTGAAGCTGTAACTCTGCACTCTGAACTAGTATCAGCGCTAGGACAGGAGACGAAGGCAGAAATTAATGGAAGGGAGGATCCCCCTTAAACCTTCCTCCTCCCCTCCCTGTATCGAAAGCGTATGATGTTGAACATGGAATTTTCCCCAAAGAAATGATGTTAAGCTGGAGTTACGTAAAGAAATCAGAATATTATAATTATCCCCCCCACAAAGTTACAAGCTCAGGAAATTCAAGACAGGTATATACCTTATATATATCTATAACTATACTTGCAGTACTGAAATGCAGACATTCAGAAATCCAAATAACCTCAAGTTTGCTCTGATGTGATACATAACCATGCGTAACTCACAAGCCTGAGAGAATTTCACAGTTCATAGTCTGAATTTAGTAGAAAAACTATATTGAAAGAGAAATTAGTTTAAAAAATATGATCCAGTACATTTTTTCCCCACATATTGCTACAGGAACAGGGTATGACCCTTTCATCCTCTTGCAGGTGATTTGGCGTTTGGTCTAATTTGATAGATTCCATCTTTCTATAAAATTCGACTACAGAGGTCAAAGAAGGAAATGCATTGTCATCTCTGCCTGCTTTCTTGGGGGAGCATTGAGGTTAGCCTTCTGGATTTAAAATCTTACCACAGAGACAGAAAACAAGATTGGCTAACCACAATGACTTGACTCAAAGAATTACCAACACTGACATAATGTAGGCATTCCTGAAAATCTAAAGTCAGAGTTCTGCATACTTTTTTAAATAAAGAGCAGTCCAGGAATCTAGGGCAATAAAACTCCATGAGCATCTCAGAATTTTATTTCAGCCAACATCAATCTTCCTTCTTTTCAGACAAGCTATATTATACCGGTAAATCAGCAGTGTTAGATCAGTGAAACCAGCCGAATGCAAAAGCCAAGGGAACAGACCAAATTTGTACTGCGTACACTGAGATAAAGGAAAACGGCTCATAAAGTTAAATCTTAAATAAACATGAACCCTTAGTAAGAGTACACAGGGAAAAGGAAAGACTACAGTCTAAAACTTCTGAGAGGCCTCTGGTTAAACGTACAGTGAAGTGGGAAACGGATTTGGATCTCTCCGGACTTCAGGGGCTACAGTTTACGTAGCCAGAGCTTTAAAGGAGCAAAGCCAGAGTTACTAAGAGGACACCAACAGAGCCACAGAGTAGCGGGGCTAACCACCCAGGAGCATACCCAGTTTGACGGATTCTGTAGCTGGCACTGCTGGAACGACGCTGTTGGAGGCACAAGAGCTAGCTTGTTCAAAGCAGCGGCATAAACTAGGCCACTGCGGCGCAGGCACTCCTGGGACTCGTCCTCGCCACCCCTATGGATTTCACTGCAGCGGCTGAAGATGTGCCATCCCCGCCTTTCTAGGGGAGGACCCCTTCCTGCGGAGATGGCAGACGCAAATGTGTGCTGGTTGCTGAGTCACTGATGTGCCTATTAAACTTCCCTCAGGAAGCTTAAAAGCCTCAGGAGCAGTATGTGTTTGTTTCTGCTGATCACACTGCAGTTTCAGTGGAAACTGGGCAATGGAAGCTCCAGCAGCCGAGGAACTGGTACCCGTGGAAATGCTAACCACACCACGGGGTCCTGCATCAAACCCTGTGGGACTCCAGAGGTTTAGGCACTCCTTTCACCAAGGCCAAGGACCTCTTGTCTTACATCAGCCACGTCTCTTCTACGCAGACCCCTACATTTGCAGCTCCCAAACCACACGGAACGCAGTGCTTTGAATGCTCCAATACAGCCTTCCCCAAGCTTGCCACATCTGTAGGAACAGAATGTCTCACTGCTTTGTAGGTACCCTGAAATAACCTTTAATCAAATCAAACATTAGAGAAACTATAACAGAAGAACACACATGCACATATAGACAGCACAACCCAGTAAGAAAATCATGATTTTCTCCTCCTGTAATGCAGATCAGCTCCGGGAGGCCTGTCACTCTTTCATTTAGCGAGCAAGCTGTGAAGCGTTGGTGGCCAGGATCCACCATCCCCATACAATGATTTCGATTGAGGTTTTCTCAAGGAGTGCCCAGAGATGAAAAACTGAACTTCCCTTAAAGCAGAGCTCACAACAGATTTCCCTCTGCTCTACTCCGATTGAGCAAGGGACATCTGATCTTGTCTGTGGAAAGCAGCTGAAAAAGAAGGCAGAAAGGGGATAAGAAGGACTGGAGATTACCCATCCTTTCACTTGAGATTTGTTTGATTTCCTTTCACGACGTGTTACAGTAGAGGTGGAACAGGTCTATCAGATCAGTGAGTGTATCTTACTTGAAGAGCAGGATTAATATCTTCCCACAGCCATCCACAATGAAGAATGCTCCAGTTGCCAAAATAATTCTGTGCTGAATAGCAAAATCCACAGGTGGGAAGCAACTCTCAGTGAATTTGCTTTCTGGGGTGCTTAATAACTGCACATACTTAACATCATTCTCTCAAACAAACCAAAGCATTTTCTTCTGTGGTGCCCTCCTGCCTGTTGGCCGAAGGGATCAGAATCCTGGGTTCTGTCTCTAAAGGCTGGATCCACACTACCAACTGGTGGGTCGATCCTTGCCAAGACATTTTTGGAGGAATTATAAAAATCCCTCTTAGAGAAGGGAATTATATGTGGTACTTAGGCAAAACAGGCATTCCATTTATAAATATAATTACTTTTGCTATTCCATCAAGAAAAAGAATTTAGTAGTGAGGGATACAACAGAGAAAATTATTTATGTGTTGACACTTACAATATCAATAGAAAACAGATCTGGCTGAAACTAAGCGGGAAACAAAAAACACGAGAAAATATGTAACTGAGAGTGCCAATCGGGGGGATAACTTATGACCACCCTAGTGCGTTCTTTCTAATGGAAGTACAGTCCCTCATTTTGCTTCATGTTTGGATTGTAATTATACATGCACTCATTTACCAAGTGCGTTTATCGGCAAATTCTCTTCTTTTGACTGATGACCTCGAACACCGCAAGGCGGGCACGCTTCTGCAGTGCAAGGTAGGGAACAGGCTATGGCTTGCACGTAGTCCCTCTGCTTTAGCGTGCCATAGCACGGGTTAGGGCAGAGAGGCGTGAGCACGCCGCTCACACTCACACACAGTGCCCAGATGCAGTATTATCACCGAAGGAACGATTTTGACCCCATCTCTTGTATTCATACACATGTTCCTTTCACTCGGGCTGCTTGTCTGGATATGTCCATTACCGCATGTCTCCCGCTTTACATTCCTGAAAAATATTTTTATCCAGCATCTTCATTCTTAATATTAATGATTTATCACATATGGTGCGTGATATTTTTATAAAGCTGTAAGATACCATGGTGATTAACACCATATGAAAACCTAAATAGAACGGAACAGGAAAACAGAAATGTCCTTCCAGCAGATATGGGGCTTTTGCTTGTTTTTTAGGCAAGGTATCTCAGCTGCATGATTTTACTCTGTACATACGAATTGTAGGAGTTCCGCAACAGAAGACTGTACTGTACTTGACAATGTTGTAGAGAGAACAAGAAACCTTATGTTTAATTTCTCTCTAGCCTTAATTAGGATTTTCAGATCAATTATGTAAGGAGAGATTGATTATTCTAGCTCTTTTGATCATACAGATTTATTACTTTGATTAAGAAGCCAGGAGAAAAAAAATCTTAAGAACCACAAGTATGCCCTTGTGTGTATATATGTACATATATATCTCCCCATATTTCCGGTACGAAAAGATCTCAGCTTCAAATAGCCTTGCAAACGCGTCCTGTCAATATCGCAGTCCACACACAGAATCTACTCCCTGGATCAATATGGTAGTGAGAAACTAATCACATTTTACTTACCCATCCAAACACTGCGGAAAGCCTGGAGACACCGCAAGGCTGCTTCGAATGAACGCATCACTGCTGGGGACATCGCAGGCTGCTCGAGAGTGCCCGCAGCCCTTCTTTTCTAACAGCTCTGTCCTCACCCACCTGGATTAGGACTGCCACTGGGAGACTGCTCCCCCCGGCATTACCGGATCCAAAACAAGGACTTTTCTGAAGCGTGGCAGGCCAGCAAAAACGGAGATTGGCTCTGGGCACCGGCACGAACAAAGCAGCCAGCTTGGGGGCTGCTGGAAAGACCCAGGGTGAAACCCATGTGGTACAAAGGAGCTGACGTTTTGGCACCTGCCGGGCTCCCATGGGAGACGGGCAGAGAGGCTGCGGGATGCCAAACGGCTGGCTGCAGGCTGGGCATCCCCGCGTGCCACGGGACCCGCCAGGCCCAGGGCTGCGGCGAGTGCCCCGAGGGCTGCAAGGAGCCCGGGGAGATGAGCACCAGCAGCTCCCCGGGCATCTTCCCCCGGGCAGCGCAGCAGAGGGGAAATAAAAACCAGCATTGTGGGAAAGGCCGTTTCTGCAAAACTGGTCACTAGCAAAGGCAGGCAGCCAGGCCCCCAGGGATGCTCTCCTTGCCTAAGGATGAAATGGGATTATGATGGTCATGTTTGCTGCACTGTAATTAAGGCGGTGTCAGGACTTTCATTAAAAAGTGTGTTTTTGTTGAGGGGCTACGGCTTGGAGAAAATTTTTGCTTGAGGCTGAAATATAACATTGTTCTCAGCCAGAAAAATGCATGTACAGCCTTTATTATATATGTAATTTAGAATCTCACTACAGTCTTGACTGTGGAGGCTCTGCTATAGTTTCCATATGGGTATGCAGCCCATTGGTTCAAAACATTAGTTACT
This sequence comes from Pluvialis apricaria, assembly GCA_017639485.1. Classification (NCBI taxonomy): domain Eukaryota; kingdom Metazoa; phylum Chordata; class Aves; order Charadriiformes; family Charadriidae; genus Pluvialis; species Pluvialis apricaria. The sequence continues at coordinate 8,689,633 of CM030008.1, read as the reverse complement.
AAAGAAGTAAAGGACTGAATTCTGGCTGGACCTCACGTAGGTGACACATCCCCATTAATTGTCTGCAATTAACTTCAAAAACCAAAGGCCGAATTCTGCCCTTCTTACTCAGACACGTAGTTTTATTGCAGTAAACAGCTGCAAACAGGATCGGGCTCTTCGTGTTTACCTGACTACAACCCAAGGCACCTGCCTCTTCCACATTAAATTCCTTTAAAAGTGAGGCCATCCTGTCTAGGACAGAGAGTATTTCCTCCCCAAACTGGCAATATATGACAAGGTTATTTCTACTAACAGTATGTAAATTCCTATTATTGTAGCAGCTAAGATGTCTCATAAGGAAGCAGGACCCCTATGCACTAGGTGCTGTAGAAAACACAGAATAAAAACACAGTTCTACTCAAAAAAAATGTACGAGTGAATGCACCCAAACAAATCCTTTCCCCTGTTTCATGGCCAGGTTTGTACAACTTCTGTTAAGTAATCCGAGTGTAATGCACCACTCCTGCAAACAGCAAACACCGCTCAGACATTTATTTAACTTTCTGCACGATAAAGTCCCGACTTCACACCGGTCTTTTGTCTTTCCCCAGAGGCGCACACAAAGTGGCGAGCTACTGCCCTGTGTGCTTGCTGCTGGCTCCGGGGTTTTTCCTGCCTTGCATGTACCTGCAGCGCAGCCAGCGTCCAGCATGTGCTGGTTTCGGGTACTACTTCCATTCTACTCAAACTATTGGCATCCTACCTTTTTGGATAAAAAAAAAAAAAACAACAAAAACCCATGCAACTAATAATATGTCATAAAAGATTATTTCTCTGCTGCTCACTACCACATATATGTCAAAACTAAAACTCGTAATATTGAAGTTTATAAAATTACAGTTTCATAAGGTTCTAAACAAGACATGAATTGCAAAGAATTAGGCAAGTCACAAAGAATGGAACTGAAGTTCCTAAGTAACTTGGGGATGTTTTATGTGACTTCACACAGATGCTAACAAAATACAACGTAACATAGTACATTGTTTCTTGTAAGAAAAAATTATATAAATTGCAAATTTAGGAAGAATTTAAGCATTTCTGCAAATGCTTAAACACAGAATAAACTTTGTTCAGGAGGCAGTTGTCTTCAGTTAAACTACTTATGCACTTAGTTACTTACCTGCCTAATTTAGCATCCCCTGGATCATGGCCTTGGTATGGAATAACTTAATGAACGGCAGGATAGTGCATCGGCTACCACTTGTCCAAATAGCAAGATTCAAATGTAAACAAGTGATGCTTTTATTGAGTGCAAACGTGCAAAATTAACATTGCTAATAGACAAAGCTTCTCCACATAGGAAGGTATTATTAATATTACTACTAGAGTCAGGCAAGTGTAATTCCTCATGTGGACAAACTCACTCTGATACGAGCACTTTCTCATTTCATTGAAATGAATTGAAGAAGTTAGATTTAATCTGAAAAAAAAAAAAGCCAGAAGATGCCAGAATGAATGAGTCTGCATGAGGGTTCTACTATAACCACTAGTTTTAAATTCACACTTTGGCGTGCACAAAAAGAACATTTTCTTATGAAGATAAAAGCCTCCACGTGTAATAACTCGATATATAGACAAGCCCTAGGGGCTTGCATCTTGAGCACTTAACATTTTTGGCCCTGTCTTAATGGATGAAAAAGGTGTGTTTCTCAGTCACATTAGCCCAGTCAAAGTAGCTTAATATGATGAAAAGGCCTTAGGCTTTGGCGAGACTAAGGTGTAAAGGTGTGAGGTTAGCACATATATCACAGCGTGGGCAAGGCTGCCTGGAACACGTACTAAACTAATCAAGTTAAAGCAGGCAGGGGATGGGGAGCCGAGGCCGTATCAGCCCACGTTCATCCAAACGCTAGATTAGTTTGTGGGGAGAGTAGCTGCTGTAGAATGTAAGTCAGGATATTTCACAGCGGGGAGCAGGCGAGAAAGCAAGAAGTAGAACGAAATGTTTTTCTTCATAGACTCTGAACTATACTGCCTCCAAAAAAAAAAAAAAAAGCAGTTAGATGGATTTTAGGGGGACTGGACCTCCGGACTATCTGTCCATTGCTCTGGAGCACCTGATAAGTGGAATTCTCCAGCTGTCTGGGAGTGCTGCTCAGGACGAGGAGCGAGGTTTATCCCCCACCATCTGCAGCAACAAGCATCTCACCAAACTGCTGGGAAAGGCACCACCGCTCAAGGGTATGTCATACCCACTACCCAGGCTGTGCTGCTGCCTAAAGAAAGACAGATCTACAAGATGACAAGTAAGCAAAACTGATGAAAAGAAGAAACAAACATTTCAAGTTTAAAACTAGACTTCTACACTGTGTTCGTTAGCATATGACAATTAACATATGCTAACTTTTTTTTTAGTCCAGCCAAGTTTAGTACAAATAAACTCGGAGTCACGTATTTGTATGATGTAATCCTGATTTTGCCACTTGATCTAGGCTCTGTCTAGAACTCTTTTAAATTATCTCGGGGTTGATTTTTTTTTTTAATACTGAAAAAAGCAGTTATTCAGCTATTTCTGAACTACTTGGCTGAATACGAATGCAGATGTAACAAACTACCATGGGCAGCTGATGTGGTTACTACCCTCAACTGTCCACTGCACCTTTTTCCTGCAGTTTGCTACTCCTGAAGTAAGCAGATGTTCTCTACAGTCAATTATCAGTTTAGCACAGGTTAAAGACAAGGTGATTCAATACACTGAACGTTTAAAATGTTAACATGTTGCTGACATATCTTAAATAAAACCTTTGTGGCAACTTGGTGAACTTTTCTGCCATGGCAACACGTGTGCAAAGAAGAAAAACAATTATACAGAGTAGTGAACAATCATTAAACTGGCAGAGTTCTGAACTAATCTCATAAAAAGAAGGTATCTGCATCCCATTCCTGATAGAATCTGGATTACTTTTCTCATTATTTCTGTTACATACACCACTTTAGTTGTTTAATGATACAAAGGTATTTACATACCAGTTGTCATTTTCCTTTAATTATTTCTCTAACAGGATAATCTTCCTTCACTAGCTGATTTAAGACAGCATCCCATCTTCAACTTGTCCTATTATGAAAGTATCACTCTGTCATTAAGCACATTGGGACAACTTAAGATGTTTTGAAGTTGAAACCGTCAGCATGCCGTGTTTAATCGGTAGGGCAAGGGTCTCACATTTGAGAAACAATTCCAGAAACACAAAATGTTTATTTTAAGGAAGGTTAGAATGTAAAAATCGAGTTGAAAGTTTCAAAGCTGCTGGCCCTTGAAAGTTTTAAAAAAAACAGGTGTGTCAGTTCACCTCCGGTAGTTTATAATGAACTGGAAGATATCTTAACATTCAGTAAAGCAGAGGACCTGTTCATTCAATACTACGTCTTTGCTGTAAAAACGTGTGTTTTCCAGACAGAGGTTATTTATAGTAGCGTGGCTAGTGTGGGCCAGGTAAAAAGGTTCCTGACAGAGCTGTTCAAATGTCTTGAATCAACAAAGCACTCCTACCCTGGATTTATGTTTGGTGACACGATTTTTCCTAGCTTGTCCCCCTGCCTTCACTGAGTGATAAATAATGCTAGCACACACTTTCCTACAGTTCCATCCTTGCTTTAGGTTCCCGCTCACAAGTCTCTCTCAGTCCTACATAGCTCTTCACACCTTTGATTGCCACAGCAATGGCTGCAGCACTTCACAGAACAGACCTGCCCAGCTTTGTTCGGACATGTAACGAGATAAGGCACAGCGGTATAACTAATAGTGGTATAATATATATAGAATTTATATAATAGTGGTATAATAATGTAACTAATGTCCCTTAATACGTTCTTGTCCTAGACCACACTACACCAAAGCTAACTTCATCCTGCCTCCACTCAGATTTTATATTGTGATAGCTACATACAAGTACAGTTAATATATAAAACAATGGAGGAAAAAGCTAAAAACACCCATCTGCTTTTGTGTAAGAGCCAAAGGCCAAAGCTCAACCACTTACAGGTGACCTAAAGGTATTAAACAATGCGTACATGGGAGGCCCAGAAGAACCATGCGTGGACAAGTGCATCCCGTGATTTCACTGAACGTTATTTCTGCTGTGGGATGTGACAGTTATTCCCCTAGCGCACACACCTAGCAGTTGATCTGAGCCCACAGCCGGCTCACGTGTCTCCGCTCAAATCAATTTGCACATGCATAGTAGCTCTGACACATCCTAGACTCACCCAAGCCATCGCGCATGCGCAGCAAACCCGCACATGCACAGTCGGTGTTTCAGGACATGGCCATTTCTTTTAGCAGACCAGATGGCAACCTGGCAACTCCAGCAAATGCCACACCAGTGATCCCACTGCGCAGAGGCTGTGGCCTTTTACTTCCTCCTCCCTCCCCTCCCCTGCTTTATTTCCCTCTACTCCACCCAAGCCTGGGTCTGTGTAGCATTAAACGTTTTCAGTCAAATGATGCTAACTTGCCCGAGTTAAGAAAATTCAAAGACACTTTCTTCTGTGTCAGCCAGCCTGTGAACAGATAAAGTTCCCGTATCTGAAGTCGTATGAGCAATATACCTATGCTGTCGTTCGGAGGCTTCATAATACAATCATTTAGCTCAGGATGCGTGTTTTAATCTGGCAGAAACGAGTACCTTTTCAGTAATAGGGCCAAGAAAGTCACGCCAACAATCCAGCTGTTGTCCTTGCATGGCTGAGTGAAAGGCACGGCTTTGTGTAATTATAGATATATGTTTGTATACATACGAATGTGTGTATAGATGGAGATCAATGTATTGCCTCTCTCCCCGCATACAGGTATGAAAATGTCACAAAGGTCTAATTTAATTACTCACAAATGTGGGAAAGGAACCAACGAAGGCTTTTTCTTACGACAGGGTTCCCAGGCAAACAGGCCAGCAAAAGCCCTATTTGCCACAGCATGCCACTTCAATTCGGTGCTTCTGAAGGCGACAAGTGCAAATTTTGGGAAGGAAGCACAGCGCAAAGCTCTGGATTGCTGTTTATTTTTACGTCCCTATTAAAAAAAAAAAAAAAAAACAACAAAAAAAACCTGACTAACGTTAGCTCCTCCTTCCCTCCTTCCCTTCCTGGTTGTACCTGTGTGCTACCCTAGGCCATTTTGCCAACCGAGAACAGAAACCTCAATGCCACGGGGGAGAGGCTCCGTGCGGGGCCCCCCCCCGGCTGCGCTTCGGGCGGTGGGAGCCCGGGGGGAGGATCGCCCCCCCCCCCCCCCCCCGCTTCTTTAAGTCCGGCGAAGTTCTCAAAGCCGCCCGCCCCACACACGGGTCACCTATGGCGGCTGCGGGGCCGCTCCCCGTCCGTCCCTGCGGCCCATCCATCCCCTCAGTCAGCACCTCTGCGCCGCACGGGCGGCTCCCGCTCCGGCCGGAGGGAGGGAGGGAGGGAGGCCCGGGGCGAGGGGCCCCGCGGCGCTGCCCGCCGCGGCAGGCAGGGAAGGAGGGCGGGCGGGATTGGGGAGGCCGCCTCAGGGGCTGCCCTCAGGGCGGCGCCCGGTGCGGAGGGGCGGCGGCGGAGGATGGGAGAGGGGGGTTCGCCCCGGGCGGGCAGCGGCGCGGCCTACTCCCCGCCGGCGGGCCCGCTGCGCTGCCGCCCCGGGAGGAAAGTCCGGGGGCGCAGCCCGCTCCCTCGCCCCATGGCCGGACTTTTCTCTGGCTGCGAAGCCGTAACGTTCCTCCCTTTCCTCCCCCCGCCCCTACAGTGGGAGCCGGAGTCCCTCCTGCCCTCCGGGACACGTTAAATCCCGTGTAATGAGGCTTAACCCCGCCCCGAGCCGCGGCGCAGCCGGGCGGGCAGGCAGCCAGCTAGGCCCCTGCCCGGGGGAGGCTCCCCCGTCCCGTTCCCCCTTCCCCTCCCCTCGCCGCCGCCGCCCCGAGCGGCCGCAGCTGTTCCAGCCGGAGCTGCTGGAAAGCGGCCACGCTCCCCAGACTTTGTCTCCCTCGCACACGGCGCTGAACTCTGCTCCCTCCCTCCCTCCCCTCCCCCGGGGCGGCCGCGGCTCCCCGCCGCTCGCTGCCTTTCCACACCCCCCCCCCCCCCCTCCGCCTCAAGGGGAAGGGGAATGTGGGGGGGGGCTCCCCGCCTCCAGGCTGCAGCTCAGCCGTGTCGTCCCCCCCCCAAACCCCGTCCCCCGCTCGCCGGGAGGAGCGAGCGCCGCCGGGCCGGCCGTCGTGCGGTGCCCCCCCCCCCCCCGGAGCTCAGCCCCTGTGCGGGGACGGGGCGGGGAGGGGGCAGCCTGCTGCGAAGCGGCCACTTTTCCTCCGCATGGGGCTTTTTTTATATATATATATATGTTTTTTTTTTTTTTTTGGTGTGTGTGTTTCCTTCCTTTTCCACGGGGGAAAAAAATAAATAAAAACAACAAACCCAAGGGCGGGGTGAGGGTGGGGGAAGCGGAGCGGGCTGCCGGCCCCCCCCCCGCGGGGCGCGGTGCGGGGTGGCGGCGGTGGTGCGGGGAGCGCTCCGTCCCGTCCCCGCTCCGCGTCTCCGCGCTTTCCCCGCAGCCCGCCGCGGCAGCCAGCCCGTGAGGTCAGTGTCGGCGGCGGATGGGTGTCTGCGCCGGGGGACGGGCGGGCAGGCGCAGTGTGGGGCCGCGGCGGGGGGGGGGGAGGCGGGCGGGCTGTCTATGTGTCGCACTGGCGGCGGGGAAGGGGAGGGGGGGAAGGGAGGAGCGGGGTGGGGGGAGTTACACACCAGGGCAGCGGCGGCAGCGCCGGGATCCCTTCTCCACCCCGCGGGGAGAGGGGAGGGAGCCGCCTCCTCCTCCTCCTCCCCCCTCTTCCTCCTCCCCCTTTTTTCACCCTTCCTCCTCCTTCTTTCCCCAAAGTTAAACTTCCTGCTCCCGGCCCGGCTGGGAAGGGGACGCGGAGCCCGGCCGGACTCAGCCCTCGACACACACACAACAGCTGGAGCTGTCAAAACTTCCTCCGCTCAGCCTCGGCCCCCGCCGCCGCCGCCTCCGCCACCGCCACCACCGCCGCCTGCTCCTCCTCCGCCCCCGGGGGCTCCGCGCGGGGGGAGGGCGCAGGGCCAGTGTACAATGAAGCGGCGGCCGCCGCCGCAGCCGGGCAGCGCAGGAGCCGGAGCCGCCGCCAGCTCCCGGGGCCTCTGAGAAGGAGAAGGAGGAGAAGGAGGAGGAGGAGGAGGAGGAGGAGGGGGGGGCGCGCCCAGCGGCGGGATCAGCCGCCTCTCGCTCGCTCTCTTCACCTCGCCCGCCACCTCCCCCAGCCCCGACAGACCCCGCCGAGCCGGGGAGGGGGTGTTATTGTGTGTGTGAGACCCTTCCTTCCTCTGCGCTCTCTCTCTTCGCCCCCCCCCCCCAGCCTCCCCCCCCCCCCTCCTCCTCCTGCTCTCCCCCATGCTGCTCCCCCTGCTACCTGTGCTGGTCGGCGGCGGCTGAGGCCAGCAATGCGAGGCGGAGGTGGAGGAGGCGGAGGTGAGGAGGAGAGGAGCCGCGGGAGCAGGAGGAGCATCGGGATCCCCATCACCATCCTCATCTTCATCCTCATCATCATCATCCATGTGTCTCTCTCGTCCTGCTGACTAGGATGTCAACGGAGGACAAGAGTCTGGTGGTGGCGGTGGTGGAGCCGCCTCAGCAGCAGCAGCAGCCCCCCGAGCCTGGAGCTCCCCCCCCAGCAGCAGCAGCAGCCACAGACAAAAGACCTAGGGGCCGGCCTCGCAAAGATGGCGCTTCCCCTTTCCAGAGAGCCAGAAAGAAGTAAGTTCAGCGCTTGTGTGTGCGAGGCAGCGAGGGGCCGGGGGCAGGCGGCCAGGCGCAGGCAGAGCTGTCAGCGGCGACTCGCCGCCCGTCGCCCCCCTCCCTCCTGCCTAATGCCATTTTGAGAAGGGCCCTTCTTTCTTCTCCTCCTCTCCCCTTTGCACTTTCCCCTCCTCCTCCTCCTTTTTCACCTTTGTCTTCCTCCGCCTGTTCTCCCTTTCCCACTTTTCTTTCACCGTCCCTATCCCTTTCTTCTTTCTCCTCCTCCTCGTTCGGAGTTTCTCTTTAGCTCTTCCCCCTCTTCCTCCTTTTTTTTTTTTTTCTTTTTTTTTTTTTTTTTCCTCCCTTTCCCTTGCCTTTGCACCTTCCCCCTTCTCCTTTCCTGGGTCTCCGCTCCTCCAGGACGCTCGGCTGCCTTCAGCCTCGCCTGGCTGCTCCCTGTGCTTGAGCGGTAGTTCCTCGTCGCTTTCCCTTTTTATCCCCCCTCCTCTCTCTTTTTGTTTTTTTTTTTTTTTTGGGGGGGGGGGGGGGGGTGTAAAGACAAGACAGTTCTCGGCGGGTGGCGAGAACACCCCCTCACCCCTCACGCCCCCCCCCCCGAGGCGGGTGCGGCCGCGCTCAGGCCGAGTTGCGGCAGGAGTTCCGCGGCCGCCCGGCCCGCCGTGCGCCGGGCAGGGGCTGGCGGCGCCGGGGGAGCTGTCAGCCTCTCCGGGAGGGACGCGCCGGCGGGACGGTGGCGAAGCACAACAAACACAAGCCGGGGAGGGCGGGAGGGAGCGGGGGGGGGGGAGGCGGCGGGGGCCGCCTCTTCCTCGGCTGTGGCAGATTTCCCTTCACCGCGGCCTCTCCCCGCCGGGGGCGCGGGCGTTTGTCAGCCCCAACGGCCGCGCCGCTGCCCGCCCCGGGGGAGCCGCTCCTGAGGGGGCCCCCCCGCTCCGCTCCCCTCCCCTCAGCGCCGGGAGTTCCCTCAGGGCCGGTACGGGGCAGCCCGTCGTGCCAACGACCGCTTCCCCGCCGAGAGAGCCGGGCAGGCCGGGCGGGTATGGCCGCTCTCGCCGCTGATGGGCCTGAGGTGCCGGGGCGGGCTGGGCTGGCAGAGGCCTGGCGGGCGCTGCCGTGCTGGCGGCGCTCCCCGCGGGTTATTTTTGAGCCGGGCGGCCCTTGCCATGGCATACCCGGTGGCAGCAGTAATAGGGCAAAGCAGGGCCAGGCACATTTTGAGAAGAAACTGTAACGATGGTTCGAGTCGGCGGGGGGGGGCCTCGGTGGGGGGTGGGTTTCAGAGTTTGTTTCCCTTTGTTTGGGAGGGCGGCTGTCAGCTTGACACCCCCGCGGTCTGTTCGGGCAGGTGGGTGGCGGGCGCTTTGCTAAACGCCGGGCCCGGAGCTCACACTCGGCTTCTGAACCAGAACCATTTAGGTTGGAAAAGACCTTTAAGGTCATGGAGTCCAAGCATGATGTCACGGTGGAAGTCCAAACCACCAGCAAGGGGCTCGGCCGGGCTGGACCTAAACGCACGCAAAGACTGTGCCTTCCTCTAGTGTAATTTGTTTTTACAAATACGTGTTGCGTAAATACCCCAGGACAGAGCTATCATTAGTTTGGGATGTATGGATTTCTTTGTTCTTGTTGTCGTTTGATGCAAGTTTCCCTTCAAAGATTTTTTTAACGTTCACCCCCGTGTTTTGGTGGAGATGCTTTGTTTGCAGCTCCCTCTTTTAATTACCTTACGTACTCGCGTGATACAAATTTTCATATAGCGATAGTTGAAAGTAGTTGGCAAACGTACACCCAGTGAAGTTCATCTGCTTTACTCTTCGTTTCGCATACTTGGGTTTTATTTCTACACATAGAATCCAAACTTTATATAGGAAACCACCGAATACTTTATTTTAGAAGAAGTTTTAAGACGAAAAATGCAAATACAACTGAAATGTACCAGTCTGCACAAAAAGCAAAATAGTGTTATTTGTGAAAATGGGCATATCTTGTAGGCCAACCTGAGGTTGTGTACAGCTCTTGATGAAAAGCAGGTGCTAATGAGGTGATTCCTTTTTTCCAGTTAGGTTTTTGGTGTCGTGGGAATGTTGTTGACTAGTTTTAGGAGGAAATTAAATTTTGCTGTAAAAATATGTGCTTATGCTGACGTGATAATAAGTGTTTGTGTAAGAGCCAGAAATGAAATTAGCTGGGACAAAAATGAAAATTAATCAATACTCTTTTTTTTCACGCTATGATTGTGGTGCTAAGCGTGGCTCGTGTCCTTCCCTATCTTGATGGAAAACCTGTAATGTTGGTAAAGGCCTTACGACATAAGTCATAAATGCTTTTCAAACTAAGATTTCATTACAAATTGTGTTTTTTTTCTAACTTTTGCATAGTAGATATAGACTGATTATTTCTTTTTAGTTGCATCCATTTTGTGGAGAAAATTGTTTTATTTTGTAAGTTTTGCAATTTAGAAAATACTGGTTACAATTACATAAGCAAATGCAGAAATAAAATAAGTAAAAATATTTTATCTTTTTTTTTTTTTGCCTTCCATATGACTGCTTGGTCCTGTCTTCCTTTTCACTTCTGTGCTTTCCAGTTGGATTAATGTGCCTCATGTAAACCAGATAAAAGAGCATATGTCAGACCATTTTCCGTACTGTAATCACATGTCTAAATCACTATTAGCCAGTCAAATTGTTCAACCGCTTTATCCCATTATAGGAAATGTTCCACTGAATGTTCAGTCTAAGTGCAGTCTAAGTAATGATAAAACGAAGAGCCCTGCATTAAACCAGCAAAGCCAAAATAGAGTAATTCCTCAGCTATGGATGCCTCCATTAAAGAACAATACCATATTGGAGAATGCTGTAGGTTGGCATTTTACCTTCTTGAAGGCCATGTTTTTAAGCAAATTTGATGAGTGTAAGCAGACAGATGGAAAACTGCCTTGAATCTGCTTCTGTGAGATCCCAAAGATTCTCAACTCTTCCCAGAAGCAGGCTTATGTTAAGGGAGCACAGGGTTCTTCCGTAGGACAGCTGTGCGCGAGTCCCTGTCATCCTGCGTTTTACCTGGTTATCGGTAAAAGTTCCAGTGGCACTGTAGGCGCAGGAATGTATAGGGAACAGTTGAGGTGTCCTATAGGTGATGAACTGGGAATCCGTTTCTTTGTGGCGTCGGAACCTGGAGAGTTACTGACAGTAGAGCATGATGCTAGAACAGCTTTTATCATTGTTTGAAGGATATAGCTTCATGAATAGCATTGTCAGGAGACTTAATCTTAGGTGAACAGTTCATTTTTACTATTTATATTGTAATTGTGCCTAGAGGCCAGGGCACCGTTATACTACATACAGTACAGATGCATAAGCAAAGGTTGCTCCTGCACAAACAATTTCTTAATTTAAATGTAAAGATAAGACAGCATGTAAATGTAAGAAATGTATTGGGAAAGCACAAGGGAGCTGTGAGAATGCTCTGAGAAAAAGAGCGAGCAGAAGTTCAAGTACCCTGGCTATCTCAGCATCGGTGAATGATTCATAGGCATCAGACTTGGAGGATATATTTAAAGGAGGGTAGCATTGTCACCCTGAGGATTTTCACAGATAGCTTGTTTCCTGCCTAAAGTGCTACACACTGGTATTTTCTTCCTTACATTTTGACAACTGGGTACCTGTATAGAGTAGCGGTTCAAATTTAAGAGGTAGAGGTAGGATAGGCCACGCAGAGGCTTGAAATTGAGACCAAGTACGTTGTTCATGATATGGTTCATCAGGAAGAAGGAAGAACACAAAGAACAGCAATCAAAGCAATGAACGAGGAAAATACTTTTGTAGTATCAGCTTTCAAATGAATTTAAAAGGAGATGAGATTGCACTTATGAAAGCCAAAATAAGAAAATAAAGTTGCATTACTGAAGATACAGAGTGATGTAGGAGAAAGAAGCTTTCAGGTGCATAGTTAAAAAAAGAAGTCTTGCTGGTATTGTGTAGGAAAAATTGAAATAATTAGGGGCCATGTCATCGTAGGGCCTGAAATCTTGGAAACTTAACTCTGGTACTTGGTTATGCCTCAACTTGCAGGCTACGGACCTGAAGGATAGGAATGGGATCAAAACGAAATTGCAGGGGAAGAGTATTGGTTCCGTTTTAAGTATATTGTCATTGTATGAACAGCTGGTTACTCATGAAAATGTGTCAGAATAGTATTGTACAGGTGCAGTAAACATTTTTGTAATCTATTTTAAGTAATAGAACTTTCTTAACCTATACAGGTTATAAGCAGCACAAACAGATGTATCTTCGTAGCAAAAATTTAGTAACAGAAGTCTTAAAAATTGTGATCACGATGACAGTTACTTTGTAAGTCAGTATCTAAGCTCATTTTAAATTTTATTTTCAGCATCCATCAGACTGATATATGTTACAGATTATTTTTGCAGATGTGTGTAGTTTAAAACAGCATAGAATAATGATTTCAAAAAGCATGAAATTTGTGGAAAACTTTTTGTGTGTTTAATTTTAATTAGCTATGTTTTAATTTTCGTCTTAGTTTTTCGTTACTTTGGCCAATGTGAACTGCAGTAGGTTTTCAAAGGCCGTAGATTTCACACATGCAGATAGTTTTGAGGACACGTAAGCATAGTATTTTTGCCAGGAAATGATTATTTAAGATTTTTTCTCATTACTTTAACTGCATTTGCATTAGGGTAGGCCAATATTTAAAGATATCACACTCGTTTCAAAAGAACCTTAACGTGTTGGATGGACTTTGTAGCTCAGCTGTGTTTCTTTAGTTTGTCACACACCTTCTGTGTGATACTTTTTTCTTTACTTGACCGCCCTTTTCTCGCTTCAAAATTTAACATTTGCAAATGTAAGATTTATATTGCGCTACGCGATAAAAACGTTCCTAAATACATGTTCACAGTTAGGGAAAGTCATTACTACCTGGTAAGGTGGAAACCTTTTGATGGCTGGGCTTTGTACCGCTATTGTACGGGGAAGGGTTAAGGCATTAAAGCAAACAGTGGCTATACTTGTGCCTGTCCAAGCCACCTATCCAAGTGCTTGGCCCGAAGCCAGAAGGTACACGCTGGATCACGCAGCGTGAAGAGGTGAGGCATGGGAGTAGGCTTCGTAGTCAGGACGTGGCATTGGGTCTTTGAAGGCCCTTCTAGTCCCTTGTAGGACAGGACCGAGCTACGTGCAGCGGGGTCCCATGGGAACTTTGTGCCATTTTCTTCGGCGGCCCGTGCTGCGTTACTTCCCCCGTCGTAGCCGTACTGCCAAGCAATTCCCCAGCTGTGCTGTGCAGTTCTGGCATAGCAGCCTGGCTGAAACCGCTCACAGTGCTATTTTGCTCAGGAGGTAAATGATCTCTGGTAAATGATCTCTGTATTAATCTTTTGATTTTCAGTTCTTGATAGGATATATGTGACGGATGACCGTGAAAGTTGTTATACGTTGTGGGTTTTACAGAATTGTTTTGGCACGTTATCAAAGTTGGTGAAATGTTGATTAATGTGGTGTCTTCACCTGTGTCTTAAGGGTCAGTGAGATTGGGCTTAATGTTGAAAACAGGTATTTTTCTATAACCTGAGTCTACAGCTCTCACAATTTGAAACACCGTGCTTGCAGATGAATTCTCCTTTTTTTTTTTCTTTATTTGACATTGCAGTTGTCAGTTTATTAATCTTTGTATTTGATGATCCATTGAACTTCTGTAGCATTTGTCATGAGAGGACCTCCCAAGAGCTATCAGACAGTATTGTGACCAACCAAGTATGATGACAGTCTGTGAAATCTCAATATACTGGGTATATTGGTCATAAGGCATGGCTTTGCAGAAGTAGGAATGAGAACCCAGTCTCTTGGGTTTCTACTCTCTAAGCCATCGACACACCAGACATCTTTTCATCCTGTATTCAGTGACACAGGAGACTTTTCCCAGCTTAAAACAATAAAACGCTTCCATTTTCTTGGCTTTGCTTGTGGATATTCTTTTTTTTTTTTTTTCTTGTTAGCCTGCTCAACTCCTACTAACTTCTTGTCATTGTTCTTTCGTAAGATAAGTAATTGGAAATGGCCATTTCTATTCTCTGTCGTCATTTGAGTTGAGAAATGGTTTTCCAAGGCAGTTGGCTTGTTGAGAATAGGTGAGCTCTGCCTTTCTCAGGCCAGAGTTGGTTTTTTTCCTCCTCAGCCCAGCAGTGCCACAACAATGTTGGAGGGGTAGCAGGGTCATCTATAACCGGGGAAAATAGAATTTCCTTATCCGCCGTTAATGATCACTCCCTTATGTTATTATACACCGATGCTGTGGGTTTAACTTTTTAAGAAATGTTGTCATAGATACACTAAAGTGTTATGAAATGGTAAGCAATGAAGCGACTAACAATTTCAAAAAATACTGAAAGCTTTTGTCCTTTCTATGTTTAATTATTGATAATCAATTCATGCAATCTGCATGATTCATATAGTTTGGAAATATACAGATAAGGAAGATTTCACTGTAGCAAATAGTGTTTGCTAGTAACTTGCATTGAATTCTGCATTTCTTGTTTTCTTTTTTACTGCTTTTTAATAGAAGGCTGGCACAAAACATTCCCATTCATGCCATTCCTGAGTTTATCAGATGGGTTAGTCAAAATAAGGCTTCAGGAACTGCATTAAGTTCTTCTAGTAGTGTTGGTGCTTTCAAAAGAAAATAAGATGAAGTAGGAAAAAGCCTTTAATATCTAGAATGCTTATTACTTGGAGAAACATAGGCAGTGAGTGTATGGGGTGCATCAGGTGGTTATTTTCCTCAAACACCATAAATCTCAAGCTAGTTCTGGCAGCGAGAAGAAGCATCAGTGCTGCTGCCCTCCCTCCGCTACCAGCTGTTTGTTCGCTCCCTTGTGTGACCCAGGCGTTTGTGTAGCCATGTGGTGAACTGCGTTGGGAAACTGATCCGGGTTAAAACTAACCTGGCAAAGAAACGTGTTTGTGATAGCACGAGGGAGGAGGCCAGAGCAAGCGGCCAGGCTGCGGGGAGACAGAGCTACGTCTTTTGGTAGCACTGCCAGCTTAAAGTAGTATCTGCAAAGCTATAGCCATGGTTGCCTGAAATTCGAGGGTGTTTGGGTTTTTCACTGACTCCTTTGAGTTCTTCAGTATGGGATTTCTTACAGGAGATTGAGAGAGATTTTTACAGCCTATAGTCATGTTATGTATGCTGGTTGCTTGGATGTTTTTTTAAAAAAAAATAAATTGCTGTTGAGAGGGTTCTTCACAGCATATAGACAGATGAGTTGTTCTCATTGAACTGATTCTTGCCCCAAACATTGGCATTGATTAAATAAGGAACTTCGGTTCTCACTTTGATCCTCAGAATCATTTGTAAATTGAATATTCCAAGTACCCTAAAATAATAGTGTAAGTAATACGTTTTACGTTAATAATAGTTCTTGGTATTCTGAAAGCTCCTGCCTACAAGTATATCAATATCTAGGCATGATAATAAAATAACACTAGATGTTGCTTCTTTCAGAATATTCTTCCTTTCACATTTTTGGAAGTATTTTTATTAAATTGCACATGCACCACACCCTATTGCCAGCCATTCCAATATAAATATATAATTACTGATTTTCAATGCTTTATTTATCCACATTCTAATTGCTTTTCTTGAAGAAACTGCTGGAAGCCCTATCAAACTAGGATGTTCCCCCCCCAGACTTTTCGCTTTTGGGGGGGAGAGGTCTTTTTGCTTGTCTGCTGCCTCATTACTGACAATAAATTCTTGCTAAAAATAGTTTTAATTAGGCTAATTAGAAAAAATCAGCTTTAGGAAAAATTACCAATTTTTTATTTTGCCTCTTATATTTTTATATTCCTTGGAGCATATGCAGTTGAATCATTTGTATGGCACAGTAAGATAAAAGGAATTTTTGGTAGTGAAGATGTGGTGCAAGTGTCCAGTCTCTGCCGCTAAACGTTTACCAGCATCTTAGGTGACTGTTGGAGAGTGCCGCCTGGAAGCCTCAGCTAATGCAGAATGACTTCTGGAACATCCCAGGGTCTGTGGAACCCAGGCTCCTCTGATAATGGTGTCTACGCTCCCGTCTTTGTCTGGCAGTGAAGACTGTCTGCAGTGTTCTTAGTGAAAGTTTTCTCAACAAAACATGGTAGGATGGCTCCATATTGTTATTAATAAAGGGGGGAGCTATGCTGTAGTTAAGATTTTAGTAGTAAGCCATTTCATAAATATAGAATGTGAATTATTTAGGGTGTTGGTTTTTTTTTTTGTGAAGTGTGGACTTCAGAAGCGCAATGAAATTCTTTTAAATAAAATGAGTATTCAGTTTTGCTGTATCACCACAGATGAATGGAACTGTATGGCCAAAAAAGACTTCAGGGTGATCTTGCTCATCCTTCTGTACCTTCTGTGTATCTGCACCATTTCTGACAAATGTTTCTCCAACTTGTTTTCAAAGTATTTGGTGAATGCAATTTCACTGTATCTCTAAGCAATTGGTTTCAGTAACTAATTTTCTAAAGTATAAAATGAATATTCTTCACTGCTGATCAAGCTGGTTTTTCCCTTGTACTACTGACAGTTAAGACTCCACGGCTGATATGGAGAACAATTTTTATAATAAACTTTTATTTATTAGGAGATTGTCTTCTTTGTTCTGCACTGAACGAGCTTAACCTCTATAGCATCATAATGTTGACTTACCTGATCCTTCGAAAATTTGCTAGTCTTTATTAAGTTTCACTTAGTTGGTATGAACCACTTCTCAATCTATGAGAATGACTTTTATTAAGATCTTGTCCTCTAAAATGTTTATAACCCCTGCCTCAGCCGAGGGTCACATGCTGCTCTTCTATGTGTGTGAATTTTCTCACTCAGGTCCTGGAGGAAGGAGCTTTCTTTCGACAGTTCTCCCACCTTGATTGAAAATAATTTGCAAAAAAATACCCTTTGAGTGCTCTAGTTCATTGTTGCCAACGTGTCTTAAGGCAATTTGACCAGGAATGTATTATGGAATATGATCAGTCATAGTTTAGAGGTGACTTCTGTTTGTTTCTGAAATACATTGTGAATTTCTTCCAGTCCTGCTGATTTGAATTTCCCTGACTATTTAGGCTAATAGCAAAATCAGTTTTTAGCATTAGCTACAGTAAATCTATTTTATGAAGGCTGAAATACAGAGAATGGCATTTGATTCTGTTTTGTTATCCGTTTGTTCTTCTTTAACACTGTTATGTACTGACTTCTGTGTTTTTATTCTTACTTCTAAAATATTTCTGAAACTTTGTTTGCCTTTTATATTGCACAGTGGTAATAACACATGCTGTGCTTTTATCTCTTCTGATTTTTATCCCTGACAGTTTATGCTGTTCCTTTATATTCATTAAAATGCTCTTGTTTCCATTCCTAATATGACTCTTTCTAGTTTCAGACCCTTATTACTGGCTGCTTTTGATGCAGCCCGTATAGTTCATACTACATTTCCTATCTTTCCCCTGCATTGCAATACTTTGTCATTGTGCGTGTTCCAGTACAATAGCTGCCAGTCCTCCTTTAAATCGCATTCTCAAGAGATTCTAGCAACAAGTTCAAAGAGTTTGTTGAAATTTGCTTTTCTTATTTCAGTTAATTGAAGATAAAGATTTGTTCTCCTTTTTCTACTGCGCGTATTTTTTCCCCTTCCTTGGCACAGTGAATGCTTCTCGTTACCACTTCCAGCCAAATCACTGTACACATTGAGATGTTTAAAATGGAGCCTGCCCTAATAGAGTGAAGTGTGAAGTAACTGCTCTTCTGGCATCCTCAACTTTGTGAAACAGTTGTCCTCAACATTTTCACAAACATGTTAGGCTGTTTGTTCTGTTATTTTGGTTTTCCATTAGATGTCTGGATGATGAAGGCCTCCTCTTACCCTCAAGACACGTGCTCTGAGAGCTCTGTTAGTTGCTTCAAAAGGTTTACTATCTTCCCCTCGCCTGGTCAGTAGAAGTTTTTCTCTCCTGGCCTTTCCAGTTCCTTATTCCCTAGTTCCCATTCTCTGTTGCTTATGTTTTTGTTTCTGCTTCCACTTTTTTCCTTCTCCTCTGTCTTTTTTCCCCCTCCTTGTAATAAAAGCAAGTGAGTGTAGTGTTTTTTTCTTACCGTGGCCGACTGAACTGCACGAGATTAGAACTTCACTTAGAAACAGGCCAGATGCTTTGCACTGTGAAGAAAGGCTTGGAAAAGGGAATTTTGAAATAGAATTCCAAATAAAGAGATTTCATTTCAATTTCCGTAAATGTCACCATTTATAAATTGGGCTAATTCTTGGCCGTGCTTGTGTTTTGCATTGACCAGTGGTGTGGTTGTAGCTAGCGATGGCGTTCTGGCACCTGAAGCACGCGGCTTCTTCACAGTGACCGTGTCTGTGCTCGTGAAAAAACCAACAGGGAGCGCGTGGCATCACTGGACGCCGTCATCCCTGCTGTCAGCTCACTGCAGCGCTTGCTCGTACAGGTTCGACCCGGGCCTGCCGGCGCTCTTGGAAGTTCTCAGGGCTGGCCCGGGGGTTTGTGCGCGCCACGCACCGTTCCCAGCCTAGCTCACGTGTGCCTGCTTTCTCTGGGAATTTGAGAATGAGGTAGCATGGATGTAGGCTGTTCTGTGCTAGTCGGCCTCAAGGCCAACATCACCGACTATGTTTAATTTACTAGTATAACTATAACCGGTTAGGTTTTTGTTGGGTTTTGTTTTGTTTGAAGGAGGAATTAAGTGAAACTGATAGAATTCTCATCAGTTTTACTTTCAGCCTCCTGGGCAAACACTGTGCCACAGTTAACGTTCTCTAACCCGTCGGGATGTAAGTTTAGGAAGAACAGCTCAGAGCAGAATTGCTCTGGAGGGAGCAGAGGAGATGGCATGTACACGCCATAAGGCTCTGGGAAACACTGACTGTCGGTGCTACTTCAGTCTTCTGACACACAATTTTTCCTGGATCACGTTTTGCATAATCAACCTTGCATCAGGCATCCTGGTAGAGATTTATACAAAGGAAAGTGCAAAACCCATTCAGCAGGAATTCTAATTTACTTTTCTGCCCGTGTCTTCGAGGAACCCTTTAGGAGAGAACTGAGCCCAGAAATGGGGGGGGAAAGGGGGCGGGGGTAACTCAGGAAATAAATGATCTGTAAGTGAGATTATTTAAAGAAATTATTTCACTGAGGTCTTTCATGTAGCAGTAAGGGGTGGCTCACAGCTGGCTATTCTGTCACCTCTTTTTGTAACGGAATGGGAAAGTATTCTTTTGTCCTATCGTGTGCCGTGTACAGCTTGGAGATACAATCATTTCTGTTTCAAATGTGTTTGTTGGTAAAGAATAAATACAAAAACTTGGTAAACTGACTCATATTTTGTGTGCTCTACATGTGGTCTTCTCAGATAAGGGTACGCTGGTAGAACAAAACAGAGAAGGTACTGTTGATTGCGGACCTACTTTATGGACAACCAGGAAATCTTGATCTCAAAGCTCGTTACCCAGACACTGTCAGTGGTTTTTTTTTATTGATAACTTAATGTTATTTGTTTATTAAAGCAATATTTATTTACATTACATGGTTTTAGGAATATTTTCAGTTTACTTTTTCTATGTGTCTATTTTCATTTTAGCTGCTTTCAATTGCCTCGATAGGCAAAAAGAACCTGTTTTTAAATTGTTAGCTTGACCATGTTATTTTGAAGGCTTTTTTTAGACCAATGAGAGTTTCTTGTCTATACTTAGTTAACATGCTCACACTTCAAAAAAGTGAAGTCGTGACTCTCTTGCACATGTATAAACATGTTGAGTTGAAGCCTGGTCTCTCAGCTACCCTGTATCTTCTGAAGTGCACTGTTTTCCTTGTTTAACTAGCATTTGGGAAAGTATTGAGAGAGATGTTTGCTAGCTGGCTTTTATCTAAAGACTTTAAAGGTTGCTATTAAAGTTGTTGATTTTTTTCTGTTGATTTTTTCTTTTCTTTTTTTTTGACACCAAATATGTGGCCCTCGGTATGAACCTGGGGAATACACAGCTGCATGGATGTGACCACGTCATGTTGTGTGGGAGCATATTCCCTAACAGCTGTTAGTAATGGGCCTTGGGGACAGGGCAGAGACTGAATTCTAGCTCCCATAGTCATGCCACCTTGGTTTCTTTTTCAGCAGTATTGTGATGGTCCAGTTTCTAGCTGAATTGTTTTATTTCAAAGCTTTAAAAGAATAATGATACTTATTTTACTACTCTAAAGGAGCTTACTAATGCATAGGAGGAAGTGTACTCAAATTCTGCTGAAGTCTTTATGCTTAGTCAGAAGAGAGAACTAGGTACCTCTGAAACTCAACGCAGAAGGACTAAGGTCTGAGCAGGGAGTTCCTTAAAGCCATCTAATAGAAAATACTAGACGAAGGGGTGTAGCTGTGATTTAGGCCACCTGGATATCACCTTTATGCCCTGATCTTTGTTGTCTGTACTTGGTTTGTTCGGGGACCGAGTTATTTTGAATAGGGTCCCCCCCGTCAGATTTCAGCACTGTGTAAAATTACACAGCTATGTAAACAATGAATTGAACTTCAAAAATATTTGCAAACCATTTGGGGAACTGACTCTGTGTGACCTGCTTTGGCCAGGAGGTTGGGCTAGTCGACCTTCGAGGTCTTTTCCAACCTGAGTTATTCTGTGATCCTGTTCTATGAGCATCCCTTCTGATGGTCATGTCCATTATTTATGTTGTACCCATTCCTTTCACACAGTGAATTATGTGTAATAACCTTTATTTTGTAGAAGGTGTTTTCCTGTATTATTTCTTGAAAGAAAATAGTTTACTAAATCTCTTTGTTTCATTGGCTGTGTTTCTTATTCCCCTCTGTCACCTGATACTTGCTTTATCTGTTAATCTGTGTGATTCCACATATACTAAATAAATTATTACTTCCTTACTGTGGGGTTTTTTTTTCAGAAATGGTGTCACCTGGCATTCCAGATTTTCTTCTTAAAGAGTGTATTTAAAAGTTTATCAGCTAGAAAAGGGTAGGGATATTTTGATTACTTTAAAGAAAATATGTCAGAATTTGTATTCTCAGTGGATTTCCGTCATACGCTGTTGAAAACAGTTCTGTCCTGCCTGTGCTAGCAGCTAACAATGCATGTCACTAGCAATGAGTCATTTTCTGATGGCCCGTGAGTGTTTAGGTATTGCCTGTTTTCTGCCTCTTCTCTTCTTGCATCATCTTTTCAACATGCGATCTATTCACCTATATTGGTTTTTAGTCCTTTCTGAATTAATTTGCTCACCCCTTTATTTCAGTTTCTGGTAGGAAGTACTACATTAGCATTGCAGTTACGCAAAAGAGTTTACCCGTATCACCGCTTAGCAGTTGTGTAAAATGGACACAGGTCATGAGACTCCTGTCTGGTGTGCGGTGTTTCTATAAGAAAGCACCATGTGCCATGCTACTTCAAAACCAGGTACAATAGTGGGAAAGCGAAGAAGCGAGTAGGGAAATCTGAGATTTCTAGAGGTGACGCGAGATTTGAAGACCGATATTTTTTTATTTCAAATATTTTTTTCAGAAATGCTTTTTAATCTGATACAGCCTATGCTTATCCATTGATACCACTGTTTGCGTTGTGTTACTGGACAAGACCTGGTGAGCTCAAGCTGCCTTGAGACATCTGTGCTGATGCTCTGTGGGAAGATAGCAACCATAGAGGCAGGAGGGGATGCTGCAGCTTGTTGTTTGGGGTTTCTACCTCAAATTCACATTCGTCAGTGAATTAAGTGTAATGGTAGGCTTTGCATTGGAATGTCCTGTTCTGCCATCTCTGTCAGGGGGACGGTAACCCTTTGGCTGAAGCATGGGAAGACATCAGGGAAGAAAGACCTTTTCAGTAATCTATGCCAAAACTTGTCTGTCAAAGCTATAAGAATAGACAGAATTTGATGCTTTCTATGTGGAAGGCTGTATCAATTACCTAGCTTACATTACTGTTCAAATTTTATTTCTAATAGCATGCTTGCTAGGTAGAACATCTTAGATGTAATGGCTTTAAATCAAATTTATAATAATACGTTAACTTGGGAATGTAGTTAACGCACAAAATGTGTTTCTTGGCTGTATGACATGCTGCTGACCTATCTTGGGTTCCAGATATGGTCTGGTTCATGCTCACAAGAAGGGAGCGAGCACAGGGAAAAGGAAAAAATATGGTTTGGAACCTTTTTTTTTTTTTTTTTCCTTTTTTACTTTTAGAAATGGAGTCTATCTCCAGAGACTGTCTTAGTACAGGTTAGAAACTAAGAACTTCCAAAACCTTTCAAATGCAAGAAAAGAAGTCAAACGACTTCTGTTTAATCTATATGCTTTGGCATCAAAAGTGGAATTTACAGAGAAACTGTATTCACAGAAGAGAGTGGTTCAAGTTGGTATGTAGCATGGAAGCATCAAAGGGTGCTAGAAGGTAAATTGCCCTTACATTTCAGTAGAATTGCTGGCTAAGGAAAAATATTTGCATTTCCTTTTCTGCTTGTTGTCTTTTTGTAGCTAGATGCTTAAGGCTCAATCTGAAGCCATCATGAGTCTATTATATTATTAGAAACCCATTGAAGATCTTGGAAATAGCAGGTCAGCAGAAGTTAAGAACAAACATGCTTAAAAAAGACAACACGTTTTTGTGCTTCTTAGTATCTTGTATGTTTTAAAAATAAAGTGCCAAATGAAATGTATTTGTAACCTATTAAGTATTTTGTAAGTACTTCTGTTGTGAAGCCTGTGTCTATTTGTATATGTATTGCACCTGAAATTTCGATTGGAATATATTGGAAGTGATGACATATCTATGTCTGAGCTTCTCTTGGTTGCTGTGAAGTAACATCCTCCAAAAGTTAGAAATTGTAAATAGGGCCTATCATAAACAGATAAGGCACGCTTTGCTAAATGTGGCTTGATTAACTCAAGAGAGTTGTATCCTTGAGTTAATCAGTTTGAATTTGGAAGAAAACAGTCCACCATATGTATAGACATAAGTTTTTATCTTAATGATTAAATCCATCGCTTCTGTTGCTTACAAAAAAAAAAAAAAAAAGTCTGTCTTAGGAGAGATGACTGATCCCATTTTTCCCATGTACATTTTCTTGGCAGAAGTGTTGGCTTCAACAGTTTCTGCCTTGCCATCATGGTGACACGTGTTTGTGGCGATGTGTGAACCAGGGCAGGGAATCGACGCAAAGGAAAACTGCTTTGCCCTTTTTCAGTGTCCGGCCCCACTGCTTCTTGCTGGGTTACCGGATCAGTCCCCTCCTCTGGTTCACCACCTAGAATCGTAGAGTGGTTTGGGTTGGAAGGGACCTTTAAAGGTCATCTAGTCCAACCTTCCCCGCAGTGAGCGGGGACATCTTCAACTCGATCAACGTGATCCGGCGTAGAGCTGAGCGGGCACGGTGCAGAGGCACGGGGTGGGATCAGCTTCGATTAGAACTGCTGCCGAACGTGACACCCTACCCCGAGTTGTTCTTTTGGCTCATCGTATAATCCTGCTGTAGGCAACTTACGGGCAGTTTGTGCGGCAAAGTAGTAATTAGTCAACATGACTGGTGTTGGACCGTGTCTGGCTGCGCTGTAGTCAAATTACTCTTTTCTCCTTAGTAAGATTTTTACGGCAGGTAGTGTGCTTTTACAGTAAGGGAACTAAACCTGGCATCTTCTAGGTGAGAGAAAATGCAGCTCCACGTTCGGAGCTCTGGGGAAGAGCTAAGATGACTTCGTGCCTGTTCGCTTGCATCTTGGGTCACATGAACAGCAGGGAAAAGTACTGAGAGTAATTTATTATCATTATTTTAACCAGCTATTAAATTGCAACTTGTCTTGTTTGTGCTAACATACTTAAACTTGTCAGGTGACCCATTACCTGCTATGTTAAAACATGCATTTTTTTACGGAGCGTAACATGTTTGAAAATATCTACAGGTTTAAGGTGTAGCAGCGCAAAACCACTTTGTGAATTTTTGGTGCGTCAGTTACGCTGCAGGGGGTACCGGCTCAGAAGGCACCGCACCAGAACAGGCAGAAATAGGGCAGTTTAGGGGATAGCTGACACGCAACAGCCAAGTACAGACGCGGAAACTCATTTTATTTAATACTATTTGGAAAATACACAGCTCCTGTCCACTGTTGGGTATCTTCTTTGGCTTAAGAGGAGCTTATTTTAGTTACTGCCAGAATGACTGGTTAGAAAAATGATTAAACTGTACGGAGGTGTGTACCCAAGAGGGGTTTGTCCTGGTGGAACCTAAAGGGCTGTGAGTGCTGAAGGGAATGGGCAGATGGAGCGATGTCCGGTGGGGGTTTTAGCAATTCACCGCTTGTTAGTTGGACCAAAATAACCAACCCTTACTGCAAAATAAAATACACTTACCATCTTCGCTGAGGTTTAGACTAACGCGTTTAACCTTCTCATTGCAGCAGCCTTAAGTGTGCGGATACGTGTGGTTACCAGAGATGTGCTGATAAGCGCTAGCTTGATAGCTCCTTGTAGCTGAGTATATTGATGTGTCCGTGCCTGTACTAACAGGGCACAATGGCTCTTACACAATAGTTAACTTGTTTCAGAGTAAACACCTGGAGATTTTTTCATGTGAGTGCTTTCTTTTTAAAAATTTTTATCTTAATCTCTGGAGAATTGGTTTGATAAAAACCTTCCTGTAGGCCGGGCACCAAGAGCGTGTTTCAATGGAAAAGGTAACGATAGGCAGCGCTGGTCCACTCCCTCTGCCTGGGTAGATCCCGCTGTGTGATGAATCAGTGCGGGGTTTCGGGTTTGGTTTGTTCAGTCGTAGAGGTGAAACGGTCTTTTTGAGTTGCTGAGTGCGTTTATTGAGAATTTCTTTAATGAGGCAATACTCAACTTATTTGCTCGTCCGCAACAGCAGGTGCCCTAGGTCAAGTACATCCAGTTGCGGCTCGGTGCGGCAGATGAGAATCTGATGAAAAAAAACAACTCAGATGAGTGAGAAAATAGATATTTTTGTTTGGCAGAGATGTCAGAGTATTGTTGTCAACAGTCAACCTGCATCTTGCAGATGTGTGATACGTAAACAAATTTTAAGAAAACTTATTGACAGCAGCAAAGCATTACACAACAGCTGTTTTGGGGGTTTTGGGCGAAGGGAAGTTGAACAGAGGTAGTTGCGTTACTACTTAAATTGGCAGACCGATTGGTTTGCAAGTATCTATCAATACCAGCGAGGTGATCATTGCGTAATGCTATCTTGATGTGTTTTTCTCCCGGTAGAAGAAGAAGAAAATTGGCAGGGACCATTTGAAGGATTAGGAAAGAGCCGTTTGTAGATGGACATTTGTCAAGTTGGCTTTCTCAGCTCCTCGGGTCCGGATTGGTTTTGGAAAAGCATAGAGCAGTCTGAAAAATGGTAAAAAAAGAAAGGGGGGGGAGGGAGGGGGGACAAGGCAGTCCCCGAGGTGACAGGTTGGTCTTTAAGGCTGAAACGCCCACGTTCCCCCAGTAGCCCCCCACAGCCGCGGAGGGTCCGCCGGCACCCGTGGAAACGTTTTGTAACTTTCCAGTTGCGCCGCTTTGTTGAATGGGGAAGTGGGGGCGCAGGGGGAAGGGAGGGGGGGGGAAGGAGACGGGCACCGGGGGGGGGGGGGGGGAGCCGCCGCCCGCCCCGGCCCGGTTCGGTTCGGTTGGGTTCGGGAGGCGTCCCTCGGCCGGGCCTTGCGGGAGGGCGCACCGGGGCCGCCTCCCGGGCTGAACCCGCGGAGGTGCGGGGCCCAGCGCCGCTCCGGAGGGGGGGGGGGGGGGGGGGTGTGCGGGGCCGGGGGGAGCCTCCGCCGGGGGCGCTGCGCCTCCGCTCGGCCTCGCTGGCGCAGGCGGCGCGGCGGCCCCGGCTCCTGCCGCAGGACTCCGGTCCGCACATTGGCGGCACCCGGCTGCGTCGGATCTACTTTCTCTCGCTCGGCTTTTTTTTTTTTTTCCTCCTTTTTTTTTTTTTCTTTTTTTTTTTTTTTTTCTCCCCCCCCCCCTCCCCCTTTCCCCTCCCCTTCCCCTCCCCCCTCCGCCCTCCTCCTCCTCCTCCGCCACCGGCTCCAGCCTGGTTCGGGGAGGATCCCGGAGCTGAAGTTCGGAGGCGATCGGGGACTGTGGCGGATCGCTTCCCCCACCCCCGGCGGCGCCGCCATGGGGGCCCTGTAGAGCCGCGCCCGCCCGGCCGCGCCGAGGCCCCGGGGCAGTGGCCTGGGAAGCGCCGACGACGGAGCGGCGGGGTCTGGGAGAGTAACATGGCTGATGGCGGGGAGTGCTGAGCCGGTGGGGTGTCTCCGCACGGCGCTGGGCTCCGGGCCCGTCACATGTAAATAACTTCTCTTTCCTGCGGATCGCGGCGGGCGGGCGGGCGCCGATGCCGACCCCTCCATTTTCCAGAGGGGATTTGTGAGCCGTTCCCCGGGGGCTGTGGGCTATGTGGCGCAAAAGCAGTTCGCCGGGGGTGAGTACGTCTGGCGTTTTAACTTCTTTGTATGAAAGGACAAACTGTGACAGCGGTGGAGGGGGGGGGGGGGGACGGACGGACGGACCGGCACCGCGGCGAGAAACTTGGCCTCGGGGGGGGGGGGGGGGGGGGGGGGGGGCGCGGGGGCTCGGGGGAGGGGGTTTGACGCCGTTTGGGCAAAAAAACCCCCAAACCCTCAGCGTAATTGAGGCGGGGATGTATAGCGCCGAGTTATACGCTCACCACATCATCTAATCCCCCACCATTAAAAAAAAAAAAACAACAAACAAACAAAAAAAAAAACCCCAAACAACAACAACAACAAAAAAGAGAGGGTGGGGGTGGGAGAAGCGGGGGGGGGGGGGGGGACGGGACACAAAAACCCCGCGCGGTCCGGCGGTGCCACCGTGCACCTCCGCACACGTGTGCCCGCACCGACCCCGCGGCGGCTCCCGGAGCGCTGCCTTTATATGGCCAGGCACAGCACAACTCGCTTTTTTTAAATTTTATTTTTTATTTTTTTTATTCCTCCCTCCCCCCCTCCCTTCCCCCCCCCCCCCCCCCCCCTCTACCACTTTTCATTTCCTGGTGTGAATCCTGGGCTGGTGGCAGATGAGGCAGGGTTAATTTTCCTCCACTGTCTTGAAATAACCCCGGACGCCTTGTTTTTTGAAAAAAAAAAAAAAAAAAAAAAAAAGAGTGCCGTTTTAATTTTTTGCACCGTTTCCAGGCGTACCTGTACAGTGTTAATTTCCGGGGATCCTCCCCGCTGCCTTCATCTGTAGTTCTAAATTAAAAAGAAACAACAAAAGCACTTTAAAAAAAATATACTATATTGCTAGCGCGTGATGGATGTCCAGACCGTCAGATATGATGATTTTTGTGTGAGCAGTGAGCAAATAGGTCATAAGTCAAAGTAAGTGTTATGTAACTGGCTGGCTTTAGCAAACTTGATACGAACTGTAGAGGAGAAGAAAAGTCTTTTTTTTTTTTTTTTTTTTTTATCTGGACAAAATGAGAGGCTGGCAGTCCCTTTTTTAGTGGGATTACTTTGTAGCAGGTTGCTTTAAAAAAAAAAAGAAACCCAACCAACAAAACGACCGATGGTTTAAAAATGAGAGCCGGTTAATCTGTATGGTGTCTTGTATTTTTTCTAAAAAAACTCTTTCAGTCAGGTACCTAATTCTGGGTACTAAGTATTAGCTATTCAGCAGTGAATCGCTAGTTAATACTGGAACCAGATTCATTACATAATTAAAAAATGTTCCTGACTGAGTTTAGTTTTATTATTTAACTTCACCGTTTTCTAGAATAGCGTTATTTGGCACGGTAGAGTTCTTGAAAGAACCGAAGATCAGTATGAAAATAATTTGGGTTGGTTTCTTTTTTTTTTGCATCTGAAGAAATAAAGCAGTAGTGGGTTAATACTCGTGTTGCAAAACTGAAACAAACAAGCAGACATTTAAAGATTCTCCGTGACTATATAAAATACTATGTATTGAGGTAAACAGAGTTACTAAGCTGGAGCTTACATGTAGGGGTCTTTGTGCTTTTTGTGCATCATGGTGATGTTCGCACGCTGTGTTTGATGTTCCTGCACAATGAAATACACTTGCTACAGGAAAAAAAACCACTGCAGCTCCCAGACTGTTTAGTGCAAATATTTTAACCATCTACTTGTCGGAGAAACAGAGGCAGGAGACAAGATGCGTGTTTCTCTGTGCTAGGGTGATCAGCTGCTTCGATGCTAGCCATTCATTAATTTCACTAGTGACAACTGAGCGTTTCTTTACATTTGAAGTATTTGGTGTATGTTTCCTTTACTACTTCATTGTAAACGTCCTTTCTTTTGATAATATACTTGGAGTTTGAGTATCTGTAGTTTTGAATTGCTTGCCTCACTTGCAGGTCGTCTTTGTAAACTGTTTTGTGACTCTGCTCTTCTTATGTTGTAACCGTTCTGTGCAAAGTAATAATGTAATGTTCTGCCGGCATTAAATCTAGATGCTTTTAGGGCAAAATACTCTTCGTTCTTTTTTTTTGTAGGAATTGTTACCAAATTTTGGTATAATTGTTTTGTCAGACTGCATACTCAGTTGACTTATATCCTTTTTTTTTCTTTTCTTTTTTTTCTTTCTTCTTTTCTTCTGTATTATTCTTTCCCAAACAGAAACTCTTTGGCAAAATGTTCTTTGAGAGTTTTTTTTTTTTTTTTGGGGGGGGGGGGGGGAAGGCAAGGGGTGGCATTATTGTCATTTACATAATATGCCAGTAGAAAGTAGTTGCATCATGTACGCTTTCTTAATGTGACTGTTCATTGGACTTGCCTGAAAATGATCTCTTAAAGGTAGACGGCTGAGCAAAACTGAAAAGCAGCCATGTATTGATTTCTGCTTTTGTTTCAGGCTAAAAGGACCATTCAGCATGTGCTTTACAGGGTATTTCCAGCCTGAAATTTAGTCAGCTGTTTAAAAATATTGGTAAAAATATTCTTTTCATCATCACTGCTCTTAACGTTTTGCTGTTCTTAAAGCGTGGGTAGGAAACTCTTAGAATAAAATAGTGTGTACTTTGTAAACCATTTAGTATAAAATATGCAGCCCAAGAAGAAGGGAAACTGGCTCTGGAGAGTTGTCAAAAGCATGCTCTAAAGGAGCTGAAAGATACTTTTTTGTTTTATTTGGGCCAGTGTAGTTTTAGTAATTCCAAAGGCTTGTGGAAACTCTAGGACGCAGTGTTGTTTTCAGAAAGCAGTATTACACCCCGGGTTGACGGTGGGCCTTTAGCTAGTCTTTTATAATTCTGTCTTTCCTCTGTGAAATCCTTTTGGCGTGTCGTGGTGCTCTGGCAGTACCCCAGCGTGTGATATCACCGATATCAGATGTCTTCTTGCGATTCGTGGCGTTTGCTGTGCCGCAGTGGTGCTCTCTGGGACGGCTCAGGTGAACCAGGAAATGTCACAGCAATTTGGGAGGGAAGGCGGTGCGATCGAGACGCAGTCACGGAGTGTTGGGAATAGGTGAGCGCCTGCTGTTTAAGAGCGTTCAGCTCCTTGTGTTTGGTAACCTGATGTGGAACGTATTCTGCAAACGGATGAATCTTTAACTTGGTGGTCTTTGCAGATTTTTTTTTCCTAACATCTTAGTTACAGATGCATATCAAAATGAGTGGCAAAACATCAGAGTTAAGCTTTTTTCCTTTGGAAATATCTTTGATTTTTTAAAAATGGATCATAATTATGTGTGGCCTTCTGAGGATTTATTTTCATCTCAAAGTTGAGGTCCAATGCCAGGCATAAGTAAGTATAGATGATATTGCACATATGGAGGATATTTGACTCCTCCATAAGATCTGTTGAAAGTTAGTCATAGCGCATCGCATTTCTGGCTGTCTCTTTGGTGAAGTCTCCCTCGTGTCTGTATTCCCTGGTGACATGTTACACAGTAAGTGGGGTTTGTGCTGACGAGGCTTTTGTAATGCAGCTAGAAAATAAGATTTCACATTGGCTACTTTGACCCATGTTTTCAGCCTGGTTACCAAGCGTTGAAAGGTAAATACTTGAGTGACAGTACTTAATTATACACTCATAGAAGATGAAGGCATGGAAGAAGAGTCTGCTTATGTGTTTGTTTGTTTAGTCAGGACTTGATGAATTCTTTGTTTTAGATGGAATTGAGTGTGTTCCTTCTAACCACAAACACTTCCAAGTTGTTGCTACTCCAGATCTCCCTTTCTCTTCCCCCTCCTTTTTTTTTACTATTTTTATTTTTAATGTTCGTACCCCAAATGGCCCAGTGCTGTAAAAAGAGAATGTAGATTGCTTTGGTAAAACTGTTTAGGAAGTGCACGTGAGAGCAGGTTATTACTGCCTGGTTTGTAGTTGAGTTTGAGGTTTGATGTTTGAGTTTGATGGAATTTGAAGGCTTTTTTCCAAGCATGAGGACCAGGGTGAAAGGATATGATGTAATTGGCAGAACAAAGAGCATGGGGCGGGGGGAAGGGTTGCGTTGGGTGGGACTGTGCAGGAACGGCGTATCTGGAGCCATGAGAAGAAGGATTAAAGTTGGAGCTTTATTTTAGTCACCTCGCACTTCCACTTGGGTTGCGCGATGTTCTCGCTAAAGTTTTGCGGCACCGTTGAGAATGAGTTTAACACTGAAGAAGATACTGACGGTGGTCAAGGAGAGTGTGGAGGGATTGAGTCAAGAATATTTTCTAATATTTTCAAAGGTTACTTGATCTGGGCCAAATAATAGAAGGTGTGTTAGGTGTTGTCGCTGCCATGTCAGCCTTGCCTTGCCTTGCCTTGTGTACAGAAAGTTTAGTCACAGTCATGGCAGAAGTAATTCATTGTGTGTTCAGAGCTGTCATAAAATGGAGGTCTGGGTTGAACAGAAAGTACTCTTTTAACCTTTGACAGACTTCCCTTGTTTGAAAAATTTCACTTTGGCTTTGTGATATTTTAGTAGAAGGCTGATCGCGTATAGGAATGGGTACAAAAGCAAGGTAGAGAGAGGGCTTGTGGAAGAGTTGTGGG
Organism: Pluvialis apricaria; assembly: GCA_017639485.1. Taxonomy (NCBI): domain Eukaryota; kingdom Metazoa; phylum Chordata; class Aves; order Charadriiformes; family Charadriidae; genus Pluvialis; species Pluvialis apricaria. The sequence goes on along the minus strand of CM030008.1, from coordinate 8,658,792 downwards.
TTTGCAGTGATCCGAAAAGAGGACTCTAGAGGTACGGAAAGACAGATGGGAGATTGAGGATGAGAAGCATAGACTTCAGTCTTTTTCTTTCACCTTAATCCATCTTGGTGCAGTAACTCGTCTGTGAGCAGTCTTTCTTTTCATGTGTATTTAACCATCTTTTCCCTTCCATTTTGTCCCTTGTCATCTTCTGTTTTCACCTTGTTAAAGGAAGCCAAGATTTTTAATTTAAGAAAAATAAACAGTTTAAAGAACAATTTAAAGGCAGTGTTATGTAGCTCCAGAAGTAGCAGCTATTATAATTTGCGGTCTAGTTCTTAGAAGGAGAGAGTGATGGTGAGGAAGCCTGCAAGATTTCGGAGGTGGTTTGTATGGATCGGGGTACAGCCTTGCATGAACAAACTCTTGAAACTGGACTGGGGAGGGGAGCCTGGCCTGTATATTTTGTTCAGTTTATGTATTAGACTACAAAATGTAAAATAATTAAATATATATTCCCCTCCCCCCCCCCCCCGAATATGTCTGTCTTTGGGTAGTAAAACTCATCTAGAACGATGTAGAATGTTTAACTATGAGGAGCTCACAAGTGAATAATTGTCTCTCTTTCATTTTTTGGAAACACATGTAGCTATTGATTCGGTCTTGACGGCTGTGGTTCAGTTGCTGAGATGGTTATGTCACTTTCCCATAGAAAGTTTTGGAATCCTAGTGCTGAATCGGTGAATAGCTACTATTTTAGGCACTTCTATTGCCTCCCTTGGGGATGTTTTGAAATCGGTTGACTTCTGTTTAGTATGTTACCGGAAAGTCAGAGTTTCTGAACTGTGGTGTATAGCCAGAAATTGCTATTGCCAGTTGTGACATCTGCTGCCATCTCCCCTGTTGGTGAAGGTTGTTTGCTACTGGTTCTTCTGGTGATAGCTGAGAGAAATGAAACTTAGGGGGAGATAGTTCTCCTCGTGGTTGACAGACCTACATAAAATTCCTATGTAAACAACCCTATATTGTATTTATATATTTACTTATTTCCTTATGGCTGCCTATCTCCAACGTCTGCTGCTGACAGCTTCACCAGTACTGTGCAGGAGTTTTCATTATTGATGCCTCTGGACCTCCAAATAAAGAACCGTCAGTGAATAAGTACTGTATGGATTCATTTAATTATTAATCAGGATGATAAGGTATTCTCTAAGGTACACAATTCTGTTTCAAAGACAACTGAAGTCAATAGAAAGTTTTCCATTGAAATGAAATAGTCATGAGAGTAAACGCTGGTCAGTATGAGTAAGAATTGGATAGTGCAGTCCGTTCTGTACCTCCTGTTTTGAATAGTGCTAACCCATGGCTGCTCTGCGTGATCAAAAAGTGTGGGGAGCAGGATGCTTTACGAAAAATAAACCAGACGTTGCAGACTAGTTTTTCGTTCTTCAAAATTCAAGACAGCGTGAGGCTAGTTTTCTGTCAACTTGAGAGTCTGTGAAACAGCGCTCGGCTGAAATCACAACAATTATAAATGGCACAAACTTGTTCTTGATTACTGTATCATTCTTTGACTGGCCAATTAGTTGTGTTTTATTTCCGCTGCTTCCAGATACCGATAAGAATCACAGTCCTGTGGTGTGTAGAGGAAAAAAATGGAGGGTATTTCTGAGCCACTCAGGGAGAACTGGGCTTATTTGATGGTGTTCTTCCAGAGCTGGATGGGTGTTTCATGCGTCTGAGACCCAGCCTGCTGCCTGGTACACAGTTTCACCAAACAAACAGCAGTGTCGGAAATACTGATATTATGTGTTAAATTTTATCAGAGTGATGTAGGGCTGAAAAATTTTGCAGGTAGGACTCCACATCCTATCCTTGTACTTTTCACCATCTCCTGTGCCAAAATTTTCTCTTCAGGCCTGGAAGCAGATAAAAAAGGGCTACTTTGTTGGCTGTCCTGGTAAGTGACATGTATTTGTAGGTGAAGAATAGGGGACCTTTTCTGGGAAAGGCTGTCTTGAAGGTCTCCTTTGTAATAGAAAAGCCAACGACGGTTGTGGTTTCTTCAGCAGGTTGTAAGGGTAATTTTTTTCTGACTGTTCTGTAGCATCCTCTCTGCGTGAAATTATTTGTGAGGAATTCAAAAGATGTGCTGTAGTGGTATAGTTAGGGGCAGAAAAGCAGTGGTGGTGGTGTTATGTCTCTTAAGGCTATAAGAGAAGCGAGGGGGAGTGGTTACATCTTATGTAAAACTGTTGTAACTGGGTAAAACAGGTGAACTTTTGGGAACACATAGGGAAATAGGTGCTGTTTTTTCACAAAGCGTCCAGCTGCCCCAGAAGCACTTAATGTCAGTACAGAAAGCACCTTCTACATCTGAAGTTCAAAATCAATTTGCAGAATCTTTTCAGTGGTTGCAACCTCTACTGAAAGAAGCTGTATCTTGAAACAATCTCCTGGAATCTCCTCTCCAGTCTTCCAACAGCCTCCTGAGCCTGCTAAACTCACGAGAAGCAAACTTTCTGCAGAGCATCCTATACCTGGGTTGTACCTGAGCAGCAAAGGTGAAATTTGCTGACAGAGCTCCATGGCCACCCTGGTACATGCACTGCCAGACAGAATAGCCCAAATCATAGGATTCTGCGTAATACACTTTGTCTTTTTCCAGATTTCCTCATGAACGTTCACCACATCCTCATGGAAAGCGGATGAATGAAATTAAGCAGCTTTTATGTATGAGGATGAACTTGCCCGTAGTCAGTGGACACCAACTGTTTCTCATAAAACTCCGTCCTTAACTGTTTGGTCCTGGCATTCAAAGGTTCATGCCAAATTTCATCAAAAAGATGAGCCTGGGTGCTGAAAATCAGGACTTGTGGGATGGTTAAAGTCATGAGCCTGACAAATTGACAAATAACAAAATACAGTCATAGTCTTACATCTTCCCTGCACCCCGGCCCTAAAGCTCACCTCTTTGTCTTCCACGGATAATAAATTACCTCTTCCTCCATCTCTTTTCCCCAGGAGACAACCACCTTGTAAGCTTTCCCTCTGCCCTCTCTGCAAGAAATGTCTACCTGTCTTCTCAGATGGGTTCACAGCTTTGACTTTGAAGACTGGGGGATCTGCATCATATTCAAATAAGAGCTTTTGTGTTCCAGGAGCTTGTTTGTTACTTAACTGTGTTACTTGATCCAGGGTGAGGGGCAGATTAAAGTCCCACAAATCTCTCTCTCTAGTCCTTTAACTGACTACAAGAAGCAAAACATTATTAATCCCCTACAAAAATTAAGGTTAGAATGCTGGTATACTAGGATTGGGTGTTATTTCAAATTTGAAGATAGCAGCAAAATGTCACCTGACTTTCTTCAGTGACATGACACATGATGCTTAGGTTATTTCTGAGGCTGTGCAAGGAATTTGGTGGCTTAGGAGAACCAGTTGAGCTGCCAGAAGAGCTCAGTGTTGCTTAACTACAAAAAAAGCAAATGTTTTTTGACTGTGAAAGCATCTTGTTGAAAAGCATGGTTGTATGACGTGAAGCTTGCTGTTCTTGAGGTTATTTTTTTACTGTGGTAGATAATGACCGCCTGACTATGGGATAAGGCATATATGGTGCTTAGTATAATCTTTTGCAATACAATATGGACAAAGGTCCTGATAAGCCATCTACTGAACAGGAAGGTATATAGGGGGCTCAGATGTTTTCTTACTCCCCCCCACCTGCCACCATGCAGCACTGATTCTCTGTAAGGCTGCATTAGAGTCTCTGGATGTCAGAAGCCAGGAACAAGTCTTTCAGAGGAATGAAACTTTAATAAACCACTAAAGGCCACATAATTGCGTGTTCAGTATTCACAGTTCAGGGTGTTGAATGCAAGGCTGGCAGTGACAGTTGTTGTTAAAGATCAGACTTTAGGTGTGACAATAATTTGGGCAATATGATGAGCTTTGTTTTCCTAGCTCTTGGTTCAGAGTCTGTTTGTAAAATAATGTGGAGACATTATCTGTTTCACAACAGTGGCTGTTCTGGGTCAGATCAGAGATCTGGGTGTCCCGTCGTCATGCTTCCTGCAGTGGTTAATAGCAGATGCCTAGGAAGCAAAAGAAGGAAAGGGTAATTTTGTAATGATACTTCCCTGAATCACCAATTGAGGCAGGTTGGGAAAGAATTGTGGGTTTTCGGGAGTCGAGGATGGTATCTCTGTGTTAGATCTGTTGAGCACAAGGCATCTCCTTTGAATGTGTCCAGCCTCTCCTCAAATCACACAAGCTTTCAACATGCTGAGTGCGGAGTGCCTCAGTTTAACTGCATATTTTGAGAACAGCAGCCACCTTTTACTTGGGATTTTCTTGAACCTTCTACCTACTAGCATCAGTGCCATGTAGTATGTATTGGAAGAGACAGTAAATGCTAATTCTGTGATCACCTATTTAATGTGAACTGTGATGATGATTATCAAGATGCATGAAAATGTATGTGTGGGGAAAACAGACAGTATACTTCTGAAAGAGGTGCACAAACACCAAAGAGCTAGTTGAGAGCACCAGGTTACGTCAGTGAAATTTTATTTAAACTGAAAAAATTGTGTGTGTCGGTGTGTTATGGGACTGCTTTCTGAAGGCGTTAGGAGACAAGTGGACTCCAAAAGCAGGATGTTTGGGCTGTTAGCAGGTTTTCTTGTCGTTCTTGGCGCAGTACGTTTTTTCGCTTTTTGCAGCCTTAAGGAATCACAGGATCTTGTTTTCTGATGTTAAACATCTATATTGCATAGCTTAGGTTTTGATTCATTCTATTAGTTAAATAATACTTGTGTCTGGATTGTGAACCTGTTTTATATATACCATAAATAGACTGAATTATTCTGCATATTATGTTTCCTGATAGAACCGGTTATCAATGAGTTTAGGTTTCACACTTGATCATGCCAATGTCTGTGGATCTACAGATCTTTAAAACCTCCAGTATGTTAATAGTGTTACCAACCAAAGCTGCTGCAGCTTTATTTCTTTATTTTTCCTTCCTCAAGGGTACCGTAGCGGCCAGTTTGAGCGTTAGCCACCAAGTACCAAGGTGGCTGTGTTGTAACTATGGCAGCATTTCAGTATCTAATGGACCGGGTCACGTGCAGACCCTCATTAAAATACAATTAAAGTATCCCCTTTTGTTTGTTAGATGGAGCCAAGCCCATGCTTTGTGCTGGACCCTCCGTTATGTTTGGGCTGTGTGTTTTGAAATGTCTTTCTTGTTTCTGAGGCTGATTGTTCGCCACCCCAAACCTCATTCAAACCTCTGCTGAAGATGCACTGCGTTCGGCTGCCTTTCCGTTACTCAGCTCTCCTCTTACATCGACCGCTGATTAAATGCGGGCAAATGAAAATGGTGTCTGCTTTCATGTAAAATGTAGTCTTCTAAAGACAAGTATGAAATGTGAAGCTCCTGTTGTTGACTGGGGGTGTCTCCTGTTTTCCTGTACCTCTGCTTTTTCACTACCAAAGACTGTTGTCTTTGTGGTGTTTTTTTTGTTTGTTTGTTTTTTTTTTTAATTAATAAGCTACTCTTACAGTTAGAGAACCAGCATAAATTATGTTGGTAATTTGCCATGACCACCTATGGTAGTACATAAATAATGAGAGAATAACAAAAACTTACAATTAAAAAAAAAATCTAAAGGATTTAGTTATGTTTTCTAAGACGAGCCTTATCTTGTCTGGAAGTAAAAAAAAAAATGGGCTGTTCTTTAGGTTTATTTTTTGTGAAACATGGATATCAGTATGGTTCAATCTCGAAGACTCATAGTGTGAATCCACAAATTTAATTTCTATCTGATCAGGTGTGGCCTTGCCAGTACCTACAGAAAGCATAAACTTGTAGGAAATACGGTATAGTTGATCGAGTTCGATGATCAACGTAAATGACTGGAGAGGGACAGCTGACTTCTTGTGGTTGTTGGAATTTGAGCAAATGAAAAGTATTATTTCCAAATCAACATGTTGCAGAACAAAAAGGGATAGAAAATGCTATATAAGTTCTTAGATCTGTCTTTTCGATCTGTCTTTTCTTTTCTTTTGACACTCTGTGAAATCAAATGATTTGGCACTCGTAACTACTGTGGGTAAGAGGCGTTTATAAGGAATAAAATAAAATGTATATGTGGCAGTGGTGGGGGAGGCGTCTGTTCTGAAAACATCTGAGATGCTGGAAAGTGTCCCCAGTGGGAAAGAGAAATTGCATAGCTGTTGCTGAGGCTCACTTTTTATGCATGTGGGGCCATATTTAGAAAAGGGTCACCACTAGGAACTGACTTATTAGAGAAGTGAGCGGCTGGAGGGATTGGAAATAAAGGAAATTATTTGCACCTTGCTTGTTCTTCTGAATTTAGCCAGTGGGAGGGTTGCTAACTCAGACTACCCGCCCATGCAAAGTGAATCCCAGACTGGTCAGGGTTGGAAGGGACCTCTGGAGCTCCCCCAGTCCAACCCCCTGCCACAGCAGGGTCACCTACAGCAGTTGCACAGGACGGCGTCCAGGCGGGTTTGGGATGTCCCCAGAGTGGGAGACTCCACAACCTCTCTGGGCAGCTGTGCCACTGCTCTGCCACCCTCACAGGAAAGAAGTTCCTCCTCATGTTGAGATGGAACTTCCTGTGTTCAAGTTTGTGCCCGTTACCTCTTGTCCTGTCACTGGGCACCACTGAAAAAAGACTCTTCTCATCTACCTGGCACCCTCCCTTGAAGTATTTGTAAGTATTGATAAGATCCCCCCTAAGTCTTCTTTTCTCTAGACTAAAGAGCCCCAAGTCCAGAGCGTGGAGCGTGTCCAGAGAAGGGCTACCAGGTTGGTGAGGGGTCTGGAGGACAAGCCTTATGAGGAACGACTGAGGGAGCTGGGGTTGTTTAGCCTGGAGAAGAGGAGGCTGAGGGGTGACCTTATCACCCTCTACAACTACCTGAAGGGAGGTTTTAGAGAGATGGGGGCTGACCTCTTCTCCCACGTGGCAAGTGATAGGACAAGAGGAAACGGGTTCAAGTTATGTCAGGGCAGGTTTAGATTGGATATTAGGAAGCATTTTTTCACTCAAAGGGTTATTAAACATTGGAATGGGCTGCCCAGAGAGGTGGTGGATTCACCATCCCTGGAGGTGTTTAAGAAAAGGGTAGATGAGGTGCTTAGGGACATGGTTTAGAAGTGGGTGTTTTTAAATCAGGGTAGGTTAACAGTTGGACTTGATGATCTTAATGGTCCCTTCCAACCTCACTTATTCTATGATTCTATGATTCTATAAGTCCCTCAGCCTTTCCTCATAAGAGAGATACTCCAGTCCTCTGATCATCTTTGTAGCCCTTTGCTGGACCCTCTCCAGCAGTTCCCTGTCCTTCTTGACCCGGGGAGCCCAGAACTGGACACAATCTGGAATCTTGAGATGAGTTTCAGAAGGTGAATGTTTGTTTGATTTAAGGCTCCGCAGGTGCTGTTACCTGGGTTTGTAGGTGGCTGCCTTCTGCCTGCGGGTAGAGATGAACAGGGATGAATGGAAACGGTCCTCTCTGCTGGTGAGCCTGGTCTGGAACGACCAGATCCAACGCTCGATGGAGCAGAGCGCAGGATGCGTGTGCTGTGTGTAGCGCTGTGGGAGGCTTCTGGTTTCTAGTGCGTCTTACAAACATTCGTGTGTATAAGTAAAGCAAACAACAGCCGATTAAAAAAAAAACAACAAAACACCATCATATTTCAAAGAAGTTATATATAAAAAAAGAAACCTGTCTTACTGGCAAATGCTTGTCAGTATAGTAATATTGTTCATTACAGTTATTTGCACCTATATGGCAGTTTTTAGTTCATTGCAATTTTGTTGAAGTACAACAGATTATCTAAATACATTCATTTGTGGGGGGAATTCAAATATTCAAATGATGATGCTTCTAAAGAGACAGCCAGAAGGAATGCTTTCAAAGTTTTCAGGAGCAGTTAAACTTGCCACCCCCACCCCCCTCCTTTTTTTTTTTTTTTTTAATAAGTGATTCTATTTGTTACGCTCATCAAGACTCATTTTGAAAGACTTATTTTTCTTGTTTTGGCAAAATAGTTGATCAACGCAACTGGCAAAGAACTGATGTGGAGCAACAAAGAATTTCTGTCTGGCTAAAAATTGTATTTGAGGCCGTCTTGGAGCACTTTGTGAACCAGAGTAGAAAGTCTTTGTGGAGGGAAGGCCATTCAAGTTAAGTTGCACGTTTTCCTCCCCAAAATTAGCATACCAGAATCCTTTATTGCAGAACGTTTAGAATACTTTGCACAAGAAATAACAGTAAGTTGAAGATTGCTAACTGAGGATCTGTAATGATGCCAACTGACTCTTTTTTTTTTTTTTTTTTTTAATGAAAGCTTTGTATACATAACAGGATGAGTCATCACTGGAGAGTTCTGAAAGTGTTTGGCATCCCGAAGAATCCTTTTGTATGTCTCTGCTGCACAAGAAAAGTATTTTTGTCGTGAAACTCTGCCTTTAGAAGAATTGCAATAACTAGAAGCTTTAGGGGAGGGTTTTCTAATGTGGCTTAAATCTTGACTTTCTATTATTGTTTTAAAAATATTTTCATATTCTTAGATCTTCCTGAATAATAGGATGAAAATATCTAAATAGCTTGTTGGCTTTTAATTTTTTTAAGATGCAGCTTCAGACTTACTTCTGTAAATTTGTTTTTAAAAGTGTGTAATAGGAGCTGCTTAGCTGAGTTGCGGTTATTTTAAGTACGTTTTCTTTTGATACAGTTGTCACGTAGAAGAACTGGTTGGCCTTGGTAGTTTCTCTTGCGTCTCTTAAGAAACTAATACAAGAAAGATGGGACGAACGTTTTAGCAGGGCCTGTTGCGATAGGACAAGGGGTAATGGCTTTAAACTAAAAGAGGGGAGATTTTGACTAGATAGAAAGAAGAAATTTTTTTCAATGAGGGTGGTGACACACTGGCTTAGGTTGCCCAGAGAGGTGGTAGATGCCCCATCCCTGGAAACATTCAAGGTCAGGTTGGACGGAGCTTTGAGCAACCTGATCGAGTTGGGGATGTCTCTGCTCATTGCAGGGGGTTGCACTAGATGGCCTTTAAAGGTCCCTTCCAACCCAAACCATTCTATGGTTCTTTGATCTTACAAAATTAAAGTTTTTTCTTACGTGTGTTAGGAACCTCAGTAGTTGCTGTCCTCACTCAGAGCAACTGCTTGATAAAAAGAAACAGAAACCTTTTTTAGTGTTTAAGGTGAGTAATGTATCAGACCCCTGTTGTATTTTGCCCATGATTTTTTCCTAATGATGCCCAGCCCGGTTCGTATAATGTGCGTGCAAGGCAGCAGAGATTGAATTTTGCAGCTGGTAAAACAGGGTAGCAAACTTATTTTCATACGAGATTTTTAGGAATGTATGAAATTTTTCTGTTTTGTTTCTTTTTTTCCCCGCAGATTCACTCTTCAGCAGTGCATTTTGTAAACCGTGCTAGAATTAATTTAAAAAAATCAAAGCCATTGATGGATTCTTTTATGCTTTGTAGTAGTGATGATGTAGATAGTGATGTAGTAGTGATGATGTAGATATTAGGTATTAAATTTAACAGTTTTAATTTTTGTGGTTTCTTTTGAATGGACCTGAATGTGAAATTTATGGCCAAGGAAACTTGAAAAAAAGAACAGAATTCTTCAGAAGAGGAATTCATGAAGAAGCCTTCAGAACTTGTAGTTTTTCATCCAGAAAAAAAATGTTTTCATAATAATTTTGAATTGTATAGGCTTTTAATCCAAATTCTCTGAATGATACCGATAACAGAAAGCATAAAAGACAGAAGGGCTTTCAGGCAGTCCTTGAAAAAGAACATAGGTTAATTATTCAGTACTGCACATGCAAGTGTGATAGTTTTGAGTCAGGCTTTCGGACTCCTGTGTTTTTATTTTACTGTGCACATCCAAGGCTAAGCATTTAAACAGCTCTTTAATTTAATTTGGAAGTAAAGCAACAAATTTATTTAGCTAATAAAGTTCATATTTGGTGCTAGTTTTTATTTAAGCTTAGAATTAGTTCAGTGGCATTGATAAGCAATGCTTTTTAATGGTAGCACGCTTTTTCAGTGTTTTTTTTTTTTTCTTTAAAGTTCTTATACTGTGTGTTACCACCTTAGTGTTATTCTGCAATAAATTAAATGTTGGATCGTGATAATGTGGGGTGTGTCTAGTGAGACTGAAGCCCTAGTTTGTTTTTATTTTCCAGGGGAAGCTAAACCTCAACTTTTAATTTTGTTTTTGGAAGAGGTAAACAGTCAACATATCTGCAAATTGGGCCATAGAATTGTATATAAGAAAATAAGGCGTCGGGGTGTGTCTGTATCTAGAGAAGGTAAAGTTTTTGGTGGTGTTACTAATTTTACGTTTGCCTGGCATCCTCTCAGAGCTCTTCCTGGGAGGAGCTCTGCTTCAAAATACTGCGCTTCTCCAACAAAACGTTATTTCCAGCGGTTCATGTGAAGAAAGATTCTCTTAGGGACGCTGAACCAACTACGTTATCTTTACTGTAGAATCCAAATGCAAGGAAGAAAACCAGTATTTGTTCCTCTATCAGATGACTTTATGTACTTGTTTTGCAGCTTGTAGGCCAGAACATTGGCGCCTGAAATTTCTGGGTGTTTTAGATTTTCTCCCAAGTCTTGAGAATTAAGGTATCCTGGAATATCCATTTTCCAATGCGCTGAATGCTGCAGAGCCCGGATGCCGTTATAATTTTCTTAAGTTTGCAGTAAAAAGCTATTTCTAGTGTAATCGGTCATTGAAAAAGAGCAAAGAAGAAAAGGTGGTGAAGGTTATTGAAGGTTTCCTACCTCATCGCTTCTGAGGAACCCTGGTAATTTACGTACCCGTGTTTTGTGAGTAATGGAAACTTTCTAGTTAGCTTTATATTTACGGGGCATTTAAGGCCACGATTCCAGAGTTCTGCTGGCAGCAGTGTCTTCAGCAGTGGCCTCTTACCGCAGCTGCTCAGCGCCGTCCCTCTGCCAGGGCAACTGCCGGCGTGCCCGCCTGGGGAACCTGCCTGCCAGCTCGCTTGGGACGGCGTAACCTCCGTTTGTGAAGGGTACGGGCGGCTTACGTGGTACTGCAGGTGGATATTTGACCCGTGTCCAAGTCCTGTGAGTTTTGCTTTGACCCGCTGTATAAAGCTATTTTTCGTATTTGTGGATTATCAGAGAAAAATCATAGTGCTCAGAGAGGCTTTGCTGTTAAAAGGAAGAGGTGTTATCAATGGCAATTGCTTTAAAAATAAGGTGTACTGTTTTTGTTTTTTTTTTTAATTTTTTTGTTGTGCTTAGTCTGTACCTTTTTTAGCCTTGAGGTCAATGTTTCTTTTTGCTTTCTATGGTATAGTTTTAAATAGGTAAACTTGTGCTATTCTCCTTTTTTCCTAGTTAACAAGAGGCTTGATAGAATGTTAGATCTTGCACAATTTTAACCTTTGTAAGTAATTTGAGATTTAAAATGGTTCAGATGTGAACAAAAAAAAGACAAGATTTGGGATAGCATTAACATCTTTATCATGTCGGTAACGTACAGTCAGCAATCAAATAACTCCTGCTGTGCCCACTTCTGTTATACTTGCCAGTAAACTAAACCTTCCACAAGTCGAGGCAGGCCACGGCTAGGCTACACACTCATCGGATTTAAATTTTGAAATGAATAATGTGGTTCAAAATTACCGTAGTACTCTTGCAAAGTTGAGATCCAGGAACCCAGCTCCGGGTTACCTTGGTGAGAATTTTGTGCAAAAAATTAGATTGCTGAAGATGATAACAATAACAACAACAACAACAAAAGGTTGCTCAAGATAACAGGTGTCTAAAGAATTCATGTTGTGATGTGTTAGTGCTGAGCTTTTAAAGATGAGAAAATAAGTGTTAATAATTCATATATTTCAGTCATGGTGCTTACAGCCCAGTTTACAAAACGATAGGTACAGGTCCTCGGTAAATGTTTTGCGGAAATTTCACTTGAAAAATCAATACAAATTGAGCGGCAATTCCCGTGCATTTGAAATTGCTTGTATCCAAGAAACAAGGAATGAAACTCATCGGAAATATTGGAGCCGGACAGAAGTAGTCAATGGCGGACTGTAGGGATTAGTGTGGGGTTCAGCCTTGCTGTTGTTAATGAGCTGGAAGAAGGCGGAAGCAGCAAGCTAATGGTATTGACAGACAGCGTGGAGGTAAATGGATTTGTCAACACAAGGAGGGAGAAAATGGAGAGGATCATAGGTTAGGAATATGCAAAATCTGGAAAAATGAGGAGGAGGTTCCCCCCAACCTTCTCCAACAGCTGAAACAACCGCTGTTGTCAGTAAGGGCTGATGGGTTTTCCAAACACTGCGCTGATGAGAGTGAGAATCTCGCAAGAAAATAATGCTGAAAGAGGAGAGCAGATAAAGGAATGTTTTTTACAGATCGTGTTTTAATTACCTCAAATATGTTATGAAGGTGAATGCATTACCGTTTGGGATACAACTAGACTTTGTGTTGATATGAACAACAAGCGTGTCCACAGGATAGTGCCGCTTTGAGACAACATTAATGCTCACACCTAAGTTTAAATAAAATGAGTCATTGGGGGGGGGGGGGGAAGGTGTTGGTAAAATGTAGTACTTAAGAGTTGAGTATATTTAAAATTAGCAACTTTCTATTTTTATATTAAAAACATGAAACCTATTTTATCTTGTACGTGGAGGTGTAATGGTAACGGTGCCTTTTAGGCAGAGATTTTTTTTTTTCCTGTATTCTAGGAACTTTGAAAAAAGTTATACTGAGAAGAGAAGGCAGTTTCATAAAACACTGTTTCCTAGAAATAATCTCTCTAGTCCACGATGGCTGAAAACATGTAATAGTTATCATCATTCTAAATAAATAAATGAAATTATCCACTGTTGAAGTATCCCAAATGTAACCTCAGCTGCTCTGCAGACAGACATCGAGACCAGACGAGCAGCATTTACCAGCTGTGTGTAAGAGCTACACTGCACGTAAAGGGATTTCACATTTTATTATGTGGGAGGGATGATGTCAGTTTGGTTGATTATGCCCCTTTCAAGCTGCTGTGATAATTACCTGCTTGTTACCAGAAGTGTCGAACCCATTTTCAGTTCTTGTTTGCTTTTGCTGTCATGCCCTAATTGCTACATAATTTTGTCCCTGCCAATTACTACCTTGGAGTTGAATTTTACAGTGAAAAAGTTGTAAGAAGCAATAAAGTCATTGTTTTTTAGATCTCGTAATTTCAATAGAATATTTTATTACGCTACAAAGTATATTGAAGTACACGGTGCTCGCTTCTGCGAGACGGTGAAATCCCATGGTTCCCGCTGAAATCAAGAGGATGTGGAAGGTGTGACGTTTTGGGAGAGCAAGTCCCTTGCTGTTGGGATGGCTGTAGTATGTGCCTCAATGGTTAAATGTGCAAACATGAAGAGGTGTGGAGAATTGATGGCTTAGAGCTTTTTATTTTTGTGTTGGAAATACATGTATTTACTACATTCTTTAGAGGCAGGAACTCTTAGGTTTGGTGTTTTTTCTTACTCCTTCCCTCCCTTTTCATTCTATCTTTTACCTACTATGCGAGTTCTAAAAGTTGCCTTTGATGTAGATATTGGGTCAGCTGATGTGATCCTTTATGCATAGTTTTATACAAAGATGTAATGTAAATGTAATTCTTTAAAGGTACTGGGCGTAACAGTGTTTTATTTTCTGATTAAAACTGTTTGTCTGAATTATTCAGTGGAAGGAGGCTTACAGTAATTGGGTTAAGGGCTGGCTGACAAAGCACTTTGTTGTCTTTGGGAACTGTCATTGCCTTGCTTTAGGTTTTTTGGGTGGTCCTCCAACAATGAAGTCTGGTATTAGTCAATATTAATAACAATTATTGCTGTTGAAATCTGTGTATCGAATGACACGGGTGAGCGTAGGGAAGAGGCAGAAGTGAGTTTTGGATTAAGCACAGCTGAACAAAATGCTTTTCAGAATGAGGAGAGGGATGGTGTCACCATGTAGGGGAGTGTAGGGATGGGGCTACAGTGGGGAAAGGAGCATTTCTGGAAAGAGATTTGGAGTGTGGGATGTTTGTGGCTGTGTCCTGAAGCTCTGTTTATCGCAGAGGTTGTGAGATTGGCTGCTGCTATTTTAATGTGATTCAGATATCCGCAACTGAAAGACCAAAACGTTGGCAAAAAGTCACGAAGCGGACCAAAGGTTGTCGCAAGCTTGGAGAAAAGGCCTTTGGTGAGAAAGGTGAAAGTGCTCACTCGGATAGAGTATGGGAGGGGGAGAATCCAAACCCTAAAACTAAGTAGTAGCTCGATTACAGCGGATATCTCCAGAGGAGAAAATACCAATTTCTTAAGGGTTCCCTAATGTAAGAGGAAAAGGCAGAACAAGAGCCAGCGGTTGGAAACTGAAACCGGAGAAGTTCACGTCGGAAATGAGCACGGATTCGTAAGGAAGAACAAACGACAAAGGCTGTGGCAAAGTGAGTGCCCTTCTGAAAGATGGACTTCAATCGGTTACGGTGGTTGAGTGATATTTATGGATATTAGGCTCGCGTGGATAATGATTCTGGCATTGTATCCAGTGAGCCTGTGAGCGGTCGGACTTCTGTTTTGATAGCACTCTCTTTAGCAGCTTTTTCATGGATGGTGTGTTAAATGTTGAACGTCTTTGTGGTCGAAGATTCTTTTCAGATGTAATCTTTAATACATTGATTGCAAAATACAAAGATTCTGAGGACACGGTATACCTCAATTGTAATTCTTTTGTCATCATGAAGGCTTTCAAGTACTTTTAAGGAGAAATTTCAGTGTGAAAAAATAGAAAAAAAAAATCAGTTATGCAAAAGGAATACTGTAACAAAAACTAACGCTTTTACTGCTGAAATTTATGTGTGGCCGAAGTGTGAACTGTCCCCTGTTGCGTCCTGTTGTGATACCAAGATAGTATTTGGCTAAATCTGAGTAGCCTTAGGGCCGCTGTAAGTTACACCCAGGTGTATGTGCTTCCTTTGGCAGTGTTGTCTGCACAAGTGTTTGCATATTGCTGTTACAGAGCTGCTCTGCCGGCTTTGGATACCTGAAAGTGCTTCTGAAAGGTTTGATTAAGATAATTTTTGAGGCTCTGTGGTGTGGTGAGTAGAACTGAGCTTTCATGCTGTAAATGTTAATTAGAAGCATATGTGTATATGTAAAAAGCAAGCTGAAATAAAAGTATAAATATCTAAGAAGCTGTCATTCCAGAAGGTCTATGCTCAGAAAAGATTAGGTAAATATACAAACAGTCCCATTATAAATCAGCTTCAGTATCATTTCTGATTATCTTTGTTTCTTGTTTTTCTGGTGGCTTCTGAAGGAAGTTAAGAAGGGAGTGATTCAGATGGTAATTTCCAAATCCTTTTAGACAGCATCACTTACACTGTCGCCAGAAGAAGCTTCACTCGCTTTATTCCCTCTCCTCCTTCTCTAGCAGCTCTTCCCTATCTCTGCTCTTCTCCCTTCCTGCTTCCAGCACAAACGTTCGTGGACATCCAATGAGTGATATAACTGATCTGGATGAAAATTAGCTGTGTTTCGCTGGGTATAAATGCAATCTGCGGTCATTCTTCCACTTTGTTTTAATGTGATTTCTACGTCTTCAGGTTAGCATGTTTGACTCTTGAACATTTTGGCATTTCTCTCCATACTGACCGTAAATCTTGAGAATTAATTTCCTGTTACCTTAAACCCCCTTTTCCTTGCCTGTTTAAACTGAGGGTGTCTGTGGAACTGGAGGGAAGTCGCAGAGCTTGAGGACCTTTTGCAACTTGCAGTGCAGTAAACAGTAAGCTTACTGCTTGGGTGTCCTTGGATGATGGCCTCAAAGGAACTTGACCTGGAGGTATCAGTTGCTCCTCTTGGATGACTTCCATTGTAGTAGTTGCTGTAACAAGGTTCGCTGGATACGTGCCCCTATCGTGTGACACCGATACAATTTTGTTTATAACTCTGACCTGTATCATATGACGTAGGCTGAGCAGTAGATCATTCTTTTGGTAGCACTTCTGTCCCAGCCTGATCTCATCTCGTGCTGGGGGGTGGGAAGGAGATGATCGAGTAGAACAACTCGTTTAGCATCAAGTGCTGGAAAACCCCTCTATTTATTAACGTGCTCTTAAAGAAAACCATGATAAAAGAAAGTTAAATTCAATTAATGTGGGAATAACAGTTCTAAAAAATTACTGTGAATTTATATATTTAATGTTAATGGACAGAAGACTCGCATAGAGAAAAAACAGAGAAAGTAGCTTGGTATGGTTTGTAGTGGTCTCAAATATAAAGAAGTTAAATTTTAAGAACATTGGCGTATAGCAATGATCATTGTCCCAAATAAAGATGATAATTTAACAGTCCTTTGAACAGAAAATTAGAAGTTCTCTATTACAATTATTTGGGGCTATTTGTAACCTATCTGTAATTGTCAAACTTGTGTCTCCAGGTTAGGCAAATCCTCTTTAGGGCTGGGAAAAAAGTGTTGGACAGTTTTGTTAGCAGAATGCAGCATTTCTGCCGTACCCCTGCCCCTAGAGATTGATGTGTCTGTTTATACGGAAGCTTTTAAACATGTTTGAAGACTTGTATTAGTTGTGACTGCACTTCGCAGTGTTGCTTATTGTGCTGCTTGTATTGTTGTTTATATTTCACAATAGTATTTTCAGAGTTTTATTTACTCTGGTATAAAAATAGTTTCCATGATCTGGCTTTTAGGATTTACTTCTAGTTTGAAAACAATATTGTTAAAAGAAAGGCAATTCATGTGAATTATAAATTTACACTGATACCCGTCTGATTACATGGCCCATTTTCTTTTTAGGTCTATTTTTATTCCTCTGAGGTTTTCCAAGCCTTCTGAATAAGTTCTAATGGATTTTTAATTAGCGAGCAGATCTTGTGTTTTTTCCCTTTGGCTTTCCTAGGTTTAGCAGTTTTATTGAAAGAAAAATATTTCATAATACTTGTTGACATTATCTGAAATAAAAATGCATTTCTTTATAAGGAGCACTAAGGGTGCTAACAGATGGAAAAGATATGTGGTGATATGACATTCATTTCTGTTGTGTTTTTTTCCTGTCTAAATCCATTTTAGATGGGTAATGACAGACTGTAGTTAACATGCAAGAACTACTTTTCTTACAATTAATTTGGGTATTATTAAGAAAATTCTACCTGATGTGTTCTAGGTCAGCATCTTGCATAAAAGCAGGTTATTTCTATCACTTTGGGTACTCTTGGCTCTTTGATGTCATGATCCTTCTAGTTCAAGCTTAAATGCTTGTTGGGGGTGGCGGTAGGGAAGTACTCTGGTATCGTTGCCCACAGGTTGTTCGTCGCCTTTTGCGAACAGAAGCTCAGGTGAAATTGGAGGGCGGATGCCTTTCTCAGGGAATCCTGTAACATGCATCTGAGGGACAGGCAGATGGGCTTCTTGTGATGTTGGTGGGATGAGAAATATTTCAAAAGCGTAAGAATGAATGGAGTTCTATTCCATGTAACCTACAGGAAGACTTGTGTTTACTATTAGGACTAAAGATGTGAGTAAAACTGATTTGAGACAAAAGATGCTGAGCTTTATTTGCTAGGAAAGCATGGGATGTTCTGAGTTGACCGATGCGTTTTGATAGATGTAAGATCGGGAAAACTCTCAAAACAATGTTGTGTAAGCAGGAGGTAGTTTCTCTTCAAGAAATTGATATAATAGGTAAGAGTTGAATATTCGCATTTTTTGATTACCCCAACTGAATTAACAAAGAATAAAAGCAGTGGTTAAACATTTTTATGATCATTGTGTGCAGACTCTACTTGCTGGGTACAAAACTAATTTTTTGAGTAAAAACTTCAGTCCTAGATAATTCGGTTGGTTGTATACCTGCGCTGTGTGTGGCTGGGTATTATGGCAGGCAGCACAGTCTGCACCTGCACTTAATATATCCAGTGAGAATATTTAACATAAGCAGACAAATGCATTTTGAAAGAATCTTCACAATCTTACTGCGGTAAGACTCTGGCAGACTGCAAAGTTTCAAAAGGAAATCTTCGAGAATGACTCTTAATTAATGGTGCTAAAATTACAAAAATCTGTTCACAGAAACCAAAACTTCCACCAAGTTCCAAGTACTTGGCAGCTGTTTCTCATGCATGATGACTCAGATCCGCTGAATTTTATGTACAGGATCTTGAAATCACCAGACAGAATTACGATCCTTACCGTTGTGTTGCCACCTCTGTTCAGAAGAGAGTAGCAGGCAAACCCTGCAACATACGAAAGAGCAGGTAGCTGGAGAATTCTTAAAAAAAGACATGGGCTTGGTCCTGTTGTGGGTAAAAAATTTTGGGCGTCGTGGCTGTGACAAGATCGGAGGAGTTAAAACTTGCCATAGCCGTCGTCATGGAGAAACAAATCTTGTGTTCTGATGCAAGTGGATGCTTACGCTACCCATCAAGAAAAGACAGCGTTTGATGCAGTAACATATTTTGATGCAGTTTTGTTTACTTAAAGGAAGGAGAAGCGTGGACAAGTGCAGTGTTTGATGGTGCAGGTGCACACTTGAAACTCTTGCGAAGGTTAGAAAATTGGTGGTTTTGACGATGCCAGTGGTCCCTCAGCTGTTAACGTTGCCATTCCATTTTCCTTGCCTGTAAAAATAGAACATGTGAAATCATTCAGTGGCTTGAGAAAACGTTATTTAGCGAATTCTTCAAAGAACCTCACACGAAGTGTTGTCTGGAGGAATCCTAAGAATATAGCTGTTCCCAAGTCTGGAGCCAGGTAGATACACAGAAGTAGCTGGGAGTTGGAGACATGCAGACAGCTTGTAGCTGCTGGTACTCCCAAAGATTTGTCTAATGTGGTGCCAGAAAAGGTTTGGAAAAGTAGTACAAGTGCTGAAATTTTGGTATGTTGTTTTGCATCATTTTAATAGTGACTATGGCTAAGTGCGTTGGTAACAAATGTATAAAGGATATTGTTTGTGCAAAATTGCAAATATGTAATGTGTCAGAAGGTCATAACTGCATCAGAATTTTTTTTTGTAATATAATTATTTCTGAAATGTGTATAATGGTTAAGGTCTGCGTGTAATGTGTTTTGTGTTACAGGACTAAAACTATGAACTGCAGGTCAGAGAAAGGGGCTACCCATCAGCGGGAAGGTAGTTCTTGAGAAATAAGAACCTGTAGCAGTTTTTGATGCTGTATATTGCTGAGTTAATGTGACAGATATTTGACTAAAAGTAATCTTCAGTTTCAGAATTTATAGATGTCTAGACAGTTTGAAAAGTAAAAAGAAAGCTGAAAGATCTCAAAGCCTTTCATATGATTTCTCACTCTGTTATTCGAACTGTCTCTGAATCTGAACAGCCCGTACATATAGATCAGGGAACTGTGCATCATACTTTTACCATCAAACTCAGATTGTCTCCTGTAATGGTATGACAGTAAGGCACGCAGAAGTACACTGCAGTGCAGTAGCTCTAGACTCAGCGTTTCAGTCTGTAACTGGTTGTAGCAGAGCTGTGACTCCATGGCTATTTTATGGGCTCACGTAAGAAGTTTATACTTTATGTGCCCGTGACTGTTGCTGATAAAGAATCCTCCTGGTTTGGTCCTTGGCTGCTGTGAGCTTCCATCTCTCTCACCGACCCACTGAGGATGTTCCCAAATGGGTAACA
This sequence comes from Pluvialis apricaria, assembly GCA_017639485.1. Lineage (NCBI taxonomy): Eukaryota > Metazoa > Chordata > Aves > Charadriiformes > Charadriidae > Pluvialis > Pluvialis apricaria. Next base: position 8,639,047 of record CM030008.1, on the reverse strand, counting down.
AGTCGGGAAGTAGATTCCATGGTCTTGTTAGTAAGGTTCTGTTTTAGCTAGGATAGTCTTCATCATCTTTATCTTTTAAATAAGGTATTTCAGACTAAAACTGAACAACTATAAGTAACTTCAGGGGAGAGCAGAGAAGATGCTGAACACGATTGCTTTGGCCAGACCAGCCTCATCACCCGGCAGAATATAGCTTCAGGCTTCTGGATCTGGTGCCCTTCTGCAAAACTGAGTTGAGATGAAGATTTTTCAACAGTGAGATGACATTCCTGTTACAGTAGTTATGCCTCTTTGGTTCAGGTAGACAGTTCTGACGAGTGCCTGCAGGCAGGACGTTCTATTTGCCTTTTCTCAGTCTCCCACGGTGAGTAATTTTGCTCCAGTATTGGCCTGAGAGCCCCGGTGGTGCAGGTAACTATGCGAGAGCAGTTGAGGTTGAAAATACAGATAACCCAAACTTCACTTTTACTTCAAAGTACTAATTCATTTGACCTTTAAATTGCTGTTATAACTATGCAGTGCAGATTCATTTTGACGCAGGGTATTTTCCTCAAAACCTGTTTTGGGACAGTTGTTTTTTTTCTTCGAGAGCTCTGCGTTGATCGGTTGGTTTCCCTTGTATTAGCTTCCTTTTTGTCCACAGTGACTGTACTCTAGAATGAAAGCAAAGCTGCATCTATGACATCAGTACAAATAATCTCTAAAAGACACCTATTTGCATTTCTTTAGGTAGGGTAGGAAATCTTTGACAAATCTCCCTTTCACAGGGGAGTACTGGGAGACTCCAGATAAGAATCCTGGAGCGGAGGCTAGGCTCTTTTTATGCTTTTTCTCAGACATCCCTGATCTCAAAGGCTATAATACTTTTCCATTTCAGGTGTTTAGTGCTCTCAGAGGTAACTGCATAAAATATAGATGTGAAAAAAGTTTCAGCTCTGAACACGTTACAGCCTGGGTGAATGAATAATGTCTCTTAGACCGTTACTGGTTAAAGGAGATGTAAGATGGGATGTTGCGATGTTTTGGTTTGAAACGTAAGCTGGGTCACTTCTCTTTGATGTAGTAATTTACGAAAAGATTATTATGCTTTATAAATTAGAAGTATTAAGATACACACTTTTATTTGATTGTAGCAGGAGACTAGTAGGCAATATTGAGTTTATTTCTGAGATCTTTTAATAATGAAACCGAAGGTTGAGCAAGTTCTATAATGAGATTGTAATAGGTCTGATTCTGTAGATGTTAAACAAAAACACTTTCCTATAGTCTTTCACTTCTCTCTATTACTAAAAGGTCAGCTTTTTTTCACCTTTGCATCACTTGTGATATTTCTGTTGCACATCTCCGTACACCAGGGTCCTTCTGCCTTTAGTACGCACATATCTACTGTAAGAAGTAAATAGGAAGAAAGTACACGTTGAGTTCTTTTATTTATAATGTGTGAAAGAGAATGTAGTGGAGGGCAAGTGCAGAACATATTTTCACCTGTTACTGATTGCTCGATGAAAAAAATCCTGTTAAGAATCTTTAAAACCGGAATCGGTTTGAAGCCGGAGTCGACACAATAGCGAGTTTCCTATTTCAGGCTTGTTCGTGTTTAGAGCCATTGAAATGAATTCTAGCTAGCTGTCGTCTGCCTTGCTTTCAGAGCCATATTAATTTTATCCAGATTTGGTTGTAGAATTTTCTCAACTCTTAGAAGTAATAAAGTCTATATTGAAAAGCAGTGTTCAGAGAGGGTTGGAAAAACCCCTTTCCTTGTAGATACCCCCCTGAGTGGATTCTTGCTTGCTGTGGTTCCCGTCGCGGGGGGCTGCTGGCTGAACCTTAGGTGCTGTAGCTTATTCTTACGCGCAGTTAAACTTTTACAGCTGTACTTATGACTTATGGTTCAGAAACAGTGGGAGCATGTGCTTTTGCACACCTGTTAAAAAGATTCTTGAAAAGGCTGTAACAGCTTCCACTTGTGAAAGTGTCGTGTGAACATTAATGCGTTACTAGCCGTGCTGGCGGCAACACTAATTGAACCTTTTTATAAATCATTCCTGTACCATCTTCCAGGGTAAAGCTGTGGACAGATGTTCATTTAACAAGACATCTGTGCTGGTTTAGGATGTTACTGTATCCCAGATGTTACATCACTTTTTAAGGTTATTGGCCCTGTTTTGTATATTTAGTACCATCGTTTTGCTCAGCACTTTGCAAAGCATAGGAAGGTAGGTTGTTTCTCCCCTGAATGATCTAGAGGTTTTGGCATTTGAGAAAGAACGGGGGAAATCTGGAGTGGTTCATAGGTACGCGTTTTCAAAAGCCTGAAGCAAAATGCAGTGGATTAGTAAGGTAGTTTCCATGGGCGGTCTGAACAAATTGTCACCTGATTTTGTCGGTAGCAACTTACGGAGAACTTGCAGAAACTGGTGTCCGGCCATAACTTTCTGGGTAATCATAAACTAGCAGCCTGGCAGTGACAGGCATCTGAGGATTGTAGCTTTCTCAGTTATTGCATGTGGTTCCAGGAGATGCTGGCCCGTGGCCTCATTACTGATCGCCACGTGGAAAGAATGAGTAAGATCCAAGATGTGCTTTTGACCTACGTTGTGCTCGTCAGGTTACGGTGCTATTGTTGTCACCTTTTTAAAAACAAAAACCCCCAAACATGCAAAAAATTTAATGCATTTAGAAAAAAAAAAAATAGGAGTAAAAGAAGTAGTATCTCATTACTGGCAGGTGAGTAAGACACTTTTTTCCGTTTTCTCTCGGATGGTGCGTCCGTGCTGCTCTCCGTGCAGTTCAGCGGACGTCGCGCGGGTGCCCGGAGATCTCGCTGTGCTGGCGAAGGCTTTCAGCCCACTTCCATGGGGCTTTCCCCCGGTGTGGAGGGGGCACCTAATGCTCTCCTCAGCCCCGCAAAAGGTTTTGCTGGGCTCTTTTCCTAAATTTAATTAGTTGCTTACCCAGAGAAGAATGACGAGGTTTTTGTTTACTATGGTGTATTTGAAGATGGAGATTAATGAAAGGCAATAGCCAGGAAATCTAATCGATAACAAATTTAGGAGTAGGTCACAAGGGATTTTGATAAATGACTCCATTTTGTGCAAATATGAGTAACATTATTGTAGACAGTAATTATATTCAAATGGAGTCCTATATACATAAAAAAGTGTAGTTTTGTCCTGTGTTGACTTCCTTTCATGAAACGCTGAATGTGCTTTAAACACTTAAAGAAGTTCTATTTCTCTCAGTGGATCCGTTCTTTTAAACAGAGATGTGCTTTTATTTTTTCCTTCTAAATTGAACTCGGTTGTAGGAAAAAGGTGAGCGAGAAAGCCAGTGGCAGAAACCTTGGCAGCAGTTCAGCGTGCGTACCAAGCCCACTGCCTGTTGTACTGACTAATATTTATTGTTGTTTTCTCGTAGAGTCTGTATCGGTCAGGCTCTGCCTGTACATTTTGTTCTTGGTTTGTAAGCTGTTGGAGACGTGGCTCATCTGCATTGAGTACTTCTGCCGTCGCGAGTTGATGGGGTTTCTGCAATGATCTGTGAAAGCGTGATGTAGCTACTCCTCCTAGTAAGAAAGTTTGGGATGGAGCTTCGAGGTCTGGAGCAGAACTGAGGTTATAATGTTCCATATAACAATGACGGTTCGGTACGGTCTGGCGTTGTGTGAGCGAAGGGGAATAGTCACGGGCTGTTGTTCCGTAACTGTTTTAAGGCAGCAAAAGCTGTCTGCGCCGCGGTCTTGCCTGAGCAGCCTTTTCACGTCCTTCAGATGGAGGAACTTCAGAAGAAGTAAAGTCCCAGGAGAAGAGGAGAGCACAGGTTGCTTTTCCCACTTTGTTTAAGGGGGAGTGGAATAAGTAAATAGAAAAATAAACATTTACAGGGCTCATCAGTGGGAAGAATCTAGTGTTCTGCAAGCCAGCCAAAGGCTTCGTGTATAAAACTATGAAATAAAATGTATAGGGTTAATGCAAATAACATTAAACAGTCCATTCTCATTACAAATGTTGATCGCAATGATTAGGTATGCCATATGGCCTTTTTGAATGGCGTTTTCTAAGGAAACGTTAAATTATAGTTGTCAGTATAGTGTATATTTCACTGTTTTGTGACTTGAATTATTTTTTTCTCTAAGCCAAACATAAATTTGTAGGCTATAAAATCTCTTCTGATGATTGTGAAATGAATGTAACTAGCAAAAATAAGTTTATGATACAATGCAGTGTTTTTTCCACCACTTCTTCAATTTTATTTAAAACCTGCATGGCATTATGAAGGCTTTTTGTAGAATATTTGGGGGAGGGGAATGGCAAGAAAACACCAGACGTGGTTATATCTTTTGCTGAAAGGAGCAATTATGTTTAATTAATTGAGACCTCTGATTTTCCTTAGTGTTAAATAGGTTGCTAAAATACGGTAGGGAGTTCAAGGAGTGAATACTGCTCTTGTTTAAACAAAATGTTTAAAAAGGCTTTGTAAGGTACTCTGGTGTTTAATACATGAAATGTAGCTTTAATAAAAAAATCTAAAGCTGTATGTAAATTACTAAATAAACATAAACAATCATCATCTTCCGCTGTCCGGTGGCCTTCACCTCCCGGGTTGTGTTGGAGAACACTGAAATGGGGTACTTGTGAAGAAAGCAGAATTGTCGTTTACCTTTATGATGATTGCAAAGTAATCTTGGTTTAGTACAAACTTGCAACTTTGCATTGCAGACGGATAGTTGGTAGAAGACTAATTGGGATAGGATTTAGAAATAATCCTTGTTCTTAGCTGGTTGTGTTCTCTAAAGCTTTTGAGCGTTCCTGCACTAAGGGAAGGGATTTCACTCACCTGCATTCCCATCCTCTCGTTTGGGGCTGGCTGATGTGCTGGGATGGTTTGAAGAACCAGAAGAAATGTAATACTTAAAGGTTCTTGTTTTCTTACCAGCTGTATTGTTTTTCTAAGCGTTAGAAGAGGGTTACCTCTCCCTGCTGTATCTCAGTCATGCTGGAAGAGCCTGTTCCATCCGATGAGCGTGCTGTTCCATTTGCTCTACTCCCTGCTCCTCATTACGGATGGGAATAAATCTGAGTGACCATCTCAGATGCTGCTGAGAGAAACATTTGTGTCCTTCTCACTTCCAAAACACGTGTCCACCTTCCAGGCAGCTCCCTGGTCGCTGTACACGTGGATGGGCTGATGACGGTGGCTGAAGGGAGGAGTACAAGACAGTTTCTTCTGGTCGCCGTGCAGTTTATTCTGGTTTAAATATTTGTGAAACACATGGGTTTTAAGAAACTGCACTGGAAGCTTGTGAAGTGGCAAATAACCCAAGGGGATGCTGGCTTCTGTCTCATCCAAGGAGGCTGTTACTTATTTTGCGTGTTATGTGTGTGCTCTCGCTGCTTACGGATGAGCAGGCAAGGGGAAGGATAACCTTGGATCCCAAGGGTTCCCGCTGCGCCCACGTATTTCAGCCTTGTCCTGAACAAATTTCATAGGGATGCCAGGAAAAGTCCTTCTATCCTTCATCTCTTCTCGCGTTCCTCTCCCCCCCTGGCTCCTTTGTAGGTTTTTTTTTCAAGCTTTGGTTTGAGCCTCATTTTAATTCTCCTTTTCTTCCTTTGCAGAGACAAAACTGGTCCCAACACAATTTGAAGGGGTTCTCTTGTTAGGGGGTCCAAGACAGGCGCTGCTCTTCTAGCAGGAGAGCAACACTCATAGACTCAGAAGATGGTTCCAGTTGCGTGCACGTTATCCTCTTTGATCCGTGAGAATCAAAGGCCCTGCGCGACAGAGTTTATTTTGTAGCCGATTTAGCAGATCTGGTTCTGCGGAAATAGTTTGGATAGATTTAAGTATGATAAGAGGCTGTACAAAAAAGAAAAAAAAAAAAGAGGAAGTGCTGGTTTGGAATGATTTAATCACTTAAAAAAAAAACCAAAACCACTTTTCCCCCCCTAAGATAGAACTAAACCCAAACCTTTGAGAGTCCTCTGTGAAAGAGGAACCGGAGCGGTTTTCTGTTGAGGGGGGGGCGAGCAGGGGTGCCCGTGCGCTGGCCCGCGTGGCATCCCGATTCAAGGCGTGTTGGGTGGGTGAATGGTTGCCCGGGCACTCTGGGAGGTTGGAACCGCTGAGATGCCCCAAACCGCTCAGAATTTGTGTACTCGGAATGAGAAGCTGCCAGGGTCTCCCAGGCTTTCCGTCAGCACGCCGGGCAGCTCGCCAAGTAGCCTGAAAATTTGGGAGGCGAGGTGCCAAGCTCTTGGCTCCCTTTCAAACGGGCTGCCGAACAGCTGGGAATCTGGATGCTTGGGCTTCTCAACAGCCCACCATGTTAGTTGCTGAAGAGCCGGGCAGGAAAAAAAGGCTGGAATTTGTGGTGCAAACCTGTCTGCTTTCCATCAGACTTCGGTTGAAATTGAAACAAATCTGCTAGGTCTTTTCGTCTCGGTGTGTTGTCCTCGTGCGATGACTTTTTTAATGTGATGACACGTAGTCATCTCTCGTAGCGTTTTATTTTATGTGTCAAAATATTTGTTCCACTGAAAATAATGCGTGTTTCCATTTAATTACTTTAACGTCATTATTATTCGGTAGAAATTTCTTCCAAGGATGCTCTGAGTGGATCGGCATCTTTTTTACAGTGTATGGAACTACTGGCCAGATTTTGGATTGTGTTCTCTCTTGTAGTTTGAAGACTATCTGTAGTTACCTCTTATGTGGAGCAAACAGGATGGTCATATGTTAAAGTCTTGCTGATTTAATGTGTTTTTTTATCAGTAAAAGTTTGTTACTGTATTTTTCTTGTAAGAATAATCAGAAAACCTTAAGGGGCCAACTGCTGATTCAGGTGTACGTTGTTAAGAACGTTACCTAGAACAGGAAAAAAGGGGAGGAAACTCCTGATTTGTACAAGACTCAAATCAGGGGTTAGCTTAAATGTCACACAATTTTATGCTGACATTTGTCCCTCAAGATGAAATTATTTAAATCTTGAATAAATTTTAAACTTCAGAATTCTAAAAGTGCTTTCAGTTTGAAAAGAGTATTCCCTTCTTATGTTTGCAGGCCTCGGAGTAGAGGAAAAACTGCAGTGGAGGATGAAGACAGTATGGATGGTTTGGAGGCAGCAGAAACAGAAAACACTGTGGAAACAGGTAATGAGAGTATAGTGTTGGTTCTGTCTAGTTATTGCTTCTCTCTCAGAAACGCATTTAATTACGTAGGACTTCGGTAGACAAGAAATATTTCGTTAATTTTGTAGTACAAGATGTGCATTTGGGCAGATACAAAAAGGAAAAAACCCTATATTATTTAAACATATTAATTAAAGCTATTTGAACTTACTGCTTTTAAGTAGTCTAATGGGAATGCTTTTTTAGTGTTGTTATGTGGAGGCTCTTTTTTCTCGTTTTGCATGTCTGTATCTAACAAAAATAAAAGCTCTGAAGCAGTAGCTGCTATTTTTAGAATACCTGCCAAAATATGGTATTACTTATTGACCCGTGTCTTCAGCTAACTACAGCGGATCATATACCAAAGGGATAACCAAACGTTAATGCTTCCGGCTGCTGCTTGGGAAACAAGATAAATATCTGTTCTTGCTTTTGTAAATATTTGTTGTGATAGTACCCAAAAAGCTTCAGTTACCGGAGGGATCTCGTCGTACTGGACTGAGTAGCGTTGTAGCAGTTTGCGATTTCTGTTCTGGCAGGTTAAGAGTCTAAAGAGACAAGCAGATGAGCTAACACACGAGATAAAGGCCGTGGTGAAGAACTGTCATCTCTTTGCCAGGCGCATGTCTGTAGCCATTTGCCAGTGTCTAACCAGGGACTGAATACGCGTGGAAGGATGAAACCTGCCAGGAAGGATGGTGCCATGGCCAGTTGGCGGAAGTTTGTTGGTTTGACAGCAATAAGCCTTAAAAATGCATCGAGACATAAGTGTTTATAAATTTAATTAGGTGGTCCTATTATGTGCAATGAGCAAAGCGGGAGGAAGCGCAGAGACACCAGCAGAAGCTGGCGGTCAGGGCGGCAGTGGCACGGAGATGCCAGCTGAGTTGAGCTGTCGAATTATGCTCATAGCTGCTAAGTAAAGGAGGTAGGGTTGGGAAGGCACTGAAGAGAAGAGTCTGTGCTTAATGTAGATCTATAGGGAGAACAAGTAGAGGACCTCAAAAGAGCTGTTTTTGCAGCAGCGTTTTCTAGAGGCCATACAGGAATATGGTTACAGTGGTGAAAGCCATAAAAGAGGAGGCTGAAATTCTCAGGTGGATGGAGGATGAGGCTTGACTGTGTATGCTGGTCTCTCACTTCTTACTTGCTAGATGGTGAACGATGTTGAGAAGGCTTTGTACTCGAGACTGTAGGCTTTGGGGAGCGTCATGAGTGTTTAGTCACAACTTGTGTTGAATCTAAGTGTCGTTAATGGTTTGTGGAGGGAGTCTGGATTAAAGCTTAATACAAGGATGTTTCATCGTTTTATTCTGTCCGTTGTTTTTCTGGCCCTGTTAATAAGCTGCTGATGGTAGTGAACTTGGATGGTCTTTTCCAGCTTCTGCAAGTAGATAATTACCAGTTATTAAAGTTGAAAGTGAAAAAGCTGTAGCAAGTATTTGTCGCTAGAAAAACAGAGTAGGGGAAAGGAAAGCTGGTTCTAAGGGTGTCCTATATTCCATTTATTACTCTTCCTAGCCCATTTGCTAGAAACAGTCTTATGAAGATCAGCAGAGGGGGCAGAAAGTGTGATTATAATTGGTAAGTTTTGTAAATTTTAAATACGTTTTAAAAAAAAAAAAAAGTAAACCAAAAAGAAATGCAAGCGTAACAGCTACTGGTACGCTACTACGTAGGGAATTCAGCGACAGCTGTATTTTCTTGGCTTTACATGTCATTATTAACGAAGTTTCTCAACAGAGATCTGAGAGCAGTTTTTACTTTGGAGGAGAGAGGGACAGAGATAATTATTTTTAAGGCTCCAAGAATGCATATAGATAAGTCTTTCCATTATCCTTCATCAAAATCATCCTGGCTGTCACAGAGGGCTGATGCTCCTTTCTAAAGGTGCGGGCAGCAGTGGAGCACTGTGCTAGAAATCCCGGTAGACTAAGCCTCCGCTGGATCTGCTGCTGCAAGCGATGCACCATCACTTCAGCGCTGAGCCCAAGGTGGTTTCGCAAACTGTACTCTTAAGTGAAGGGCAGCCTAGTAAAAATAAATAGGTCTGAAATCCCATTTTTACAGGGGGAACCAGAATAGGCTTGAAAGAGCTTTATCGTCTTGAGCAATTTGATAGAGACAGAATTGTGATTACATTATTGTGAAAGTTGAACACCATGTGATTTGATAGAGGTTTAATCGTATTAATTGAAAAGGCTGCTGCCTCACTCTAAGTGCTTATCTGTGTTAGTAATAAAGTGTGGGAGAAGGAGTAATCCCAGTTTGTTGCTCCATGCAAAACTGTGTTAATCAGATTGAAGTGTATTTGTGTTCGAGTTTATGAATTTCTACTTTGACTAAACAGGTCTTTTATTTTGTTTTCTTGCAAATAGTGGACTTGCCAACAATTTGCTGTAGTAGTTGGCAAACCAAAACACAATGTAGTAGTATTACAAAACTCGAAATGAGATCATTGTAACATCTTGATGTGCGACTTCTGACATATTTTGAGTCTCCATATTTCTAGTTTCTTTTCCATTGTTTGGTTCATGTGTTGAGAATAATCAGGAATTCTTTTACTGTGAAGTTTCTATTTCTTGTTTGTTTGGGTTTGGGAGGTTGTTTCTGTTTTGTTTTATTTACGGAGTCTAGCATTACTGGTGCCCTTTTGTGAATTATTTAATTTTCATAAAATGAGAGAAATCCATGTTATTAATGTTGTATTCAGTATAATGAACTCTACTTTTAGGGAACAGAGCAATGCAGGAAGAATGAGAACTTTCCTCAGAGAGGGAAAAAGGAATGCCCCATATAATCCCACCTAGAATAGAGAGGTGTTTTCTAGCTGTCAAATCTTTTAAGGGGAAAAAAGCAAGGGGGGAATGTGAGTACTAAACGTAATACATTCTTCCATTTGTACTGTTGAAACACATGTGTGTTCAAGGAAGAAAATAACAAAAAAAAGAGCAAAATTTCTTCCTGAATTGGCTCCTTTGTAATGCTAAGGCAGGGCAATTTTAATTGCAGTTCGGGAAATGAGATACCAACCTTAACAAAATTCTGTGGTCTCATGTAAAAAGAGGCAGAATGGAAGCAAAGCAGGGTGAGATGTGTGCTTCTCTGATCATTTCAGCATGGGTTACTATCCCCGCCAACTCCAGTGATTTCTGAGCCCTGCCCGTTTTCTGCCAAGTGCTATGTTCGCTTTGGTATAAAAGAACATAGAATTCTTAGGGATGGAAAGAGAAAAGGGATTTGGAACTGGAAGAAGGAAATCTTGGAATTTGGAATAAAGATCTGTTTGGAGCTAAGTCAACTTTTTCCTTAAAAACGGTGCTGGCAACTGTTTCTACTGAATCAATAGATTTTTAGCTTCTTGTAAACCTCAGGACAGACTCCTTTCCTTTACCCACCAGCCCCGTCTCTCTTGCTGATTTCTTGGTTCCTCCCTTGGGAACTGTTTTGCTTCTGATCTTCATATTGGTCTTTCCAGCTGTCTGTTCCTTCATTTGTCTTCACTGTGGTTCCCCCAGTGGTGTTGCACTGGTATTTCTCTACCCAACCGATGTTGAGCTTACCCATCCTTCTCATCATTTTAGTACCCACAGTGTTGCAGCATGGTTGAGGTTGGCTGGGACCTCTGGGGATCATGTAGTCCAGTCCTCTGCTCAAGCAGGGCCACCTAGAGCTGGTTGTCCAGGATCATGTCCAGACAGCTTTTGAGGATCTCCAAGGATGGGAGACTCCACAACCTCCCTGGGCAACCTGTGCCAGCACTTTGTCACCCTCACAGTAGAAAAGTGTTTCCTGATGTTACAAGTCGTCTCTTAGAGATGTTCAGAGGGAACCTCCTGTGTTTCAGTTTGTGCCCATGGCCTCTGGTCCTGTCAAGACCCTTCCGGCCATGAACACGTTCCACCTTTCTAGCTACCAGTAAAAATACAGTTTGCTGTAGAACACTGTGTTCTCCTGTAGGTCCTCTAGCGTTGCTGCTCCTCTCCATGAGAGTAGTTTTCTTCTGATGAGTGAGTCTCTGTAGTGGCAAAAAAAATACAAACCACAGAAGTCTGAAAAGCATGTGGCTTTGTGTGCATGTGTATATGCAAATATAAAACTGCTAATCAAAAAGAAAGCAGTAATAAAGCAAATACCTCCTGGTAAGCTTTCTGTAGGCTTGGTGCCCCTTTGCTATGAATGAAGACCTGGCTTCTGCTTCTTTTCCCCAGCTTCTATTAGTTTCAGCGAGTTTCTGTGCTTGGTATTTTCTTGGTTCTGCGTTTAAGTTGACTGAGACTGAATTCTGTGTGTTAATTCTTTGATTATTCCCTCTTTTTTTTTTTGAAAACACTTGCAAAATATCCAACTTCTCCTAGAATCTGTAATCCTTCCTGTCTCTGTCTCACAATAAAATGTTGAGATTCAGACTCTATTCTGGGAGAAGTGCAATAAAATAAGTTTATTTTAACTGCCGAGTGTCTTGGGGAAACTCATTGTAAATCCATTGGGTATTCTGTTTACTATCTATACTGTGTCAACCAATTCTTAAAATAAATTAGTACTTAATAACAGACCCTTACCCCACCCCATGGTGTCTGGAGGCTTCAGAATTTATAATACATAAAAGAATTGGTATGATTTTACCAACCTGTAGCTCTTTGCCTGCGTTATTGTCGTTAGTAATGTTATTTTCAGACCTAGTGACACTGCCAGTTGGTTTTGTGTTGGACTTCACATTAACTCCCTGAGGTCTTCCTCTAATCAGCCTCTTTTGTCTTGGGGCAAAGCACAGAAGAACCAGAAACAAACACTTCTCAGTAGAGGAAAGTTACCCGTATAGAAGCTGCCAGAGAATTTTGGACTAATTCAGAATCTCATCAGCTTTGAAGCAGCCTGAAAAGCACATTTCTAGAGAAAAAAATTCTTGCAGTATCCTACTTGCTAGAGAAAATACAGTCATCTTTTGTACTGGGATGAACCACAGTGAGCAGAGCCTCCCACTAAGACAAGTAAAATGCACCTGAGAGCAAGTCCTGCTTTGAGTGAATCGATAGCAAAAGCTCTCATCAGCTCAACACCACCAAAGACCTTTTGAAATTCACTTTGTGCTTTTCAGACAGATACTTGGGCCTCGTCACTGTGTCACTTATCACTTCTAAAATTAATGAAAGGAAGAATTAACACCTCTGAAGCCTTGCCTGTAGATTAAATTTGTCCATAAATATTTGGGGCAAATAGTGCTTTAAAATGCACTTAAATATGTTGAAAGGCAATTAATATTCCCTGTACTCATTATAAAAGGAGTTGTTCCTTCACCTACCTGTCCAGCCACTGGAAGAATTAGCAGAACTGAAGTATCTTCTTGTTGTTATTACAAGCATCTTACTATTTTTCGTTGTATTCTGGTAATTTGTTTGTAATGAGGAAACCAAACGCAACAGGAAGTTATTTGATATTTGCCTGTAAGTCATTACAGGCTTACTTCATGATAACATTTATCATCATGCATGCTTAAAACGGGCCATTTAGAAAAATCTGAATTTTTTCCTTCTGACTGTTATCTCAGGTGTTCTGAGAGCAGGTGGAATATTTTCTAGTAGGTGGAGTCTGTTATTTCCAAATAAATTCTAACCTCACTGAGTTTTTCATTGTGGAGGTTACTTCTGAAATGCAACCTTTTTTTTTTTTTTTTTTTTTCTTATTTATTCAGTACTGCTTTTGCAGTTTTGGTATCAGACTATGCTTTGTTAAACATAACCAACAGGTTTTGGAAGGAGTTTTCAAGGACCCAGAATATTCCACCTTCCCATTGCCCTGAAGTGTAACGCTGACACTGGTGCTGCTGTGTCCGGTGCTGCTGTGTCGTTAGCCACATGATGAGGGAATTTGCATTACCGTTACCATTACCAGTTGAGTATACTGAAATAGTAGCATGTGTCTTGTGTGCAGTACACTCTTTTCCTCACTGGAAACGATGCTGTTTTGGGTATGTTTTAGTTCTATGGACCTGTCTTAATTTCTGGTAATGTTTGTGTTGAGGCCAGCTCTTCAGTTTGGTAGAAAAAATATTAGAGAAATTCAGACCCCAGTCCCACCTAATTAAAATCATAGTATAAACCAAGTGGGCTTTGGAGTCCCATAAGCATCTGCCCTGGTAACCCTTTTCTTGGTCGAGTACAAAAGGGGAGAAAATAGCAGGTAAAATAAGCTTATTTAAGGTAATAAAAGAGGTACCCACCTGCAAGGCACTGAACACTGACCATGGAAGAGGAAATTACTCTTAAGTTCAGTAGTAGTGCGTGTGAAAGAACATGCAAGGGAAAATCACCATCCTAATTTTGTGTAAACAAAAATCGGCTCTCAAATAGCTGTTGCTACCTGAGCAAGGGGTGCTGTAGTTCTTCCGAGAAGCGCAGTCGCTTTTATAAGTCAAAGAAGGAAATCCAATTCGAAGAATTACTGGCAAAGGGATAAGGGGAAAAAAGCATCAGTGTGTGTTTTTTTTGTTTTTACTGTTGCTTTATGAACCCCTCGCACAACTGCGTGTTAAATGCCACGTGCAGTTCTGCTTCCCCTTCTCCGAAAGGCCGAGCTGCGATTGGGAAAGTACAGGAAAGAGTAATGAGTACAACAAGAAGTAAATAATAGCTTCTGTGTGGGGATCAGTTTAGGTGAAAGACTTCAACCTGAAATGATGTGACTGGCAAGGAGTTTAATAGGGCCCCACAAAATGATGAGTGGTATGGAGAAAATGAATGGGGAATGATGATTCATTTTGTTTCGCAACACAGAAATTAGGGGACAGCAGGTCATGTGCAGAGCACAAAGGTGAGGCGCATTTGCACTCAGCAGCTGCTTAAATTATAGAATTCATTGCTAGTGGATGCTTTGGGCATGAAGAATTTACATGGGTTTCAAAAAGACCTGAACAAATGAATGGAAAAATAATCAGATGAGTGCTGTTGAGTACCAGCCCTAGCTTAGGAAGTTCCGTGGTCACGGATCACTCGGAGCTCATTATCCATAATATGGTGTCTTGTGTTTAGAATGACTGAGGTTATAGGATAAATATCCTACATTGAAAACTTTATTTTTATTTTATAACCATTACAAAATTTGCACAAAGTTGTTTTCTGTATAAAATGTATTTAATAAATAGGAGTTCTATTTGAATGAAAAGTATCAAAATACACACGGAAACGTACAAAAAAGTAACTGCAGGCTTTCTTCTCATCTCCATATAACAGCTGTTGCAGTAAGTAAATCACTGCAGTGTCCTTCAGGTAGGAAAAAATAGATAAGTGGTGGTTTTAAAAGAAAATACAATATGTGCAGCACTTGCAAAAAAAAACGACCCTAAAAAACACTTCTGATGCGGTGGTACATTTTGTTGTTTATTGTTGTGAATAAAATTTTACAACGTTGACTTAAGATGAAGAAAGTATGCCTCTGTCCGTGGAGAAATGGTTGTTGAATGTGGTTATTACTGTCGTTCTCAAACTTCAGTATGCTTTTTTCCCCCCCCTCGCTCGCTCTCATGGCTGTGTTTTTAGCAGGCAAGAATACGTGGCTACAAACTCCGAGCAGCCCAAGTGACAGTGGCAGCTATTAGCAGACACCACCCTCTGCGTGGCTTTCAGTATGCCCTGGCTTGGGGGGCTGCTCTCCGGAAGGGTTGTGGGTCATCTACCCGTTGACCGCAGCGTGTCTGTTCCCCTGTGCTCTGCTGTTAAAACCTATACATACGACGTTGTAATATGTGAAGGATTTCTGCACGTAAGCAGCCGCTGTGTGGGGCAGTCTGAATTTCCCGGGCACTACCAGGAGAGGTGATCCTTCTACTAAATTGTGTCCCGAACAGTGACGGAGTTGTGAACTCTTGAGTAGTGGAAACTTGTTTTGTTCCTAAGTTGGGACAGTGAGTGAAACTTGATAATTATAGGACTAGATAGGCATTTAAAATTCATAATTTCCCTTGTTAAAATGTATTTTCATACTGTTGCTACACTGACCTGGTTTCTTCATCCGTCTAAGCTACCAGAGGCTGGAGCATTTTGGTGGTGTTTGTAGTTCTGTAGAGCCCTGGGAGGCTGTGTAAAACACCTCGTCCCGTTAGCCGTTTTCTGACGCAGCACTACCCCTTCCCTGTGCAAAAATAACAATTGCAGCTGCCGGTTAAAAAGCTTGTTATTCTCTCTTGCTGAACATCTCGGTAAGCAACAGTCGAGACCCCTGGAATGTCCCTGCTGTGTTTGGCGATACTGGTATTTTCCAGCCTGCAATACTTTTTATTCTTACTGAAAGTTTTGGAAGCTCATGACATTTGCTTTGTTGTCTGCCAAATTAGCAGTAGGTCTGGCAGTAGAGTCCCAACCAGTAAACAGTCAACTCGTTGCATCTAAACAGCAGTACAATATTTATTTTATGTTTATAACAGCTGTTTTGATTTTTTTTTTAAATGTCACTATATATTGAATATTATCTCAGAAGATTTTAAAGGAGATTTTTTTTTTTGTGGCAGAACTCTTACAGTACTTCCAGGTTTTGACTTGGAAAGTAGTTTCTAACTTTTTAAAAATAAATTTTGGATATGCTGGTGTCTTTTCTTTGCCTGATTGCCCTA
This sequence comes from Pluvialis apricaria, assembly GCA_017639485.1. Lineage (NCBI taxonomy): Eukaryota > Metazoa > Chordata > Aves > Charadriiformes > Charadriidae > Pluvialis > Pluvialis apricaria. The sequence continues at coordinate 8,623,273 of CM030008.1, read as the reverse complement.
GCAGAGCCCACACACCTCTCTCGTTATCTTGCTGTAGGTTTACTCAAGCGGCTTGTGGAGTAGCGTCTTGTGATCACTAGAAAACAGAAAAGGTCTTGATGCACCCTGGGGTGCATCAAGCAGAGTGTGGCAGCAGGTCGAGGGAGGTCATCCTCCCCCTCTGCTCTGCCCTGGTGAGGCCGCATCTGGAGTACTGTGTCCAGTTCTGGGCTCCCCAGGTCAAGAAGGACAGGGAACTGCTGGAGAGGGTCCAGCAAAGGGCTACAAAGATGATGAGGGGAATGGAGCATCTTTCTGATGAGGAAAGGCTCAGGGACTTGGGGCTTTTTAGTCTGGAGAAAAGAAGGCTGAGGGGGGATCTTATCAATACTTACAAATACTTAAGGGGAGGGTGCCAGGTAGATGAGAAGAGTCTTTTTTCAGTGGTGCCCAGTGACAGGACAAGAGGTAACGGGCACAAACTTGAACACAGGAAGTTCCATCTAAACATGAGGAGGAATTTCTTCCCTGTGCGGGTGGCAGAGCACTGGCACAGCTGCCCAGAGAGGTGGTGGAGTCTCCCACACTGGAGCCATCCCAAACCCGCTTGGACGCCATCCTGTGCCACTGCTGGAGGTGTCCCTGCTGTGGCAGGAGGTTGGACCGGGCGAGCTCCAGAGGTCCCTTCCATCCCTGACCATTCTGTGATTCTGTAACAAAAGAGCAGTTTAGACCTTTTGCTGCTGTTGCTTCATCACTCTTTCTTCATCGCATCCCCAAAGAAATCATGGGATAAAATTCCAGCCATCACCAGTCTTCTCCTTCCCACAAGCATGCGTGTGATGGTCTGCAAGAGAACCACTGCCACAGGTGGGCTTCCGAAAAACAGGGCTTGCACCAGCACATCCACATGTCCCCTGTGTGTCTGTGCCTTAGAATCTTCTCCCCATGTGTCTGAAGATAGAGGTAGAAAAGAGGAAATTGTCCACACAGTTGTTACTCTGAACGTTCCAAATCCCTGTATAAGATGCATAAGTAAGTAGACCAACTAGTATTAGGAAAGTGGGTAATCCCTGTAATTGACTGAGACTGGTATGTGCTGTTTGTTGTTGCCTTTGAGCGTTCACTGCGTTTTGCTCTAGAAAGAGGAATACAAAAATCCAGAGAAGAAATTTTTGAATGCATAAAATACAGAACTTTTGTCAAGATTATTTTTTTTTCCCCTCATTTGAAAAATTTCACGTGGCTTCTTCAGTATTGTAAAACCTAAGGACTTGTCTTTTTCAACCCAAAGCCCGATGTATACGTCTTTCTCTAGGCAAATGTGGTGAAAGTGTTAATTAAAAGAGAAATTTAATGCACATGTAAATCTTAGTCATCCTTGTGACTTTCCTGCCTATCTGTCCCCTGTCTGTGTTAGGCATTTTTTTTCTTTTGGCTGCTGTTTCGTATCTCCGTCCTTGGAGACACTCAAAAGCCATCTGGGGATAGTTGGGGGCAGCGGCTCTGGGTGGCCCTGCGTGCGCTTTGGGGCTGCTTTCCAGCCTCAGCCACGCTGTCGTTTTGTGTATGTTACCCGGGTTGTAAAGCGCATGGAAGTCTCACCCCTTTTGGTGGCTAATGTGGGTAGGAACTTTACTGCTTGTACTTTTGGGGATTTCTTTTAACCTTAATAAGAAAAGAAGGCCTTTCTGTCCTCGCCAGTCAGGTGAGGAAGAGCTATTGATGTCATTGTCTTCAAATAATAATTTTTAAATGCTATGTTTCCTACTGTTTTCCCAATGTTTTAGTAAAGGGTAGTGACGTAAAAGAAAGAACTTAGAGACATTTGGGGATTGTGCAATTAGCTTTTTTAATTTTTAGTTCCCTCACAAACTCATTATACACGGGCACAACTTTCATTGTGACAGAAACAGTCATGAAAATGGGATGCAAAATAAAGCCTTATATATGAATCTGCAAATGAGCTTTACATTTATTAATCATTCGTGGTTCCTTCATTCCCAGAAGCTTCAAAGTAGGCTGCTATAAACAAGTCTGATGAATGTTCATTAAATACAGGGAGAAGCAGTTAATGTATTGTGCCAGATGCTTCCAAGAACATCTCTGAGGCAGCGATGAAGGTATCTGCTGTCCCTTTGCCATGCCAGTGCTGGACTCCCATCTCCTGGGAGTTTAACTGACAAAATGCATTACTTCTGTTCTTCCTTAATGTTCTGTGGGAAAACTTTCACAAAGTTGAAGTATGGCACGTACAAGTAACATAAACGCTATTTTCATTCTGTTTGGTGAGCACCGTGTTTTCAGCCTTCCAACAGCATATTGAGACACAGTTTGGTTTCTTGCAGAGACAGCAGTTGAGATGTTGTTTGTCTCATTTAGTATAATTTGGGTCCCTTCTTTTCTAGGGAAGCAAACAGCAGGGGGAAAAGCACCATAAGGATGTAAGCTCATATAGTCGTCGTGTGTAGTGAAACAATCTGTGTCTCCTCACGCAGTCCAGAGTTCTTGAGAATGAGTTAGTGCTCGTGAACTTTGCCTTTCCAGTGTGGTGGCTGCCCATTAACGGGATGAAAGCTGGCAAAGAGTAAAGGGCTTTTGCTTACTTGAAGGTTTCTGCAGGCACACAATAAAGCAGAGTTCCTTTTGCAGAGTTTAACTAGGTTAAATAAAGTTGCCAAGATGGATCGAACCACCATTTCTGGTGGTCTTCCTTGAGCACCTCATGCGTGGTTGTCCTGGGCTGTGTTGTGGGTTTTGTTTGTAGCGATTTGGCCTCTCTCTGCCTGTCTTACAGGTGCGTTTGTTTTGTGCTCTTCATTGAGGCCATACTTAGAAATTTCGGGATTACTTGCACAAAATTATCCTTCAGATCCAACATACTTTGGAAACTCACTACGGACTGTTATAACAGTTATGAATGGCTCCGCCGGACGCTGCCTGTTTCAGGGATCCTTGTCCAGGAATGATTGCAGGAATTGTTTGTTCAGATATGCCAAAAACTAAGGGTGTGGGGTTTGGGTTGGTTTTGTAGTGTTTTTTTTTTTTTTTTTTTGTTTGTTTGTCCCCCCCCCCCCCCCCGGTACGGAGCCATTTACGATTACAAGGAATGTATTCCCAACAGGATATTTATTTAGTGTCACATGATTGTCCAGCATTTTTTTTTTTCTAGGACAGGTTGGTGGACTGGGTTTAACACGAGCCGTTTGGCTTTTGGACAGGTAGTCATTTTTGGATGTTTCAGATGTCCAAAACCGTTTCAGATGTATGTTACTGAGTAGCTTAACTGAAATAGGTGAAGCAATTCCAGTTTACACCAGCTCGAATAAATATCTGGCACACCCAGTCATGAACAGGAATTTCTTACTCTTTTTTTCTTAATTTTATGGTTCTCTTCAGTATGTTTTAGATGCCTTCATTGAGGGTTTTAAACGTTATACATATTCTTCCTAACTGACTTCACTCCAGGTTAAAGAATAATTTTACTTCAATCTCTGTACATCAAACAAGAAAGATTTCCCCTTCTCGATGTGCCCTAGCAGACATATTACTTCAATATTACAGACCAAGCTGTGCAGTTCTGTGTTCTGAGGATTTTCCTCTCTTTTATTGTTCTTATAAACAAGATTAAAGCTTGTAGCAGGTTTTTGTGCACACCTACCCATGTTGCAGATTCTTCTACCCATCCATTTCTCTCCTTGAATCATTTATCCTTTGCAATATTTGATTATATTTTGACATGTGTATTTTTTTAAAAAAAAAAAAAAGTTAATGCATCTTCTGCTTTAATCTTCTAAATAATCTGCTGCTTTACTCTAGCTGGCTTTCTTTGAAAGAGCTGTATGTATTGGCCTCTTAGCTCAAACCCAGGTTCACTGGAAGCTTTAGGTGCTGTGCTGGACGGTGGCGTCCGACCCAGGTCCTTGGTCTGGCCCTGCTGTGGGGACAGAGGTAGCAGCCACGGACACAGACAGGAGGAGGCAGTACTGTCTTAAGATAGATATGCCAAAGAACATCTGCCAGAGTCCTATGGTTTCTGTGTTATCTGGATTTCAAAATCAAAGTATGGAGGAGTGTGGAAATACCAAATTTTACTGCTCTCCAGCCTTGACCCTTGTTCCTGTGCATTCTGATGCAGTCAGGGCGGTGTGTTGCCGTGTCCTCCTGGCAAATCCCTGACTCGCTCCGTGCAAAGAAGGGAACCAAATGGGAATAGGAGTTAAGTCGCACAGACAGTAGCAACTTGGTGTTTCATGTTTCTGAGCAGAAACAAACTTTCTAAGCAAGTAGAAGCGTTGTCGGCTGTAGATGTATATATTTCTGTCTAACAACTAATCTAAAGTGACAGAATGCTGCAAAAAATGCTTATATTCCTGCAGTTCGGAATGAACTTTAAGCTGGCATAAACTGTGTCCTTCCTTCCTTCACCTCCTCGACCCTGTGCCAGCGCAGAGTTAGTGTAATCGGGACTGAACTAGTGCAGGGTATTGATCAAAGTTAAAGCTAATCTGGGAGGAAAAAAGGTTTATTATATCCCAGATGAGTGTGCTCACCCTGGTGTTTGTCCAGGGGTGGCAGAGGAGGGGTAGAAGAGGAGATGTGGGGAGAATGAGATGGTCTAAAACTGCAACCTCATATGAAAAGGCGGTCATTGACCAGCGCTCCCCCCACCCCCTTCCTCATCACTTACTGTACGTATTCAGTTCACAGTGGTAGGCTGTGTTATGGAAATAACTGTATGGAAAATGTATATGGAAAAAACTGTGTTTCATGTTTTAGCTGGATGTGAAGGACAATATTTTCCTACTCTTGTAATTTATTGTGTCTGAGGACATAGGTACATGGGTTAATCTATCTATAAATAAAATGGACGTTTGCAGCACAAGGGAAAGCTTACAGCTGTTTGTATAGTCTAAATAAATAAATAAAATAATAAATAACTGTTATTCTCATTTTGTAAACAGAAGTCAAAGAGCAATCTGCAGAAGAGGATGCCCAAACGGAAGCGGACAGCACCAAGCAGCTAACACCAGTCCTTCAGCGCTCAGTATCCGAGGAGTCTGCGAGCTCCACTGCCTCCGTGGGTGTGGAAGCTAAAACCAGGTTAGTGAGCGAGGAGGCAGGGCTGGGAGTCGGGGAAGGGGGTGCGGAGTGCTTGGGGCGCAGGCTTGGGATGTGCTCCTGGTGCTTTGCGGTGCTGGCAACAGCAGCCTGTGCTTGAGACTGATGGCTTAACTGGCGTAAGGGGAGATCCAGGTGAAAAACGCATTCCTGGAGTGTTGTCCTCAGACTACACTGGTAAATCCTTGAATTACAGCATATTAGCTGTTTAAATTAAAACAGACCGTAAGCGATGCCGAGATAAAATGTGATTACTGAAGCTTTCCTACCGAGAAAAGGGGGTATTAGCAAATCCATATAAAGTTATTTCTGAAGTTTCAGGTTGTATGTCTGTATTTTCAGGAACAAAGTAAAACAAATCTCTTGTCATTTCTACTGTGTTCTTCCTTATTTCAGAATTTATAATACAGAAAATAATATTTAGGTTGTTTTTTTTTTAAACTTTTTATCAATATAAATTAACCCCTAAAGCAGTGAAAGCATTAATTGCATTATTTGAGGGAAACCAAACCACACTGTGTGCGATCGCTGTTGAAACAGTATCACAGAATTCTAGCAGAGCTTTTCTGTTGAAGCCCTGGTAACAGCTTTTAACCCAGTGGCAGGTCTCTTCTGCTGCGGAGATTGCTGTTACCCGTTTCCAGACAGTTACAGGTGTAATTATATTTTGACAGACTGGGAGAGAATTGTCGTCATCATTTTACTTCCTCCTAACCTGACACACAGCATATTTTCCATGCACAAAAAATTACTTCATTTACTTGCTGCATATATAATTTTCATGTTTTACATGCTCACAAACTTCTTAGGTTCTAATAGATACTTCCCTTCTTACTGGGAATTTCTGTTAAATAGATCTTGCACGTATACCTGAATGAAATACACAAAAATTTCAGTTCTTAATGGAATTTTCTGAAGCTGGTATTAAATTTCAATAAATATGTAGAGGGAACTTGAATTGAACAGCTGTTTTGGTTCTTTATTTGACCCTGTTTTGGACCATTTGCAAAAGTTTTAGTGCTGTTTCATCCGCTCTCTGTTTTCAAGGTTACTTTCTTGCTTTGATCATGAACAATTGATTACAGCACTTTCCCTAGCCATAAATTTGTTTCTTAAAAGCTGGAGAACAGTCTTCTAAAAAACCTTCTGCACGGTTCTGAACCAGCCCTTACTTGCCTTCAACGTACTCTTCCTTCCAACTGAAAGTGTTGACTTCTGGGACAAACTTTTTAGCAGGGCCTGTTGCGATAGGGCAAGGGGTAATGGCTTTAAACTAAAAGAGGGGAGATTTCGACTAGATAGAAGGAAGAATTGTTTTACGCTGAGGGTGGTGACGCACTGGCCCAGGTTTCCCAGAGAGGTGGGAGATGCCCCATCCCTGGAAACATTCAAGGTCAGGTTGGATGGGGCTTTGAGCAACATGATCTAATTAAAGATGTCGCCGCTCATTGCAGGGGGGGTTGGACGAGATGGCCTTTAAAGGTCCCTTCCGACCCAAACTATTCTGTGATTCCATGACTTCGATTAGTCAAGATTGAAAGGTTGTTATGGGCCTGTTGCTTTGGTCGATCAAAGCATTGAAAAGCTAAGTGCTGTTAATTTTTAATTAAAATGACAGTGATCAGGCCCTGTCTCTGACATTTTGGAAGGAAATGTATTAAGGAGATGTGAAACAGTTAATTTGGTTCCTCTAATCCCAGGTAATTTTGGTTCCAGACTTAGATGCAGAATTGGTGCTAGTTGCAGAAGTTGCTGATGTCCTCATAACAATGGGGAAAAGCTTCTTCTGATCTGTGACTTCTTGATCAATCATCTGTGTCATTGTCTGTGGTGTGCTGACACTGCCACCGAGCCGTGCAAGGGTAGGGGGACTGGATTCTGGGTGGCTTAACTCCGTTCTCTTAGGAGAAAACACAGCGTGTGAAATACACAACTGAATGCCGTCAGTGTGTGTTAGCGGTGGGAGGAAGTGTATCAAGATTTAGGATAAGGTGTGACTCTGTAGACTCTTTAAACCTGTATCTCGGGAAGTAGTTTTGAAGCGGATTTCCAAATTCATCATACTCATCAACTTAATCTCTTTTTTTAAGCTTTTCTGTTCTATTTTATAGTATAAGTAACTCAATCCACTGGAAATGTTTATATATTGAGAAATAAATTTAGGTGTGCGGGACGTAGGAGAATTCTGGGAGTGTATTATAACAGACAGTGTAGAAAATACCTGGAACACAGAAAAGAACCAAAGCCTCCACCAGAAGTAGAGGCAGGTGTAGGTGGAGCTACTTTTGCCATCACTTTTTTCAGAGTCGAGTATAAGACAGTTCTGGGGTTTTGTCTTTGGTAGTGACGATAAAGGATTTAGAGAAGCACAGGACACGGGGCATAAAATGAAGTCTTGTACGTGAAATAATTAAATAATTTGATACCGAAAAATAGTGATTTTAACATAGTAGACTATATCAGAACTAGGATGGCGATTTCAGTAGCTGGGATATTAGCCAAAGCTTGGCTTGTGTGCTGTTTTTCTCTGTATCCCTCTTGCGATTGAGGCTAAATGAAGAACGTTCAGGAGAAAAGTGTGAGAGAGAAGATGGTCAATGTTGGAACCTTTCTGAAGTGGGACGTGGTAGTCCAAGAGAACTATAAATTGCCAATGGGATAGGGGTGGGGAATTTAACAAAACAGGCAGAATTGGTGCTCAGAAATCAACATGCTAAAAACCATTAAAATAAATATTACCTGAGCCCTACTGGGGTAGGGAGGCTGAAGGGGTGAGGCGTGTGTGTGTGAGTGTGTGTATGCTGGGAAGGAACGAGTGAATTATTGACCACATGTGGGGAGGGGCAATAACGTCAAGCAAAGATAAACTATCAAGCCTGGCAGTGGTACAAGTAATGCTGCCAGCTCTTATATATCATGAGTGTCATGGGTTTTGGAGCCTTTTCCTTCGGTTGTTCCCTTTTTATAAGCCTTTTGAGAAGCTTCTGTCAGCTCAGGACTTATGGCTGAGTGGAATCCAGCTTCTTCGAAAGGAATCTGCTCCCTTGGTTTGTGCTGCCTGCAGAGAGCAGGGGAAGTGCAGCCCATGAGGCAGGCAAGCAGCCAGCAACCGGCTGCGATTTACAGCAGACCCCACTTCTACCTTCCTCCTCTGTTTCCCACATTGTCAACTCCGAGCATTAAAAGCTAACGAGAATGGCCTAGAAACACAATTTCATAGAAGAACAAAACACCTTTTGATTCATTTTACTTTCCGTCTACTTTCAGAGACTTGAAATTGCATTAATTGCATCCTTCTGCCATAATCATGAAGATGGAACATTCTTAAAATAAGTAGATTTTCACACAGCTTTTTTGATTTTGGTACTTTGGTCTGCTAAATATCTGCTCTTGTCAGAGCGTCGCTAAAACTACAGAAAAGCCCTGGCAACACACCTTCCTGCTTTCCTGCTTCACTTGTAATTGGACAAAGCACATAATTTTCATTCCAGACCAATTGCACTATTCCCCCTTACTTTCTCGCTGCTGCCAAGATCAAATTTGGAGTCTGGAGATGGAGGGCTGGGGTGCTTTATTCCATTGAGAAGAAGTGGTTGGTTAACATCTGTTGATTGTGTGAACAAAGAAAATTGTGAAAAAGTGCCAGTGAAGTTTTTTATCTTTGTTCCTTATCTTTTTTTCTTTTTTTTTAATCTTCAAAGAAAGCGCATTACAAAACTTGCAACACTCAGAGCAATACTCAGTGGAAAAAGAAATTGTGTAGTGACAGAGAGATTAGATAATCCAGACAGAATAACACTGCAGTGATGGACGGAGAAACTAGATCTTTAGGCAGGAGGGAGTTAGATAAAATATTTAATATTAAAAATATGTTTAAAAAGTTGTTAAAGTTGCCAAGTCAAGCACATTATTTTAGGAGATACCAGTGTTAAGATCAATTTTGAAACTCTGAGTATTTCTTTGCATGCACGTGTATTATGATACAGTTTGTAGTTTTACATGAATTTTTTCCTACAAGAATTCTTCCTGCAGAGAATGGACCTTATGCACAAAACGGGGCACTTGAAATCATTGCAGAGTTTTGCTTTTACACTTTCAGATCTAGATCCATGTAAGCATTTACAATGTCTTCCTGTGAGGACAGTGACTGACTTCTGCATCTGCAAAGTGGAGATAGTATTCCTTCGTGTTACAAAAATAAATTATTTAATAATAGTGAAATAACATTTCAGCCTTATATCAATGACCAATCTAGGCTGGAGTGAAATTACTTATTTGGCTCACAGTACTGATTTGGCGCAATTTTAATGTTGTCAGTAGTAAAGACTGAGACCACACACTGAAAAATGAGAAAAAAAATATTTACTGGTTGTCCACCCTGTCTGTTCATGCATCAACTAGGGAAATGGTCTCAAGAAGGATTTTAGGATGGGTCATTGTTAAAGCGACTCTACCTCAGATTCATAGGGCAGGAAGGGACCTTTGGAAGTCATCTAGTTCACCTCCTTTTTCCAAGGCAGATGTCTACAGCTATCATTTCTGACAGAAGTTTACATAAACTGCTCTTAAGTCTTCCAGTGATGAAAACTCCAGACCTTCTCTAAATAGTCCCTTCCAGTCTCTTCTTTGTTTTTACTGTTGGAAACACTTTCCTCACATCTAACCCACGCTCTCCTCATTCTGGGTTTATCCCATTACTGCTTGTACCGTCTGCTGGGGATAACGAAGGATAGATTTTTGCGAAAGGCTCTCAGTTTACTTCCCCGGCATGCTTTACTTCATAACAGAAATCCCAAATTTGTTCATACTTTCTTTGTAGATGATGTCTTCTTGAGCTCTGATTCTTCTTGCTGTTTTGAGTTCTCTCCAGATGGTCCGCATCTTTCTTGAAACGCAGAAGGCGTATTGCACAAATGGGGCCAAAGAAAGGTTTCACAGGCAGCCTTAATCCTGCCTTTTTCTTAGGTTGAACAATTGACATTGTGACCATAATGTGTTCAGTGCTCTCACGTAGAACTTGTGCCTCGTGGGATTTGACACCCATGAGCTATGACATTCATGGCTGGGTCTTTAGGTTGCATGGTCCTTTGCTCCTTGAATTAATCTGTTACATAAAATGGTCCGACCATAGAAACCATGCTTCGAAATGTCTCCTGCCCTGTGTGAGCAGGTGTTCCAGGTCTCTGCAGTCCCACTCTCAGCCTCTCATGGATGTTTTTAGGCAGTTTCTCTGTCTCTCTCCCATCCTACCGAGGTGTCTCCACCTGGGTCTGTCCCGCTGCTTACATGCAGCTGTGCTGCCGCTGATGGGCAGCGAGCCTGGCGCTGGCAGGTCACGTCTGTTGAGTGGACAGATTTTCTTTCCTCTGAGAGATGGCAGACAGACAGACAGAAACATCCCATGAGGGGGATTTTGTGGCTGGCAGTCTGGCAGACCATGCTGAAGGACTGACAGCAGTACTGGTTACACGGTGTCCCGTGTAGACCAAGCTCGGAAGTGGATGGGATGCCTGCTTTGTCAGAGGATTGCACGGATACGTGTTAATCGCAGGCGCTGGTAAGAGTCTGGGATCTTTAGTTCTGTTCCAGTGTTGAGTGAATACAGCATCTTCTCTCATTTCTTCCAAATGTCACCTTTTGAGGTTTTGTTTTTTTTTCCACTTCCAGCTTTCTTTGTCAGACTCTTGTCTTTTTTCATTATGTTGACTCCTCATCATATTCCCATTCTGTTTACTTTTCTAATCCTAGTCTCTGCTCATCAGTTCTAATCATTATGTCAGTGTCCACTCAGTTGTGGTTTCTTCTTTTTTGGCTCTTCACCTGATCTGCATTTTCCTTCCCTCCATCTCCAGCGGCTCCCAGACAGGTGTTTGTGACATGATATTTCTTTTCATCCCTTTCTCCATTTTCTTGTTCATTTTCCTTGCCAGCTGAGGCTGTGTTCTCTTCCTGCTTCCTTGGCCTTTCTCTGCGATCTGTATTATTCCCCACAGTCGATTGTCCTGTTTCTCCATCACCTTCCGTTTCCCTCGCACAGCAAGCCCTCTGTCGTGCCCTGCCCATTCGTTCATCATTCCTTCCTTTGCTTCCATTTCACAGCTGATTGGAAGTGCGAGCAATTTAAATGGCAGAATCTGGACTCCCGGCATCCCTAAGCCGTAGTTGCAGACATGATCCCTATGAGTGTCTCTAACCTTTGCTGGAAGGATGTTCCGTCACGGGGTCAGGATGGTGCACATGGAGTCTGCTTGCACATAGGGACTGAGAGAGAATGGAGCGTGCTTAGTGGAGGGAGAATTTTGGGGCTTGTAGCTTCGATGTGCTAAAGCTTTGCTTGAGCATGTGCGATATTCTTGGTGAGGTTAGAAACATCTGGAGAAACGAGTTTGGACTAATTTTCATAGGGTTACAGAAAGTGTCTCTGTAACTTCAAAAATGAGTATAGTAAAGCTTAAAAAGTTCCACTGAGCAGCAGCAAAGTCGATCAAAGACATGGAGTAGCTTTCCTACGGGGAACAGTTAAGGTAGGACCCTTCAGTCTGTAGAAGAGATTGGAGGAGGAGGAGAAGAGTCTTTCAAAATCATAGGTGGCACGGGGAGGTTAGCTACAGATTGACTGTCGAGTTTCTTTTAATGCAAGAAACTGAGGATCATCAAGTAAAACTACTGAGGGTTCGATGCAAAATCAAAGGACGTGATTCTCTGCACAGCAGATAGTTGTCTAGAGTGACATGGAAATCCTTGCCAAAGGATGTTGTGGATTGCTGAAAATTTATGCGAGGTCAAGAGCAGACTGGGCAAGTTCATGAAAGGGAAACTGAGAGTTACTGAATATATAGGAATCACAGCTGATAGAGGGAGACCCTGAACTGAAAGTACTGGGAGGCATGGGTAGTATCATATGTTTGCTCTGCTCTTTAATATCCCCCGTGCATCTGCCTATCCTCTTTCTAACGCTGACCATACGGGGCTGGTTGAACCTTTAATCTGACCCAGCACGGTTCTGAGTGAAGAGCCCCACTCTGTTGTATTTCATCTCTGCTGTAAATGTATTTTCAAAGAAAAAATACAAAGTTTGAATTATGCAGAACAGCGTGTTTTTCCGTTCCCTAATGGGACTGAACAATTTTGAGGAAACTTTCTTGAAAAACTGCTATTAAAACCAACTTGGTATATGTTAAATTTCAGTAGTTTTCAGGTAGTAAGACCCTACTTACTGTTCATATGAAGTTGCCTCCTAAGAGGTGCTGCCACCAGTGCAAGGTTTATGCAGCTTTGGTGTGATCTATGATTTGCGAAGAGAGGGAATTTGGCTTGAACAGACAATACTTTCTGGGCATAAAGGCACGCTGAAGATACAGGCCGCAGTACTTTCTGTTCTTCGGGTTTTACCACTTGGAGGTTGAATAACCTCTCAAATTTGGCTGAAGTATCACCTTTCAGGTATGCTCACAGTTGTGTTCTACATGGGATTTTGGTTTGAGAGTACGAGTCCGTTCAGATGGACATCAAAGAACTGACTAGATGGCTTTGGACTAGACCTCTAAATTCATTTTATTCAGCACTGGCATTCTGGTAACCTCTTCTGCATTTAGGGTGTATGAAATCCTAACTGAGCTTTAAACATTTGTTTAAATTAAAGCTGACACGTATTGATGGTGTATAAGAGCATATTTTCTTATTTTTTAAATTTTAAAATGTCAGTAAAATGCGTTGTTTTTGTAGTGGTGTTTGGAGGATAATGTTTTCTTTCTTTCAAATGAGAAGAGTATCATTAAGTTGATTATATGGCTGTAGAGCTCCAACTGTGCTGGTTTGAAGAAATTGAAAAGCAATTATTGTCTAATGCAGTTTAATTGCTTTATGCAAACTTAAAGTTTTACAATTCTTCACCTGAAGTTCGTACGAACTCCCTCCCGCCCTCCTTTTTTTTAAAAGGAATTGTGCTGCATAAGTTAAATACTCATTTCAAAACCAACTCTGTGCAATAGTGTCAAACCACTTCAACATTTCAAGTTGTTCTGTGATTCATTTTCCTATTGGAAGGAGAACGCTTTGCATATCAAACGCTTAAATATAGCTTGCAGCTGAGAACTTCTGTGTCTCTCTCTTTGTGGTATCTCCATGTTGCACTTTTCATCCTTCTCTATCGTTAGTATCATTCATTCAGAAGGGTGATTTATTGGGTTAATAAACCTGTATCAATGTGAAGTTATTATGCATCGCCTAATGAGTTTTCTTTGGTAGTTTCCTTTCAAGCTTCTTCATTATTGAGGTCCAGATACTTACAGGATATGTAGATGAAGCTGAAAAGCTTCATGTAAACCCCTGAGTTTTAGAATAACTTCACCTCTGTGAATATCTCATCTATATTAGAACTCACACTGATGCAAGGCCCCCGGCGTTTGTTTAAGCCAGAAATCCTTTTTCCACTTAAAATGCAGCTTGCAAGTCTTGATTTGAATTTACATAAATGATACAATGGTGCATCTTTGCTAAGGAGAAAAACAATTCACCCTTTAAATAACACAACATAAAACGAGAGCGAAGGCAATGTAGTTTGTGCATGGGCACAACCTGGCATAGCTAAACAAACAGTAGGTCCCGTGTAGCGTTTAATTTAGCCTGTTAACAGATGTTAAAACTACTAACAGGGTTAGGTGGGAGAAAAATTCTCAAGGCCAATACTCATCAGTCTGCGTCGGTAATCAGTAGAAACAGTGCTCTGAAGTTCTGTTTTGCTCCCAAATACTCCATTTCATTGTGCTGAGCTTAATTTTAATTTTGAAAAATAGATGTTAAAACCACTTTAAATTTCTGTAACAACTTTGCCAACACAACTCAAGGTTTTACACTTCTCGGTTTCACCTTTCAAAAATGCTAAAGTGTGTGTGAAAAAGACATCCTGAAGGCATTTGCAGACACTGAAGAAAATTATTGCATAATTCCTTTAAAAACAAACTCATAGCAGCATTACCCTGTTCACCTTCTTTTTCAACCCAAAACGTGAATGAAATAGGTCTTTACTTTCCAATTACTTTTTTTTTAAACTGTAGCGCAATCATTATGATTGCAAATGGCAGTAGTGATCATCTGTAACAGTATTTAACGTTAAGGTGATGGTTACAGGTGGTGGATATTACTGGAATTGCCATGCCTTGGCTTTTCTTAGATACAATCCATTGCCTTTTCCTGCTTAAACAGCAACAACGACGTCTACTTTTAATGAGATTGATTGAAAAGGTGAATGTACAGTAAAACTTCTTTGATAATCGGTGTCCCACAGTAGGCTTAGAGGACTTTGAGGACAGGTAAGAAGAGAGCATTTCTTGAGTTGAATCCATGAGTTTGTATTTCTCCTGCTGTCGACTGCTTCCATTCATCTCTGTAGGATGCTTGGACTCCCCTGTGCACGTTCTCCTGAAGGAAGGGGACCTTTAACACCTCTCTGCAGAACAGACTGCTGCAGGATTTTCTTTAGTCTGCCTCCTTCATCATTTAGTATAAAAAGGATGTGTTAACTTCAAGCATCTTAACAATAGATGTGCTCAACATAGGCCACTTGCTGTCCCTTGGCATTCAGCTGTACGGGAGTCCGGGAGACACAGAAGGAAGCTATTCCTATGAAAATGAGGAAGGGAAATTTATTCCCCCGGCTGTACAGACAGAGTTGTGGGTGGACGGCAGTGCCCCATATCATTGCAGACTGTCATGCCTTCTACCCAGGTATGAAAAACAGGCAGGAGGGTGAGAGGGCACATCTGATACTGTTGAGGGTCACGCAAACTCACGTGGACCAATCTGAAGATTTCCACCAGCTGCACAGGACGCTACTCATGCAGACACAAGTGTAGATCTGTGAGATACGGGACACCGCGTAAACACAACATGTTTACATAAGTCAGTCTGCACATCTGCTTCTTATCAAGGAGCCTTGGCTGACACAGGATACCCCAGTGCCATTTCCCAACTCAGAAGGATCCAGGAGGGGCTTCTGCTTACTCTTGGGAGTATAACTACAGCGGCACTTGGTGTGCTTGAAGTGTTGGGAATCCTGACGGTCAGCCTTAATTCTGTTAAAAAAAGGTTTTGGGAACCGTCAATTTCACCTTAATTCTCCAACTGAATATTTGCAAGCAAACCAGAAAATGTTTTGCCTTCTCTGGTTGTAATTTAATATTGTGCAATTAGTTGCCCAATACCGCATGTGTTGAAATGAACTCCTTTCAATGGGAAAGTCTGTGTTTTAGGATGAGTCCTAATGACTGTATGTCATTGGTCAAGTAGAGGAAATAGTGACTGTTCTCCCCCTTTCCTCCAGGATTAACTGGCTGGAGGGCATTTTTGGTTTGCTTTGTCGGGATGTGGACTGTGGAGGATCATAGCATCTTAGATTCTTGTCAGGGGGTTGAGTAAATTCTTTGTGAGGAAGAGGCACTGATGGGACAATTCAATGAAATAAGAACTTGTAGAAGAAAACGGCTGTGACAGAGTGCCGAGATTGACATGTTTCCTGTTAGAAAGGGCATCTTTCTAACAAGATCCAAGTCTGGGTCTCCTCTCATGGCTTGGTAGGAACAGACATCAGCTTCAGACATTATTAGCCTTATTGCCTCTTACCACATCCCCTAAACCCAGTTGTACGTTACATTTTTTTCCTCTGCATTATGTATTAAAATTTGTGTGCATACAGATACATGAAATCCTTTGGGATGAGGTGAGGTATATAAGCACCTGCTGGTAATAAACCACCTGTGGAATTTTAAACCTATATAAAAAGGTAGCATTTGTTCTGGGAAAATTTAGGAAGTAAGTCGAAGTTACAAATAACGATGAATTTATATTTTGGTTTGGAGCATCGTAGATATATCTGAAATGGAGTATTGGTGAGCTTTCTCTTTCTTTTTTTCCTTAGAAGCCTATAAAAAGATATGTGACACATCATCTCTTGCTTGTTATCCCATTTTGAATTAGCCTGTTCTGAAAATATGCTAATTATGATAACAGATCTAGGATTTGATCTTAAGAGTTGCCAGTATCTCAATTTCGTTATCTTCAATATGAGAGCTCTTCTTGCATCACAGATTTAGATCCTCTAATTGCATATTGACATATGGAAAGTAGATTTGTAAGTACTTTTTGCAATCCTCAGATGATAGGAATAAAAAAATCCTACCTTCTGCCCGTACAGACGTAACTTAAAATATTTACTGAGCACTTGAAGCCTAAAAGGCTAACGTGATGGAACTGGCCACTTTGTACTGCGTGACGAATCAGCAATGTGACGTGTTGGGAAGTGGAGGACCATGGCTTTCCTACAGAGGGTCTCCCTAGCATCCAGATGTAGGCAGGGCGTACGCTGCCGCTAGGTGTTTCTAGGAATTTGGGTGTCTGATACATTTGAAGCCCCTCTGCTTACCCTCCCTGGAAAGTGTGAAACAAAACCCCCCGCCCTCCTCCTCCTTTTTATAATCCCTCCCCTTCTATCTCAGCCCCACAGTCTCTCAGCTTTGGTCTGGGAATGTTCTGCTGCTCCTGGCTTTTCCTTCTGCAGCTACGATTCTGTGATCTGTGCGTTCGCAAACCTTTACCGAAGGGTTCCCCCAGTCCTCCCTGCCCCCGTGGCGAGCGCTCGGGCGCTTGCTTCAGCTGCGGTGCCCGGCTTTGCCGGAGCAGGAGCAGTAGCACCAACCATATGATTCTTGACAGCTTCACAGCTGTCCGCACCGTGCCGCAGAGTAGCTGTGAAGCTCGCTGCTCCTGTTGTTTCACTTCCCTCTGCCCGCAGAAAGCCGCTGCTGGAAGTGGTGATGCAGGAGCTGCCGTACAGACTCCACAAATATCTGCTTTACCCCTGTATTCCTTTTTCAAATACTACCGCTTTAAAAGTTAGTTTATTGTTGTTTCTTTTTAATTACGGTTTCGTATTTCTCTTTTATAAACCTGAACATTATTGCATATTTGCTACGACTTCACTTTAAGGAGCTTTGTTTATTTAGTTGTAATTATCCTCGAGTCTTTTAATGAGCAGTGATAGTCTGTGCTAACAGGATGTATGAATAATTATTTATTCCACTGTGGATAATCTTGTGTTTGTAACTAGTGTAATTTATGTACCACGGTGCTGCCTGTTCAAATCTCTTAAGTCTCCTCACAAGTCTCTCTAGTCTCAACGAGCATAAATAGCTTTGCTTTCCCTTCTTACCCACTCTGGCTGCGAGGCCAGGTCAGGTTTCACTGGTAGTCTGGGGGTTATATTCACTGACGTACAAATACTCAGGTATTTGTTGCTCTATCATACTGCAAACTAGCTTATAAAATAGATGTATGTACTGTTTAGCTGTAACTATTATTTTTTTTTTCCCCATTCTTCTGCTACGTTTATCCGTATTTTCTTTGCATCTTTTTATCTTCGGGGTACCTCTTTCTAAAGATTTCTGGAACGTGTCAGACATTTACCATCAGCTCCGGGGGGGTTGCGCAGGCTTACGCTGGTCCTGTGCTCGGGCAGGATCAGCGAGGGATGTGTGACCGAGGCCACCGACGTGAGGATGAATGTTTCCTAACAGTACTATGGTAGGGTCTTAATTTGGGTACCATGAACGGGACCTGTTTTACCTACCCACCAACCTGTGCATCCCCAAAGGTCTGTCTGCCTTAGGGACAGTGCAGTCCTACTTATAGAGCGTGAATAAAAGTATTTGGCTTCATTTTGGGCTCAGTGCTCCTGAGCTGCTGCTGCCTTGCTTAGCATCTGACTGTCTGCCATTACCAGTGCTGTAACAGTAGTACCCACTTGTATTTTCTTCCTCCCCCCCCCACCCCCCCACCCCCCCCCGCCCCCAGTATTGCTCGATGGTGAGGGCAAAAATACCCATGCCAGAGTACGTTAAACCAAATCTAAGGGGCTTTGTTGGGTCCTCAGTGCCTTCTGTTGTGATCTGGAACTTTCCTTTTCTACTTTCGCCTTTTTCTGTTGCTGCTCTTGCCTCACCTGGCTGAAAATCACAAGCACTCCATATTTTTTACCCCAGAATTCAGTGAATTATACAGGAGTTTAGCCTTCAGGTTTTTTCTTCATCCCACCTTACCTCCCTCTGCTCACCCACCCAACACAGAGCGCCCCGAACCCAAACGTGCCACCTTGCAGATGCACTGAAATCCATTTAAATGGGATCCAGGCTCAACCAAGCCTCTATCCAAGTGCCTGATTCCCTGAGGCATCTTTTTGGGGTCTTAGGGGCATAAATATGAAGAAAACAGAATTGCTCATTTAAGCATAAAAAAATGTGTTAAATGGCCTTCCTTTAATGCAAGCTGCATTAGTTGCAGAAGTTCACATTTTAAGTTTGTGGATATGTTTATTATAGAAATATTTTTCAGTCGCTTCCATATGATGTGACACAAGGAGTGCTGTCAGAGCTGTCACTTCAATGCTGTTGCTATGTTATGCATGTTAAAAACATAATTGCAAATGGTACAGGGATATTGTAGCGGTCACAGTTCTGTAAATGTAAATTTCCGCTAGTAAAACTTTTAGGTATTGTTTTTAAATACTAAAGTAAATGAGGATATTTGGATTTGTGTACGTCATGTGCCCTGGTATGTGTGACTGTAGCCATTGCTGTGTTTTTTCTCATTCCATTTTTCCCCATGCTTCATTAAACCTTTTAGTGTATAGTATTTGCACGTTGTGTTACACTTAAGGTGTATATGCTTACAGAAAGTTATATGTGTAATAATGTTCTAATTGTGTTCAAAAAAGGCAGAGCTTTGCCTTTTCTGTGATGGCAACGCTGAGTTCTTTCAATGGGTGTGAGCTGTTAATTTAAGTTCTTCTTGCCATTCTTTATTTTTTGTCCCATTTTCTGCCACCTTTCAGCAGGCGTGCATGTAGAGATACACAATTATTGAACAAAAAGGTTGTATTAATCATTTGAATATTATATGTGGGGTTTTCTTTTTGTTTTGTTAATCACGCACTCTTGTGAACAAAAAAGTTTTTTTAACATAACTTTAAATCAGCTGGAAATAGCGTTCCTGAATGCTGAGTTCTGATACCTGACAGCACTTGGGAGCTTTTACTGTTTTATTGTAGAGGGTTAAATTGGCATGAAAGTTGCTCTTTGATGGTGTATCCTCTGCTGTTTTCCTCCCCAAAAAAGAAGTAATTATCTTCCCTTCCACAGCGAACAACTCTGCGCCTTTTGTTACTGTGGAGAACGGAGCTCATTAGGACAAGGAGACTTAAAACAATTCAGTCCAACTCCTGGGTATGTTATCCCATGGAAAAACCAGCCTTTAAATAAGAGTGAAGCCAGCGACAGCACCGATGGAGCTTGTGAGAGAACTCCAAGGCAAAACTCAGTGCCGCGCAAACAAAGAGGACAGAAGAAGTAAGTCCGTTCTACAATAATTTTTTTTTTTCCCATGACATTCAGGAAGCATCTTTATAAATACCGTGCTGCAATAGACAAGTAACTTGT
Organism: Pluvialis apricaria; assembly: GCA_017639485.1. NCBI lineage: Eukaryota > Metazoa > Chordata > Aves > Charadriiformes > Charadriidae > Pluvialis > Pluvialis apricaria. The sequence goes on along the minus strand of CM030008.1, from coordinate 8,603,687 downwards.
ATTTGTGAAAATGCGGTTTGATAATATTAGTCATTTTGGGGAGAAAAGACCCCAACCACCAGCAGTAGAGGAATAGCTGTCGCTTCTGCTTTGAAAGATTGGTTGGTTTCTCCCCTCCAGTGCAAATCTTGACTCTGGAAGAACAGAGAAAAGAAGCGTAGTTGTAAGGCACAGGCGTACTGGTGAGGCTGAGGCAGTAATATGCACAAGAGTAGAAGACAGCGGACTTCTGACCCTTCACGTATTGCGTAGACTGGAGTAACTGGAAGGCTCTGCCCATGCTGTTGAAGCTTTGTCCCCTGCGTGCCGCAGCGGGCTCTCGCCATGGCCCTGGCGCCATGTCGGGCACGCCGCGCGCGTCTCGCCCCTCAGCAGCGGGTTCCTCGGCGGGTTTCCCGTCAGGGCGGGCTGGGCCCTCGGGAGGGCAGTGGCCCGACTCCTCTCAGGTTGGTTCCACCATTGCTGAGCTGTAAAACGGCAGGGCCGCACACAGCTCCGCGGCGGAGTGGAGTTCTCCTCAGCGTGCCTGGCGGTGGCACTTACGCCCTGACTGATGGCAGAAGCGCGTTTTTAAACCTGCCTGCGCACCAGTTCCTGCCAGGCTGGAGGGCTCCTGTCACGGCGGCCTCGGTTAGACGCCGTTTCGTTCGGCGGCTGCCCCGTGAAGGCGGGGAGGGCCGGGCTCGGGGGCAGGGCGGCCATGGCGGCGGTGGCGCGGGGCCGTGGGCGGCCGGCGGGCCCCGGTCGTGCCGGGCCGTGCCGCGCTGGAGGCCGGGGATTGGCTGCGGACGCGGGGCCGCCGCCCGCCCGCGGGGCCCGGCCGGGGGAGCGGAACAATGAGGGAGGCGGCGGCGGCCGCCCGTGAGGCGGAGCCGCCTGAGGGGCCGCGGTGCCGCCTGAGGGGGCCCTGGTGCGGCGCGCCGGGCAGGGCCGGGCTGTTCTCCTTCAAATGTGACCAAAACACACACCGGAGTATTTTATTGCAGATTAAATTGGGGACGTTCGGTAAATGGATCAGTTTGATCGTGTGAGAAATATATATATATATATATTTAATATTAAAAATGCCTTGTCAGGTTTATTTTCTTAACGTCCCTTTAAGCTCCCGTGTTTTGAGTTGGAGTTCAGGGTTCGAGGTGGCTCCGCCGGACGCGGGCGGCCTCCGGGAACCGGCGGAATAGGGCAATTTGGTGCTTCAGTCAGGGGTTAGCGGGGGGGGGGGGGGGGGCAGGGTGTTGCTGTTCGGCTTCTGTCGTGACATGGGTCACGAGGATATCAGTCATCAATGAAAGCTCTTTTTGGCAGTGCGAGAGAGGGATATTACCCACCCCCCCGCCCCCGCGCTTAGGTTTTTTTCATGTATTTCTGAATGTAAGGGTTGAAGTAGAGCACGCGTGGTTCTCAGGAAGGCAGAGCTATCACAGGTTAAAATGTGTTTGTGTCTTACTGGCGGTACGTCATTTCTCAGCATCTGTTACTGTAGAGGTGTCGTGGTTTAGGCCAAATTGGCTACTGGGGACGTGGGGACAAGAGGACAAACCAGGGCAAAAGGTTATAAGCAGGAGAACAGTTGGGAAAGAGAGGTGGTTTTGTGCTGTCTCAACTCTGGAGAAGTAACAGGAAATGCACGCGTTTGCGTTATTAAGGGGGGAGAAAAATGAAGTTTAAAGAACCTTGATAGAAAGCGCAGCACCTCCTTTCCTACGGACAGCTGAAGCATCAGAGGAGATGAGGTCCCTTTTATCAGTAAGCATAATGCACAGCCTTGGATGTCCGAGATAGTGTTTTTTTTTTTTTTTTTTTTGCCTGCAAGAAATAAAGGAGGAGAAATCATCGCTTCTGTCTTGTTAATGTAGTAATCAGAGTTTTATTAATTGTTTTCTGTTCAGGTTAGAATTTGTGGAACAAATTTATAAGGTTGCAAACTAGATCTTTCTATGCCATCACAATATGGTAGTCTATATATCACTACTTTTTTCCGTTCCCCCCACTCTTTTTCTTCCTGTCCCCCTCCCCTTCACCCACCTTTCTTTTTTTATTTTTTATTTTTTAATGCCTTGATGGCATTAGATAAAGGTGTTTATTTCCAAGCAGCTTTTTCACTCCTGGTCTTTTTTCTGCCTTCCCCCCACGGTTGCTGTATTTCATCCAGGTGCCTTACCCCTGGTTGCCGCAGTCTCCTTTGAGGACACTGTCGGTGCTGTGCCCTGGACCAGCTGTTACGGCTGCAAGGAGGGGACCATATGAAGGTTGCAGCTGATGCTCGCCACTCGCACCACTCTCTCTTTTTTCCTTCTACATCTCTTTTTCCCCAGAGTAACACAGATTGCTTGTGGTTACCTAATTCTCCCTTCCTAGGGTTGGGCAAGTTTTAATATCAAACAGCAGCTAACTTTAAAAAGTGTGTGTCCTGAAGGATTGGAAGAGAGCAGGCTGGAGAAAGGGGCATTTTACCAAGGGTTTGGTTGGTTTTTTTTGTCTCTTGAATAGCAGTTTTAACTGAAATCTTTGTTATTGGGAAAAATGTTGGGCTAAAGTATGGGGAAGAAAGATTTTTGTTCATGTTCTATATTTTCTCATGTTTGGAAGAATTTGTATTCGCTTTCCATGAGTTTTGGATCATTTACAAGTATCTAGCTAATTGAACAAAGAATGTGGTCACTTCTAAGTTTTGTTTTTTCTGCTCCCCGATACAGATCTCGATCGAGTATAGCATCATGTACCAGTGTAAGCACCCAAACTGCTTCTGATGATCAGGTTGTCAAATTCTGGGATGAACTCAGTTTAGTTGGCTTACCAGATGACATTGATGTTCAAGCCTTATTTGAGCCAACAGGTAAGATATGTTCCTATCCTCCTTTTTTCCTGTCCAGTAGTAGTACAGTAGCTACAATGACAGTGAGTGAAGTTTTTCGGCTGTTGGTTTTCTGTGCTCTGGTGTTCATCAAGTGTTTGATGATGCTTTTGTAGCTTCTGCCAATATTACCTGGTGTTTTTGTATAGTCTCCTCTTCAAATACTGGACGGAATCCTTGTCAGCTTTGTATGGGGAAATATTTGTAATCTACTGCTGAACTGGTGTTGAGGTAGTAATATCTTCAGTATTATGATTCTATTTTGGGGAGAAAAGGAAAAAGAAATGAGACACAATATAATTCTTGAAGCCTTAATCCTGTAGCCTTACCTAATCTCCTGTTGCTGGTGCAGGGTTATTGGAAATAGTGGAAGGAAAGATTTAAAAGAGCAGTATTGGTAGAACAACAGAGGCATAATACAGAATACGGTTGCGTATTTCCAGTATCTGCAGATTTTCTGTCAGAAAACTGTCTGGTTGGTCATCTGCTCTTTCATTTTAATGGAACTTTTCTTTTTACTCAGTTATGAATTACTTTTTCAGAAAGCTTCTATGTCCAAATGCTTTGGCAGTGGTCTACTCAGGTATTTTGCCTCAAAAGTAAAAAGATGTTTGTGCAATAATATAAATGTCATTCTTTCATGAGTGTGGAAACTCATTTCAAAGTCTAATTAAAAACAAAGAATAAAATTTAATGGTTTGTTTTAAATAGTTATACCATAGTGTGTGTGAGCAGGTAGGGGGGTTATCAATTTAAACTTTTTTAAGTTGTTATGATTTGTAGATGACCCTTCCCAGGCCCTTACAGAGATTTTGGGGGGAGTTCTTTTGTTGCTGAATGATTAAATTGACCGAGTACTTAATTTCAACAGCTAATGTAAAGCATCATTTTGAGTCTACTGTAAAGCTGTCACAGAACTCCTTTGGAAGTATGCATCATTTACATTGTTTTTCCCAAAATTGAATTAGAAACTTCTTTCAAGAGATAACTGTTGAATTCTGCAAATTCTGAATTTTTTTTGTTATGTAGATAAACATTTTAATTGTGTGTCTATAATGTGTTTGTTGTATTGACAGAGTTTTCTCAGTCATTTTTATGGTGTTTCTGTTCATGCTGTATTTTGAGCTTTTACAAGTTTTGTGTAGAATACTAAAGTATCATGTGAGCATGTTCTACATTAACATGCAGATCTGTATCTGGTCCTTGGGAATCATAAATTAAGAGTACGCACAGAGACAAATGTTATCTACAGTGAAACATAAGAGCAAATGTAACTCTGTGTGTGTGTGTCACACACACACACACATTGCATATAGAATCATAAAGTCATACACTCATATACACCCCACTGTTACGATTATATGATCAGGCGTGTGAAAATTAGAAACGGGATACAAAGAACGTGTTGAAATGAAGAGGAAGCTGTGTTATGTATACAAAAAATTGCAGTATGTTTAGTGTCTGATAGTAACATAGTCTGATAGTAATATATTTAGCATATAATAATAAGGACATTAAGCGTTGCAACAAGAAAAACAGGAGGAAGAGAGACTGTTCATTTTATCTGGCAAGTGTTTACTACTAGAACTAAGTTCCGTACCTACAGGAAGCGCTTTACAAGAGTTGTATGACCAAAGCTCTTTTTCTTTGATAATGCTTTAGGTCATTGCTGGGCTCATCACCGCTGTGCGGAGTGGTCATTGGGAGTCTGCCAGACTGAAGAGCAGCTATCGGTGAACGTGGACAAAGCTGTTGTCTCAGGGAGCACAGAAGTGAGTAAAAAGACTTGAACGCTCAATCCAGTAAGAGAATAGGGGTGGGATTAAAAAGACAGACAGTAGACCAATGCAATACAAGGTATGACCAAAAATATCCACACACGGATCTCTGAGTTCACGTTTATAAGAACATTTCTTTGGACAGGTCTTCATGATAAAATCTGCTGTTGCAGTTTATTAAAAAGGCTTATGGAGTTGCATGGAATGTATCGTTAATTAGTTCTGAGGTAACTAGAATGTAGGAAGTACCTGACTGACCAAAACAGAACACAGACAAAAGAAAAGTTGAGTTCAAATTAGCAAATGCCCCGCTAGGTAGAGGAAGTAATTATTTTGCCAGTTTATATTCTGCAATTATATGACTCAAATATAGTAAAAAAATTTCTTAATTACTTTCGTACCAGTTTCAAACAGCAGGTTAGTATAGGAAAACTAGTGTTTACCACAAAGCCTAAGTTGTTACTTTAAATATTGATAGAATACATACATAAATATTTAGTCTTCTAATTTGACATGGTAATGTATTTGGAAAAGTAGGTACCTTTGAAAAAGAAAGACCCTTTCTGGTGTCATATTCTGAAAGCATTTTGAAATTATGGAGACCTATTTCACATTGTTTTTACCACATGTAGCTATAGCTTTTGGTTGTATTTTTTCATGTTTTGTAGATTATTTCAGTAATTTTAGTTTTTTTCTATATTAATCAATCATGCTATCAAAAAAATCTGTGTAATTTTTGCTGGTTTTCCCATGATCATGCTTAAGTTTATTTTTACTTGATTCTTACATGTTTTTCATGCATTATATTAAAATAAAAAAAAGATGCAGAAGGCACCAGTAAATTTTCTCCATTGTGTGGACTAAAAAGCTGCTTTCAATCAGACTTTCAATACAGGCCATATAACACAGCTTTCCTTGCACCTTCTACTTTTACTGATATTGAATAAATGCTTTGCTTTGAATAATTTAATTGATTTCTGTATATCTGCTTTCAAAATAAAAGACTATTCAGAGTGAATGAACCTGACAGTATGAAGTTCTAAATGAGCTTGAACATGTTAAAGCATTTGTATGTGTGTTGTGTGCATGTATAAAATATTATAAAAAGAATATCCAAAATTGGTTATTTTTTTTTTTAAATCTCCCTGCTGAAAAGTTTTTGTCTCCTTGGTTTTGGCTGATGATGGTGGCCTGTAGTAATTTGGAACAGTTTGTTCTGGGCATCGTCTCCAAGCATCTGGAGGAAAATAAGGTTATCAGAAGTAGTCAACATGGATTCACCAAGGGGAAGTCACGTCTGACTAATCTGATAGCCTTCCATGATGGCGTGACTGGATGGGTGGATTAGGGGAGGGCCATGGATGTTGTCTACCTTGACTTCAGCAAGGCTTTCGACACTGTCTCCCACATCATCCTCACAGACAAGCTTAGGAAGTATAGGTTAGATGAATGGACAGTGGGGTGGATTGAACAGTGGCTGACAGATAGAGCTCAGAGGGTTGTGGTTAGTGGTGCAGAGTCCAGTTGGAGGCCAGTAACTAGTGGTGTCCCTCAGGGGTCAGTACTGGGTCCAGTCTTGTTCAATATATTCATCAATGACCTGGATGAAGGGATAGAGTGTACCATCAGCAAGTTTGCTGATGACACAAAACTGGGAGGGGTGACTGACACGCCGTAAGGCTGTGCTTCCATACAGCGTGACCTGGACAGGCTGGAGAGTTGGGTGGAGAGGAACCTTATGAAATTCAACAAAGGCAAGTGTAAGGTACTGCATGTGGGGAGGAACAACCCCATGCATCAGTACAGGTTGGGGGCTGACCTCCTGGAGAGCAGCTCTGTGGAAAGGGACCTGGGAATTCTGGTGGACAGCAGGATGACCATGAGCCAGCAATGTGCCCTGGTGGCCAAGAAGGCCAATGGCATCCTGGGGTGTATCAAGAAGAGTGTGGCCAGCAGGTCAAGGGAGGTCATCCTCCCCCTCTACTCTGCCCTGGTGAGGCTGCATCTGGAGTACTGTGTCCAGTTCTGGGCTTCCCGGGTCAAGAAGGACAGGGAACTGCTGGAGGGGGTCCAGCAAAGGGCTACAAAGATGATGAGGGGACTGGGGCATCTTTCTGATGAGGAAAGGCTCAGGGACTTGGGGCTTTTTAGTCTAGAGAAAAGAAGACTGAGGGGGGGATCTTGTCAATACTTACAAATACTTAAGGGGAGGGTGCCAGGTAGATGGGAACAGTCTTTTTTCAGTGGTGCCCAGTGACAGGACAAGAGGTAATGGGCACAAACTTGAACATACGAAGTTCCATCTTAACATGAGGAGGAACTTCCTTCCTATGAGGGTGGCAGAGCAGTGGCACAGCTGCCCAGAGAGGTGGGGGAGTCTCCCACACTGGAGCCGTCCCAAACCCGCCTGGACACCGTCCTGTGCCACTGCTGTAGGTGTCCCTGCTGTGGCAGGGGGTTGGACTGGGGGAGCTCCAGAGGTCCCTTCCAACCCTGACCAGTCTGTGTTTCTGTAATTTCATGATCAGGTCATTCCCATCTGTAGTCATTTTCATTATAATATTTTGGTTTCTAACAGCAGTCCTTGCTGCAGTGTTCAAGCTTGTGTTTTGCTCTGTTGAATTTCATCCTGTTTTTGCTATTTCAGTTCTGTTTCTTTTGGTATGGTCCCTTGCTCTTCCCCTGTGCCTCAGGGTGATGGTGCCTCACCTTCACATCATCAGTACATTTTAAGTTTTGTGTAGATGTTTATAACGCAAATATTTAAATAAGAATTCTTGAAGAATCCCACATCTCTGGTGTGATAGTTTCCATTTCAGCTCTGTCTTTTCATGTACTGCTCTGTAGCTTCTCTACTAATCCTCTCAAATTCTGTAAATGATTTTTAGATATCCTGTTGCACATGTTTCAGTGCAATGCAGAGAGATGAGAGAAACTTGAATCAAGTGCCATTCTGCGTATTTTTTATTCAGTCTTTTCTGAAACCGTTGAGAAACTTTATTTGCTGGAATACAGCAGTCAGGCAGGAGAGAAAGATGTTTTGGTTATTCTCTTTCATCTGTATTGTGAGATCCCCAGGGAGAGCAAAGCAAGGTTGCAACTGTTATTTTCTGATTCTAGAGGAGTAGGTAGGCAAAATGGGACATCTTTATCCCGCGGTCATACCAGGGAAGTTTTTTCTTTTTTTCTCCAAGAAATAAGAAGCAAACTCTTCTGTAGTTCTCTGTTCCTGACCGTGGAGCAGCAATGTTGGGTTTGCTCAGAGTTTGTGTATAACTGGTTGGGAGCCCAAGTAATCTGTGTTTGCTTGTGTCCAGGCTGTAGTGCTTAGTAATAATTTTTCACTGCTTTTTAACTTGTCACTAAGGCAAAGAAGGCACAAAAAAGTATAAGGTGCTGGTTATCCTATGCAATAGTGGAAAATTTAGCTGAAGAGAAGAAATTTTCTGTGTGACATACTTTGAAAAGTTTTGAATGAAAGCTATACCCATTAATTTATTGTATGTTTTTGCGTTTACAGCTGCTTGTGCTTTACTTTTGCTAAAATTTTGGGCTTCTTTCTAATGTGATGTTACTGTTGTCAATGCAGATGCAAGTATGTGCTCAGGGCATGCAGAAAAATAGTTTAAATAAAAACAAGCTGTATGCTATTTCCTCTACTTGCCACCAAATTTGCTTTGTTTTCTTTTTTTCTGTTGTTGTTGTTGTTTGCTTGGTTGGGGATTTCTGTCTTCTTGGAAATCCCTCTGGCATGACACGGGTTTATGATGTGGTCTGCAGAATTGACATCTTTCCTTAGCTGGGAAAGTATGATCTGTTTTCCTTACGTTCATGTACAGATTAATTTTTGACATGTAACAAAGTTTTTTTAGGTCTTTTAATTTGTGGAGATCATTTTGGGGCTGTTCTTACCTTGAAGGTCTCTTTCATTTGTAAGTTACATTCATGTTTCTCATTAGTTAGGCTGCCTATTGTCTGCAAATCTGTTTTAACTGGATATGACAGTGTTTCTTATTACTCTGTTTACCAGTTGAGATGTCCATTTGGCTTCACTGAACTTGTGATTGCATTAATAAAGCTTGTGTAGACATATTTCATTGACCTGTTCCAAAGTATGTAGGTTAATTCATGTTCATTTTCTTCTTGGCCTGTGTTTGCTGGAAGTTTTAAATACAGTACTGTAGAGATCTCAGTATCTGTGCATGTTTCACAAGTAACCTGCTTAGCGTGTCTTTGCTCTTCAGTTCTTTCTTTTGGTTCGCTCGTTTTGAAGGCCTGGCAATTTACGTAGTGAGACATCTGACCAATTTGTTACACATCTCTGTGTGTAGACATGGGTGGGTTCTTTGACTTTCTTTGGAAGTCTTGGGTTTGCCTCTCTTTAATATTAATGAGTGCACATATGTACATCTGTATATGTGAGGTGTTTGGAATCGTGTGCATCGTGTTGTTTTACAACAACTGACAAAAGCTGGAATATACAGTAAAGGTTATGGTAGCAGATGTGCTCTAGCCCTTACGGGTGGTATAGGTGACTCATTTCATCTCATGGCATGTCTTGCTTACCTCAGGTAGCAAGTGAGACTCATGGATTTTCCCAGAACCACTTTTTAAGTTTAGAAAGTCGTAAGGAAGAACTGGTGATCCAGGTGACAAACGCAGTGTGAAAGCTTTTCTGAAGTTGACTCTTAAGAATTCACATACTTCTCTCTGGAGCTTGTACAATATGTAAGTTGAAGAACCTGGAACAACATGGCGATTCCTTCCCCCACTACTTTAGTAGGTTTTCATGGGATTTTGGAATAATTTTGTTTGAAGCTTCGAAAGAAAAGAGCTCCTTGGAATATATAGGCAGGGGAGAGAAAACTTCCAGTGATTTGCTTGATCCAAGACTTAACTAAATTGCTTGTAATTTGTAAGTGCCCTACTCGGTACGTAAAAGTTAGAAGAAGCCATCATATTGCCAGCTTTATGAAGGATAGACTTTTATCAGTAGGGTGTTTCTCCAGGTATTTGTGGTAAGATGCAAAGACAGTATGAAATGGAGATTTAGTGAAATAAACTAAACAAAGGGAAAATGATTGAACAGAAATCAGAGCTTTTGCGGAAAAAAAAAATAGATGTGGTCAAGCAGTTTTCTAGTTTTCTGCTTTTTCTTGTATTTCTGGCTTCAGTGTTACCCTTTCTTAACTATGCTGCTTTTTGATATTTGGAAGGGTGAATTTACTGGCATTACCATTCAAAATGGGGGCCTTTAGGGTTTGCATCTGCTCAGCTTTTAAGAGTGGTTTCTGAAATATTTTCAGGTATTTTTAAATACTGCTTTATAATTTCCTTGTTTATTTTACATATACTGAGTAGGTGGCTGTTTCTCTACAGTCAGCTAAGGAAATAATAATGTTTGCTACTTGTCTGCCTTACGTTGTCTATCCATAGCTCTTCTGGATGCTACAAAGTCCCAAACAGGGTGGGCTGCTTTTTCTCACCAATATGCCAGCAGCTCAATTCAAGAAGGGAATTTAAGGAAGACTCAGTAGATAATGTGTTTGAACCACTTCTGAACAAACTGTGCACAAGGAAGGAACGCAATGGTAACTTTCCCGCCCAGCTTTTTCTTCTGATAAGATGTAGAAAGCAGTTTACAAGTCTGGGAGAATTTGTGAAGGACACTGAAGTCAAAGCAAACAGTATTGGTGGAAACCAAGAAGGAGGTTCCTATTTACTTAAAGACTGAATAGAGGAAACACGATACTAACGAAGTGTTTGAAGCAGTCATTCCAAAATATTACATTACACTCCATTTTATAAAATTTAGATTTCTGTTTGCTTTGAAATTCTGTATAGCTCTGTCCATATTTATCCACTTCACAGTTTTAAATTTTCCAGTAATAGTCAAGTGTTTTTCCAGGACCAGGACTCTTCCAGCTAGACAGCTGAAAAATTGCTGTCCTCTTCTCCTACCCATCCATTTTTTTTTTAGTTAATCAGGGCGGTATCTTCTCTCTGTACAAGGCAGCTGTTTTCAGCTCCTGCTGAGTTTCTGCAGGCTGTGTTTGGCATGTTATCATTGCTGAGAACTGTAGGAGTTGTTGCTTTGCGTAGAGGCAAGCTAATCAATAGGATCTTGCCTTGTTCCAGACTCAAAACGATCTGCTGTTTTGACACTCCTCTCTCCTATAAGCCCTTTTCACATGTTAATGCAGTCTTGAAATTTTTTTTTTTAAGGCCGCTTCCCTTGAATTCTGTCACCAGAGGCAAGAGATTGCGCTGTTTGTAGATGCTTCCAAGTTGGGGCAATGTGACAAGGCTTGCATATTAAATACCTCACTCAAATTGTTTCTTAAAGCCCTTTCCCTCTACTGTTTTTAATTCTTTGCTCAAGAATCGATTTTAGCATGATGCTTACCAAGCTGGCCCATAAAGAAATGAATTCAGGGGGAAGTTGGGAACCGTTTAAAACGTTTATGCTTCTTTTTAAAGTATTTATCCATATTTTACATGTATATTCACCCTTTAGGCTTAGTACACTTCTCATCTTGTTGAGACTTGTCTGTGTTTTTAGTGGTGTGTGTGTACGCTTGCTTGTGCTGCTTTAAGTTGGAAACCGATTTGGCTAAATTGATACTTCCTTTTGTTGTTCCTTGTATGTAAAGATAAGCATCAACATCTTTATACACTATTAACTTCAAACACTGTGGATGATTGTACCCATTTAGCCATAGCGATTTTTCAGCTGGTTTTATTTTTTGTCAGTATCAAAAGTGTGTGCGAAAAATAGTTTAGATGACAGAATCCTGAAGGATCGGGCTTCATACATGTCTCAGCCTAGCTGAACAGAGCATACAGCGATGCCTTTTTTTGTGTGTGTGTGTGGTAGAATGCAGGATTTGCAGTTCCTTGATGCTCTAAAAGCTCTCTTCTTCCTTTTTCGTTATTGGAAGAGTTGGAAGAGCTAGTAATTCTTAAAGCCAGGGAAAAATGCATGAAGTACGTCATCGATAATAATTTATACCAGTTCTGGGCAGAGTCCTCTGTATTTGCCCATTTTTCAAGGAGAAGCTTTGTAACGTGATACTGAAAGAGGAACTCTGGCATTCAGAAGCTCCTCTCCCAACTCTTGAGTTTTTTATGGTACTTTTGCACCCATAAGGCACTTGGCTTCTCTTCATCTCCCTTTACTGCAGCTGGGGAGCGCCTACCTGGCTGCTCTATTGGAGTGGCTTCTGATTTTATCTTATTGAGGTTTTTTTTTTTTTTCCTGCAGTTGCTTTTGTCTTGCAACTGGGGAAGGAAGTCCTGCAGGAAATATTCTTCCAAAATAGCGTTTTACTTTTTTATGGGTTGCTGTCTCTCAGAGAACTCTACTACAGAAAGTGCTGGAGAGAGACTAGAGGAATCGTGACATAGGTCTCATCAAGAAGATAATTCCATATGCTGTTGGTCAATTTAGGAGTTTCGTTCGGTTCCTAGCAATTTTTAGAAAAAACTGTAACAGTTCAGCAGGAGGGGCCATGAGGTTATTTCAGTTTTCCTTTTTGTTATTTTGGAATTCCTCTAGATATTTGTAGCCATTTCCCTGCTGCTGCTGATAAGCTTTGTACTTCAAGGAAAGCGATAGTGACTGAGAGTACAGTTTTGGTAACAGTTTAACACTGTAAATTATCTGCTACGGATTACTCTGTTCCACAGCGGTTTGGATTTTGGTCACCTAAAGCCAGATCATTTGTGTCTCGGAGAACGTGAATCAGACTGTTCTTACAGCTTGTTAAAGATAGCAGAAACACTACGTCAATTACTTTATAACTGTATTTTCCAAATTCTGCAAAGCAGCCACAGTCTCTTAAAATTATCATAGGTGGTTTTTGATTTACTACATCTGATTCTTCTGGAACACCTTTGTACGCCATGAATGATATCAGCTCTGGTAAATCTGTTCGGGTTCAAGAGCTGCCGTGGGACCTGTATGTGTGCTCAGTTTTTTGCAGGTTGAATTTTTTTCTAATTTGAGAATAGATGTTTGCCTACTTAGTAAGATTTACGACTTAATTCTCATTAATATTGTCACATGAAAAATGATTAAAATGTTCTTTCATTTAAACCCAAATAAGCTTTACCATGATACACTTCTGTTCATTTGAAGTCCTTGTCCTGTAGCAGCTGCTTTGAAAAGCACACATCAAAATAGAACAACGAGGCATAGGGAAGAAGTGAGAACAAGCAGATAAGAAGGAAGAAGCTTGACGTTTGAAATCATACTAGGATTATTGAAAAATTCACCCTTTCCTGTTTTCTTCTCACCTAGAATCTGACTCTAGGAGCCAAAGCAAATAAAGCATAATGTAATATACTTTATGAAAAAAAACAAAAACAAAAAAAGCCAAACCAAAACCAAAACAACCCCAAACCCTAGCTTTTTGCCTAGTAGTTGTTTTTAACCCTGTAGTCACTTTTGCCAAATTTTTATGGTGTGTTTGTGTGTTTTGGGTTTTTTTCCAAATTATTCAGTGGGATTTTGTGCATTCTATTTTTTCTTCTGCAGTGAAACACAGAACAGAAAAAAAACCTAAATTGCAGTCCTTACAAGTACAGAATTTTGTTCCCTATCAAAACACAGCTCCTTTAACACTATGGAGTTTAGGACTCAGCTTTCAAAAGACAGTTTTCAGTTTCTCCAGTTGTCTCACAGACCACATTTTCTAGTAAAAAATAAAATACGTTTTTCTATATCCCTGCTGATATTTAAGAAAATTAAGTAGTAGTTAAAACTGAGTGAATTTGAATCAAGAACTCTACGCTTCTCTGCTTCTAAGATGTTTTTGTAATTATTTTGGCATGTAAAGTATGGATACCTTGGGATCTAATTAAGCTCCACACTTGGATGTGGATCTTCAGCGATGCATTTAAGAGTTTGAACGGATTGCTATGAAATAAAGAGGTCTGTCTGAATAGTATGATCATAAACTGAGACACAGTAGCATGTGGAAGAAATGTGGCTAAAGTCTGAACACTTTTGATGAAAGAAGGGTTCTGAAATAGATTTTAATTTTGAATTTTCCATTTATTGAGAAAGAAAACTTCATTTCTTTTCCTAGTGTTTCTGATGTAACTGTTGCTCGTTCACGAATACTTTGGTATTCCAGTAAGTCTGCAAACGTTACTGAAGGAGAGATAGTTTGTGAGTGTTGATTGTGATAGTCTAATTGAGGTTTGTTGAATGAATAGCTGATCTGTTTTTTCTTTATCCACCAGTTGCTAGATGGATTCATAGTTCAGATTTGTACTATCTGATGTGAGATATGCTATTAATCATTAAGTAACTTTTCAAGTCAGCCAGCCAGTGAAAAAAATAAGGGGTTAAAAAGATACAGTATTAAACTGAAAATATTTAATTAAAAAATTGTTTCTAAGATAATCTGATAATTATTAGGCTATCTGTGCCTATCCAAAATTTAATTTTAAAGGAATAAATAATTTTTCACTTATTTTCCCATTGTTTAACATACTTATTGTTAACATTCTAGTAAAGCTAGTACTATGCTTCAGCGTGTTACGGTCTTTGGAATTTTTATGAGTGGAAAAGTCTATAAGTATGAAGAAATATTTATTTCAAGGCTACATGACACATCCCCAATTTAACACTTTTTTCTAATTAGCATTTCAAGAAACAGAAAATGTTCCTTTCTTGAGAGACATAAAACACACTGTCCGGTTTACGTGCTGTTACACAGTAGAGTAGCAACGTACCAAATGTTGGCAAAGTGTTTGATTTAGAGTTTTTTCTGCATACTTGTTTTGGGAGTTTGATTCTTAACAAGTGCAAATACGTTAACATGACTTTTCAGTCTTTATAGTAGTTCCTTGCTTCATAACCTGTTATCATCATGATACTGAGCTAGTGAAAGGAGCACGTGGTAGTGTGAGACCTATTTAGCTATAGTAATTTTTATATCGTCTTCAATGTGTTGATTCTATTTACAAGAGGAAGGCAGGCATTAATTTCTGGAGTGTGGCTTGGAGGAGCATTTGTTTTCTCAGACAAAGCAGAAGAAAAGATGTACATTTTTAAACTTTTTTTTTTTTCCAGATTTTTATTTTGATTTGCTTTGTCCTGAGCCTTCTCTGAAATAACAACTGTGCTTGTATCCCTACCTTTTGTATATGGAAAAAAAAAAAATATCGTGAATTTGTCTACATAGCAAGTAGCGTTGTCAGTGTGCATTATAACTCACTGATCAGAGTGAAATTGTGTCTTGTTCTTCTTTGGTCTGTAAGAAATAAGTGCCAGAGCTTAACCCCCTGCCAGCTGTTGCGAAGGGACAATTACTAGTGCGTGTATTCTAACATATACATTTTAGGTTTAAGTAATAAACTTTATTCAGAGTAAGAGAGAACTTCTCATAAACTGTCATTTTTTTCCGGTGTATGAGTATAATTTTAGTGACTTCATTGCCCGATTCCCCCTGCACTTTTGCTGACCTGAACAGAAGCACAATGTCATTTCTGGCAGGCAAAATCTGCATAAATGTACTTCCCCATAATAACTGCATTTCTGGAACACAGTAGCAAACGAGGAGGGAGAAGACTTGGGTTACTTAGGCAGCACAAGACATCTTCGCTTAATACTGTTCGTATGGCTTCATCTGAAGGAAAGTACTCGAAAGTATTCGATTTTTCAGCCTCACCTATTGCTTTTTCTCTCCCGCCGCAGTGGTGCTGCTGGTGTCCCGCTGTGGTGCCAGGAGGCTGTTCGGTGGGAGCTCGCCCCGCGAGCCCTCCCTTGGCACTGAAGTCGGAAAGCAGAGTCAGCCTTAGAGTTTTCAGTCTGTGGGTTTTTTTTTTCCAAGATGAATGCTTTGAAAGATGCACCTTGCTTGAACTCTAGATGTGGAACGTGTGGGTACTAGAATCAGGGGAGAGAGGCTGTTGCTACAAAGACGTTTCTGAGAGGGTTTTGATGCTGAATAGACGATAGGCATTGCAGATGCTGAGGGCAGTCTGTGAGGTGTAGGAAGCAGACAAAATGGACTAGGGGCACAGAGAGAGACTGAGAGAGAAGCAGCAATAGCCCAGAAATGAAAGCCGAAAAGCCTAGCTGAGAAACATGAAAGGCCTTATGTTCCTGGAGGAATTTCCAGTGCAGGTTTCCTTTATTCAGTAACATTCACTGAAATAATTTACTGAAAGCTCTGAAGTGAAATTGTTTAGTGTGTGTTCCAAACTGGTGAAGTGTGTTTCACAAAGACCTTTTCTTCCTTTTTGCATGACTTGGGTAGAAAACACTTTTTTCATAATACACCCAAAGAAATTCTCTATATTCTTTTTTCTCTGTCCCTCTCCCCTCACGGGTGTCTTTCTTAAGTGTTACCCTAAGCACTAAGGCGGTGACATACTGGTTCACGTTGAGGTAGTACGCTGTTGCTGGGCATTTGATTGTAAGAGTTTATAACCTATTTATACCAAGTTATTTTGGGGGCTTACGTGTTAAAAAGAGGGAGAACTTGATCTCTGAAGAGCGAAGAAAGCCCACTAAAGGAAAATCGCACTGTCTCTTATATCAAGATTGTACCTTCTTCCTCAGCTACTGCTTCAGTTTGCTGGTGGGACTGAGCCATTTTGGTGCTTTGTTGTAGAACATGAGAATATGGATACTTGGGCTCTCCCTTTCTGCTCTCTTTCTACGCTCAGCAGCAGTAGCATAGTCCTTTAAGGTCTATGAAAAAAAGAAAATGACAACATAATACCCCCAAATTTTAAACGTGGAACAAGGAAGTAACAAAACATTCTTTTTAAAAGTTACGAAAATATTTAGAAATTTATTTGTATTATCATCCCATTAATATTTTCAGCAGATAAGAAGACTGGAGCTCTATTTATATTAAAAAAAGGCAGGAAAATGTTCCAGTCTCTTAACGAGCATGCCAACAGTAAGCCCACAGAAACTTACACAAGGAAGTGTAGCAGCACTGCCTATCTGCTTACTTTTATAGGTATTTGAATGCAACCCATATTTTCCTACCTTATTCCCACCTCACTTGTGGCTGCTTCTTATTTAAATATTTTATATTCAGTTTTTTCCTTAGCTAACGTGAATCGATCTGTTGTTTTTTTTAATGTTAGTGCTTAAGGGTCTAATTTTGCCTTTGTGTGATGGTTACATGTATGAAAAAAAGACTTCTCAGTCTTTTGTAGTTAATATTGGTTAGTTTTAGTCAAGGACGGGTCCTCATTATGCTGTGAGCATTATGGAAATAAAAAGGCATCTCCCTTGCCTTCAGAAGCTTGCTCTTTGGTAGATAACACATGAATAAAAGGAAAAAAATACCCCTATGGGACAAGTTGTAGATACACTTGCTGAGCTGTAGCATTGTTTAGTTAGTGTTCGACAATCGACTTCAATCTTGGTTTCATAGTGGTTTCTCTTTTCAACAGTGTTTCACTTAAGCATGTCTTTCAGATTTTTCGTGGATGTGAGTCACATGTGCTTTTTTGAACACGAACTTTTAAAGTTCAGTCTCTGTAATGAAATCAGAGTTCTAAAGTGGGTTTGATTATGCCAAGCAAAAGAGTCTGAGTAATATTTTACCTAATATAAATCATTATGGGTTTTCATTTGGGGCTTTCACCCGTCCTCAAAAAAATTCATACAAACCTATTTTAATTTAAAACTCAAGAGTACTCGTATTAGTCTGTTGGCATCAGTTTGCTTTTAAGCAATAGCCTAAAAACTGCTACTGAGGGTGGTGTACTCAGCAGCTTGCAAAATCAAACCATTAGCAAAAAATAGTTTTGAACTCCCTAAAGATTCTGTTATTGACTTCCATTAGTGTAAGTTCTGTCCCAGAGTTGCAGATTGAGCATAAATATTGCAGGCATCAGTATGAAGTAGTCCCATTAATGCAGGTGTCCTTGAGTGTTTTTTTAATAACATGGAACAAATCACGCATGAGAGAGACATCTTATGAATTTTCACAAATGTGCACCGACTGCCCTTCATGTGCAAGGGTAATAAATTGGTAATAAATACGGGCCCTACTTGCATTAAAGCTATTTTTCTAATGATCCAGGCTACTACTGATAGTCATCTTTTTATGTGAAAGAATTAATATTGTTTATTTTTATTTATATAATTGTCCTCCCCATTCTGCAGATCTGATCTGGGAGTAAAAAGTAGGCAGACAATGGCAGGTCTGCCAGTAATGAACTTGTAGGTGTTCCATGAATCGTAGTGATGATTGATATTAATGATAAGAATCCTATTTAATAATATGAATTGAAAACTGGTGAAGTGGCATGTTCTCAAATCAGCACTTCCCATAAGCTTTTTTACTGGTGTGTTTTTAATTCAGTGTTATTAACGTATTCCTTCAAAGATGTCATGTTCCTCTCCAGTACACCAATGGGGGGAAAGTAGCTGTTATTGAATAAAAGAAAGAATAATTGCTTCCCGGAGCATCTAACATTGGTAAAACAACTTGATACACCCTAAATATATTGCTGTGACATGGTCTCACTTCAGATACAATGAGAATACATGTATTCAATCTGCAGTGTAGATAATTTTGTTTTATAAAAGTGCAGGTATTTGCATATCTGGCCTTCTCACTTCAAATTTTTAATTCATAAAATAAGATTTACTTCTGTTTAAAAAAAATTTCCTCCACTCTGCTTCTGTATGAAATTGCCTTGCAAAGAACTGGGAAGAGTGGCAGATTCTGCAGAGTAAACGGTGAATCTGGTTCCAAATAAACTGCTGTCAAATATCCAAGCAAATACTGGTATTTTTTTTTTTTACTTTTCAATTACTACAGGTTGTTATGGCAATATTAGGTGTTATTTGTATGGTATATCCAGGGAGATGTGTTGACAAATCATAAACCTTCAAAAGCTAATAGAGGTTTTTAGAGAAATAATACAAGAAGACAGTTCAGTTGCTATCATAATTCCTTGAGCTTTGTGAGGAAAATGCTTGTTTTCCAAAATGTAAATGGATTTGATGCGTTGAATAGGTAAGAGTTTCAGGGTTTCCAAGTGTTTTTCAGTGACAGTAACTTGAAATAGATGGTGAATTGTTGGGGAGACTGTTACTGTTACGCATCCATCACATCAGAGAGTGCCTTGGGCACCTCCAGAATGTTTGCTTTCTGTCAGACGTAAAATATTGTGATGGATAAATCCCCCAGAAAAGGTTGGACCTGGCAGCAGTGCTCACTCATCTGAGAAACTAAAAGGTCAGAATACCCAAGATGCTGGTAAGACTAGAAGCTGAGCATCACAGTAACGTCTGGTTGTACTTCCACTCATAACGCTATGTGAGCCGTTGTGTTTGGTACTTCTGGAAGTTAATTTCTGTAGGTGAGTGCACTGTTACAGTCTTATGCAGCAGCTCGGTGTTTTTCAGCCTTTGCTGAACTCCTTTAATTGAAATAAATCCATTTTGTGGAAACCTTCTCTTGCATTACGGGTGTTTTTAGTAAAGTATTCATCCTAGTACTGCGACAGCGTTGCTATCTTAACACTACCGCAGAATTAGGATGATCATCTGATGCTAAGATTTCCATGCCATCAGATAAAATTGGTTTTAGAAAACAGTGATTGGCTTTTGATTGTTTTAACCATCTGAACGGTCTCTCTGATACTACTGGACTGCTCACTTGAATTAGCTGAGCAGTCTGTGTCTCTTTGAAGAGTTTATTTGTAGATGGTTATGATTATTAAGCCTAGGAACCACAGTGAAGTAGACTTTCCACTGTGTTAGTGTGTGGGCAGTCTGTGTTCAGGACCTGTCACCTCGCTGTGGACTTAGGGCCTCATCTGTGTGGAGCAGTGGGGAAAACACTCTGTCCAGAGTGTAATGCAGAACCCAAAATATGACTCTCAGAATCTCAGGCTGGCTCCTGCTCTTTCTCCAGGCCCAAGTCTTTTGTTGACCCAAATTATTTCCTCTTCACTAGTTCGGATGTATTATTCATGTTATTTCAATGTGGTTTTACTTTTGATAAAGGAATGGGATTTCCCCATTTTACTGTAAACATTCTGATAAAAAGCTTTTAAGACATTATTCTAGTTCTGGTTTAGCTGTAACGAGATACAAATAAAAATATCAAAACCTCCTTGGTCTATCATTAGAGATTAAGAAAAAGCATTATGCAGAATTAGGACTGTGCTTCATTTGACTATACGCTACATATGAAACAGAAGCTTCATCTAATTGTTTGTGCCTTACTCCTTCAAGAGTGTAAGACGCCTGTTATACATAAATAGCACCATTGAAAACCACACCGAATCTTGCAACGGAGAAAAGGAATTTTAATGTAAAAGAGACCAGGTGGGAATTGGTGCTGGAACAGAAGTAAATATGTACATTTACTAAGGGAATCTGTGACATGTAAAGCATAACACTATTTCCTGGCAGTTTTTTTCCATTCGATGGCACTAATATCTCTATAATTAAGAGCAATGGAAGTATTTAGAGGAAAACTGTATACTGTTATAAACCATTCTCTTTTTAATTGAACAGCTGTAATTTCTACCAATGGAACAAACTATATTATAAGAAAATGATTATTAGTTTAAAATGCAAAGTTAAATGAATGCAAAATTAACAAACAGATGGTGAAGAATTATTGTGCTTTATTTTACTCCTGGGTAAAAGGGCTCATGCATGATTGTAAAAATGTCATCACACTTCGTAAACCTGAAAGCAAACAGAATTTGCAGTTGTGCACATCTGTTTTGGGACACTGCTAAAGGGTTAGAAGAATCAATGTTGTTTTCAAATAAGGGTATTCATCAAGAGGATATCATTTACTTAACAGTTATGGCTTCTGCTAAGCATCAGACTTAATGTTCTGTGGAATTCATTACAAAATTTGGCAGCTTTTTTCTTCACAAGCTACTGAGGCAGTATGCTGCAAAATGAAATGGACAGCCCCTTCTTATCCTCCCCTCCCTGAACCCCAGAACAACAGTTGAATTACCTGCTAAATGTTTGACCAGTAATTTAATGATTTTAAATTCTAGGTCAGATGTTGCACTTCTCGATGCTTGTCTGAGGAATGTCAGTGATGGAGTAGGATGGAAGGACAAGGGCTCATTTGTTTATTTCAGTAGCTAGTGAACTAAAAAAAGGATTATGTAATGTTTGGGGATACCATGTTTTGGGAGGAGGAATGGGAGAAATATGTGTAAGTGACTAATTCAATCAAATTGGAAAAAAAAAAAACTAAAAGCCCCAGCCAGATAAAACATGTGAAGCTTTTATTAGAAAAGAAATTATATTAATGTTTCAAGCTGGTAGTTTCAAAGTATGCCATCTAATTGCTTTATTTGAGATCAATTTACAAAAATTAGTCAACTGAAGATGTAGGATTTTGTTTATGATGACTCTGTGCCATTTGGAGAGCGCAATTTAGGAACAGCCAAGGAAATAGGAATTATGAACAATAAGGTACTGATTGCAGTCAGTGGGGAAGGAATACTAAGGAGGTGCTCACTAATGAGGAAGGTATTAAAGGCAGGAAATTCTTGTATTTTTTTATGTCTGTACATAATCCAGAGTTCCTTGTCACCCCATCCCTACTATTACCTTATAAATTAGGTGTATCATTGAGTTTATATAGTGACTTGCTGACATTAACTTTTTGTTAAACTGAGTTAATACATCTACAAAATCTTTGTTAAAAGAACACATTATTATTAAGACTATAAAATCAAACACACAAGGTTAGGACATGGCAGAAGACAGGTTATTTGCACACAATTAATATACTTTGCACACAATTAATATCCTTTGTGCATATGCCTGATTATGCAGTCTTTAATTGTATAATCACATGCAGAACAGCTACTACCTAGTTCAGTCTGTCGGATGGACGTTGCTGTCTTAATGAAAACCTCTTCAGTATTACATTTTTTTATTGTTGTTCAATGTGTAGGTATGTAGACTACGCAAATACTGCTTAAAGGGAAGAATTACTCGTTTTTGTATGAGTTTTTCTGTCATGTTTCTACTATAATAGACATATGAATAAGTTGTCTCTAAATTATTTCCAAATAGCAGGTTTATGTGACCTTTCTATGCATCTTAGGCTCCATTTTCCTGAAGAGAAGTTGATTTTTTTTCTTTTTTCCTTTTTTTTTTTTACTTAAAAATATCTGCTGATTTGGATGGCAAATTGAGAGACTTTCACCAATACCTGGATTTACTTAAAAAGTTGCACTGATATTGCAGTTCTTTCTTCACTCTGTTGGAGTTGTGAATGCACAATCTATGTAGAAGACTGTATTTTATGCGGGAAAAAACCCCAAGCTTTTAACATTAATGTTAAGGACTAAAAAAACCTAAGAAAAATTTTTCCTAAGTGCCCTGCCCAATATCATACAGGAGCTCTGTGAAAGAAGTGAAACTGGAACTGTTTTGTGGGTCATTATTCAGTTGCCATAACTTTATAAGTGTTTTTTTTTTTCTTCTGCAAGCAATCCACAACGTTTTTCAATACATACTTTTTCCCCTCTACAAATTCAAGCACAGCCCTAGAATTAAGAGGTTTCTTTAATGCAGAGAGTCCTTTTAAGCGGTCTATTTTATGCACTAAATCCATTTTGGATCTGCAATCCTTTTTGTGTTTTAATGTACATACATAGTTACAGTTGTGCATGCGTGTGTCTGTTCATTCCTTTATCTGTGTCTCCCTGTATGTGTGTTGCCTTGTAATTGTCTGACTGTATCATTTCCTTGCGTCGGGGGGAAAAAAAGGAAAAGGCAGACCTCCCAAACTGCAGGTTTAGAACCTTTATGGCTACATACAGCCCTCTGCTATTTGAGCTGGCTAAGTGATAGTGATATCGCACTAGGAGTCAGAGAACAGCGTACTTCTCCTTGTAGTCTTCATCCAATTTCAGTTGCCTCAGACTTCTGGCTTTTTGTTCCAAGTTGATGTTTTTAGCCATTTCCGCTCTTCCTTGTTCTTCCTGCATCCCCTCTCCTTAACCTTTCTATTCCCTTTTTCCCAGGTTCCTTTTGAGATCTGTCCCTTCATCGTTTCCCGTGTCTCAGCACATCAGTTCCCTCAGCTCTTTATCCGATTTTAGTGCCCAGTTTTAGTTAATTGGTCCTTGAAGTGTCATCCCTTCCCCTCCTCATCTTCCATCTCAGTCCATGGTTTCTCCTCCCGGTCTCATCAGACTCATTCACACAGGGTAGTTAATCCCTTTTGTCTCTTTGACCCATATTTGTCCATCTGCCTGTGTGCTGGATACTCTCATTCCCCAGACGATTTAAGTGACAGTAGTATCAGGAGCCTTCGGGATGTCTGCTTTCCATTCCAGTGGCTTATTGTACTTACGCTTAGAGTATTTATTACAGACTTCCTCTCTCTAATCCTCGTCAGACTGAAGCAATCTTTGCAGAAGGTACGCGTAGTCCGATCAGTGCTAGAAATTGGAGAGGATCGGTCATGATCAATGAGAGGATTTTTCTGTGATTTTTTTCACTGACAAACTTTTGGAAGTGTTTTACGTTAAAAAAAAATAGTTTTCTCAAGCTTGGTCACATCTGGATAGATTTGCAGGGTAAGGGCAGAAGTTGCATCCCCCACACTAAAATTCCTGCCAGATTGCCAATCCTGTGAGTGAGGTTGTTTTTAAGATGAGTAAAATGTTTTTCTTACTGACTTTTCTATTCTCAGAAATGGCTGGAAAGTTTTAACTAACTGTTCCAAAAGTATTTAAGAGAATTTAGGCATGTGTTATGTGAAGCTTTAGCCTAACTTTTTGTTATTCAGAAAACTTACATTGATAGAACAGAATTTATATGGAAGTCTTTATAAGCAGTACCCATTCACATCCCTTCGTCGATACTGCCACGCTGACGAAACCTTTGGCGTGGACTTAGCTGTATTACCAATACAGAACTTTTGTCAAAATGTTTTAGGCAGGCTTCAGCTCAAGACTGTCATCTAATTTAGACCTCGCGGTGGACGTGTCTACCTGTGAGCTGTGTGAGCTCTAATTCCAATCACAGGCAATGAAGGTCTGACCAGTATTGCTAATGGAGCCCAAAAATGGACACCCACTGTTTGGTCAACTGAATTGTAATGAAGTAAATGCCGTAAAATGACTAAGTCTCCGTTAAACGTAATGGGAGCTTGAACACTTGGCTCACAGACAGACTCTAAATTTAGAGCCTGAAATTTAGACGTCCTCATCTCAAGCCTTGTGTTGTTTGGAAGCACAATGTGACTGTATCAGCAGTAAATTCTCCTTTCTCTGAGTTTCTATTAAATGGCTTTGCAAATGTAATTATGCCAGCCTAGCTGTAGCTACAGAGGATCTGTAGCGTAGACATAACCTATAGAATGCATAAGCCACTTCAGAATCCTTGTATGTGTTTTAGGAACGTAGGAGCTGTGCTGGGTTAGACAGAAGGCTGACTTCATCCCAGTGTCTTCTGCGATGACCAGTAACAGATGCCTAGAGAAGATCATTAAACAACAAGCGTGTAGCAATGTTTCCCCCAATTATTTTTTTCTCAAGCCTCCAACAATTTGTGGCTCAGACTGTGTTCTGCCAACAAAAAGAAACGTCTACACATACTTCTTAGGACCTTCCGAGCATGAATCAAATGGAACTGGCACAATAGCCTGTTTTCTGAGCCTGCCAAAAAGCAGTCTTAAACCAAAGCTGATGATTTCTGTTCTTGCCTTGTTTGTCCTGAAGTTGCTGATGCTGAAGCCTAATGATCACAATTTAAATTGCATTAAACATTATTGACCTTCTCATTGTTGAAATGCTAACTAAACAACAGGCTCGTGTGCGCCCTTCTGGCACGGTGGATATTAGATGAGAATTAAGGGAATAGTTGGTTGTTAGCTGTGGGGAAGCTTAGCCCTGCTCAAAACATCTACATTATCCTAAATCTTGTTGAAAGCTACGAGGTGAATAAAAAAAATGCTTTTCCTCATGGAAGCGTGAAAAAAAGCAGCTAAGGCAGAGTCTGTGGAGGAGGTCGTATGCATGCAGTTATTCCACTAGCTTATATAATGACGGGGAGAATGCAACTTCAAGGCGCACAAACCCTTCTGTGGAGCTTCTGAATAGGCAGGGTTTGAGAACATTTCAGATTATATGAGGAAGAATTTGTGTGCCATAAGGTTTGCACGTTTTCCTTTACCTGCTTCAGATACCAAAAAATATATCTCCCTTGGAAAACTTTCTTCTTAGAGGTTATTAACCTATCACAACTATTATGAAAAACACCCCTGCAAAACATGAGTGCTTTATTGTCCCGCTTTTTAGATGCCTTGATATCGGCATCATTTATTTTATGTATTTTTTTATAAAGGTGAAAAAGGAGGCAACTCGTGGGAAGGAGGAACAACATAGTGAGACATAGAGAGCCTGAAATCTCCACACTTAAAGGGACTTTTGCTTTCTACTTTGATTACATATGTTGAGTCACTGATAGTGGTGTTAGTCGTCATCATTTGTATGTTCTTACCTTTTTTCTTTATTCTTGTGCAGATAACTGAGCATGTTAGGGACAGATGGAGTATCTAGTCAAGAATTCTGCATTGGAAGACAGTCTTTCTCAGTCATGTGTTGAGCTTGGCCAGATTGCATCTCCGGTTGTCCATGGTTTTTCATAGTTTTAGAAGCAAAACTTGATAGTTTGTTTCTACAATTGGGATTTATTTATTTTTAAACTTACTTCAGACTACTCAGAGCATGGACACCATAGTGAAGTTCTAATACATGCTGTCTCTGTTAAGAACATTTCAGTTTTAAATTACAGTTATATGAGAGAAATCTGAATTTTAATTTCTTCAGTTTTGGTACGTGTTAAGAATTGAGGAACAAAACTAACTAATCTGATTGAATTGCTTGCTAAAAATTTAAGTAATTTCCAAATTGGTGACATGATTAATACAAAATTAAAAAATTAGAAGGTATTTGCAGTACTCCTGGAAATGCGTGTTATTTAGTACCTTTTCTAATCAGTAGATCAATGGAAAGCCATTAATTCTTTTTATATTGCCATCTTACTGCATTGTGCTCTAAAATGCTGTATGGTATTTAAAACAGTGTATTTGACATGAGAGGTGCTAATGATGATTAGCATCTATAAGCAATATAAAGCTTTTTCTAGATGATAGGGTAATCAAAGAAGATTATCAGAACTACCAGGGAACATACTTCATCATTAATCGCTGTTTATACTAAAATTTCTTTGCGGACTCGTTAGTGACAGGATGTTAAGGTCCAGTTCTCCTTAGTTACAGGTTTGTATGATAGCAGTTTTCAGTAGCTAAACAGTCTGAAATTTGTTCGTACAGGTAATACATTAAATTGTTTAACTAAGGACAGATGGCTTGTGTGCATTTTTGGGTACACTATCATAAAATTAAATTTGCTTATTGTTACCATAGGTTTTGTCGACTGACCTTTTGAAACCCAAATAAGTTGATATTGGTGTCATTTTGCTTGAAAAACATTTTGCGTTCCTGAATACTAACATTTAACTTCACTGCACTAATCGCGTTGCAACTAAGTATTTATTCAAAGTCCTTATTTTAGCCTTTCTTTAATGTCTGCCTCCTAAGGGTTGTTACTCGTCTGGTTGCTGAAACAGTAATACTATAAAGTAATTCTAAGGGCAATAAAATCATGATAAAGTAGGACCTCTGATTTGTTCTTAGTACTGCCTGGACTGAATCTTATGTTGTCATAAACACAGGCATCTTTTCTTCAGTTTAACTTGTGCTGATTTTTGGAGTACTTCAAAGTATGGAACAGCAGGAAGGTTGATGTAAAGGTGGTGAGTTGGTGTCTATCTTTTGTAAATTTTCTTTTTTTTTATTAATTTTTTTTAATTATGTAGGAAGAAGATGTAAACAGTCAGCTGTTTCTCTTGTCATCATTTTACAGTTTGCCCATCAGTTTCCGTTAAAGCCAGTAGCATTTCTGACATTCACCTGAGCTTCCAAGCCACAGGCAGAACTAACCTTTTTGTTTAGTTGATTTTGGCGCATTTATGATTCTAGCATGACAGTATGAGTTTTTGTCTTCCCCAAAATTTTCTGTGGTTTCTGTTACTCTGTTTCGTGGAGGATATACTCCCTCCCATACAACTAGAAAAGAGAGGAGGTGATTGATCAGGTTTTCTTATGTTTTCTGTTTATTCATTTAGTTCTTCGTCTTTCACTGTATTTCTGTAACAATGTCGTATTTGATCGAACGGGATTAGTGAATAAAGGGAATTTTAAAATGAAATTGGAGAGACTGCAGAGCTATTTGCTTTTAAAAATGAGATCCTTTTCTGTCTGTATGAAAAAAAAAAATCACATGTAAAAGAAAAAGATGAAAAAGACAAAGTAGAAGGAGGTGTGTACAGTTTTAAATGATGGAAATTACAATAGTAAGAAGTCGCAAAATTATGGATGGGATCAGAGCTTTCTTGCTATGGACAAGTGCACTAGGAGCTTGCTGAAGAAAAGAGTTGGTAACCAATGAAGGACTCTTTGAGTCGGAACATAGTCTGCTGACTCTACCTTAGTGACGTTTATTTTATTGAATGTACTATGAATAAGTAATGAACCGTCTCTCTTGCTTTCTGACACCTTGTAAATTTTTTTCTGTAGAACAGGACTGTAAAATGATTTGATCCATAAACAAAACAGTGTTTGGCTTGCTTTGACACTTTACCATTTTCCTATACCTACCCTTTGAATATTTGGATTCAGCTTCCACCCCCTTCACATAACGCCTTATTTTCTGCTCACGCTAATGAAATGGAAGACCCCGTACTGGCTCTGTTACTGTCCTCATTCAGCGTGGTAAAAACTGGATGAACCACAGGGTGGTAAATCACTGGCAATGTGATTTATTCCTTGCTTCCACCTCCTGCTGTCCTGGTGCTATATTTTAGCAATAAAGTAGTAAAGTAGTATTTTTTACTGGGTTTATTTAGCAGAGCTTTTAATTTTGAATTAATATACTTGGCTGTTCATACCCTTACTTTCTTCATGAAGGTCAGTTAATTGTAATAGGTGTGTACTTGTTCTTCTGGGGTCATAGCGTGTGGCCTGCTTTCAGAGAAGCGCTGGCTTCTACTGCTGGAAAAGTAACTCTTCTCATCAACAGCTGTTGCCAAAAAATTCCCTTTGGGCATTTGTTTCTTCAGACTGCTTTATCTCTCTTATAAATTCAGTAAATGTTGATATTCTGTGCTTTTTATTTGCTTCAGATGATATATACCACATTGTTTTTAAAGTGTGTGTTTTACTTAGCTGCCAAATGCTTTTCATTGCCAGTGCAGTTTAGCAGATGGGTTTGAAGGGTTCAATTAAATGTAATTTGGGCTTCCATTTTTCTTCCAGCATCTTTACATGGTTCCTTAAATCAACATCAACATTTTTCAAGGCTTTGCAGTAATCCTGTAGTTTGCTCATTACTAATAATTTCATCATTTAGTCAGAGCATTTGGGGAAAGGTATATTCCGATTTTACATTTGTTATGTACCATTGTTGATTGGTGGTTTTGAAAAACAGATGTGATGTTTAAAAATGCCATTTATATTGCTATTTAATCCATTATTCCCAGCTCTTAATAAATGTTGGATTCTTTGAGTGCTTGCAGTTCTTTCATAATTTTCTTTCCTGGTTAAGGGTTAATTATGGGATCCAACAGATTCTCTGTTGAATACTTTCTTGAGGGACACGTTTTGGACCTTAGCTCCTCCCAAGTTCCTGTTCCTACAGTTTCTTATCGCGTAATAACTTTGAAACGTGTGTCCTGTCTGTAAGAGTGGGGTGTTAGCTATAATCTGGGCCATCTCAATAGGATATACGAGTGTCAAATACAGAATAGTGGAGTGAGTTGTATGCTGTTTACTGTGCAGCAGCAGTTCACGAAGTTGGAGGCTTTGGGCTATATTTTCATGATTTCACATCTGATTTCAGGATTTACCTTTTACAGCAACCTCAGCCAGTGTTTACTGAATATATTGTTTCCTAAAATGAGCTTTTGCATGACTTTGGCTTTGTTGGCAGTTCTTAAATGTAATTACTATTGCTACTTTCTTCACCTGCTTCAGGAACTGCATGTTACTGTTTGCTCATGTTGTCCCTCCTCCTCTCCTCTGCATTTTGGCGAGTAAAATAACGGAATACATCTTTTCCATACTGTTAGTAGGTGTTAAAGCTATGGGTAGAGGTGAGGCCTCTTGCAGATCTGAAGACTAGGTTAAGCATCGTAGCACAGAAACGTGGCAGTAGCTGTCCTTAGTGACCCGCTTTAACTTCTGTGCTGAAGCATATTATGTTCTCACACTGCAGTTGTGTTTAGCATAAACTAGTTGGTTGTTTTTTTTCCCTTATCCAGGAGTTGTGGTGCAGGCAGATATTTTGCTGAAGTTACTAATTTCATCTGGTTTTAAGAATATCAATGTAGCTGTTAACACAGGCAGCTCTGTGATTTGCGTTTTCGTATGGGCTGGTTTTGATATCTGTGGACTTGTAGTAGCACTATTTCATGCCTAATTTCATGCCAGGCTTTGAAACACAGAAGAATTATGGTAATAAATATTGTCTGTATTCTAAGAATTAAGCAGATACAGTATGTAACTTTTCTTTGATTTCGTATACGTTCATATTTGGATGTTACTTGACACTTGAGCTAGTAATCAAACATACCAGTGTTAGTATTATATTCTTATTATGAAAAACAAGAGTCACTGAGCTCAGTTGTTGCTGTATGTTATGTATGCCTTCCTGTGAGCCACTGACCTGTTTTTTCTCAAGTTTACCTCAAACCTTACGGTGCTGTGCTCTAGCCTTAAAAAGTATTGTTGCCTTGGTGAAAAATTGCAAAAGCATGTTGCAGTGCTTCAGGGACTGTAATGAA
This sequence comes from Pluvialis apricaria, assembly GCA_017639485.1. Classification (NCBI taxonomy): domain Eukaryota; kingdom Metazoa; phylum Chordata; class Aves; order Charadriiformes; family Charadriidae; genus Pluvialis; species Pluvialis apricaria. Next base: position 8,574,154 of record CM030008.1, on the reverse strand, counting down.
TCCAAGAAAGAAAAAAAGACTGATTAACTGAATCGGAAAGGTGTGGGTGATATTTTACAAGCAGGCTGATGGAATCTGTTCCCCCTTGACCAGAGAACTGGAGGGTTATTGGGTAGTTCTTTCTGAGAAATTATTTCTTTACAAATGTGACTATGGTCTCTAATAATAATCATGCTTATTTATGACTTCTCAAAGTTTGGTGGTGATATTTGTGTAGCCTTGGAAGGAGAGATAAGGAAAAAAAAGTGCTAGGTTATGTAATGCATGGTCATCCCAGAGAGAATTGTATAATGCCAGTAAGATTTTTGGTAGAACATGATATTTCATTTCCATTTGCATTTCTGAGTACAGTGTCTACAGTTTTACGTTACAACTTACAGAGCTATGTGGTTCTTAGTTACAAGCTATTGACGGCATCGTGTGGTCTGCCTTTATTACTTGGAATAAGTCTCCAAGCCTCTTTACTGAAGGCATAGCTCAAGTTAGATAACATACAGAAGAAACATGCTTTTCTGTGACAAGAAGTATCTCGGTCATCGGAGTGCATTTAATGTGGGTTTCATTAAACATTTTAAGTTGGAAAGATCTGGGAGCGCCACTGAAAGACACAGTACATTAGTTTCCTTCTCCTTGGTATTCAGTCCCTTATACTGGCCAGTGTGTTTGTCTGTTAAATGAGGGGAACAGATCTGGCTGAAAAATTACAGGAAAAAACAGTTTTTGAACGATTTGTTACGTTTGTTTTTCAGCGATGTGCATATTGTAAGCACCTTGGAGCCACTATCAAATGCTGTGAAGAGAAATGTACCCAGATGTACCATTACCCCTGTGCTGCTGGAGCAGGCACATTTCAGGATTTCAGTAACTTGTCCCTCCTTTGTCCAGACCATATTGATCAGGCTCCTGAAAGATGTAAGTACACACTATTCAAATGGCCCGATTAGCACCAGGTTTTATGAAAACTGCTCTGTGGTAGGATCAGCTTAAGAGCGTGGTTGTTTAGACCTGTTTTCCCAGTTTGTGTACCCAAGAATTCACGTCTGTTCAGGTGTGACAAAGGTGCAAGCTCATACTCTTCTGTTTTTAAAGACTGTTTTTAAAGTGCTGCACAGCAAAGTTGGTATTTTTCTTTTTTCTTAATGACAGAACACGGGAAGGATTTACTCATAAGGCTTGTCTTCCATCAGGTTTTAGTTCAAATTGATAGGCTTGCTTACTTGCCCTGACTTAAGTTAGAGCAACCATATTGCAAACGCTTCTGCTAAATAATAGGTTTGGATCTGCTAGGAGTTTAATTTTGTACTTGTTCCAGGGAAGAGTTGGTCCTAAAGCTCTCAGTTTTATCTTGAGAAGAATAAAACTGTTTCTTTGGTAAGACTTTATTAAGATTTAAAGTGAATGTACTTTTGTTACGAGATTAGGCGAGTATATCAGAAAACCAAATGAAATGAGTAGAATATAATAAGTATATTAATTAAATTTGAATTTCATAAGAACGATCAAGTTTTGTATGTGTAAGAACTACTAAAGAATTTCTTGGATTCATTGGGCTCATGGAGTTGTTCATAATTTTCAACAAAATAATAATGGAAAAAATTATTTCATTGTAGCAAAGGAAGAAGCAAATTGTGCAGTGTGCGACAGCCCTGGAGACCTCTTAGATCAACTTTTTTGTACTACCTGTGGCCAGCACTACCATGGGATGTGCCTGGACATACAAGTTACACCTTTAAAACGAGCAGGTTGGCAGTGTCCTGACTGCAAAGTGTGCCAGAACTGCAAGTAAGTGAGACTTAACGGACGTGGTGGAGGACAGTCTTGAGATTTGTGTGTTGTGATTTTAAAACATCTATTTTATTAACTGTTCTTTTTTTCTAAAAAGTGTAGATTATTTCCCCAGATATAGCTGTTACGATGTTATATTAAGTAGCTGATGAAACCCTTGTGTTGGGAACTTTCTTCTTAAAGAGCTGAGCTGGAACTCCTGCACGCTTTGCCACCAGAGTTACCATTATCTTGGCAGGTTCTGGAGAGCAGCAAAACCTTCTGACTTTTTCCTCCTTTTATACAAAAGGATTTTTTTCTCAAATTTACCAAATTAACAAATTAGTTTAATGTAGTGCCTTTACAGTCTGGGAACCAGTGCTCTTACTCAGCTGACATTTCAGCTGTGCACGTACCGCACACTGGGTAGGTACCCTGCATTAGGCTCTCTCTTCTATTTCATAATATCTTTCAGAGGCAGTTAATGAGTCATTATGAAAACAAAAACATGGCTTAGTTGGGCAAAGAAAAAAAGTGACATGAGTGACCATGATGGAATTGTTACACCAGACAAATACTGAGGCAACGAAACATAATTATTGCGATATTATAAGGGTTCACTTAGAAAACTCTGCTTGTATGTTTGTTCTCATATAATTTAATGTGATGGGCACTGCAGGGTTCTTTTGCTTGCTTGTTTACTTTTTTAAAGGAGTTACTAGAAAAGAAATGAGAGTTTTGTTCAGCTTTAGTCAGATCAGCTGGGGTGAAGGAAAAAAAGCCACTTTGCTACTGTCTCATGTACCTGATTAGTCAGTGCTGTGCTGTTTTCCAAGCAGAACATTCGGTATTTGCTAGCATTCAGATTCACCCACTTCAAAGAAGAGTGTTCCTTGATCACACACAGCTGATAGCAAATGCCAGCAATGAAGTTAAAATAGTGAAGCACATTCTGAAAAGTATCCCTAAAAATGTTGTACTGGGTAATTACAGTATTTGCTAACAAACCTTCTCTCTAGAGAAAAAGTAGAAGAAAATGTGATGTTCTCCCACCCGTTACTTTATGCAGTATGGCAGTTTTATGCCAGTGTTGAAGAATAGCATTTTAAGCATATCTCCATGCAAAGAGAGATCACTTACTGTTTTTTAAAATATCAGGTCTCCCAGCTAATGTAGTAGTATCTAGTATTTATAATGCCATATATTGTGAAGCTTTATCAAGGCAAATCTTGTTGCATGCTTATTTATTGAATTAATTTATTTAAACTAAGGCAGAACGCAATGCCTTTAGATATTACCAAACTATTTGTCTTTTTCTCTGCAAACTTATTTTATCTCTGAAATTTGTGGTGGAGCTCTGTAATACATGATTGTAGGAAAATTGAAATCTCTTCCTTTAATGTTTGTTTTGCTCTTGCAGTCATATTGGTTGACATTGTAGGAGCTGTGGTAGTCAGAGGTGATGGCTCATTTTTTTTTCTCTGGAAAAAATGCAATCAGATTGTTGGTAGGAACAAGTACAATCACATGTTCTCTTCAGAAAGGAATAAAGTACATATTTCGAATTTTGAACTGATTTCAGTACAGAAAGGCCATTAAATGTGCCTGCACATGTGTAAACGAAAGTGGACCGATTTCTAGAAGTCGGAATGGTTGCACAGGCTCAGCACTCGTTACGGTAACCATAGTGGTCTTCATTCATATTTAAATATGAATTTGAGGGCATTATCTTTGGAGCTATTTGTAAGTGGTATTTGCATATTTTCATGTGCTCAGCTGTGTGTCTTCCTGTTTAGACTTTCATTAAATAGATTTTTTGTTACAGCTTGTTTAAGTATTTTTTGTAACCACTTGTTACTTTTCTTAGACATTCTGGGGAAGACAACAAGATGCTGGTGTGTGATACATGCGACAAAGGCTACCATACTTTCTGTCTACAACCAGTTATGGATGCTGTACCAACAAATGGTTGGAAATGTAAAGTAAGTTGAAAGGCTTCAGAATAATTCCTTGTCTCTATAGGGGCCCACATTTTCTTATCCGCATTATGTTGTTTTGGAGTATTGCGGACTGCTATTGCCGTGTAGCATAACTTGTAATTTCTGAAGGAATCCCACGTGTATGTAATGATGTGGCTTTAGAGCTGCTCTGTGAGGGTGGCTGTCAGTGCAGCGGCTGAAGCAGCTTATGTAGGACAGTAAATCAGCCTCCATAGGGGGTCACTTAATGACAGCTACTTTCATGATCTAATGTAAATTAAAACCGATGCAGTATTATATGTAATCTATCCTTGAAGGCTCTTTATATTCAGCTATTTCTTGCTTACCATAGCAGCAGTTCTGCAGCTCAAGGGTTCCTTTGCATTTGAGGAGAGCAGGATGAATTTGTTGTTTTATCAGTAACTTTGTGAATAAGTGTAAATAATAATAAAAATACGATTTCAGCATAACAAGGGAAGTCACTATATAGTCAGTTTGTGGCAGTCATAAGATGACTGAGGTTAGGAATAAAGTTTAGTCTCGTAAGAAATATTCCTTTCAAGTCAGGTTGTAGTGCAAGGAAACTCTCCTTGCTGTTGGACAGGGTCTTCATGCTCTATTATCAGATTCTGGGTAATTCATTAGTGTTATCAAGGACAGAAACTTAATTTAATTCAAATCAGGAAAATGTCAGTTAATGGCAGTTCTGTCACATTGGAAATATAATAATTAACAACTAAATTCTTGTGATCTCTAGAACTGTAGAGTATGTGCTGAGTGTGGCACACGAACAAGTTGTCAGTGGCACCATAATTGTTTGGTATGTGACAGTTGTTACCAACAGCAAGACAACTTATCTTGTCCTTTCTGTGAAAAACTATGCCTCCAAGACTTCCAGAAAGATATGTTGCATTGTCACATGTGCAAAAGGTAAGAATCCTGTTTTTTGTTAAATTGTACTAAAATGTACTAAAGTTTATAGTGAGCTGTATGACATTGATGCGTTTCTGTGAAGGGCGTAGACTGTGTTTGATGTAGTATCTTGTGCAACATCTTGATCCTTCATCCCTAAATACAACGAACAATAGCAGGTAGTCTTATTTTAATCTTAGCAAATATGTATTAATTGGCAGTTATCTGAGGTGCACAGCGAAGTATGTGCTGCTGCTTCTTACATTGCATCTGTTTTGTGAGTAAGCAGACCAGAAGACCAGAAGTCATCATTCTAACTTTTAAAGACTGTTGTTTGCAATGCTCTGTTTTCTTAAAATTTTCTAGTACGTGTTCTCTGTTTAATTTTATGTGTTTTGCTATGCCAGTAATAAAAAAGGCGCTATTGGGAACCTTTTAAGAATGTAGACTGTGTTTCATAATCAGTGCTATTGTGTCTTGCTGTGCAACATCTTGATATTGCTATACGTGTTGTGGCTTTAGTGACAGTTTAGGTCTTCGTGTTTAAGTTTGTTCACTGCTTGACATACTGACGTATCATGTTTATTTCTCTAAAATTCACCATAGTAAAGCATTGGTTGAAACTTTTAATTTCCTCATAGGAATGGAAAACAGTACTATTTTCTAATTGATTTTTACTAGGATACTTTGTATTTTTACTATTAAAATCGTAGTCACACTTAATTAATTTCCCCAGGTGGATTCACATAGAATGTGACAGATCTCCAGGTAGTGAATTGGAGTCTCAGTTCAAAGACTACATCTGCACTCTTTGTAAACAAGGAGAAGGGGATCAGACTCAGTCATGTGATGTAATGGACACTTCTGAACTCATTCCTGCGCCTGACAGTGTAACAGGTAATCGAATGTAATCTTTGTATTTCCAAAATGCTAATATCAAATAAAAATATGTGCAGCTGTCTCACAAAGTCTTTTGTGGACCAGCCACTCATATTGTACTCTGTGGAGTTCATCCATTCCTTTATATAGCGGCAGCTTCTCCAGCAATCCGTGGGTGAGGCATCTTCTCAATCTGTTTTCTGGCTTTCAGGATCCTGTATTAAAAACACGGGCAAGTAAGCACCTTAATGGTGGCTCTCAACCATCCGGCTCCAGCTTCCCAGCTTGTAGCTGTAAACTTCTCTAATTTTGGAGGGATGTGGTACAGTTCATAACTGTATTCATTTGCCAGCCTGTTTTATTCATTTGTGCCTAACTACCAGGTACAAATCAGCTTCTGGTAGATGTTCCTGGAAACCTTCAGTTTTCCTGTTTCCCTCTTGCTACTTGTCAGTCTCATGGTGCTCATTCTCCTCACTATGTCCAGGTAGGACGCAGCAGTGGAAGCTGGGCTGTGTTCAAGCGACAGGTATATTTAACTAAACAGCTTTCAATCAGGTGTCCTTTTTCAAAACAATATATGATTAGTCATCTTATTTCTGAGAGATTCTTGTCTAAATGGACAAATCAAGCAAAAGGTGGAAAGGGAAGTTGCAGAGAGGTGTAAAGGTGTGGGTTTTTTTGTAAATTACTCAGTAACACTGAGGAACAGAGAGAAGTTGGATCTGTTGATCTGAGTCTGGTGTGTCATCCACAAGACCTGTGTAATGAACTCATAACTGAATGCCTTTGTGTATTTAGCACCATGTGCTCTGTTGGAAAGCACACGCAGGCTGGATTTTGTAAGAGAGGTACAGTTGTGGTTAAATTTGGAAGCAAGGTAAAATCTAACAGATTATCTGCACTGCCGCTGCTATGTGCATTTTTGATGCTTAAACAGCAATGCTTGTGCATTGATCTTTTGTTAAAAGAAATTGATAGCTCAATTGCATAGGCATCTGTGTTTTCAAAAGCCTGATACTTTTTGTCTGGAAAGGGGAAGTATTGGACTACAACAAAACTCTTCATTTTTGTGTGTTAAAACTGATGTTTTGTGTAAACAAGTCATTCTCTTTGATGTTAACCTGTACACATAAGTGCATACCTTTTGTGAGCAGTAAAGAAATGATGAAAAAGATGATCCTGGAGGAAGGGCAGTGACAGTAGGTAAATGTATGTAAATGAGCAGAAGTCATCTGTCAGTGAACACGTGCACCGAGTTAGAAAAAGTGGCGACTTCAGCCTTTGAAGATCACTTCAGATTCACAGAAAGGTTAGTAGAGGCTGTTGGATTCTCAGACAGTGTATTGAGAACGTGTAGGAAGATGTCCAAGTAATATCCAAAACTTACACTGGAAAAACTCCCAATCTTCTACTGAAAACCCTTTTGAATAAGTAGCAGTTTTATTTGAAAGACTAAAGTTTTAAGTAATAACTTCTGTTAGGATTTCTGGCTAGTAGAAGCATTGACAAGCATGCTCTTCTCCCCAAGGAAGAACAGGACTGTCATATCAACTACTAGGAGTAATCTGGAGCTATTACATCAGTACAGTCATGCAGTGTTTTATACCCAGGAGAGCACTTTTGTACATTAAAATCAGCTTTGGAGCCAATCTAAATGATCGTTTCCTCAAAGTTAAAATATCACTTTAAAGTTGGCAGAGTCTGAGAACAGTTTTTAGGTGCTAAAAGTAGCATCACCTAACAGTTCCTGGGTTTTTGAACTTCAAAGAGACTTTCTTGAACAGAAAGCTGTATTCGTTTGACTTTTTTTGTGCTAACATCCGTGGAGGATCAGTTCTTTTGAGTTAACGCTTACAATAGACTTTGTTTTTCCTGCTTCTACTTTGTCTAGTGCATTTTAATGAATTTCCTTAACTGAAAAAACTTTTAGATGAGGAAAAAAAGAAGTATTTCCCTTTCTGTGCTCTATAATGACACTGTCGGCCAAAGGTAGTGCTCAATAGTTCCTTTTCCATGCAAATTCCTTTATTTAATATGAAGAATTTGCAGATTAAGGTGTCCTAGTTTTAAAGTGGCAAAGTTTAGTTTTCATGTTGTTGAACAGGTAGGTTGAAAATCAGTGTTCCAAGTGCTGATAGTAGATGGAACCTCATATCTATGCCATAAGCCATTGTAGTATTTGTATAAAAATTTGAAGCATTCATGCTACAAGTTCTGTGGAATTTAGCAGACTCGAATTTGAGAAAAGACTTTTTGTGTTGCTCAGACAGTGCAAAAGCCTGTGACTGTGTAAATTAAATTTTCACAATTAGGTGCATATAATTACTTTACAGATATTTTTCACTTTCTGAAAGGTATAAAACAGCTTCAGTGTTAGTGAGAAAAAGGCTCTTACTTTCAACAAGTAACCTTCTCATTGACATGATCTGTCCTAGCTGCTATCATGTCGTTAAATATCATTCTCTTTAGCCAAAAAGTCAAACAGTGACAGCAACTGCTGATGCCAAAGTAACAGAATAAACATCATATCAATTTTGATAACTTCTTTGCCTCTCCTTTAGCTTGTACAAATGAAATGGAAATGGAAAGTGGTGGAGAGGATGCAACGTTTCAGGAACAACCCATTACTGGTGATGGCCCTGATCAAGAATCAGCTGTTGGATGTGTCACAGATGGTAAGAAAGAGTTTTGCAGTCTGAGAAAATGCCAGTACAGAATGCTTCAGAACCCTCTCCCATTCGGTAAGGTTTTTGTGATACGTCATAAATATAAGAGGAAAAGGTGCCTGGAAAGCAGTAGAAGACAAATTGCATCAGTTCTACTATCTGAACTCTCAAGCAATAGTATTAACTTTTTTTGCTGAAGAAATATTTTATTGAAAGTCTTCAGAATATTTGTGTAGGGGAAAGTTGTTTTACTTTTCTGGTGGGACTGGCTTTCTCCAAAAGCTGGAAATACACTTAAATGCTTTTGTACACTGGAGGTTTATAGTAAAAACCACTATTTGTTACTATTCAAATAGAGTTACTCACAGTTTCTCTTTAAGTCTTTTTTGTTTGTATCTGCAAATAACTGGATTGGATTAATTTTCCCTGGTGTGTTTTGGGGCACACTGTAGAACTGCTTTCCAGTTTATGTGCTTTGTGGTTGTAACTCCACAAGTATCTTCTTTTCTTTTTTCCCTTTGTAAATAAAAGATAATTTGTTTAATAAACAAATGAACTCATCCAGACAGGGTGTTCTGCAGTAGCTGATCATTTGTGTTCTGGGCATAAATATATCTTAGCAATCACACATGAAGTATCAGCCAAAGAAAAGAATACAAATAGAATGGTTTCTGGATCAAGTCCTCTAAATGTGTTAGTGACTGATATCAGTGGCAAAGAACTTTCCAGTATGTCCCATCCACTCCCAGCTCATGTTGGAGGATGGTTGCTGTAAGGGGAACCAAGAAACCTGCATTCAAAGCCAAAGCAAAAAAAAATACCTTGCAGGTTAGTTGTGATCACTCTGTTATGCATCACAGCCTGTGGTGTAACGGCCATGATTTAAAACTATCAGTGAAGACACATTCATAATAAAATGTTACGCTTTGAACTGTAGTGGCTGAGGAGGTTGTAGCAGTGTGAATTTAGGAAGAGTGCAAGTGTGACAGAAATTAGGTGGCCTGTAAGAGAATCAGAGTCCATCAAAAGAAGGTATGAGAAGCCACATTCGAAGCAAAGAATGTGGTTCTATATGGAATGGGTACAAGACAATGGAACTCCTTGGTGAAGAAAGTTGTGGGTGAAGGGTGCTTGATTTGGTTCAAGGGGAGGCTAGACAAATAGTTTTGAAAGAAATCCATGAAACATTAGTAAAATAAAAACCAGCATCAACTGTTTTCATTTCAGGTGATTTTCTAAAGTCTGAAAAGGCGCTAGGAGGGAAATGTTTTTCATCTGTGCTTGTCCTGTTCTTCCTAGCTGTCTCCTTTTTGGAAATGTTGGGGCAGTTGCTTGAAATACATGCTAGTGTACATCTTCAATACACAGAAATGAAAAAGGAGAAGCTACTTTTAGTTGGCTACCTGGCAATCTGTATCCAGATTCCTAAAAAATTAATCTTGGGTCTACTTTCTTGTGATTACTCTGCTGCGTTTCCAGGGAAGAAAAATAACAAACTAAATCCATAGACTACTATAAACATAGGTAGAAAGAAAGGTATTTATGAAGTATATTTTAAGCTACATATTAAATTCACTTCAGTAAAGTGATACGTACTTGGTGTACTCGATGTGTACCAAGTATACTTGTTGACTGGTACACCTGTGTAAGGTTTTCTTTTTCACACTGAGCCTTTAATATGGTTGTGCTTAGTTACAGGCATATCACCAGAAGAGAAGACCACAGAACTGGAAACAGAAGTCTCTGTTGAAATTAATTCAGCTGAAATGGAAATGTCTCCCAAAAAGACGCCAGCATCTGGTGACAGTCAGACGGAGAAAATGATGGAAGTGACGGAAGGTGTTCAAGCTGTAATACAGCAGGAGTTAGACAAACAAGTGGAAGAGACACAGCAACCACAAGGTAGTGTGGAGGTATCAGAAGTATCCGCAGTAGACTCTCGGTCTCTGTCTTCAGTACCTGAGACCATAACTGTGACGCCAGAAATACAGGAGACTGAAAGTAAAGGAGATACTTGTATCCCTGTAGAACAACAACTGGAAATAATAAAAGTGCAAAAAGATGTAGAAAAAGGAGAAACCCATGAAAAGTCACAAACACCAGCTCTTCTAGAAGTAGAAACTTCCTCTGCAAATGAAGGTGTTGCAAATAGTTCACCAGTTGGAGACAAACCCATGAAATCACCAGCTGAGACTTACCCCTCGCTCCCCCCATCAGTTAATACAAACAAGACAAACGTGTCTTCCTCGCCAGATGTTTCGTTAGACTTGCATTCTGCACGAGATGTACAGCACAGTCAGCCCCCAGCATTGCCTTCAGCTGCTGGAAGCGCTCTCCCAACGACTTACATATCAGTCACTCCAAAAATTGGCATGGGAAAACCGGCCATCACCAAACGCAAGTTTTCCCCTGGAAGGCCCAGATCAAGACAGGTAAGCATGTAGAATATTTCATTATACGTTTATGAAGCACATAGTTCAAATTTGAGTATAACGTATTAAATCTGCCTGGTTTTTAGGACATAGTATGCATTTATTCTTCTAAGTGAATGTGTAGTTTATTCCTTCCAGAAAGTAATATGATGTTAAATAATTGAGAAATCAGACATCGTAAAGGTTCTATAGTGAAAATTAAAGTTTCTTTCAGCTCGTTCTTAGAGCAAAATAAAAGAAAATTTGTTATATTTTTAATACATATGCTACAAATGCAGATATATGTAATGTACCTTTCAACTTATCTCTTAATCTTTTTCATATATGCGTTTATTTTGGCTAGTACTTTCAAAGTGTATTAACTTTTCTGAAACTGGCTTTATAGAAAAACCTGCAACAGCTCCTGTTTCCATCACGCTGCCAGATATTATTTTGATCGACATTTTTAATGGTATTGCAAATAATTTGATGATTTTGTTACATTAGCAAATTCCACGTAAGAACTGTCTGGTGCAAATGGTTGTGGTTTGACTAGGATTAAATTTGATAAGTGAAAAGAATCCTTAAGCCTGTCGCCTTCTGCAACATCTTGCTCTCTATTTGAGTCGCGTAGTTGTGGGGATAATAGTTCGTCAATCTGCAGGATTTATTTCGTGTTTGCAAAATTCTACACAAAAAGTGTGTTGGTGCGACAAATTAGTGTTTCACTTCTGCTCTTGTCACAATTTATTTTTAGTCTTTGGGACTTCTTGGTTGATGTTTTCATGCTTTTCTGAACTTAGTGGTAAAAAAGCTTTTTATATATTGCACAATTCTTTCCTTCCATTTTTACGTGTTACCTAGGGGTTCAGAATTCTTGGTTCTTAAGAAAAGGTGTGAGATAGTGTTCTGAAAGGGTTAAAAGTATATAATGAAGGCAACAAACAGAATATAAGAAATCTAACTGGAAGGTTTTAGAGTATCTCTGGGGTTTTTTTTAACCCTCATATGCAAGCATATATAAAAATCATTTTTCTTAATACTCTGTACTGTCCTAATTTTTTTTTTTTCTCAGTTTACCATACAAAGTGAAGAGGGGTGGGGTTCTTAGGCAGTCTAAAATGAATTAAGTTTTTCTGTTGGGGAAGTTTATTTGTTGTCTTTAGTGTTCCAGTAAGAGTTGTATTTCTTTTTCTGCGCAATTTGCCCCTGCTCTGCATGGGCATCATCATGATACTGGTAATAAAACTAGTTAACCACCAGAGAACCCACTGAGGAAAACATGAAGGCTGACCCCAACTGTAAATGCCTGTAACAGAATAGATACGCATCTTAAAAAAAAAAATCGGCTGTAAAAGTAGCAATTTGTATATTGTATGTACAATAGAGTGTAGACATTAACCTCTTAATACGTGGTGTCAGTAATGTAAATAAAACTGAGTTGAATTACCGTTTACAAGTCAGATGTAACACAAAATCCAAGCTGTGGTGTTAAATCAATAGAATCTGCTTAACAGTTTGCAAATTATATTTTAAAATAAAAAGGTGCTTAGCAGTACCAGTTGTAGAACTGGACAAGTTACTTGTAAAATTCATGAACTGCCTTGTAAAAGTATGTTGGAAGTCAGTGAAGGTTTCTTTTGATTTCGATTATCTTTGTCTTGCACTTTAAACACCTGTTAAGCTGGAACTTTTGTGAAGCGAATAGCGATTTTCTGGGAAGAAAAGCACATGCATCCTTTGTTTTAAGTCCCAGTACGGTTTCTTGCTTTCCACTGATTATTCAGTTTTAGCACAGATCAGCACCGCATGGAAATCAGTGAAAAACTGTCTTGAGTAAGGACTGAAAAAAAATTAAGACCTTACGGATACTTGATTAATGAAAAATATACACTTTTTCTGACCGGTAATCTGAATTCCGCTTAACTAGTTGGTAGGGCTTTGGGCTTTGAGATCTTTTTCAGACTCTTCATTGGTCAGCTTTTACTTTTGTTCATCTCATTTTCTATGTTGGACATGAAGATACAAGTCTCGTACCTGTAGATACTGTGTCTTTTGAAAAAAGAGAAAAAGCTTGTATATAATAGATGTTTTCTAAAACCGGCTTTACTATTAGGACCTTACTTCTGCTTCCACAGAGTTCAGGAATTCTGTGTTTATTTTGATGCAGTTAGACTTTCCCAGGTCACTGTGCAGTAAGGTATATATTGTATTTGCAGAAATATGTATATGCGTTAAACAGTGACAAAATTATCTCTGGTGCTGTAAGTTTGCCATGTTAACTTCCTACTCTGGGCCTTCGCAGAGGGACTGAAACCTGTCTCAAATGATGGTCTGTAGAATATAAATACGAGATTTAGAAATATCCAGTTAGAGGTAGAGGTGCTTTCCTTTTGAGCAAGGTGTAATTGGACAAATCCACGATAGGTAAAGCACATGTTATAAATGTTTTAGCCTTTGCACCCAGAAATTGGTTTAGGTTTAGTTTTTGGTTTTTGTTTAATTATTATTTTTGCTGTAAACATTCTTTTTTTTTTTTTTTAAAGAGTTGTGTACTTTTCCAAATGAAGAGTTGTGGGTACGAGCAGAAGCCTCTAAATATATTTGATTGTCAAAGAACACCTTGTGTATTTATCTAAATTTTGCTCAATTTATGTCATCTTAGAAAGTGCACTTTACATATAGAGATTTTTTTCTTAATGTTTGTTCCAGTTCACTGGAGGAAAAAATGCTACATTTTTCTGGTATCTGTGCCAGCAGGCCTGCATATGACTTTCTTTATCATCAACTCATTATGTATGATTTTTAGAAACCGATTCACAAATTGGCAAAAGAGAGAAGCCTCATAGCTGTAACGGTGATCTTCCTTCTGATGCTCTCTCTTGGCTCCCTTCAGTGCTCTCCAGCCGCTTACGCCTGCCCGGCTCTGGTTTGGCTTCCTGGTACATGACAGTTCTGTGGGGCAGGTTTGAAGGCGAGTGAGAGGGGTTTCACCAGGTGTAAAACCAAGGAATTAAGACGTGTTGTTACTTTATGTCATACTCTACAGACACTTCAAAACGGATGTTTTCTCCCAGCTCTGGTTTAGGGAGAGCACCATATTGGGCAGGTGCTGGCAGCTGAGAAAAGTGCTGCTTTCTGCTGGTCCGTGTTATTTTCCATGCCAAGTGTGGCCTCGCCGCTGAAGAAGGGGCATAAACTTAATTTAAAACATTTTAGCCTAACACAGTGTTTCAGTGCTTGTCTGTCCGAGGATGATCACTTTGATCAAGTAAAAAGTGGGAAAAAAATTCTGGAGGAAAAAATGCTTCTATGAAGTTACAGGTATAGCAGTTCGGAATAAATCAGGTCCTGTGTCGTTCTTCTCTGGGTGTCACTGAAGAGGAATTTTGCCTTCTCAAACCCAGGTTAATTTTATGGGTCTGAGGTTTGCTTCTTTCTCTTTGAAAAATAACACATAGTGCTGTTGCATGGCTTTGTGTCAGGGCGTAGGTTATGCAGTATGAATGTTACCTTGCAGCTGGACGAGTTCTTTGCGCCGTGTCGTAGAGGGCAGTGAAATCAGAGGGAAGAATTGCACAAATAGGATTGGGTTATTTTTATTGATTAAAGAGGTGGTGGCTCCTATACTTGGTGAAGCCAGCATTGGCTCTACAGCTGCTTTCTGTCGTTGCACAAAGGAACTGTCACTGCACAACTGGTTGCTTGGCCAGGACTGCACAGGTTTAAAATAGATATTTCATAAAGAGTCTGATTACTCTGTGAGCCCCAAAGACAAGCCAACACTAGCCAGTTTCCCTAGATGGCAATATTCTTCACTTTCTCCTAGGAGATTTAAATCTTCTCATATGTAGTTTACATTGTTAGAATGTCCTCTTCCTGTTTTAAAAAAAAATTGAAAAAAAATCCATTGCAATGGGTTGATTCATAGGAAGAAGAAGAGGGGGGGGCGGAATTTCTGGGTCCTGAATATATTGCTCCTGAATTTTACAAGACACAGGCTTCACTGAAGGCAGGGGTATCCATGTAAAGAAACAGTTTCTGATTTGGATTTGTTTTCATGAAATGTGCTGGGCAATAGAATGAATCATTATCCCTTTATTCAAAAATCTATTAATACAATTGCTAATAAAATCTATTTGAATAATTAATCAGTTTTGCTATCGAATACAGTTATGCATAATCTGAAGTTATTTCCTGTATTAGATGTTAGTAGTTTGTATTTGTAACAGACTTTAGTGATACGTCTGCAACACCACTACATCACTCCTATTTTGAAAGGACTAAAACCCATGTCACAAGTCAGGAAGACAATATTCTGCTTAAAAAGGCTTCATGAGTCCCTTCTAGGGCTGCACTACCAGCGTTGCTGTCGTCGCCACCCCTCTCCCCCATAGTATTTTTGCAGGCATCGCTACTTTGGTTGGAAGCAACAGGAGAAAAGGGGAGCTATGTGTAAATCAACATGTAGGTACAGTTACACTGATAAGAATTGCTTTTGCTGGTACAAGCTTATTCCACTTTGGAGAATGTGTTTTTTTCTGTGTCAGCGTAAGAACTCATTTCAGTGAGGTGCACTTCTACTAACAGTGTTTGTTAGGATAGCATATTATCCATACCTTCAGCTACGGGTAGTCTTTAAATCTGCATCCAGCCCAGTGAGAGGACCCTTGGTCGGCCAGGCTTAGCATCTCGCTCGCTTCCCATGGGTTTTGGTCCGTGGGCTTTCTCCTTTCCGTTTCTGTTACCATACTCCATAATGGAGACCTATTGGTTTTTACATATATCTGAAATTTAGTAGTTCGTAGATCAGAGATACTCACTAGTAGCTGCTGGCGTGGTAAAGTTTTTACAGTGCTGTTCTCAGAGTTGGGTCCGTACAGTGTTTTTTCCATGGAATATGCAGATTGTCCGCCCTTGCCTACAAACTGCAAATCTGTGCCAGGGGCACGACCTCTCTTTGATCTTTTTCATGTTTCTCTTTTCTGAAGTAGTATTCTTAAAAGAAATTATCATGTAAGTTTATTTATGACCAATCTGACATATATGCAGTTTGAAATAAATCTTCACAAGGAAAATGGGTATTTTTTTTCTTGGAGGTATATTTTAAATGGTGTTGGGTATATTCTATGTATCTGAATGGAACAAATTTGAAAGAGTTATTTTTGCAACAGCTCTGTGTACTGGAAAGCGTAATTGGAAGTCAGTAAGCGGAGGGCATGACAACATATGCAGCATTGTAGGACTGGTAGGTAAAGACATGAGAATGGTCTGTAGAGTAGCATTGAACCGAAAACAATAAGCTTCTACTGTTTTTGTTTTATCGTAAGTATTATTTTAGAATGCATTCCATGGAAAATACTATGATTAGAGGTATTTAATTTTCATCATGGACATAGTGGTGATCACTATTGTACAACTCACGATATATTTCTACGTGTTTTAAGAGATTGTCTAAAATGACACTGAAAAATGCAAAGCACCGTGATGGGTTCAGATGTATGGGCTTTCTTGGGTATTATGACTTTTTTTGCTGTCTTCAGTTACATGGTACCACTAAGTATGTTGTTGTAGTGGTAGATGTTGGGGGGGGGGAAAAGATCAAAAAGGGTATTTTTCAAGGATTAGTTTTTGTTATGTTTTTTTATGGCTTTTTTATGAGGGGAGCTATATTTTGAACAGACTAAATTTTGTTCACAACCCTAAAATTACATTAGATATTAAAATGCAAATCCAGGTTTGTGCATTTGCGATGGCAGGAGATTTCATAAAGCGTTAAGCAGCTAAACGCAGCCAGTGGTAATTTAGTGAGATCTCCTGACCCTTGCTGACATTGGGTTTCCTTTTGGTATAATTTACTCGCAGCTGTGTTGTTCGGTTTTGAGGACTCAAGAATATGATAGAGAATTAGAACTTCCTGTTTCTGTCACAGTACCTAATTATTGCCGTGATTCTGATGTAAATGAACTGAATAGAACTTTCTCTTCAGTGTTGTGTGGTAATAGGCATTAATTAAAAGCCAAAATATAATTAATGCATCTCTTTGATGTAATTCATTTGTTCGTAGTATTGTGGAAGTGTGTGTTTTTAATTAAGTTTATCTTACCAAGAATTCAAATGTTTCTGATCTACAATAAAACTTGGATTAAATTTCCAATTTAATTCTTAACAATATGGTTCATGAATCATATACAATTAATTTTGTTTTGCAAGACCAAATATTTCATATTCAGATTTAATACTCTATTAGCTTTTTAATCTTTTGAATATACTTAGTCACTAGAGAAGTGTAACTTCTTAAAGAGAAAATAATTGTGTATGTCCCAAATAAAAGTAGGTAGTTTTAGTTGTTAAGTATTTTCAGCAAGTTTGAGATCTTGAATTTTGACCCTCAGCCAGCATGTTGCCTCCCTTACAGATTGATGTAAAGATTCTTTCTCTGACAGAGATTTTCTTCGAGTTGCCATATTATAAGAACAGTTACTTACTATACATTATAAATTTTAGAAATATAGGGAAACTGTAACTAAAATTCCATGAAAGTTTTAACTTTATCTTGCTAAAATGGAACATTCTTTGATATCAAAAATACGGCTGGCGTAGTAAAGTTAAATTTGCTATTGCCACTAATGTGCTCGTGTCGTTGCTAACTAGTGTGACAGTGCTCAGTGAAAACATGAGATTTGGACAGAGAACTGACTAATGAGCTGCAGCGCTCGATATAACAAAATCAGGCTTCTGTCTTGGCATTTCTGCCTGGTGGAAGTTGCTGCGGGCTGGAGGAGTGGGATTCACCCAGCCGCAGACATCTGCAGTGGTAGAGACCTGCTGCACTCGCCTTCAGGCTCCCGCTGGAGTCGCTGGAGGGAAGTGGGGGCACGTGGGGTGAGACTGACCTGTCACCTTCCGTCCCATGCGGCGAGTGGCCTTCTGCAAGCACCTGTGCCCCTGTGCTGGCCGTGCGGAGAGCCCGGCGTGGTTCAGCACAGCCGGAGACAGGGTGGCGTGTCTTTCAGAGGAGTCGTCCCAGGAGTGTGTTTGGGTTGGTGTATCAAACCTCTGCTCCTGTGGAAGTTTGCTTGCTTTCTTTCGGCCGTTTCTGACTTGGTGCAGCTGTGCCCGTGTTATGTCGTGAATATTATGCCCTTATGTCATGGATGTGAATAAGGACTCCCATCCATCTCTAGGTTTGCAGGTGCAGAAGGTTTCTGCTCAACACTATTTCCCTGTTAGATGTTGATCCTTTTGATCTGCTGAGTTATCTGCGTGGCAACCATCTAACTGAAGTTGAGCAAAAAAACTGGGATAGCAAAATCTTGCAGTGTAAACTGTTTAATCAAGCAGAGCCGCTTTAACCCAAGTGCGGGTGAGCAGTTGCTGGCACCAGCAGTTCAGCTGGAGTATTTTTTGGAAGCACCTTGGCAGGGGGAAGACAGTGATGGAAAGCTGAAAACACGGAGGTGATCTTCTGGCCACTAAGCAGCTCATAGGTTGTGTGTCTGCGTACCCCCTTGTGTGGACAAAATTGTAAAGTGGTGGGGGGTTTGGTTTTTCTGGAGTGTTATATTGTCCATATTCCCTTCCCCGTGCAGGCATAGCTGAACGCCTGGAAAGCAGATCTATACTGAATCCTACCGTGCCCACATTGCGGGTTGTACCACTTGGACAATGTTGGCATTTTTAAAAACTTCCAGGCTTTCAGGTCGCTAACAGACTTTTTCTTTTGGATCTATTGTGCCGGTTTGGATACTGAGCTATCTGAGCAGCCGTAGGTTCCTCCCTACCCAGCTCTGCAAGCAGAAGGCGTCATATGAGCTTTTCCTCATCTGCTCGAGGGTAAGCGAGATGTTGGCTCGTACTCACCTTCATCAGCAGATTGAGCTAACCTGGCCGTGCCTGACGTGGATGAGGGAGGTCTTGCCCGTGATCCTTCTGGCCTGAACTCAGTTGAGGGGGTAGCCCTATTTTCAGTCAGCGCAGCTGTTAGTGAAATCCCGATTTACAGTCAGAGATGAATATATGTTTTGATAAGTTGTTGATTCCAAAGAAACTGTTTCCCTCACATTCTTGATGGGAGAATATTTCGTTTCAGAAAAAATTCTACATTTTGCAAAGCTATCTCATTTTTCTTAACGCTTGTATAGACCAGTATTCAAAGGCATAAATGTATTTAGGCTTGCCCGTGAGAGCAGTTATGCATGTGTGAATGTTTGGGACTATTAGTATGCATAAGGTTATTCCATATCATGCGTGTGATTCTGTTGCTGAATGTCATTCTGGAGTAGGTAAACCTATACTTTTCATCTGTTTTACTTCTCATCTTGGTGTTCATTATTTCTTCCTCTCACAAACTTAGAATTAGGAAAATATATTATCCTTCAGCTACTCTAATTTGTAAATTCAGAATGAAGTTATTTATGACGGCTGTCTCCTGCAGTCTTTACTCAGGATTCAAGGAAGTCTTCCACAGATTTTAATGTGTATGAGGAACTTCAGCAGTTGTTTTTTTCTTGTCCATCTTGGTCGCACTTTCTTCTTGTTTTGCTGTAATTCTTGTGACAGTTACACAATGTCTCACCATGATGAAAACTATAGAAATAGGGATAATAATCAGTTAGTTAAAAGGAGTTTGTGGGTACACCATATGGATGTATATTATTACATGTATATAATAATGTATTAAAATTTGATACCACAGTGTAACATGAAAACAGTGGGGTAGAAAAACCTTAGTAGTGGGGTTTTATAATGGTTTATTTGTGGCAAACTTGCAGGAAAGAGATACTTTGTTAACTACCATGACTGTTTTTCTTTTTTTTCCCCCAATGTTTTATTTATATTCCTTTTGTTTCACACGCTTCTCAGACTAGTTGTTGCTGTGATTGTCAGTAGTTGAGACTCAAAAGTCGACGAAGGCCATATGGTCTTTCAAAATGTGATTTGAAGTGTAAAGGGGGATGTTACCATCTCAAACTCTACTGTCTTTTGATGCAATAAAATTTAGGGATCTAGTTTGTTGTTATGATTGCTTGCTTTCGATTTGTATTATGCTTTGTTTGTAAAAAACGCTTTGTTGTACTTAACCGTCAGTTGGAGGTTAATATTTGTTTTAGTGTATGTTTCAATGAGAACCTAAAAATTCCCCACCTTCCTTTCACTCAGTGAACTAATTGACTACTTAAGTTAACGTAGAATTGCCTATGCCTGCATGTGCTTTGCTTTTCAGATTATTTTTTTTTGTTGCTTGCTTTTTTCTTCTTTTTTTTCTTTTTTTTTTTTTTTTTTCTTTATGTTGCGAAGTTTTATACATCTATTTTCTCACCTACCATATCCTAGGGGGCTTGGAGTACCAATAATACAGTCAGCCCACCTTCCTGGTCCCCAGACATTTCAGAAGGTCGGGACATTTTTAAATCCAGACAGCTTCCTGGCAGTGCCATTTGGAGCATCAAAGTGGTAAATAATTTGAATTTATTTTCATGTATCCGTTGCTATCTTTCTGCTGTAGAGACTAGTGATGAAATTCTGTATCTCACAACTGAATTAATCTTCCATTCTATTGCTGTTTAAGGCCTTTAAAAATTATTGAAACTCTGGAGCTTTCCGGTTAAAAACCGTATGCCTTCCAGAGTCTACAGTATGATGGCATTGCCCTGATTTTCAATGGCAAAGAATAGCTTGTATTACCAATTTTGTGTGTGTGCTGAGTACTTCACTTTTTGTGGTTGGCTTTACATAGCTGTCAAAATAAATTATGTGAGAAGGAAAATGTCCTTAAGACTGGCAGTAAGGTAAGCCAGGCACGGAAGGGAGCAGCGATCTGAAGGGTGGCGTCTATTTATTGCTGTGGAGAAGTCTTGCAGAGTGGATTCAAAGTGACATCGTTTTTAGCTTATGGGAGAAAAAATAACTTCCCTACCTGATTAGATGGGCCAAAGCTTGTATCCACAGTGACGCTTACCATTAAAAACACCTGAAGAAACTAAGTGAAATTATTATTTTTAAATATATGATGAAGCTCTGACAAATAGCTGTAGCTTCCCAATGATTTATTTTCATCTCACTTTAACTCTCATGCTAATTTTTATTTTAATTTGACATTAGCTTAGCTTTTGCTGCTTCAAGCATTAATTTTCAGCTTAATATTCAGCATTAACACCGATACAAGTATGTGCTTATTCCTGTTACTAGTTGTGTGAAAATAACAATACTGATACCTGGTCTGAAACCAGGAAAATAAGAAACGTGCCAGAAGAGTTTGTTTTTTTAAAAACGATGCTTGTATGTCCTGTGTGTGCATATGTCTTAACTCCATATATATGTAAGGACAACGTTCTTTCTTTCATGTTTGTACGTATAAATATTCCAGCCATCAGTAGCATCCTTCCTTTTGCTTCCTAAAATAGCATTGCATTACATTACCTCGTTGTGTAAGAGCAAATCAATTTAATTTCTCTTTCCATTAATAGATGGATGTTAATGAAATTTTAACATTGGGATGTTTGGATTCTCCCTTTAATTATGACCATAAACTTCTATATCTTCTTTAAAACAGGAGTTGGCATATTTGAAAAGTGTTGTTGGTAATATTGAGCCCATAGTGCTGCTTTCCATCCAGGGAACTCCTGTCTCCGTCAGGAAAGACTGTTCATGTCTGTTGGCGACACCGTCCCCAAGGAGCTTTGTGGTTCCTTCAACACTGTTTTATTGAGTAAATGTTTTGCCTCAGTACTAAAAGCAGCTTCCAGCAAACGTTTGGATACAGGCACCGTTTGTAGGTACACGGTGGATGGAGTTGGGCTGTATTAGAAGCTGAGATTATTCGCAAATTTGAAATGCAGTAAATAATCTCATCGTTTATTTCATAGTAGACAGGGTGCTTATTTGAGTATATGCCATAATTATCAGCTATACAGATCAGAGGCTCTGAAACATGTTGTAAAGATGTCTGATGTACCAGCCAGAACGTGGGGACATTGTGAATGTGTTCTTTTTCTCTCTGGAAGTGATTAGGGAGGATTAAGGATCCTCTTTGTGTTTAGTTAATTTTTAAATTAAAAAAAAATAAAATAATGAAATTCAAACTAAGTCACAGTATTACTATCAGGTAATTATTATTTAAAACATACTTGCTTTTCGACAACTGGTTGTAGTTGAACATATTGTGAATACTCCAGAGCATACAACACTGCAACTGTGCGCCTGCATCTAAAATAAGGAAGGGGGGAAAAGAAGCTGTCTAAAAATAAGTGGATATTTTGTAAGAAAAACATCATGTTATGGGGAATGTTGATCTGAGTGTAACAGATATAATTAATGTAAAAAGCTCTCTCTGTATCTGCTGAATTAAGAGAGTTTGACGGAGGCAGCTCCTGCTTGGCTTTGGGAGCAGGACTGAGTCCTAATAAATTCCAGTTTTTGCTTGATTATTCATAGCATAAGAACAGCATCTATGCTTGCAACTAATCAAGTGTCCAGACCCTATTCAGAAGTCCCGTGACTGTCTGAGCTGACTGTTTAAAAAGAAAAGAAAAATGAATCATAGAATAGAGGATATTTATTTTGGATACTTTGCAACTGTGGAAAAAAAAATGTTTCCGAATTTCCAGTTATTCCTGAGCAGAAAATAAACATTTCCGGTTTTAGCTGCTTTCTCACTGGTGATAAAGGTGATCATATTATGTCATGTAAGTAGTTAAAGGTATTTCACAACAATTTATGCAGTGACTTAGTGATTATGGCCTCATATTCACTTGAAATCATAGGGTGTTTTTTTTACTTATGTTTTTCCCTAAATGCATTGAACAAGTTTGATATCCCATTTAAATTGTTATCTTATATTGACTAGGGCCGTGGATCAGGATTCCCAGGGAAGCGGAGGCCACGTGGTGCAGGTCTTTCAGGAAGAGGTGGCAGAGGTAGATCAAAACTGAAAAATGGAGTTGGGACTGTAGTCATTCCAGGGGTAAGAACATTTATTTTTAAGTCATATTGCAGTCTGTTAATGTAACGCGATTTTATTCAGCTGTAATTCTTGTATTAAAATACTGTATAAAACCAAAGAGCACTAAAAAGCAGGGGTATTTGATAAAGCCTGGCTATTACTAAGTGTTTTTAATGAAGAACTAGACCACTGTAGCTTAATGGACCTGAAGCAATTTTATGCTGCTCTTGCCACTTAATGGCACAACTTTTGGGAGACTTAGAGTACTTCTTCCATTTCCTCGGGTGGCAAACATGCTGGGTAAAGGCAACACTCACTGCAACAACAGAAGCGGGGACAGCAAGGCTTGGGTGTGAGAATTTAACAACAGCCGTAGCAGATCACACCAGAGGTTCTTCTACCCGGGGGACCAAAACTGAGTGCTGGGGGAAGAGTGCAGAAACAGAAGCAGCCTAGAGGAGACACTTCAACAGTTTGTGGCTTGGGGATTTGCTGAACAGGAGGAGGTATCTTTGTCTTGGGCAGCGTGTGTTGGAGCTTTCTTTCATGAATTTGTCTGTTCACTTTTAAAAACATTTGGAAACCATGTTAACGTTTTTAGTTCTACAGTTCATCAGCCTGTTATTGTAAATTGCTGCCTGCTGGTTTCACTGCCTGCTCCTTGGTGCTCTTACAGAAGAGGGAGTGGAGAGTTGTTTTCTATTCACCTCCTCTATCCATGCCACTCAGTTTCTATACATCTCCGTCATTTCTCCTTCCACTCTTTTCTTGCTAGTCTGGAGAATCCCAGTATTTTGAGTAGTTCCTTGTACGGAAGCTATTCCATATTTTTGATGTATTTTTATGTTTGACAGAACTTGTCAGTTCTGTCATAGTCATTTTTTTTACTTCTGGACTTTGATCTGCCTTTTTATAGCCCAGCACTCAGCTTTATGAAGTTCTTGTGCTGTTCTCCACAGTTGTCTTTTTTTATTGCTCTGAATATCTTAATACAATTGGCAAACTTTTTCACCTTGCTTCTTGCTTGATTTTTCAGATTGCGCAGGAGTGTGTTGAACACCACAGCCTGTTAGCAGACATCCCTGTCAGATTCCACTAGTGCTATTCTCCCACATAGAAAACTGATAATTAATCCGTACTCTTTATTTCATGTCTTGTGTCAATATAGGGACCGTTCTTTTAATTCTGTGTCCATCTACCTTACCTTTAAGGAGCACTGGTGAATGACTTTGCCAAAAAAATTTGGTAATAAAGTCAAGTTACGTCAGTCAGATTTCCCTGTCCCCAGGCTTGCTGGCTCCTTCAGAGAGCTCTGATAGGTCCTGATATACCATAATTAAAGCTTCCTTGGCTCTTTAACAAAATATAATATGTGTTAATGTGGCTGCAAGTTCTCTGTTATGATCAAATGTCAGATATTCTGTAGCTTCCCCCCAGAAACCTTTGAGAAAACAGTAGTTACATTTGCCGTCTCCCATTCCTACAGCACTGAAGTGATTCTAAGCAAGTTGTTGCTCACTGCAATTGATAGTTAAGCTATTTCATACTTGAAGTCCTTTTGAAACTCTTAAATCTTACACAGTCCTGCTCTGCTCCTCCTAAGAAGGGGGATTTTGGTATGAAAAACTTGGAAAACTGGGCTGCAAAAAATTCAGTTTTTTTTCCTGCTGTGGACATTTGAACATTCCTTTCAAAGTTTGATTATCAATCAGCACTGCAGATTTTGAGGGGCATCCTGTTCCTCGTGTTCAGAGCTCTTACTCGTTTTTATGTCTTTATGAAGTAATTCCTCAGACTCGCTTTTTTGTCCTCAGAGCTGCTTTTTTGTGTTCTTACATGCAATCTGTTTGACATTATACAGCATTGCACCACTTTCTGCTGCCTATATAATAATTTCTTGGAATACTGTGGTATTTGTGATCTGCTAAAGAAACAAATGGCTCTGTCATTGTTCCCTTTTAAAGCTTTGGATGGTCATGATTTGTAAACAAATACGTAATTTTAAACATACGGGGTGAATTCCACTCAAGCTGGTCATAGGTACCTTGTTGAATTGGAGGCATTCACATAATTATTTAGTCCTCATTACAGGAAAGACATGGATTGTTGGAGCGGGTCCAGAGGAGGGCCACAAAAATGATCAACGGGCTGGAGCATCTCTCCTATGAAGACAGGCTGAGAGACTTGGGGTTCTTCAGCCTGGAGAGGAGAAGGCTCCGGGGCCTTATAGCAGCCTTTCCGTACTTAAAGAGGACTTACAAGAAAGATGGGGACAAACTTTTTAGCAGGGCCTGTTGCGATAGTACAAGGGATAATGGTTTTAAACTAAAAGTGGGTGGATTTAGGTTGGGCAGAAGAAAGAAATTTTTTACGATGAACCACTGGCCCAGGTTTCCCAGAGAGGTGGGAGATGCCCCATCCCTGGAAGCATTCAAGGTCAGGTTGGACGGGGCTCTGAGCAACATGATCGAGTTGGGGATGTCTCTGCTCACTGCAGGGGGGTTGGACTAGATGGCCTTTAAAGGTCTCTTCAAACCCAAACTATTCTATGGTTCTGTGTAACAAAGCACAAATTTGTACTTCGAGGGAAGCTGAGTTTTGTAGAACAAACTCCTAAAAATTTTTGTAGCTGAACAGAGGATATTGAGTTAGGTAAATTGCTATAAATACAAAATGGACGTCACTCTCCACAACTCCTATAGAAGTCTGATCCTGTGACTCGTCAAGTAAATGGCAGCGTCAGAGTTCTGGAGCAGAGATGTGGCTGTCTCATGATAGAGTAGATGAAGGTAGCAATTCCAAGAGACCAGCCTTTTGCCAGGTAAATGTTTGAAACGGGAGCATATTCAGCACCTTTGCAAAAACTGATTCTTACTCAACGTGGGATCGTGACCGGTGGACAACTACAGACATTTGGAAATATCTTGGTATATCTTGGGAATGGGGAAGAAGGTGGCTACAGGTTAACCCAGGCTGGGTCACGGGTGGCATTAAGCAATCATCAAAATTGCAGTGATTCAGTCCTTCAGATTCTGCTCCCTTTGTATATGCAAGCAATTCCAAGAACTTTGTGGAACCTGTGGAAATATATGTGAGGAAAAAGCTCTCCCTGAATGTATCAAGAGGTGTTTTGGGTGTTTTTTGGTTAATTAGTTAGTTACAGCTGCAGTGCTCTCAACCATACAGTAATTAAAATGCGTTAACAATATATCCCCTTTTTAGCTGTTTCTCAGTAAACACTGATTTTCAGCTACAGTGTATCAGAAGGATTCCTGTAGCTGCTGTAATGATATTTACATTTGTCTCTAGAGTGATGTTTGGATTTGTAAAATATTTAAATTATTATTTAAACAAAACTATCCGTGTGAGACTTAAACTGTGTTTTAAATAATCCACATTTCTAAAATTTAAACAGCTGCTAAAACAAAGTTACATTTCTCTATTGTGTATTTGTTCTTTTATATAGACGTGTGTGCTCTTACCTTCCAAACTTCCATGGCTGCTACTGGTTCAGAGAGGAAATAGTCAGGCCTGTTAATTGAAATTCACGGATAGCAAGTTCTGCATAGCAAGATTTGCATGGAAGTCAGAACACAGCTGAAGTCTTTTTTTTTTTCTTCCTGAGAAGCTGTATTTACATATATATGCTGAATTAATAAAGGACAGGTCAGAGTAACAATCTCTTGATCAAAAGGAGAACGACTGTCTACAGTAAGAGCTTATGGATTGAGGTGAAAACAGCCGTTTCAGGTTCGATGCAGGTTTTTATGGGCAAGATAGATAAGCCTTATAAAGAGACTGCTTACAGAGAACATCTTAACCCTTGTAACTTTAGAACTCTTGCTTATTTCTCTAACATACTTGGAACACTAGTTAAGCCATATTTTAGGCAATATGGGACAAATTACATTTCTGCAATTGCTCTTTGAATTAATACTCGAAAGTATGTTGCTGCAATTAACTTTTCAAGGAGAAGAACTCCAGTGTTTATATGAAGGGAACAGAGCAGACTGGTCACAGTATGACAGTTTCTGCATAGTGATTGGGGTTTTTTTCTTACACTGCCTCTTTCCTTCCATTTCCATTTTAAAGTGCAATGGAGTAGTGTGTAAAGGTGAACAAATAAGAGGAAGAGAATGTGTCTGTAAAGCTGAAATAGTGATGATGCTTTTACTGATGTGAAAATGTGAATTAATATAGTAATTTGTGATAAAGGTAGCTTTTTATGAAAGTTCGTACTGTATGAATAAATACTTGCAAAGTTTGTATTCTCTGGTACTATTAAAATAACACATTTAGAGAATAAGCTTCATCTTGTCTAATGTCTTAGAAAAAGTGGTGTTCTGGCTGTTTATGTTTTGTGGTTTTTTAATAGGTCACAACTATGGATATTTCATCTAACAAAGATGAGGAAGAAAATTCGATGCATAATACAGTTGTCCTCTTCTCTAATAGTGACAAGTTCACTCTCCATCAGGTTAGAATAATAGTTACTGTATTTTCATTTTGTTTCTGTGCTTTTAATTAGAAAAAAAGTAAATGAATGTCCTTGTTAGGAGTTAAGTGATACAACAGGCTAGTTGGATTTTAGTTACGTGTTTTCAGAATTTAGTGTCTGACGTGCTGAAAATCTGCTCTTCTCTGTCATTGCAGGATATGTGCGTGGTTTGTGGGAGTTTTGGCCAAGGTGCTGAGGGCAGGTTGCTTGCCTGTTCTCAATGTGGTCAGTGTTACCATCCATACTGTGTCAGTATTAAGGTGAGTGCTTTTGTTACATAAAAAAAAAAATACTTGATTACACTGTTTTCATATTGTACTTTAATAGCACTATGCTGCCTTTGGTTTTGTGGTAATTAGGGGAGTCATTAACTTGTTAGATATTCATCAGCTAATGTGACCATTATTTGTATGCGACTTGTGAGAGACTTTAATTAAATGTCATTTTATAGTATGCATTGCCTCAAGAGAAATTAACCTTTTTGTAATTTCGCAACCATAAATAGCACTGAGTATCCAGCAGTTGGTTAAAATAACAGTTTGAGATATAAGCTTAAAACCTAAGTATGAGCAGAATTAAAGAAAAAGTTTATACTGCATCTTCATTTACTAGGGGCATAAGGTTTAGTTGATTCAATTTGTCTGTTGGCTGTCAGAATTGACAGCAGTTGGAGTGGTTAATTAATACATTTTACATTCATTAGCCTAGGAGAGAATGTGTGAAAATTAAATTTGAATGGTATGAGATGACTTAGCAAGCACATAATAAGCTATTTACTGCAATATATACACTATACACTCTTTATTGTTTGTTATGTAAGTACCTCTATGTAAAAGTGGGATTTTTTTAAACGTCACAAAACTTTATTTTCAGTGTACTTTACAAAATGCATATGCATATTTCATGCAACTATAATTTGACTTAATGTCTATATTGTACTCTTACGTTATATATTAATTACAGTAAATTAGTTGTTTGCTTCAGATGAGTAAAAAGCCCAGCATGGGCTATCACAGATAATTTAGGAAAGACACAGGATTTGTAGTGGCCTGAATCCTGGCTTTACTGTGTAACTGAAAAAAAGCAGCCATGTGTTCTCCTTCATCCCTACAGGACCGGCTACTCCTATTAGGTGTAAACTGTCCTACATGTAGATCCAGTGCAGTATATATTCTCTGGTATGCTGGTTATCCAAAGAAATTATATTCTGGAACAGTATCAGATGTCAGTCATGACAGTTTCTTTCTGTTTAATCCTTTCCTATTTACTGAAGCTTCAGAAAGTCTAATTGATAAACAGCTACTTGTGGTGTGGATCGTGTGCGCAGAAGAGCATCCTGTGCTCCGCTAGCCGGACCTTAATTTATACAACGATGGCACTTCATAGAGCCGTTCTCGAGTAATTTTCACCTTGCCATTTGCAGATTACTAAAGTGGTGCTTAGCAAAGGTTGGAGGTGCCTGGAGTGCACAGTGTGTGAAGCCTGTGGGAAAGCGACAGATCCAGGGAGACTGCTTCTCTGCGATGACTGCGACATCAGCTACCACACGTACTGCTTAGATCCGCCCCTGCAGACAGTTCCCAAGGGAGGCTGGAAGTGCAAATGGTGTGTTTGGTTCTGGGGTCAGAAACACTGACTGCTGGCCTCTTTTGTTTCTTCTTGTCACTTCATATTTGCAATGTCAATTGAACTGTAATGATGTTTTAATTGTATTTGAGTCAGGTGTATTAAACAAAGCAAACAAAATACTTTTGAATTGTTTCATTTGATGATCAATTTAATAGGGAAACTGTTATCTCCTCTTAATACTGTTTCCTCATGCCAAACCCCATGTAAATAAAGGTGGACAAAATTTTTCGTTTGAAACCCTTAGCAAAAAAAAAAAGAATCCAATCGACATTCATTGGAATGTTCATTCCAGCATTCAGTTGGAGAAATGAATGGATGCTTCACCAAATTGTTCTCAGAATAAAACCCTCTGAAAACCATTCGTTTTGCTTGGGTGAAACGCAAACAGGCTAGACCTTTCACATGGTTAAGTCTCCGTATCTCAAAGTGAATGGCAACTGGAAGCAGGAACTCTGTTGGCGTGTTGAGCCGTTACAAACACCCATCTGCTTGTTGCTGCAGATTGAAGGGAATTCTTACTTAGGAGCTTTCTTTAAAAAGTATCAAAATCTAAATAATACCATTTTCATTCAGGTAAAATATTTGACCTGAAACAAATTCCCCCCAAACCCCCAGTGGTTAGTGATCTAAAACTTAATTACTCACCCAGTTCTAAGTAGAAGAGTTTTAAAGCCACAAAATAATCTTCCTGTGAACTGAAAGTAATAGATGGTTTTGTCTGTTCTGCAGGTGTGTTTGGTGCAGACACTGTGGAGCAACTTCTCCAGGTTTAAGATGTGAATGGCAAAATAATTACACACAGTGTGCTCCCTGCGCGAGTTTGTCTACCTGCCCAATCTGCTATCGCACTTACAGGGATGAAGAGCTTATAATTCAGTGTAGACAATGTGATCGGTAAGGATTTCTAATATTTTACAGGTTTTTCCTGTTCAAGGCTTATTTTAATTTTCTTTCCCCATAATGTAAAAGCGTAAAGATGAAGGGAATGGTCTTGTGGTAAAGAGCACTGGATTGGGTCTCAGAATTCTCCTATTACTTCATTCCTAGTTGTACCACAGACTTAACTATACGACTCTGGGCAAACTGATTAATCACTCTGTGCCTTACTATTCCCCCCTCTGTAAAAATAAGACTAATTTACCTCGCAAGACTATTGTTGCGAGGCTAAATCTACGTTGTATCAAGTAAGTAGTTAAAATGATTACGATATAGGGAGAAAATTATAATATTAAGACATACGTAGCTTCCAGGACGTTGTTATATAGAGATTTCTTTCCTGTGAAGGGAAATAGGTAATCTGATACTGGATATACAGTATTTAACACACACCACTGTAGGGGAATGCTATATATGGAGAACCTGAATCATCATTTCTCCCTAAAAGAATTTAAACTGAACAAGTATTTCACAGTTACTTGGACCATATACTGATATTTGGGTCTCCCAAAACACCACATATTTCCTTTAAATTGTATTTTTTCCCCCACTTAATTTCTAGATGGATGCATGCAATCTGTCAGAACTTAAACACAGAGGAGGAAGTGGAAAACATAGCTGATATGGGTTTTGACTGTACCATTTGTAGGCCATACATACCACCAACAAACGGTAAGAAGACAATTGAAACCAACGGCAGGATTGCACACTGCAATAAATAGGTTTGGGAATGTGTTATGGTTCTTTTCTCTGGTGGAGATTGGGCTTATGGTAGAAGCAAGATTTTTTGTGTTTATTTTAAGGGCCTTCTGGAAGTGTCCTCAGCTCTTTCGCACCCTCTAGTGATTGGCTGCAAGGCCAGAGAGAACCTAGCAGGGGGAATTCTGGCTAGATTTATTGAAGATAATTTGGGTAAACAACTGAAAGCATTTGGTATTGAAAGGGTGAAAGGCATCTCACTTTGTCAAGTGGAAGGAAGAAAGCTCAGTTCTCTGAAGTTATTAACTGCAGAAGAATCTGAAAATCAGTTCCAAGCAGAAAAACTTTCTATATTTCAACACTTTGAGGCTGTCTGAAGCAGCAGTACGTGTAACAACAGTCCATCTAAGCGTTTTTCCCCTCCTCCCTCATGTTTTATTACTGCCACTCCCTCAGCTCTCCCAGTATTTAAGACCAGCGCTTCCCTCCCTAGTTGTGGTCTTTAAAAGCATTCACCATGCTTTCCTGCTCGGGTGCCACCACCTTCTTGTTAGTTAAAATGTATAGTTCTTTGCTCTTCTCCGCACATGTTATCGGTGAATATATGTACCACCTTCCTCGTTAGTCTGTATTACACAGTTCCATAGCAGTGGTAGTTCGGGAGCTGAGGTTACTGCAGTTTTCTCTTCAAGCACAGCTGCAGCAGCTGGGTCTGTGGGATGCTGCTGGTTAATGTTATTGCGACTGGCCTGTCAGCAATTAGATTGGCCGATTACGTGATTTATGGTCTTGCTGCAAGGGTGGTATCCCAGGTCTGCTTTCTCTGCATGTCAGCTCACAGGAGTTTCTGCTTCAGTCTGCTGCTTTAACAGAGCATTGACACCTATGCCCATTTTTAGCGTAATGGCACGTTAAAGTGTTCGCATTAACCCTTTAACTGCGGTATCATGAGAGCATGGTAGGAGGAAGGTGCAAGAGCTAAGCAAATGTTTCAAGAAATATTTGTATCCAGCAAGATGTTGTTCAGTAAAATTGGCTTTCTTGATCAAGATTGAAGATACCATGAGACGTATGTTCAAGAGATCTGCCCAGAAAGGTTCAATAGAGCATCTAACATCCCTTTGCGCTGGCGTGTCCTTATAACAGCGTGGCAGTAATTGTAACTTACTGACACGACCTTGGAGGTTTATATACTCCCTTTTCAACCACATATACATAGTTGTGGATAGCTTCCAAGTATCCCACTTTTATCACTGTTAGAAGAATGACTTATGTATTTCTACAAGTCACTTCATTTTTGAGATCTGCTCTCACAAATTCAAAAAGAGGGGTTTTTTTTAAGCAGGAAAACCAAGAAACTTGCAGATATAGCACATTTTTGTTTATTTTCATAATAAGCTTTGGGCATGTAAAACACCAAGGTCCAAGTAAGAAATACTCCCTCTTCCTTTCTCTTTGGAGCTGGCAAAGCTACTTTTTAGATATAATTAAATCCCATAATATGTGAGACGGAACAACTTCACAAGATGGTATCACAGATGGTTCACTTCCAGGCATAAGCTGGCCCCCAAGTTAGTCTTTCCTGCACACCTTCCTGAAGTTGTGTTGCTTAGATTTGTCTTGGACGAACAGGAACCAGTCCTGCAAGACCTGTCAGGGAGTTCCCAAGCTTTCTTTGCAGTTTTTTTTTCACCTTTTTTTTATAAGACAAGTTTCTCTGCTTATTCTTTCATGTTTTGACTCAGTATGTAGAGTACCTCTTTAACACGTGTACATTTGCACAGTTGCATGTTTGAATATGTCATTTGATGCATGTTCATAGAAATACTTGCATGTACTTTTATATGAAATGTTCGGTTTTTCATTAATTCTTCTACAACTCCTTTGAAAATTTTCTATATTTTTTTTTTTCGAAGTGAAAACAATTAGCATTTGATAAACTTAGAGAAACAAATGTTAGTTAACAGTAAAAAGCTTCTTAAAATGTACCATATTGTGGGATTCTTATCGGGATGGTTCTTGCTCTTTCCATTTGATGTATCACAGGTGTGTTGCAAGTATTATTACAAGCTTTTTACCTACTTTCTTTCTAGAAGAAGCAAGAACCCTTCAACCTAGTAAATTGACAACTACAAGTACAACTACATTGTAGGTTTACTAATGTAGGTATTGGGAAAGAGCTTCCATTTTTCTTGCTTCAGAAAGCAGAAACTTTCAAATTTTTAAGAGCTCTTCCCTATCTCATCTTACTGTATCTGATAATCTTACGAAGTCATCTTCTTCAGGAAACAGAGATAAAAGATAAATAGGTATTTTTCTTCTTGAACATACATAAATATCCAAAGCCAGAATGTGTTTAAGATTTGCTCCAAAGTAGTATACCATAAACCTTCATTACTGAATTCTTTTGAAATAATTGTCTCTCATCAGTGTTTCATCAGGTTCCCTTTAGTGTGGTCTTGAGTTATAACATATGTCCCCCAGCATATTGCTGTGCCTTGTAGAAATTTTTTTTCTAATTCAGATTGCTTGAATATTACCATGACTGGGTACAAGCAGCTGCTCTAGGTAGCAGCAGCATTTCCTCTGTGCTGTAATTCCTGCACGTTCAGGAGGGGTGTGTGCATCTCTCATCTACGTGTACTCCTAGACAAGCAGTTCTCAACCATCTACCCATCACTTCTGTCTTCTGTAGTTTGCCATTGTATGTCATGTGCCTCATCTGAAAATTTCATCCCTTCCTCACTTACTCCCACCCTCTCTCCATCCACATACTCCAGCTTCCTCATCCCTTAGTGCTGTTTTTCTTTCTCTGCAGGAGGCAAAGGGACCACCTCTGCCTGGTTTTCTGTAGCTAGTTACGACTGATCTGGTAACATGTATTCCTCCTGTGGCTCAAGTATGCATGCCCACAGAGGCAGGGAGAAGTTTGGATCCCTTATTCATTCAGAGATGCTCGATACTGCCGGTCATGTGCATATTATGGCTGGGGGCCGCTGTTGTACAATTGTCAAGGAAACTGAATTAAATTCTTCTTCATTCTGAAATTTAATTCAATGTACTTTACAAATACAGGCTACAAACGTAACATAATACTATATGTTAAAAAAGTAACTTTTGAATTTTTTATTATTCGGCATGTTTATTATGTCAACTCTTATGTTCTTGTAAGTGACTGTATTTACAAAGAAATCCCTGCGTCATGCATACAGCTATGCAGGCATCCCATAGTGCTCTGTGCGTTGTGTTTCTACATCAGCCCTTTTACTCTGTCCCTTACGCTGATTTCATTTCTTCCTAGAATTGTTCTTTTCTGTTACAGCCTTACAAATGGCAGACCCCTTTCTTTTTGGAACTGATTCTTCTCATTGTGTTGTGTTCTGTGCAATTACATGTTTTCAGCTGAAGCTACTAAATGCTGTACAATATTCAACATGTTTAAACACTTTTGCAAATAAGCATGATAATTTTAGTTAAACTTCAGCTAAGTGCCTCAGAAAGCACTTTTTGTTCAATTCTTAATTTTTTTCCCTTGAACAGTCTTTCTCTAACAGTACTGTGTTTCTCTGTTACTCATTATTGATTTTAATCCTTAATCTGCACTCCAATTAGCTCCTTTTCTGGAAGTATGTTTGATACTGTCTTCTAAATCTGTTTGTTTGTGCAGCTTTTGTGAGTTGGTCTCTGAAGGCCTCACCTCTGTCACTATTGGCTTGTTTATTTGACTATTTCAACTCTGTTCAGTCTTCAAAGCTAAAATTGTTCACAATCTGACCTGGGTCAGAAGAATGCTCCCTGTTGTTTGGCTTTTAAATAAGGATTTCAAATTCCCATTCACAGCTGCTTTTCTGAATTTTTTTGTTTACCTTAGATTCCAGTTCAAAAATTGCTATCTCTGTCTCAAAACATCTTGTAGATTTTAACCAATTCAACTAATAGATGACGTCTTACTCCACTTTGAGTATTTCTAACAATCTGCCTTTTTTCTGTTGTTTCAATTCAGTGCTTTTATCTTCCATCCGGCAGCTTGTCCCATATTTTTTTGTTTCCCTCGAGCTCAGTGTCCCAAAATCTCACTTTCAGTTTCTTTTTTTCATTGTCCTTTCCTTCTACTCCTGTGCGTCAGTTTTTCAGTA
Source organism: Pluvialis apricaria (assembly GCA_017639485.1). Classification (NCBI taxonomy): domain Eukaryota; kingdom Metazoa; phylum Chordata; class Aves; order Charadriiformes; family Charadriidae; genus Pluvialis; species Pluvialis apricaria. Next base: position 8,539,698 of record CM030008.1, on the reverse strand, counting down.
ATTCTCATAGGCCGCTTTCATTTATTAATTGCATGGAATATTGATTTTCTGTAGGTTATATCATATACTTTAGTTATGCCTGACATAAAACGTTTAAAGGACCATAGTTTTTGATGACAGACTTTCACTTTCCTTAATTTTTTTGTGTGCTTAGAAAGCATCCTCTTAGATTTCATATTCATTATTATGTTTAGCAAAAAATTTAAGTGTTAGTTGGTCGCTTCTGTGCTTTTCCTAGTCTCGCCCCCGACTCGTGTAGTGTGTGTGAGATGGTCCGCAGCAGCACGTGTGCAGTGCTCTGACATGTCTGAGAAACAGTGAACCTCCCACACGCGCTTTGCCTCAGTGGTCTCATCTTGTGGGGCAGATGCAAAGTAAATACTCCAGATGTTTGAGTCTCAAATTCAGTGTGGATAAGATTTCTAGGCAAAAAAAAAAAAGACACAAGTGTGGATGAACTTAACTATGTGGTAATGCTAACCGTGCCAAACTAACAGGTCTTCTGATTCTACTTGTCAGTGTTTGTGAGATAGAAGCTTCTAATTTTCACTTTACTTACTCTGTCTACATATATGATCTCTGTAAAGTCACTACTAATAGTAAAAGTCTAGTCTGCACATCACAAGTTAGTGAAGTGTGATTATGGTTATTGTAATTAAGGCAGATGGGAAAGAGCATTTCTACCCACAACACGAGTAGTGTTGTTGGACATTTTCATCATTATTTGTTTAGACACTGTTCCAGTGCTTCCCTGAAGCTCATAAGCCGTAGCTTTTAAATTGAGTTTCTGCTGTTCCATTTATCGATATTCTTATCTTGAATAAGAATTACCCTATCTAACTTCACCAAGTCATGTATCATCTGTTCTCAGATATATCAGCCTTATTTTGTTTCTCGTATGTGTTGTATAAGAGACGTGGCAGCATAGACACAGCTGGAATCTTGTGTGCCAAGCTGTCGGAGCGTGCCTGCCCCTCCTTGGGGAAATACAACAGCGGTCAACACCGTATTCACAAAGCCCTCCCATTTTTCACGGTTAGGGCAGCAAAACCTGAATGCTATGACTAGAGTAGAGCTTACTTTCCAATCCAGTAGTCCCAGTGTATTCATTTGCCTTTGGTCCAGCAGAAGGAGATCGTTTACCGTTGAGTTCAGTGCCATTCCAATGCCATTCTTGGCTCTAGGAAGTTGGAGAACTTCAGTTTGTATCAGGCTTCTTTTGTAGTCACATCTTCTGTGGTGCTGAAAAGCACTTTCTTTTAAAGGTGCTCGTGAATGTTGCCAACTGTATAAATTAGGGAGTTTAACAGGACTGTTTGAAGGAAAATTAATGGATAGTTTCAGTTTAACTCAAGTCACCATTTTTTAAAGTTGAAATGATTTTCCTTATATTTTTCAGTGCCTTCTTTGGACTGTTGTGATTCATCAGTTGGAGCTCAGATTATTTCAAAATCAAAAGAACTAGGTAAAGAATGTAAATGCTTAATCTTTGATCATTTAGCATATTTTAAGGGTATATTTTTACATGACACAAAAATTCCCTTTTCTGTGATTTTATAACACACAGCATTAACTATCCTTCAGTTACCGTGGCATGCTTTTCATTTTTATTTCTCATTCTCTCTTCTTTCTTCTCTTTTGCCTGCCATACCTGCGCTATAATAATGACTTTAAATTATGCTTTGATCCTGCGGACTTAGTTGCTTGCCTTAATATTAGTGGTGATAACACAGTGGGGCCGAGTCAAGCATGTACACAAATGTTTCCAGGCTCAAGCTGTAGGACACAACTTTTCTGTATTTGTCTGGTTTGTGCTAGGAATTTATAACCTTGACAAGTCTACTTACAAATCACTTTTTATAATGACAGTATCTAACAGCTTCCATCATGTTAGGACAGCTTCCATCATGTCACAAGTTTTTTCCATTTGATACCGCCAAATGTAGTTCTGAGAGAAGGTTCTCCCTTCAGATCTTCAATCTGAAAAAGAGTATGCGATTTTTTTAAAGCAAACACTCTTTTTTTAGTTCAACATTAAAAAACCCATCATCTGGGAAGAACTGTGTTCAGAACCAGCTGTGTTTTCAGGTGTGAGATGTTACTTCAGAAAACATTTTTGGTTAAAGGGAACAAAAGTTACGAAGTTTATATGTTTTCAAAATCCGTGTTACCAAATCATTATTTAATTGGCTCCAAAGAGCAGAGTGATCACCGTAGCCTATTTGTTATTTGGTAATTCCCTGAAAGTTCCTAAACCTCCACTTGCAGGGCCCCAGCACAGGTGACAGAACCTTCCCATATGGTGAATTAAGGGATGTTAGAGTTTGTCGGTAGACTCAACTGTCATGTAACAGCTTGAGGAGGAAGCAGTCTTGCAGTTCTTGGGAGACTTGAGTTCTACCCATGGTTTCCAATTGGATCTTGAACAGCTCACTTGATGTAATTCAGGTTTTGTCTGCCTATAGAATAGGGCTAATAATTTGCCTGAGTTACCAAGAGTTCTGGGAGCTTAAGGTAATGGATAAGATGAAGGTACAGTGCTGAGGGCTGGATGAGGGCCTTGGCCAATGAGCAGCAGGGCCCCAAACTAAAACTTGCACAGTTTTCTGTGAGTGCCAGGGATACAGAAGTACCCTGCAAGGCGCCAGCTTCCATAATCAAATTGTTCTGTCTAATGAGTCCTTGATGTAAGTTGTTTTGTAGCAATATAATGGATTATTGCTGGATTTGACATCAGACCCTAAATTACAAAGCCGTAACAGTAATGTGTAAGACAGTATCGCATATCTCTGTTTTATTTATACCAATATCCTCACTCGAGAGTCAGCTCCATACATGTGGATTATTAACTCTTTAAAATGCAGTTCCTAAAAATCAAAGACTTGTAGATTAAAGAGTTTTATATTGCTGTTATAATTCATTTAACTTTTATAGACCCACCGAAGACGTACACCCAGGATGGAGTCTGCTTGACAGAATCCGGCATGTCTCAGTTACAGAGCCTAACTGTTACAGTACCGAGAAGAAAACGGACGAAACCAAAGCTTAAACTGAAAATTATAAATCAGAACAGTGTGGCTGTGCTTCAGACACCCCCAGATGCCCAGTCAGAACACTCAAGAGATGGGGAGATGGATGACAGTAGAGGTACGGTCTACTTTTGGCATGTCTTGTATACTAGAGTGTTGCAGCGCATGTGTATATTGCAGATGTCCCTGGGAGTTGTTGTTATACTCATACTCGTATGTTCGGTACGGAACGCTTTATGGAAATTACTCGGACAATAGTCATGGCTCGTTGTGGTTCTTTTCAGGGATTTTTCTTGTTGTTTTATTTATGGGTCATTCATCCTGGAGGAAACTCGCCTTTCTAAGGCTGGCAACATTGGAAATATGAGTTGTCTTTTTGTCTAATCCTTGGGTTACCTGTGGGAAATACTGTGCGCCCACTGAGTACAGGTGTACTTTGAGGCTCTCAACTTTAGTGCGAGTGTTGTTTGAAAGTGGTAATGTTGGGTTTGCAAAGCAAAGTTTAGATCACTGTAAAGCTGGTATTTAAAACAAGGGGGAAAGTGGAGTAGAAAGCTCTTTGCTGAGAGTATTTCTTTTTTCTGAAAGAAATGAGGTGAGCTGACCTGAGAGTCTGAGGAAAAAAAAAAAAATTTCCTTGTATTTCCACAGATGAAATGGAACATTTTGTTTGTTCTCATCTCCAAAGCAGAATTTAAGACAAAATTTGAGTTTGGAAGTGAATTCTGGGTGTTGCTCTAGTTCGAATAGATGACGCTGTATGAAGAGCCCTACCCAAAGGGTTTTGGGTTCTGGGGTGGGGTGTCTCTAGTATGGAGGGAGGGGAAGATGTAACAGTGTTCTTGTGGCCTCCAAGGCTGATGAGAGTTGAAGGGAGCTACCACTTGCCTACCCAAACACATCTCTGTGAGTGGGGATGACATTTCAGTGAATGGTAGAAGCCCTTGGAGAGAGCTCCTTCCACCACAAGTCCAGACGTGGAGGAAAGATGCACGAGTCCCAGGGCCACCAGTACTTAACCTGCTTCCCTCACAGCTGAGCAAGCACAGCGGTCCCAGCCAGAGGAGTATGAAGGTGGGAGATGAGAGAACAGTACGTAGGAGCAGCCAGCCCTACTCTTCAATGCTAGAAACGGCAGCCAGTATAGTGCAATACCATTCTCCTGTCCTCTTTGCCGTGGTCTGGCTGTACATCCCGAGAAGTCTGTTGGTAGAATGCGTGTTTATCCATGGCCTGGGGAAAGGCTTACTTAAATGCCAGGTGGGAAAGTCATTACATTAGTCATGCAGGTGTCTGTTAGGAGAGGAACGTAGGCACCCCACCTCACCACAGTCTAAAGCGCTTTCTGTTTATGCAGCGTTGCCTTGTTAATCAGATTGAATGTCATAAAAGGCTTTTTTTAGATACAGAGTGTACTCGAGATAACTGGGTAGTTTAACCATGAGTGCAGTTTCCCTGTTAACTTGTTGCTACAAGTATTGTTCCTATTGTTTGATTAGCACATTCTTACCCTCTGCTATTGACTAGTGTATTTTTTTTTTTTACTACAGGTTCCCTTTATTTGTTTATAACCTTTAAAACTAGTTAACTAGCTGTTTTTCTTTCCTGCAGTATTCACAGGGTTTGGTACATTATCCTAGCGTTACACTGACTCTTAAATTTCATTTTATACTTTCATATAGTCCATCAGGTGGGTTGTTGAAAGCAAAAAAGCTTTACATTTTGGTTTGAAGGCATCGAGATAGAGAATTAACCACTTCCCTTGTTCTTTTTCAGTGGTTAATCATCTTTCATTTTACAAACACGTGCCTGTTTTCTACATAGCTTTGTCTAACTTCATTATATGCTGCTTGACTTTTATAGGTATCTCTTTTCCACTAGATGACAAGGTATATAAATGTAATAGCAGAGTGTGAAAGGGAGAGTCAAAGCTTCCACAGACTTTAATTTCGGTTCTGATCACCTTTCATTTCATTTTTGAGAGTTAGAGCACACTGATAGATGCGACAGTAACCGCACAGCGTGTACATGATAGATTGGCTGGATTTCCTGGAAGCTCTACGTGTGCTCTGTAGAGTGGATCAGTGCCCGTTCTCTTAATGTCTGAAGTTTTTGTATGAGCACCAGGATGAATAAAGTGGTGCCACAGCTTTGATTGGAGCAACATAGTGTAGTAATTCCAGGCAAACAGGAATAACCCTTACTTCCACTCTAAAGTTCCTGGTGGGAAACAGAGGCTATATCTGAGAAAACTGAGATCATGGTAATTTTGTTACCATCTCTTGGGTAGGTTTTCATCAGGTTTGGCACTTCATCAGATGTTCCACGTTTTAAAGTCCACTTGAAAGTTCAGCTTGCCTTGGTAGACTTAATGTGGCTCTTCTGCTACTGTTTGTAGAGCTGTGCTTCGAAAGTAAATGGGAAGGACCACTGTGAGGTTCAGCATTTGGCATACTGCTTTCTGTAGCAGAACTCGTTAGTGCTCGAGCAGGTTTATCTTCTGCCAGAAGTGGACACGTTGCAAAGAGGGCTTGCCTGTGCTCTCAAGGGAGGAGGGAATTGGCTGTGGTGGTCGGTGGGGACTGCCTTTGCCAAGCCACCAGCTTAGTTGGTAGAACTCGGAAAAGTTTTCATCCGTGGGAAGGTCTGGTCTGTGACCCAGCCTGTGGAAGGCCAGGGATTGTAGTTCTACCACACCAGAAGTGGTATGAAAGAATCCAGCTCTGTCTGTTAGAACAGTATTTCTCCCTTTAAAACTGCATGTGGTTTCAGACCGTATAGAATTATATACCTAAATCCAAAGCAGGGAATTGGAACTCCAATACCTTTCCAGGGGCAAGGGTATATTCAACATGTTTCAAAAGCTTTACAGTAAAATGAAGATGTAAGGTCATTATAGTATTGATATTTTAGGGATATCAGGAACAGAATTAACTCACTCTCTCTTGAACACCAAAGGCTTTTTAATGCCATCATACTTTACAATTGTTTCTACACTGCTTTCCCACAGAATATAAATTCTAGCTTAAAATTACAGTCTTCATCTTCAAGGCTGAGTAATTCCTTTGGGTTGAATTTTCTACTATGTAAGTCAAACTCCTCTGCTTTCAGTCAGTCCCACAGCTCCAAGTCAAAAACCCTCTAAACTAAGAGTCATTATACATTACCTTCCAAGTGCAGGCTGCAGTTTTTCAGTCTGTCTTCTCGATAAAAACAAACCCTATCAACCAAAACTTAGGGGGACGGTAAACAAAACAGAGTATATCTTGCATGGTGGATTATATGCATATTCCTTGATGTATGGCTAGAAATTGCTCAGACACTTAGAAAATGCGATAACACAGGCTTCTGAAAAGGGTGCCAAAATTTTTTCTCAGATTCACATACAGTAACCATAGCATTTATTCTCTGGTTTTGTGTAGACATCATCTCACAGGAAATGTATGTATATACTGGGTCTTTGTATATAGATAGGGTGGGTTTCCCAAAAGTGTTTGGAGAGTGTGGGTATCTATCACTCCTTTGAAAAATCTGTTATTCTCTGTCAGTTTCTGAGAAATTGGTCAGATGCAGAAATTCTGGAAAAATACCTTCTTTCCCTTTTCCAGGGAAAAGTTACCATTGCTTCTTTTCTGCAGAAGGTGATCTTATGGATTGTGATGGAAAATCAGATTCCAGCCCAGAACGGGAAGCTGTGGATGATGATTCCAAAGTGGCAGAAGGAGCTGATGGGATTAAAAAAAGGAAGCGAAAACCATATAGACCTGGTAGGATACATAATTTATAGGGTTGTGTATCCCTTGTTTGTTTTAACACTTTTTTTTTTCTGTATAATTGAAAAAAAAATAATTAGAAAATAGTATGGACTGAAGTATTCCACTGCTAATTGTTGATTTTAGATTTTTTTCCCCTGTTCTGTTTAAAATAATTTTTAGTCCTCTTATCAAAATACATTTCCAAAGGTTGCTGCTCAGTAGTATGCCCGTTCTCAGTATGCTGTCAATTATTGGTTAGTAGTTCAAATCTATACCGTGTCTAGATTCTTAACTTGATAGGAAAATGTACTGTATTTATATAATTGATGAAGGCCAGGTTTTGTGTGTGTGTGTATGTATATATATCTGGCAATATCGGAACTTGAGAAGACTTTTTGCAGGTATCTTACTTATTTTCTGAAATACTTGGTGAGAGTAATTTATTAAATATTTGCAGATGACTTCTGCCAGTGAATTTTAATGAATTCAGTTATTGGATGAATTCAGTTATTTTAATTTATTAGTGCAGTCACCTCTTAATTATCTTGACTGTGGATTAGCTGTGTGTCCTGGATGCAGAAACACTCGATCTGTCTCCAGGCAGAAAAAGCTAGAGGTACCTAAGTGACTGTAGGAAGTAGCTCTGATTAATTAGGGCTAAAACTGAACCCAAGATAATAAGCTGTGCTTAGACACCGCCTGGCTTTTTGAAGAGCCGCTGTATGCCATACCTTGGTATGTCTCAGCATCTGTGTTACGTCTTGCTTTTGTGTTTCATTCTGCAGCCTCCCACTACTATGGGTAAGAAGTTGATTGTAGTCTTTGCAGTCATAAATACTGGTTTTTCCAGTCACACCCATCCTGCTTGCTCTGAGGGGCCGTGTCCTCTGATTATGAAGATAGTAGGGGATGAGAACAGAGGCAATGAAATGATTGAGGAGATGAAGGCAAGGAATACAGCAAAGGCAGGAAAGGAAGCAGGAGTTACAACATGGTCCAGTTTCTCTTGCTTCTCTCTCAGTAGCTAAACCGATCTCTACCACCTTTTACCCTCCGCATGTCATTTCCCATACTGCTGAGCAAACGCCCTGTCTCAGCAGGTCATGCCCGTGTTTATATTGCCTTCCATCATGGGCCCACCCTGTGGAGATGGTGGTACAAACCCACATCGCTTAATGGAGATTTTCTTTTTTTCTACAAGTAGTGTACCTCCATAACCCGTTTATTTCTACTGCTGGGTCCTCAAGAGAAGAGAGTTTCGTTTGCTCAGAGTGGTTTTGGATCATGAGTTGAGCAGCCATCTGTTAGTTTTCTGCAGCCAACGGTTTCCCTGAAAAATGAAACAAACTTGAATCTGATGCTTGTACATACATACACACCAACTGTAAAGGATCAGGAGCACTGCAGTCAATCTCTAGTGAAGAATTCTGGAGTTTCAGACAGTATGATGTTGATTAGTTTTCTTTTTATTTTGTGGTACGTCTTTCTCTAGTACCGTCATTTGGAGTGGTGGGCTCTCTAGAGCAATTTGTAGAGTTTCTTTATGGTCATTCAAGGTTCTTTAATAAGTTTCATTTGGTAGATTGACTTCTAATTCTAGGAATTCATCAGCTTGCCAAGGGAGGGGAAAACCAACATCTGAAAGTTGCCAGGTTTGGTAATTTGAACTGCTTGTGGATGTTTTACAGTTCTAAACTACTGATCCTTTAGATAATTACATATATACCCACTGAGACATTAAAATTCAAAAATGTTTCATAAAGCTCTGAATGAAAACTGCTCAGGTATCTCAAATTCAGTCTTAGACCTCTGCAGATGCAGTAGTCCCCTTTATCTGCCGAATAATCTTCACTCTTGTTCTTACTATGAAACATAGTTTTAATCAATATATTGAATTTTTGCTTGCTTGTTAGGTATTGGTGGATTTATGGTACGTCAGAGAAGTCGTACGGGGCAGGGGAAGACTAAAAGATCTCTCTCCAGGAAAGATTCTTCTGGATCTGTTTCTGAGCAGTTGCCTGGCAGAGATGAAGGTAAGTGCAGAAACTTGTTTTTAAGTTTTTGTTCATGCTTAATGCAATAAAAATAATGGAACTCATCAACATACAGTTCTTTCCAGAGTTGTGCTACAAAGGAAGAGGTTTTTTCTGTTTGTAATGTTGGCTTTATTGATTCAACTGAAAATACTTATTCCTGCATACTTAAAATTTCAGCAGAGCTCATGATTTACAAAGAAATTGAAACAATGAATTGCAGGCTATTGTGGGAGATAAATAGTGAGGATTATAAGGACTGCTGTATTGTGTCAGAGCTCTATTTAGCTTTGACCAGTAGAAGACAGAAAGAACTGTAAGAAGTGAGGTAGGTTTAGAGCAGTTCTTTTTCTGATACATCTTCTTTCAGATGTAGTCCTGATCCAGAGGTGTCTTCTGGACCACCAGTTTTAATATTCACTAGCGTTCCATGTTCCACAAATGTGTCTGGTATTTTTATGTATCTGGTTATGTGCTGGAAAATCCTGTACTAGTGATTTCAACGATACACTATTGTTGCATGAAGAAATACTTCCTTTTCATTTTAAACTGGGTATCTGAGAGTTTCATAAGCTACCCTTGTGTTTTATGTTATGAAAGACATTTAAAAGAAAAAATAATTTTGCATTAATTTGTAATGAGGAAAGATCTTCTAGATGTGTGTCTCATTGCCCCATCAGTTGTTGTCTTTCCCAGGGCTGAAGAATCCTACTCTGGTCCTCATAGCAAAGCCATTTTAATGCCATCTGACACTGTACTACTCGGTAGATTGGGCACATAACAACAAGTCGGATTTTAGTTACAGGCCCTGTTCTCTTGCTCGTTATGTGTGATTAGACTAAATTATTTTGTCCATCTGGATTTGTTCATGTTATTTAATCTAGAAAATATTGAGGTATCATTAAGGTGAGATGTGGAATATGTTTAGTTCAGAGCCTGTTTCCTATAAAGTCAGACGGAGGAAGCTGATTCTAAAAGTTGGCTGATACCATCTCAATTCGAAGACTCCAGCCTTTTGATTTCTGCTATTATTCTCTCCTGTCTGTTTAGCTATTGAGTTTTTAACCGTTTTAGAGCCAGATTGGTCTCTTGCTATATATTTGTATGACATGGTGAAGACTGGATCTTTACTACAGCATCCAGGCAGTATTAAAAACTAATAGCTAAATGTTGTCCTTGCTTGCATTTGTAGAACTAATTCATGAAGCCAACAAATGTTTCTTTTATCAGTGCAACCCAGTCTTCTAGATAGGTGCCCTATTCAAATACAGTGCTTGCTTTCTCTGTAATATTAGTGTCATAGCTATGTTTGTCTGCTTTGTAAATACTATTTCGGTGTAGTACACTACATTGTTTCAGGTAGTGCTGAAAATTTTGCTTTAAATTTTTTCATTTCTGTAGGGATCTGCTCCTTTAAATAAAAAAAGAAATGACTAAAAAGTTAATTCCCCATTCTGGGTAACAGTACAATGCGTATTGTTAAAAAGCGGTATTCTTGAACAAGTATTCTTCAGTTAAAAGTTTGAGCTTCTTTTTGTCTGCTCAGGCACAATTGCTTGTTAAGAAAAAAATAACTCAAAATCTTTGTATGTTTTAAATCATCATAGCTTGCTGAGAGCCTGCTTCTCAGCTGCCAGTACTCATCAGCTTTACCAAGTTTTTTTGCTACTCTTGTAGTGTTCCACCCCCTTTCTCTGCAAAAGCTCACTCTCAAACAATGCAGAGGTCACGGTGTTGGTGAGCCTCATTCTCCTCGCTGTCCTCTGAGCATGGTGCACGAGATTACTACGGTACAAAGCGTAGCAGATTTTACTACCACAATAATACAGTTCCTTAAGTAACTTCACGGGGTCATTAACTTCATGTAATTAGCTTTGGCAAGACAGAAGTAGCAGGACTGAAAATGTTCTGCTTTTACCTGCAGTGTTTTCCCTGGTCTGTTGAAATACAATACTGAATGATGGATGAGCACTGTGTGCCTTCGTGTTTATTAGAAAAAGCAGTGCCACTTTGGAATATGATAGCTGAATAAATGTGTAATTTTTCTTGAAGGACTTCTTTATAGATTTCTTTTTCTAGCCTGTTCAATATTTATATGACAGTCTTTTCTCGGATTTAAAAAAAAAGTTTTTTATTTCTAATTTGCAAAAAATTAGTGTATAAAACGAAAGGTGGTTAATGTATAACTCAACATTGGTGATTTTGGAGATATTAGTTCAGTGGAATTATCTTTCAAATATCTGGCTGAGCGGCACTTACAATTTCTCTAAAATTACCAAATTCTTAGGTGGCTTGGAGATAGGAAAGTTAAAGCTCTGTCTTCGGCCGGTGGGGTAGCGATGTGACTAGCATCACATACAGTATTTCTTACTGCTAGAGCCCAGACGATCAGGTGGCAGTTCACAGCTGCCTGGATAAAAGCCTCCTTTAGAATACATCCAGAGTGATACTCCATGAACCAATGCACCCAGGAAGGTAGAAGGATATGGTACGTATGCTGCCACTGTACCTTTAGAGCAAGATACCAAGTATTTTTATTTATTTGTGCATGTTACTTTTTAGGTTGGACAGAACAGCTGCCAGACACTCCAGCTGAGGAGTCTACCCCAGCTTCTGAAAGCACTGAGAAAATAAAAAAGCGTTACAGAAAAAAGAAAAATAAACTTGAAGAAACCTTTCCTGCCTACTTGCAGGTAAAGCTGTTGGTATACTTCTTGTGTTTTAAAACTTAATCTTTATGTGTCTTGATTCATAGTTCATTTAAAACATTAACGTTTCTTTTCAGATTCCCATTTTATCATTCAGATGAAATGGGTTTTCTTTAAAGAACATTCGTAAGTTTGCACAGAAAGCTGTATGTTATGTTAAATCTCCAGTCCTCTGGTGTTATTTCTCAATATATGGATCTCTACTTGTTCTGAGAGGGGGACAAGGCAGGGAAAGAAGCCTTTCTTTTGTCTCTGAACTGATACATGGCAATTCCAGCATTCAGCTCTGCAGGATGTCTTAGCCTGATCATGCCATTTCCTCAAGATAATAATTTTTCCTAATACAATAATGTTTTCCTATAGTTCTGTGTTTTTATAAGCCCTGCATCTCCCTACCACAATAATCTCTGTTCTTTTCCCCTGCCACTAATTCTCTGATGTCCCTAGCAGGTAAGATGTAGCACTCACAGGTAATAACCAGGATATTAATGGTGATGGAATAACTTACCTACCTTCAACCAGTTTGTAAACTGACTGGTTTATATATGTCTCTGACTGAGAACGTTATTTGGCTCACTCTTCTCAGCCACCTTTTTAATGAAAACTTTATTTAATCTTACAAATGTTCACCAAACTTCACGACATGGACTATATTGGGATTGAAAGCAAGTAATTGCCAGAGAGGCAGAACAATCTCTGTCTAAAAATAACTTGTATTTCGTAAGTGGGGAAGTGAGTTGGAAAGAAAATACTCAAGCAATATTTCCTTTGGAATAATAAGGATAAATATTGTTTTCTTAATATATATTTTACTCCTGTAAAACATAGAATATTTCTTAGATTCTTCTTTTGCTCATGTTGGAGTAATTGATGTGAAAAGTCTATCTTTAGCTTTATTTTTAGCAGCTGTATCCTAAATTAAGATTTTAAAGACTACATGAAAACAGAAGAAGTTCTTATATAATGAATAGAAATTGGTTTGAAAATTTGATAGGTGGTTGTCAAATTACTGAGTACTCCGGCTTAGGTGAGCGATAGCTGTTATATAATATTTGATAAGACAGTAATGTAAGTTAAACAGCTTTAGGTATTTTGTTACTGCAGTTCAATGTTGGGATGATTTTGTGTGGCGTGGAGTGCAGTGTATGGTCGTTCTAGAATTTGGACCACAGTGCGCTTGCATGTTTTTCATAAACTTCTTGTGTGGCCCTGATGAGGTTGCTCAGTAGTATTCCCCTTCTTCAGCTGTCTTTTTTGTGTGAGGAGAAATATTTTAAATACTGAAAAACTTGTGAAATATAGTAACACTGTATCAGTACACTGTCTGTGCCACATATACATAAGAAGACTCTATTTTTTTCTGTGTAGTTTAAGGTGTAAATTTAATCATAAAATACTAATAATGTAGCTACCTTGGGTAAGTTGTATCCGCTATATCCACGCCTCATAGCCTGGAAGAGATAGTGCCATACTGGAAGGCGTATGAAGCTCAGACTGAATTTTTATATTTCTAGTAATAATTGGCTTTTAATTTTAACTTTGGCATTTACCCAACTTTTTCAATAGGTATAGTATTCTTTGTCCATTGAATCATTTTGTCTTCTTTGCAGGAAGCTTTCTTTGGGAAAGACCTACTAGATACCAGTAGACAAAACAAGATGAGCCTAGATAATTTAGCTGAAGAATCAATTCCACTCTCGTGTAAAACAAATCTCACCACCAATTTCCTGGATCCTTCATCTGACCCCCTTCTTAGCTCAACCTCCACGCCAGCTCAGGCAAAACTGGGACCTCAAGGTATACAAAGCTAAAGTTAGTGATAATTCAGTAGTTTGATTTTGTTGTTGCACCTGGGGCTTTTCCACTCTCTTTTACAGTTTTTTCACGTTTCTCTGATTTATTTTTCAACATTCTGTATATTAAATGTCCTCGTGAGGTTAAGTTACGTTGATAATCATTGACATTCAGGTCCAGGGCTTCAGCTGTTTCAGAAAGAGCAGTGCATGGCACAAGAATTGGCACTTGATGCAGCTCTTAAACTCCTTTACTCTTAAACTTCCGTGTCTATAAAATCCATGAAAATTAACTCTGTGCAAGAACAAGCATACAGATCCATTGCGGAAGACAAAAATAATCTTAATTGAAAGATATTTTTATTAGTCTAGTGAATATTAGTTGGATGAATATCATCCAACTTTTATTTTCTTTAATGTTTTAGATTATTTTAGGTTGCCAGTCTCTTCGGAATTTTTGGTTCACCATGTCCTTTCTGAACATGAGTGCCCTTTCCAGGTACAGTTTGTAGCCCCTAGGCAATCTTTTTCTTTTGCTATTGCAAAACCTTACTGAAGATACTGCTGAGAGTTTTGCAAATAGCCAGAGGGTTGTAAAGTGCTGCTGAAAGGGCAGCTTCACACAAAGGAGCAATTAAAGGCAAAAACCTTACCGTCCCCTCCAAATTATTTTTTTTTCTTTGTGTCTTGTAGTATGTGCTGTTAGCTAGAGGTGTCTTACCATTCTGTATATTTTAAAAGCTGCTACTATTTCATGTGTGTATTGGTTAGTTTGTGGCTTGTTCCAGCTCATCCTCACGAATTTTTCCATCTAAAAATGTTTACGCACATTGATAGAGTTTCCCGTGTCCAGAGAGTCATGTGAAGAGAGGTCGCTTATTTGTCATTGTTACTCGGTGAAAATCTGCTAATGAAAAGCAAAAGCGTACATTATAATTAAACATTGGTTGGTTTACAGTTGAAATTGTGAGTAATAGAGAATGCACAAGTTAACTTCCCCAGAAGGGGAAACTACTGCAAATGGAGTGTTTCAAGGTCTGTATTTATTGGTTCCAACGCTACAAGAAAATATGCTCACATGGACTCTTTTTCACTCCAGCGTTCTTTTAAAGCCAGAGAAATACAGCTTCGGAAGTCTTTGTTGGCCTATCCAACTGCAAGCTTAAAGTCACTAATGTGAATGTATTGTGGTAGTATAAAGTCTTAGAATTTCATGAACTTGATGCTAATTTAATGTTCTATTTTTCCAAAGTTTAAAAGGAATTTTTTTTAAAAAACCCCCTTCTCTTTATGAATAAGCAAAGTTGTAAAACTTTGTCCTTTCCTCTTCCTTTTATTCAGAAATAAATCATAACGAGGTGGCTATTAATAAATAAATCACTAGCAACAGTTTTAGCGGATGCTGTCTTTCCCATTTTATATATGAGAGACTCAAAGGACGGTGCTTTCTGGCCATAGGAATGTTCTCAACAATTGTCTCTCGACTGTTCAGATTTCCAGCCAAAATTGTGTCCAGACGGAGCTGTTTGTTGTAGTTGGAGCGCCAGTGGGTGAAGTCATCTGCCAGTATTGATCAGTTCCAGTGCAATTTTTCTTAACTCTTTCACTGTGACTTTGTGGGAGACAGTTCCACAATAGCATCCACACTGTGAGAGAGAGAGAGAGAGATTCATTTTGAGTGGTGGAGCCCCTGGTAAATTGGCTAACTGCTGAGCTAGCGACAGTCCCGTCTTCGCTTCTGGCTGGTATTGCGGAGGGGCTGGAGGTGAGGACAGTGTCCCAGAGCACCTGGGGTATTTTCGTTGTTTCGATACAGACCTGGCTTTGGCGCAGGAGCAACATGAACTGCTTTCTTTGCTGCACTGTGAGCCTGTTAGGACCATATTGTTACCAACTGTGTTGTTTTCCTACAGTGCCGTTTCTCACAGGGATTGCTGACTCCTGTGAGAGGCCTTGCTTAACTGGACAGGTCTTCTTCCACAAGGAAGATGTTCTTCTCCTGGAAACTCCGCTTGTTTAATCACAGGATTAAGGGTTAGACAGACTTGTTCCTCTTCCAAAGAGCTCCCAAGCATCTCAAGAGGAAGTTATTCTGTCTGCTTTGCTTTTCAACATGTGCGCAGGACTGCTAGGGAGTTTAACCGTGATGTGTTCAGTCTGCTCATGAACTGAAAGTGCATTTCAGTGACACGTTCTCTGACTGTTTATTCTTGGAGCTTGGTTAAGGGTAGCCGAAGCTTTTGCTAGACAAGATCGTTGTAGTGATGGGGATTAGCAGAGCCGGCCAGAAGAGCGGTTTTGGAATCCTTTGTTCACTATTAATTACAGTGACTGAAGGGAGCTTTAGGTTCCCAGTCTTGATTTCTATCTGGCAAAGAGGTTGCAGATTTTATTTTCAGTTCCAAGACTGACCTTTCCTGTGGTTTTATAACACGTGTGGCACACTGCAGAGCGTGTTCTGCATGGGACCAACCCTTCAGATTATTTCCAAGACAGTGCTAGAGCGGAGTCTGAAGGCTTGCTCACTGGGAACACAGAGCACCGGACCTCCAGGGCCTCCCTAACAGTTGAAGGTGGTGATTGAGGTCTTTTGCATCCTGAGCGCTCTGAGGCCTGTCCATATCTCTCATGAGTTTCTTGACTTGGGTGTTGCTGATGAAAAAGAGGCCGTATGGTGAGGTGCATTCTGTGAATGCTCTGGCAATGTGATCTTTCCTTTAGTTTGGAATGGCTTAAATTCAGTGTATTTTTTCTAGGGATGCTGAAAAAGTCATTAGTTTGAGTAGGGTCTCCAGAGAATGCTAAAGAAATTCTTCCTAGACAAAAGGAGAGGAGTCGTCTGAGTCTCCATGCAACTGATGTAAATACTTCTGGGACATTTTATAACTAGATATGCTACAGCGCGATTAAACATCTTAGGGTGGCTGCAGCCTTGATAGAGGTGTTTTTATTCTTTTTAGAACTTCATAAATACATCAAAGTAAATGCATTGGAGGAATCAGGATCACGAGATAGCAGTAGAACTGTGCTCTCTCAGAGAGCCAGCATTACAAGAAAATTATTTTCCATTTTGCTTTGTCTTAGTTTTCATCTCCATTCTGAGAGAGTCAAATTAATGAGCAGTATTGAGCTGTTTGTTCGGCAGCAGATGTCATCCAGCTATTGATTCTGATCTGAAGCAGCTGACAAAAGTGATTTAGTTGTTTCCAAGATAATGTTTAGCACACATGGAATTAAAATGAGGAAAAAAAATTAAAGGAAATGTAAAAATATGCTTTAGATTAGGTGTCTTATATGAGACTTATGGATCATAGAGTCTAGCCCTCTTCTATCACCAACACTTGGCCTTTTTATAGACTTAAGCTCCATTTTGAAAGCAGGTAGCTTTTTTCCAATTTACTAATCTCAGTGAAAGGCCATTACAGAATCTGATTGCCTTAATAGTTGGGAGCCCTCTAATTTGAAGCCTGAATTTATTCACAGCCAGTTTGTAGCCATGGGTGGTAAACTCTTCAGTTATATCTTTCCACCTGAGCTCTTTCTAGCTACTTACTAAATATATATATATATATATATATATATATATATATATATATATATATATATATATATATATATATTCAAATTAGAAGTTGAATTTTTAGGGACTGTTCCCAAGCACATTACAAAGGACTGTGGAGAAAATCAGCATAATATAAAATACTACAGAAGAATTAAAGGCTGCTAATAGAGTCTTGGTGCTTCCTTCATAAGGGCTTTTTTTCTCCCTGATACTTGCCTTCCAGTAGGAATTGAGGAAGGTTAAAGGACAGCTGAAGTCAATCCTTTGCCTGCCAGCCAGATGAAAACATCAACATCACGGTGTTAGTTCCTTACTTGCATAGTTGATATTGGACTGAACTGCCAGAAGGAAAACAAGTTTCTAAAAAAAACCCCAAACACCACCACCAACAAAGAAAAAAAAACCAACAAAAACTCCAACAAAACAAAACAAAACAAACCCACAAACCTGAAACCCAACAACTACATTCTGTTTAAAAGCTTCCATTTCATAGTACTTTTTGTCAGGTACACAAAATTATACCCGCAAAGTGGTGTGGTTTTGAGGCACTTTTAAATACTTCCCCTGGTATCAACAGGAGCCGTATTGTCAATGTACGTGTGAAGGGATTGGTCTGCACTGGCGCATTGATCCATTTGTACTGAATGGCAAACATAAAGTATGATTTAATGGGATGGTATCATCTTGTCTGCATTACAAAGGATAAAAATAAAGAATAAAAATAGTAAAGTGAAGAAGAATTATTTTCATGTTGACTTTCAGGAATGGTAGAAGGGAAAAAGGTTTTATCTGAAAAACAGCAGAAGGAACACTTAAATCACTGTAAAATTTAGCAGCTTGGAAAGTAGCCTCATGATATAAGTAAATCCTTGGCACCAGGCCTCTGAATTAAGCTGGAAATACTTTCCTGGGGCAGTTGGGGTTTAACAGTGGGAAAGATAACCCGTTTATCTATGAAATATGTGTTTGCTCTTCGACTTTCTGGTCCCTCTTCAACCTGCCTGTATTTGTTTTCCACATTGTACATTGTATGATCTGTATTAATCCCTTTTCCCTGTTTAATTGTAGGTGTATTTATATATTTTACCATCTCTTCATGATTCATTGGTCTTGCAGTGATTGCTCGTGTAGTCATGATAGTATGCAGTTTTTCTGAAAAACATTTCACTCGACTTTTATTTATTTGTCAAACAATTTTCTTCAAATGCTGCACATCTGTAATAGTCCTAAAAAACTAGTTAATAAAGCCAGATGGGCCATTTGGAGTCAATTCTCTCTAATGAATTGGATGTCAGGAAGATAATAATATCCAGAATTTATTATTTAATATTAAATAATTTATTCCTAGGACCAAGCCAGTTTTTCCTAGACAACAAACAAACATGACATTTCTACCTCTGGCTGTTCTCACTTCTTCAGGATTTCTTCTGATCTTAAAAATAGCATCTCCGATTTCCATTTACTTACTACTGCTTCTTACTCTTAGGTTCTGCTTCCCTATCAGAGTGTAGTATGTGGTTGCTCTGTAATCTTAAGAAAGATGGTGGTAAGAGAAGTAACTGATCACTTTCTTACCTTTTTTTTTTTAATATATAAATATTCCCTGTTGATTTGCTGTGAGCTGTATCCTTTATAAAATGCATTTGTTGACTTTTACATTCATAGGCCTTTGTGTCTTAAAGGTTGCAAGTTGTTACTAGATCTTGAGGGTTTTTTTCCCCCTAAAATTGTCCAGTCTTTCTTCCACGTGACTGATTGCATTATTGCTTTTACTGTATTGGAGAAAATAGTAAACAACATAAGCACGTGAAGGTGCCCACAGTACTGAATGGGAGGGGATGACGAGTCAGCACAGTCTCTCACCCCACAGCGACTTGCAGTACATGACACACTTACAGCCCTTAAGCTGGTAAATCTGTGTTTGAGTTTATAGCTCAAGCTATAGCACATCACCAGAGTCGTGTATAAATACCATGACTGGCTGATTTTATTTATTGCGTCTTACACAGGTAGCACCGACGATCCTTTAGCCGATCTTTCTGAGGTCTTAAATACTGATGATGATATTCTTGGAATACTTTCTGATGATTTGGTAAAGTCTGGAGATCATTCGGGTATGTATGTTAATAAAGTCTCTCCGGTGTTTATTTTCTTTTTTTTTCTCTTTATTCTAGATGTCTTTGTTGTATTCTAGGTTATGCTCTAGGTGATTTCAGATACAATTTTTGTATCTTAAGAATACCTTGGTTTGAGATGATTTTGTTGTCTTCTACCAGAAAAAATCCCCAGCCTTTTCAACATTTTGTTTTACTTGGCTCTTTGCTTTGCTGCTTAAGAGAGAATAAAATGTAGCTGCTGTTGTCTGTCATACCTGCGTAGCTTTTTTCAGCATGCAGCTTTTTCTTTACTTTATTTTTTTTTTGTTTTCGTGTTATAATCATCCATTTTATCTGGTTTGGGTCCTGTAGGTCTTGATTTATGCACTTTCCAGGTTGAGAACTCACCCTCCCCATTTGGTAAGAAACTAAACAATGGATGATCCATGGTTAGAAGTAGTCATCTTTCCTAGTGGTTTTAGCTGAAAGAACTGCATGTGTAGAAACTAGTACTCCTTTACTGTGTCACTAATTCATGCTTTCATTTTCCACTCTTCCTGTGGTGTTTGAGTCTAACACGACCTATAAACTCTGCACTCCGCATTTAAGACTACTGCATAAAGTTTTGCTTACAGCTTTGAAAAACCTTCCTGAATTTTTGTGTTTCATGTTACAAACCCATGCATTTTCTTGCTGCCACTGTTAATTTTAATATTACTTCTAGTAGTAGTGTGTAGTTTTTATCATAGCGGTATCTTTTGTAAATCAAAAACATTTTAACTATGTGAATATATTAAAGCATGAATAAAGCAGTCAGCATCAATCTTTTTGTTTCCACTGGATGATGTCCACCACCGATGTCCACAGGCTGACAATAAGTAGAATGGCATGTTTCATTATTTTAAATCTGTTTTTATTTGCTATCTAATACAGAAATATATTTTAAATACTGAAGTATGTAGTTCTTTTTTTCAAAGAACTTGATCATTTGAGAGATTTATTGACTTGCAAAGGATATTAGGAAATTTATGTAGTAAGTTACGTTTTCTCAGTACCGATAAATCACTTTGTCTAATGTAACCCAGAATACCCAGTAGTTGTTTTTGAAACAGAAACTGCTACAACTTGTTTGATGTTGACTAAACTTCAACAGCACTTCAGTAGATGTTTAATGTAATACTATAAGAACATTTGGCATGAACCTTAAGGTACCCGAGGATGAACCATACTGACTACCGGTGTGATTGTTTTTAAAATACGAAAAGCAGTTAGAGTGGAACTATGTACTGAAAAGTAAACACTCAAAAACATGCTGTACCTAAACTCAGTAGTCTTATTTCCCATTCTTCCAGTTGCATTCTATTCAATTAACGTTCCTCAAACAATACAACAAACTGGAAGTAAATAGTGGATGGTTTTGTTTACTTTTTCTAATGAATGTCTTATTTTGCCTTACCTTTCAAATCTTATAAAGTCTTGGTTTAATTGATAGCTCAGCTTTAGGCAAAAAAAAAAAAATTTTTATGCTCTTTATTCTGTACCAATAAATGTTACTATTTATGTCTAATTTAATATCCTTTCTTCCTTCAGCTGGATTGGATATTGGTCCCATCTCTGATGATCCTTCTTCTCTGCCTCAGCCGAATGTCAACCAGAGTTCACGGCCATTGAGTGAAGAACAGTTGGATGGAATCCTCAGTCCAGAACTAGACAAAATGGTCACAGATGGTAATTTTTTTTGGTCTTTGATCTTGGTCTTCTGGAAAACTTAAGTAGAAATCTTACCTTTTTTTCTCGGATTACTTATCTCTGTGTTGTAATGTACCTATTTGGACTTGGTTGCAGAATTAATTTTATTGCATCTTTTGATGATTACTCATTCTGTGTTGTTTTTACTTTGTCCAGGTGCTATTCTTGGCAAACTGTACAAAATCCCAGGTACTTGTCCTAATCTTTGTTATCTTTTATAAAATACAGTTTGTAAACAATGCCAGCCAACTCATGCACAGTGTTTTTGCAGAGCTAGGAGGAAAGGATGTTGAAGATTTGTTCACAGCTGTGTTAAGTCCAGCAACCACGCAGCCAGCTCCTTTGCCACAGCCTCCGCCTCCACCGCAACTTATGTCTTTGCACAGTCAAGGTATGTTCCTTTGTTGCTTTTAAAATCAGCAGCCTGCTCAGGAGAGTTGTGCATCTTTCAAATGCTGATGAGAAAATAGGACCCACCTTACTTTCTGCTATTGTTAATTCCTGGGATTTGCCATTATTAATTTATGAAATATTATTCTAAAACTGTTATGAAGGGGGTACGTGATTAACATGCCCACAAAATTTGCTAATAGAAAAGGGCAGTTATTTTAGATTTTTCAGACATATTGGAGCTTTTATTTTAGCTGACACTTGCATAGTTTTGAAATTTGTCTGTGATAAAGCACATGTTCTCTTCTGACTTTACTCTTTAATTACTTTTGAGTACCTCCTCAAGGGTAAGGAAAGAGTCTGTGGAACAGTGATTTACTGAGTCTTAATTTCCTTTACGGATTCAGCTTAACATATTAGCTAGTCCTACCCAAACAATAGAGAGAAGGCTAAGTAATTTTGAAATGTATCTGGGAGATTATAAATTTTTTTTGTTAGTACTAAAATTATCATGAGTTGATACACCATATTCTTGCTCTTACATTGAAAACAAGGGGCAGATTAGTTTTATTTATTGTTCTTACCAGTAAAGCATTATTTATTCTTTTTTTAGCAGGATGTATGGGCATAATTAAAAGAACTCGTTTCTCATCAGGCATCACCTCTAGTGGATTCTCCCTGAGCTCATGTAAAGAGTACCCATTTTGTTATACTGGTACTACAAAAAGTAGTTATGCAAATTGATTTCACCAGTGAATTAGTCATAAGAATAAAAATGATTGGTTTGCTAGTTGGATGAATTTCTATAAAAAGGAAAGACTTCAAAAAGTGTTAGGAAGGAGAGAGTTTAAAGCAAATAATGAGGTGATTTAAAGCAAAAGATAATACAGGTATCATTGTCTGGTTCCCAGTTACTCGAGTACTTGAAGATAACCAGCATTTGAGCTCTCTAAGATTGTTCAGTTTCTCCCTGTGGGAACTGCCACAATTAAAAAGTTTTAGATACACAAGTTGCTTCAGTTACGGTGTAATGATCCACATGTTTCTGTGAGATAGATGCCTCAGTAGTGGGGAAGCTTGCATCAAGTTTCAGCAATTTCAAATAAAATTAAAGCTCTCTTCCCATAGAGACATGTGATCCCACAGTGCAAACCAGAGGCCTGACTCCTCCCCATCCTGTTTGTTTGCCAGATCTTCACAATTACTGTATACTATCTATTTAACAGCTATAATAAAGCACATTCTCTTAAACGTTGAGTTACTTTCATCCAAACTATACTTGCTGCGTAGTGTATGTAACCTATAGATCAGAAGACAGTCTCCTAAAGCACGAGAGAATGATACAGTGTGATCCTACAGATGCATCCAATTCCTGAGCTACTTCTGTGCTTTTAAGGAAATACTGGAACAACAGTTATAATCGCACTTAAGTGACAGGGATTCAAAGGCCAGTGTTAATTCTGTGTAGGAACATCTGCAAATACCATCTGCTGGAGTGAATCTGCCGGTGCCACATTTGTAATATTATAACCAAATAAATAAGATTTTCTGCCTTCATACTGCTAGGCTGGACATTTAATTAGAAAATGCTGATGTTCATTTGACTAGATTTATCTGTTTCATTGGTTACAAATTAGGGAGTTAGTAGATAATGAGGCTGACTTTGGTACACTGCTCAGGAGTCTCAGAAGAGGAGATGTTTAATTCAGGTGGCTAATGATAATTCTGCAAGGACTGGAAACAACCTTCTTCATGCTTGCTGCTTGGATCTGGGTATAACAAATATGACAGACCGTTAGCCTTTAAGAATATACCTCAATATAATGTGCAGTACGTAGCACAGGCTACTGCAAAAGTTTTGGAAACCCATTTTAAAAACTGATTTTTCAGGCAAGAAAAAAAAAATCTGTGCAGGGATGTGATACAATAGGAAAGAATCCTTTAAGCTTGTAGGGAAGCAATGTATACTGATTTAAAGTGCTTTCCAAAAATTTGAGGTCAGTAGTATAAAATTTTAAAACAATTAATTTTTCATTAGATGAGACATCGTTTTCTCACTGAAAACTTCCACCTCTACCTTAAAAGCGGTCACCCTTTAAAACAGTAATTTAAACTTCTTCTTTCCAGGAGAGAATGCGTTTCCAAGAGTGCCCCTTATGAATGGTCTGATTGGCCCTAACCCTCACCTCCCTCACACAGCTTTGGCTGCCGGAGGTGGACTGGGCACTTTCTCTCCCATTACACAGCAACCGTATACTGATACCAGGTAAGTCAAGGTGGGAAACAAAAAATACATATTGCTTAGCATTTATCACTTGGGGGGTGGTGTTCTTATTAATACTGTGATATTACTAGTATTTAACTACTTAGTTTTTGACAGCCACTACAAAACCTTCTGTATTCTTGCAGCCTGTTCACTACTGAAATAGCAAACAGAATGAGTGCTTTGCTAATTTATTTTTTTTCTATTGAGAGCAATCTATAAAACAAAGCCCTTTTCTGGTTTGTCATAGGGATAAGAATCCAGCGTTCAATCCAATGGTAAGTGATCCGAACAGCTCATGGGCACCATCTGCTCCACCTTTGGAAGGTGAAGGCGATACAATGTCCAATGCCCAAAGAAGCACTCTGAAGTGGGAAAAAGAAGAAGCTTTGGGTGAAATGGCAACAGTAGCACCTGTTCTCTACACAAATATTAACTTCCCTAACCTGAAGGAAGAATTCCCAGGTGAGTGATTTACAGAATAAAGTTAGATATTTTGTAGCAATTTATGCAACTTGATTTAAAAGAATGTAAAGTAGACTTGTCAAAGCCTTCTGCATTAACACATTTTTTTCATTGCAGACTGGGCTACAAGAGTGAAGCAGATTGCTAAACTGTGGAGAAAAGCAAGCTCACAGGAGAGAGCTCCGTATGTGGTAAGAACAATTACCACCTGCATTCACATACTTCCAGCAAACATATTTTGTTTATAAGTTTCTCATTTGTTTATTTTTTTTAAATAAATTAAGTTCTAGGGTTAGTGAAACTTCACTTACTCCAAAAATGTGTTTGTAATTTAATTTCTAACTCTGAATACTTCTACCTGTATTCTTTGGTTTTCAGTTTTGGAATAAACTATATTAGTATCGTGCAATCTAAAGACATCAGCTGAGACGAGAACATTTGTGATTCCCATTACCTCTTTGCTATGTTTGATTCAAGGCCTTAAGTCTTTTTTGCTCTGTCTTTCTGCACAGAATTTTACCAGTTTCTTCAGAAGGATAATAACAAATCATTATGTGACTTCCCTCTCTCTCATCTTCCCCTCTCACTAGTCTTTTCTTTTTTGCCCCATTAGAGTTGCTGAAGTCTTTCACCTGTTGAACTAACCATTCCGGAGGCGTCACTGCCAACACCCCTACTTTCCTCATTTTCCTCTGCTCCTGTGTTCTTGCCTTACTGTTCCCCTTCACTACCTATTCTCTTCTCTTGCTTTGTGGTGGAAGCTCTTTTGATATCTTCCATGTTACGGGGAGCATGAAGGACTCCCATTTTCCTTTCCAAAAGCATTAACCTCCTTCACATCTGATTCCAGTAAACACACGTATTTGTAGTAGCTGTCCGGCGTTACATGGTCATTGATCCCATTCTGTAGAATTTCTGCCATTCAAACGGTGACACTTACGCTTTGTTGAAACCTCTTGTTGAAGCCTATCCACATACAAATCTCAGAAGCTATATTATTCATTGGTTTTGACCTTCCCAGCCATTGTTAGCAAATGTACTTTTCTTTAGATTCCTGTCACATTTCCTTCTCTCCTGCTTCTCTTCTTTGTTTCCTCACAACAGCAATTGGATGATCATTCTCACTTTGTAGATGTCTGTGGATTTTTCAGGGTTATGTTTTCAGTCTCCTAGCCTCCCCCCACCTGCGCTTTTTTAATATAGCACCATTAGTAAGCAAATTTGATTCCCGTGTGTGTTGATGACTCAGAGCTTAACAGAAGCAACATCATCTCCTGCTATCCAAATTAAAAAATCCCCTTATCTCTCTGACAACTTTCAGAGGATAAATCCCCTAACTCAGTGTGGAAAGTGGAGTTCTTGATCTTTCTGAACCCCTTTCCACTTGAAAGAATAATTCTCTGTTGTCTTCTCTGTATCACTGAGGCATCGTCATTGTTCTGATTTTGATTCAGGCCTGTAACTTCAGCACCTGTGGACCTCTATGTTTTCTTGTCCGTGCTACGTTTAATCCCATGATTCCTTCTGTGTAGTATTTATAAGATACTAGCCGCTTACATGGGTGGATTTTTGTCCAGGCATTTATCCCTTTACAACTATTTTTATTACTGATTTTTTTTTTCTTTTTCATTCTTAACAAATTCTTCATTCTTAACAAATGCAGTCCTGTTCTCCTGATGGATATCCAAAAAGCAGCTGCAAAAATTATTTCCTTCGTGGTTGGGAGGAGGGTGCATGCAAATGCGAACACATGCACACATGAGTGTTTACATAGCGAGAAGCACCTCACAGAAGTTACAGTCGGCGTACTCCTGCCATTCAGCTGCTGCCAGTGTTCCTGGTGGTGTGCACTCAAGAAGCTGCTGTGGTACCTCCGCTGAGGGACTTACCCTCTGTGAGGATGAGTAAAGGCTACCTTAGAAATGAAATTCAGCAGAGCGTTAGTAAATTTTCACTGTAGGCTTTTTACTTTCCTTAGTATGCACAATCCCGTCACTTCTAGGGGAAAATAACACTAATTTTTCTGCTGCTGTGACACTGGTGCTCTCATTCATGTGCCTGTTTCATTGTTGGAGGGGAAGGATTAAAGCCGCCTCTGCTAGGCAGCCCCTGCTTGACAACTCCAAATAAAATTGTGAAAAAGAAGATGCGAGGGTTTGATTCAGAAGAGGAGTTGCATCCTAGATTGGTGGTAAAACAGACTTTGAAACTTCCATTAGATGCTTTAAAGTGTCAGTATGGCTGTAAAATGCCTCATTGAAGAGGAATTGCTGTTCTTCCATCCAATTTTTCCTGATCCATAAGCCCATATCCTATGTTTATATTGTTAACTTTACACAGACTGAGATCTATAGAGGCTATTTAATGGAGCAGACTGTATTTTTCTTGTCATTGAAGTTCTTCACATTAGTGGCCTTTATTGATCCAAACATCATCTACTGTGCTCATGTCTTCAGATTGCAGACCACACCGATATGTGATTTGAAATGTAAACTGGTGGGATTCATGCTTTCTTGGCACAGCGCAGTACCTGAACAGGCACTCCTCTACTGCTAATAACTCCTTAGTTCTTTCCATGTATGTTAAACACAAAATTTCTATAGAGATGAAGTATTTTCAGT
The DNA here is from genome assembly GCA_017639485.1 of Pluvialis apricaria. Lineage (NCBI taxonomy): Eukaryota > Metazoa > Chordata > Aves > Charadriiformes > Charadriidae > Pluvialis > Pluvialis apricaria. The sequence continues at coordinate 8,513,234 of CM030008.1, read as the reverse complement.
TTGGAATTCCTTTTAAAGTGCGTAATTTAGTTTTCACCAGCATGCATGTGAATAACCAGGCTGTACAAATAATTTGGCGATAGATTTTGTAGGAGAAACACAGATGCAGTTTAGAAGAAAATAAGGCTAACTACTTTTTTTTTATCTCTTCCAGCAAAAAGCCAGAGATAATAGAGCTGCTTTGCGCATCAATAAAGTACAGATGTCAAATGACTCCATGAAAAGGCAGCAGCAACAGGATAGCATTGATCCTAGCTCACGCATCGACTCCGACCTCTTTAAAGATCCATTAAAACAGAGGGAATCAGAACATGAGCAGGAATGGAAATTCAGACAGGTGTGTTGCATTTAGGGTGTTTTGTTATTTTTCTTCCAGCTTTTTATTGCATTGTTGGAAGCTGTTGTAATAAAATCAATTTTAATCTTTCTTTGTAGAACAGTACAAAGTCAGCTATTCTGCGTAGGAAGAAAATAAATGCTATCAGAAGAGAAGCTGCTTGTATATGTTAGAAAACTTTGTTTTAAAACTTGGACTCTTAAATCCTACCTATTATGGAAATGGCTTATTCTTTCTCTGTATGGCTGGTTAGTGTAGCAGTTTGTTTTTATATACCCGGTATTGCAGTAACCTTGTCCTGCAGATTATTGCTTCAAATCGGGCTCGTAGTCTCTCAGAGCACGTTTGCCTCACATCAGTGCTGCATCTGTCAGTAGCCTTTCCTCTTCAGAATGTAAGGTTGGAAAGCAGTGCTGCTCTTTAGGCAACCTGGGAAATGCTTCTTCCCAGGCAGTCGAGGTGCACGTCAAGGTAACTGGACTTTACAGATAGCTAGACCCTCTGCTCCCATTGCATTTAAAATTTGCAGTTTATGATTATTTATAATTGATCTTTGATGTGTCCTAAAGTTTTAATTATAGATTCAGTCATGAGAAAGATTTTGTATACCCTAGACTTTCAAGTGTAACCTTTTTCCTCATAATTTTAAAACAGCAAATGCGGCAAAAAAGTAAGCAGCAAGCCAAAATAGAAGCCACGCAGAAGCTTGAACAAGTGAAAAATGAGCAGCAGCAACAGCAGCAGCAACAGCAGCAGCAGCAATTTGGTTCACAGCAGCTTCTGAACCAGCCTGGCTCGGACACACCTAGCAGTGGGATCCAGAGCCCCTTAACACCACAGACTGGCAATGGAAGTATGTCTCCTGCGCAACAGACATTCCATAAGGATCTATTTACAAAGCAGCAGCTACCTGCTACGCCTACGTCAGCATCCTCAGATGATGTGTTCCTAAAACCACAAGCCCCACCCCCTACTCCCACCCGAATCCCAGTACACGATTCGCTGTCTCAGTCTCAGACTCAGACATCATCACAGCAGATGTTTTCTCCGGGTTCCACGAACACAAGACCTCCTTCTCCAATGGATCCATATGCCAAAATGGTGGGAACACCTCGACCAGCACCCATTAACCAAAACTTTGTTAGAAGAAATACCATTGCGCCATTAGATACTTGTGCACCACAGTCATCCATATCTCGGCCCATTCAGGTAACTGAACCATCAGGAAGCAGGCCTTCACCGATCAGGGATTCGTGTTCTTCATCTCCAGGTAGCAGTGATCCCTATGCAAAGCCACCAGACACACCCAGGCCTGTCATGCCATCAGAGCAGTTCTCCAAACCGTTGGGGGTCCCAAGATCACCCATAGTTATGGAACAGTCAGGGAAAGTTCCTTTAACAGCTGGAAGCAGTGATCCCTTTACTAAGCCAGCTCCTCGAACTGATACGTTTCAGAGACAGAGAGTAACTTCTGCTGATGCGTATGCACGGCCACCGTTGACTCCTACTCCTACTCCTGTTGATGGTAGCCCTGGACCTTTTAAAACTCCTATGCGCCCACCTCAGTCCCCGCAAGACCCTTATGCATCAATGCCGGCTACACCAAGGCGTGTTGCTGTTGATCCGTACGAAAGGCCCGCTTTGACACCAAGGCCAGTGGATAACTTCTCCCATAATCAGCCTAATGATCCATACAGCCAGCCTCCCCTTACTCCCCATCCTGCAATAAAGGAGACGTTTGCCCATCCGCCTCGGATAGCGCGGCAGCAGAGTGATTCTTTCCCCCAGTCTGGACCCATTTCAAGGCCAGCTTCTCAGGACCCTTACTCCCAGCCTCCAGGTACTCCTCGGCCTGTTGCTGATCCTTATGCCCAACCTCCAGGAACTCCTCGGCCCACCACAGTTGATCCATATATGCAGCAGCCACCAACACCAAGACCTGCTCAGCCAGCGGATTTATTTGCTCAGTCCCCAGCAAATCAGAGACATTCTGATCCGTACGCTCAACCTCCTGGAACACCAAGGCCAGTTCTCAATGATCCTTATTCTCAGCAACCAGCAACTCCAAGGCCAGGGATTCCAGAGAGTTTTAACAGACCTGCAATGACAAGACCAGGAATAATACCAAATAGAGATCCTTTCCTGCAGACACCACAGAACAGGTTGCAGGGCACTTTTGTCAGGCCATCAGATCCATGTTCTCAAACTCCCAGACCTTCAGGACCTGCAATAACAGATTCATTTAGCCATGGTCCAGCTGCTCCAGCACGTGACCCATATGATCAACCACCGATGACTCCGAGACCTCAGCCAGAATCTTTTGGAACTGGTCAACTGGCCCATGATGCTGCTGAGCAGCCACGGCCTGGATCTGAGGGCAACTTCAATGCATCTGGAAATTCTCCGATGAGTTCTCAAGGACAACAGTTTCCCAAAGTTTCCCAAGTTCCTGGCCCAGCACCCACTACAGGAGTAACAGATACACAGAATACCATGAATATGTCTCAAGCAGATACAGAGAAGTTAAGACAGGTGAGAATAATGTTGAATACTGATGGTATTAAAATTTCGTAAGTAGAATTTCCCCTGTTTCTTGTTAATATTTGAAGTTACCTGCCATTAAACATAACTGTATAACATAGAATTATCTTCATTCACTCAGGATGTTAATTTGGTCCTCCAATACACAGACTATAGAAACATCAGTAATTTTTAAGGAGTTTGTGCAAGAATCAAACAGGAAGCAAAGGCCATCTTTGAAGCCACTGAAGATGTAGGCGATTGGTCTGTAACAGTTCTTTTATCTACAGTGTGAGGGGGGAAAAAACACCTTGAAAGGACAATTAACTCTATCCTGTAATAGACGAGATGTGGAACTGATTGTCGATGACTTGTTCAATGACTAAAAAAGGGTCTGTAGGCAAAGATCCCAGAAAGCATGTAGCTTTTCAGCTGGCTGACATGTTGAGGTGAATCCTACCGTTGGTCACTGCTCTTCTTGAGGTACATTCACTCCAGGTTTTTGTCGATGAATGTGTGGCAAATAGCTCTTGCTGAGACATAGGATGGCATTCAACTTGTGGAAAGCTGCTCAATCTTTGGTTTGGAAGGAGTGATGGGAAGTGGATTTAGCAGAAAAATTGGTCGTATTTATTGTATAGAGTCAGAGTAAATTCTGCAGCTTTGGTGTAAACCTCTTGCTGAATTTTCTTCAGTGGACCTCTAGCCAACCTTCTCCCTCAATGCGCTTTTTACGTGTGGTAAAAGGGCCTGCATTATTGGAATAGAAAAAGGAAAAGAGAGTAGCTTATATGTCAGCTGATAAAATGGGTTCACACTATACACTTCAACAAGAGGTCTGGAGATGAAGTTGCATTACCATCGTCTTGCACCATTTGATCACTTTTCTAATTTCTGAGGTGATTATGGTAGTTTATAATATTTTTCCGTAGTGATTGAAGAATTTCCTTCCTCCAAAAGGCTTAACCTAGCGGAGTGTAACACTTCAAAATATGTCAGTTGCAGTGTCAAGCACAATGATTTTATTTTTTTTTAAACAGCGCCAGAAATTACGTGAAATTATTCTACAGCAACAGCAGCAGAAGAAGAACGCGGTTCGTCAGGAAAAAGCCTTGCAGGAGGCAGCAGCTCCTACCCATGCAACTCCTCTTCAGCACTGGCAGCAAGACAACTTAAATCCAATTTTTAACCGCCCTCCTCCTCCATATCCTGGGAATATTAGGTCCTCCGTTGTCCCTCCGGGTGGGCCAAGGTTCACCGTATACCCAAAAGACCAACGTGGACCATTTCCTGCTGATGGGCAGTTCAATAGACCCCAGTTTCCAGGCGATATGAATGCCATGGGGATGAGACCTCATGGTCTTAGGTAAGATCTTTGATCTCTTAAACCCAGGATATTACAGGGGTAGTTCTGTATTTACAGAAAATGTTGGATGAAGGTTGGGGGTTTTTTGGATGAAAAATATCTGTGTTGTCTACAGTAGCTGGTAATCTTCCTGAAGTCAGTATGTACAGTGAGTTCTCCTGTTAAGCGTCTGTAAGATTAGAATGTGTATTTTACACTAACACTGTTTTATGCGGTCTTTTATTGGGAATTAACCAGAAATAAAAATGGAGAAACTGCAATACTGGTGGAAGTTATGTAACCTGAAAGATCTTGCTGCCTGTGGTTTTGGGGCATTTTTTATTTTTTGAAAGTGAAAGGTCTGACTTTAGCTTTGATGTCTTAATAATGAAGGAACGTAATATTTTTGTTTTCATTTATAATGAATATGTAATCGGCGTCAACTTCTGTCTGTGCCATTTTTACAGTGAATGCTATAATGTAAAATGAATACCAGTATTGATGTACATTGTCATCTCAGGAAGAATTATTTTCAATATTTTGGATTTATTTCAGTAGTTTCTAAATCCACACAATACTGGTTTTTATGCTGAGTTTCATTAACATGTAGTTTATTTACTAAGATAGTTGTTACTGTCAGAGTTTTCTATGTATTATTATTATTGGAATTGAAAACAGGTTGTTTATTAAACATAATTAAAGCAATTATTTTATTGTAGTCATAAAGCTCATTTAAATGTAAGCATAATTAGTCAAAATATTTATTTAAATGTCTTAATGAATGCATCATGTAAAGCATTTTGGTGAATAATTATTTAGTCAAATATGCCAGACTAGGCAGTCCTGAGAAGAAGGATTATTTAGTCTTTCATACTTTATTCTAGATACGGGTTCCCAGGAGGTGGCCATGGTCCACCGTCAGGTCAAGAACGTTTCCTCGGTCCTCCGCAGCCAATGCAACGCCCTGGAGTTCCACCACAGCTGAGAAGATCTCTGTCTATTGATATGCCTCGGCCAGTGAACAATCCGCAAATAAATAATACATCTGGGATCTCTCAACATTTTCCTCCACAGGGAATTCCAGTTCAGCAGCACAATATATTGGGTCAGGCGTTTATCGAGTTACGTCACAGAGCTCCTGATGGGAGGCCAAGGCTGCCTTTTAATCCTTCGGCTGCAAATGTTATGGATGCAGCAGCACAACATCAACGACATCCGGGTTTTATACCCAGGCAGGAGTTTCCGGGCCCAAGACAGGCAGAACCGCTGAGACATAATTCTCAAGGTATGCCTAACCAGTTGCAAATGTCTGCAAGTTTGGAGCATATGTCGCAATCCCAGCAGGATCAAATCAATCCTGACAACCCACCCGCACTTGTAATACGTTCTCTAAGTCATCCACCAGTTGCTGATGCATTCCCAGGACCATCTTTGTCTACATCTGCACCAAGTGATGAATCTGCAAATTTACAGATTTCCAACCAGCCAAGCGATGGTCTAGAAGAAAAGCTTGATCCTGATGATCCTGCTGTAAAAGATTTGGATGTGAAAGACCTTGACGGGGTTGAAGTCAAGGATTTAGATGATGAGGATCTGGAAAACTTAAATCTAGACACAGAGGATGGAAAAGGAGATGAACTGGACACTTTAGATAATTTGGAAACCAATGATCCTCACCTTGATGATCTTCTGAGATCTGGGGAATTTGATATAATTGCATACACAGACCCAGACCTTGATGTGGGGGATAAGAAAGGAATGTTTAATGAAGAACTAGATCTTAGTGTCCCCATTGATGACAAACTAGATATCCAGGGCAAGACAGAAGAACCAAAACAGAAAGAACAAGGTGATAGAACTGTTTCTCCTCCTGAGACTCAGTCTCCACAGAAGAAATCTGCTACAGAAAATGAAATTAAAACAGAAGTACTTTCCCCAAACACTCAGGAGGAAAAGAAGAATGAAAATGAAAAAAGTGGTGGAAATGCTGAATCCACAAGTACTCAACAGGCTGCTGAAGTGGAATTAAAGGATGGAGAAAAGGCTCCTGCGCAGCCTGCTAACCCAGAATTCCCTGACAAAACTACTGCTGTTCCTAGTCAAGAAACAACTGTGCCTAGTCCAGATGCTCAGGGATCTGCTCCACTGCCTGTTCAAGGAGCAGTAAGTTCCTGCAGTATTTCTGGGTCCACACCAGTCCTCTCGAGTTTGCTAGCTAATGAAAGCTCAGATAATGCTGAAGCGAGGACTCTAGGATCTCCATCTCAGTCTTTGCCAACACCACAAATGAACCATGCAGCAGGTATTCCACAAACACTAATGACACCTGGTGGACAGATCTTGGAAAACACTTTAAATTCAAATTTGTCCATGGTTCCACGAATGAACCATAATTTTTCTCAAGGGTCACCAAATCCAGGATTTATTCAGGGTCAATCATCTAATCATAACTTTGGGACGGGACAGACATCTAATCAAACTGTGGCTGTAACAAACCGCCCTGGTCCTAGTGGCATATCTGGTCCCCAGCAGATGATGCTCCCTCAACCATTAGCTCAACAACAAAATCGAGAGAGACCACTTCTGCTAGAGGAACAGCCACTTCTTCTGCAGGACCTTTTGGATCAGGAAAGACAGGAGCAGCAGCAGCAGCGACAGATGCAAGCCATGATTCGCCAGCGTTCGGAGCCATTTTTCCCCAATATTGGTATGTGGGTGATCTATTTGTCTCTGTTCTGGTTAGTTTTTTAAAAATACAACAATAAATAGTTAAATAATCCATACAACTGAAAGAAGCAGGTAGATATGTGGAGTTTGCAGGTGGCATAGCAAAAAACAGCCTGCCTGGTAGGTACAATGGGAGTATGGAAATGGAGCATGTAGGTGGAATTCTGAACTCTGTGCAGGGCTCCTGTTGACGTTACCAGGATCAGGGTAACGCTGCATTACTGCTAATTTTTCTGACATCAGCTCTGTCGTGTATTCTCTTTATCCTTTAGGTTCTCATATGCGATACGGAGTAAATGTACCCTTTGTAAACAAAATCAAATGATCCAGTGCAATGCCTGATCTTTCGATATTTGATCTATCAGTTTTCTGTTTATGGTTGTTCTACCATATTTTTTTGCAGTGTTTAGCGTGTCTCAAGGAGAGGGTTCGTCGAAAGCTGAATTACTGACTTACATTCTAGGCAAGGCCCAGAAACATCACAAATAATTCTGCACGCACTAAAAGCATTTAAGATAAACTGTAATTTCCTGTTTGTATATAACATAGCAGTTTGAGCATTCAGATCAAGACCATCATTATCATTTAATTGTTATTAATGAAACATGAAATGTTGAGAAATGTGTTAGTTGTAACTACGCTGGCCATCAAGGCTGTTTGTTCAAAAGACAAATTGAACCTACCCCCTCCGTCACAGTCCCGTATGTGTAGCGTGGCTAGAACGTGCTGTAGCCATGGTGGCTAAGATGACCTCCAGAGGTCCCATTCAACCGCCGCCGTTCTGTACTCCCATTCATCCTGCTTTGTGTGAGGCACCTGACGGGAGAGACAGCAAAAAGGCAGAGTTCACCACGCTGATGGTCTCCTCAGATGCTGTATGGCGCGTGTGCCTTTCTGCCTGTAGTGCTACTGGTAATTACAGGGCGACTAAACCGTTTCCTTAGTGCATTAGTGGTGATGTGTCAGTTTTGCCATCTGAACTCACAGAAACAACTCTTCTTCCTGATTCTTAAACCTGTAAATAGAATTTATTAATCATATTATTGGTGTCATAGGCCAAACTTAGTCTAGAGCCCCTCTCAGACTGACCTGCTTTTCTTTGTATGTTGTGACTGAAAACAAGGACAGTAACTGCTGCTGGAGTAACTGTCCTTAGGGGATGTATGAAACTACATATTAACCATGAATTTCAAAGTGGAGAGGACAAGTAATGTGAAATAGTAATGCAGTTATGTTGTTTTACTGATGATTTATGCATGAACTAGATCTAAACAAGTCAGTTCCAGTTAGTAACTTGTAATGTTCAGCTATTTAATTCACTTTTACTGTTTTTCTTTTATAGACTTCGATGCAATTACTGATCCCATAATGAAAGCAAAAATGGTAGCTCTTAAGGGGATCAATAAAGTCATGGCACAGAGCAACATGGGGATGCCACCAATGGTTATGAACAGGTAGGCAACACTTGATGCCATTCTTTAGGGCTACAAAATGTAAAAGAAAATGATAGAGCTAGGGGAAGCTCTGCATAGGAAATGAAAACATTTAAAAGTGGGAAAAGATGTTTTTGTCATGTAGTTCATAGTCCATGCTAATACAAGATTATCTCCCAAGAATAAAACCAGTGTGGCAGTAGAAACTATAAAAAGTAATAAAACTGATGAAAGTTGTGTTCCAGTTGTAATGTCTACATGGTCAACATGGCTTCACTGTTGTTGCTTTGCTTGTTTTCCCACTTACTAATTGTGTAATGACACATCTCCCTTGCATTGTGTTTGAAAACTGTTGATGGCCGTGTAACGGTTAAACTTCATGTTGCAGCATATCATTTAATGCTAAGTATAATTAAGATTTAGCCCAAGTAATGAAAGTTTCATCCTTTCTTTAAGTCTGTTCTGAGGACAAAAGGAGCTGTGAACTGTGCAGACTTCACCATGACTGCCTTTACCATAGGTGGGGCGTCTGTGGGCCAGAAAGGATCTGCACCTTTTCTTTTTATGTGGCCCTTAAGAGTGTTTTCTCCTTCCTAGCATGTGCTTCAGGGTTATATGATAATATGTGGCTTACCAGAGGTGTACGTTTATCCAACTGTAGTTGACTGTGCCGGATACTGTGATATCTAAATCCATTAAATCTTTTTTTTATATCATAATATATTGAAATACAAGTACAGTTTGTTTTTTTTTTTTTGCGTTTTCAGTGTTTTAGCATAGCGCATCATGTTTACTTTATCTGTCTGAAACACGTAAAATGCAGTAGTTTCAACGAAGGGCAAAGTCGTGTAGCATCAAATGAGAATTAATATTCTCCAGATGTTGAAAAAGTTTGGTACAGAAGTTCAATCTGTGAAATATTTGGATGCTTTTGTTTAATGCAAAAGGTTGTCTCTCCCCTAAAATACCCACCAGTTTTAAAAGTTACGGTTTCACTTTCTATTTATATATCAATAGGTTTCCCTTTATGGGTCAGCCAGTGCCAGGGGCTCAGACCAGTGAAGGCCAAAATCATATGCAGCAGGCAATTACACAGGTAATACAACTTGGTATGGGGTTTAAACAAAAGTGTTTAATAATGATAACTAGTATGGGGGGTTTTAATTGAATCATGATTTAATATCCTTGTCTCTGTGTTTCACTGAAATTTCTAGGACGGAAGTTTGACGCCTCAGATTTCTAGACCTAATCCTCCCAATTTTGGTCCTGGTTTTGTCAGTAAGTACAGATTTAATAATTTATTTTCTGTTGATGTTTCATTCTACAGTTCTGTTTTCTTTAAAAGAAGATATTCATAAATGGATCCTGTCTTTCAAAAATTCATCCTTTTAAAATTGAGTCATTTCATCATTACCATACCAACTAATAAAGAGGTGCATAGTAATGCTATTAATATATTTTGTAGAAGCTATCCTCAAAGAAACACCGTAAGGAAAGAGGGAAACAGAACAAAGAGAAAATCAGCATTATTTGGATTTTTGTGAGAACAGTAATCTACTAACTGACAGACTGCTATGTCAAAAACCTGGTCTTTGGTCTTGTTGTTATATTCTGAGCTCACTGAGAACAACGGTCTATACTGATGGGTTTTGTTTGGGTTTTTTTTTATTTATTTCAGACGCAGAAAGTTTTGTGCAGCATCATTGTCATTTTAACAAATACCAATAAAAGCTTTCCAGGCAAGACTGGTTGGGATCCGTGGTTGTTGAAAGCAGAAATATTTAGCACTAGTATTTTGTGTTCCTTGTTTCTGGTTGCCTTAGATCAATTGTAAATCCTAGTCTCTATGATGAGAAAGATTTATTAGCAGAAATTAAAACTGGGCGTATGTTGGGAGAGGAAGACCACATGTAAAAAAGTGTTTCACTGCAAAAGTTTTACTTGATATTTATGAATAAGAAACAGAAGTAAACACCTTTACCTTTTCCAGAAACTGGAGTAGCAGCACTGCGTGTGCAATAAGGAGCTTTTGCAGTGTTATCTGTATTAATTTCTGGTGAGATTTGACATGGCACTCAGCGGTGGCCTCGCTCCAGTTGGGGGGTGGTTCTGAGCACTTGAGAAAAGCTGTTTCTCGTTTGAGTGGTAGTTACGCTTACCTGGAACTTGTTAATATTTCAGTACTTTCATTTGCCCTTTCACATTGCTCCCATCTGCAGTTACTCTCCATCATTTCCACTCAGTTGTCCCTTCAGGTTATGTGATTGGTTTCGCAGCATTTATCATCGAAAGAATAGGCACCCCTTGAGACTGCAGCTAGATCTGTGACTTGATTTAGTTGAGCCATTAGGGTTGATGGCCGTCGCTACCACTGTGACTGTTAAAAGTAGAAGGTGATAGGGACTGGAGCACGAGGAGGACATGGTTATATTGAAATGATACTGTTGTGTAGGTATCTTCATTAAACAAACTTTCTTTACAAAAAAGATGCGTGCTGTATTCCTGGTTACCCAGCTCTTTGCCACAATGAAATCAGGAGACAAATGATACCATCACCAAACCTTCTCTCTTGCCTTCTGGGCTTAGTGCGGATCAAGTGTTATCAGACATGATTGTTTTGCCTCGAGAAAAACATCTGAGAGCGATGGACTGCTCATAGCAGATGAGCGTTTCTCATTTGTAAAACAAGTAGTGTCTCAGTTACAGTCTAAATGAGAGTGCATTTGTTCGTGGGGAGGCAAAGGCACTGGTGCTGAAGGCCCTGCGCAGAGGACTGACAGAAAGTTATTTTTACAAAGATAATCTATTTCTTTCATTTCATGAATATTTGATGGATGTTTATCAGTTTAATTTTTTTTCTTAGTAGTAGAGCTAAAACCAGATTTTTACATGTACAAAACTCTTCTGCAAACACCAGAATTAGTGAGGCTGTGTTTCCTGTAAATTTGTGTTCTCACTCCCTAATCTCTTTCCCTCTACCTGAGTACTTCCAGAGGTCTTCCATGTCCCCTCTTCTGGAGCTGCTTTCAAAGCTACATTTGCTCACTGGCTAGCATGGGCACGTTTACTGGCTAGACAGCGGGCTGGTGTCCCTTGAAATTAAGGGACTATGTTAAAACTGCTTTCCCTCAATAAATGCAGTAATTTGGATCTTTGTCTGTTTTACTCAAATCACTCCAAGAACTTAATACATCGTGAGATATCAAGTCCTCTGTCAGATTTGGCTGAACTTGACCAATGGTTTCCTAAAATTGGGGGGAACCTCATTGTTAAACTTCATCTCTAAAAAGTAGGATGAGAGCTCACCCCAGGACGAGGTCATATCATACTTAATCTCCCTTCTTTCTAGATGATTCACAAAGAAAGCAATATGAGGAATGGCTGCAAGAAACACAACAACTTCTTCAAATGCAACAGAAGTACCTTGAAGAGCAAATTGGAGCACACAGAAAATCCAAAAAGGCGCTCTCAGCAAAACAGCGTACAGCCAAGAAAGCTGGCCGTGAGTTCCCAGAAGAAGATGCAGAACAGCTTAAACATGTTACTGAGCAGCAAAGTATGGTCCAAAAACAGCTGGAACAGGTAATCTTCCTGAATCCAAACTGATCACCTCAATGCTAAGCTGTCATACTGGTATGACTCTTTACTTCAGATCTTCTCAAAGGCAAGTTGAAATGTTTAAATACAGTGGAGCTTATTTAAATGGAGCCACTCCCTATCATATTTTATGTGTGTAACAGCGTTACTCTGGATTGCCGGTGACACCGGAGTTGTAGGAGAATATGCTACGGCAAAACATTATGACAAAAAGCTGGTTTAGTCCTTTGGGAAGAGGGGAAATTACTTGGCAAAATGGCTTGCAGCAGAGTTCCTGGCACCACGAAAAGCATAAATGAAAGGTTCAGAGGAAAGTCTTAGCACACGGGGCTTTGTTTCAGGCTTGAACGCACCTCATAACTCAGTCTTTTTCAGGTGTCCTTACGTAATCAGAACATCTTGGTTATATGCCAGGTAAATGTTACTGCTCTTTTCGTTGTATCTTTAGTGTTGGTCTAGTTTTGTGATCTGTCTGGTTCCTAGATGCTGACCGTCAGTGTGCGTTATCTGTTACTGTATCATGGAATAATATAGGTGAAAGGGACATCTGGAGATCGTCTAGTCTACTGATGAAAGCAGAACTAGCTTCACAGTTAAATCAGGTTGCTCAGCGCCTTGTCAGTCAAGTTCTGGAAGTCTCCAAGGGCAGAGATTTCCCAGCCTCTCTGGTTCTGATGTGTAACCACTTTCACTGGGTTTTGTTTTTTGTTCTTTATATTCAGTTGGAATTTCACTTGCTACATCCTCTAACTGTGAGTATAGTAAGTGAGATTAAAGTTAAACCTGTGGTAGCTTTGATAAGTCTATGCGTTGGCTAACAGTGTTGAATGCTGTGTTCCTCAAGACCTTGTTTATAAGTTACCTGGCACGATTGCCAGGATCAGCTAGACCTGCTGAACAGGAAAACACTTTAGAATTATCTTTTATGAATATGAGAGAGAAAATTGGCAGCAGGCTGCTTGGAATGAAGTCCTAAGTGATATCTGACCCTTGAGTTCTTGCGCCTGTGTTGCTTCAAGACAAAGGATGCACTGGATGGAATTTTAGTTGGCTTGTCTTTTCACTATGTGGAAGAGGGATGGAGCAGATAAATTATGTCTACATCATTTCTTCATTTTTTTTCCCCCTTCCACTATGAATCACAAGTAGAATAGGTGCAAAAAAATTCACTTCAACTAATCTTTACCATACCTATGTCAGTCTAGTCTTACGGTGAAGTTACGTTGAAGTAAGAGCTGCTAATCATGACATTGCTGACAGCTTCATTTAGTGCCCCATAATTAAGGTTCTTTTATTTTTCATTTTGAAACTTAAGTTTCATATACTGCTGGTACATGCCCTCCGCTCCCCTTCAGCCCCTGACTTAGACCAGTCACCCACAGCCTAAACAGCTCTTTGTTACATACCGAGTAGGAGCTTAAATAAGATTTTATTAAAGTATATTTTCAAGGACCTTACATTCGAAGCAATTCACCACTCTTTCAAATCAGATCAAGTAATTTTTCTGTAATCAAGCTTCTGTCAGGTTTTGAAAAGGGCAAAGTCTATATATGTGTATATAGAGAAAAGAGCTCTCAAATCCCTGTGAATTGCTGGTTCTGGACATAAAGCGCAGAGAAACTGGAGCTGACTGTGCAACACGAGCGTATGTCTGACAGGGTTATTAGCTGAGGCACAGAGCCATGCAGACACGACCGTATTGTCGCTGTGGCCAGGGCAGTTTCACTGCTTTGGTGTGGCGCTGTGCCTGTGCTAATGAGCTCTGCCTTCTTCTCCCCTGCGCTCTTAAAATCACCGGGTCGATCTGCGCGGGTCGGCTCAGCCAGCGCTGGTCCTTTGAGATCTCAGCTAGCTCCAAGTACAGTCACGTGGCTGATCTGCCGCTGCAGACCCCGGGAGGATGTAGCAGTTCGGATGCCGCGTTGGACGGGCGTGCAGAGCCAACACGGGTCTCGTGCTGTATGCCCACGGAGAACTGCTGGAGCGCTGGACTGTGCAATGCGGATCGATCCAGTTGCTGGCTTTGTGCAGTGGCGGTGTTTATCTGGCGGTGTCAGTGCCAAGCCAGCGCTCATAAATCATCTCGGACCCGAGATTACTGTGTAAATAGCCTTTTGGGTGCATTTGTCCGGCATGCTGGAGTGTGTCCTCCAATATCTCTGTTATCCTGAGCTTTCTGGCTTGTCCCTTGCGTTTTTAATTATATTGTGGACTTTTTCTGTCCGTACAAACAGCAGATGGAAGTTGTGGGATTCATAGAAGTGGAAGAGAGATTTTCCATAATGTATATATTACTAAACAGTGGATTACAAGTCCTTCTATTTTTTTAGAGAGCAGTGTAGTTGGGTGTCTGTTGTGTTTCTGAAGTGCTCTTTCTTGTTCATTTGACACTGTCCTATCCTTCCATTGGCTTCTCCTGCTTGCCTTGAAAAGAAACTACTGGTCTTAACTTTTAGTGTCCCGGCTCAAGTTTATTTTCATCCTAAAATTTAAAATTTTCAGTCAGCGGTTGCCATTTTCACCTGCTGTGTGATGTGTGAGGATCTGCCTGTGACTAAACAGAAGTCTACCTCACTGTTTTCCTGCAAACTTTTCCTTTTCAATTACATCTTTTAAAATTTTTTCCTGATGTGTAAAGATCATCCATCTCACCGTTTCCTTTTTCCTGTCTGTACCCAACTGTTGTTACCCTGTGCATGGGCGGTAAGATCCGTAGGACAAGGATCACTTTTGGTTCAGGTTTGTATATTCTCTAGCACCGTGCAGTCTTGGTATGTAATTAGAACTCTGAAGCACGGTTGGTTGTTCTAAAATTTTGGGATGGATAGTATTTCTAGTGAAATAAGGTCTATTTAGCCTTAAAAAGGGCAAGAAAATAAGACTATGCAGAAATGCTATTTTTGCCTGAGGTTCATTGTCTACTGAAATGATAATGGTGAGTACATGTTTTATGCCACTTATGTAGTCGGTGCATGTCAGAGATGAATAATGACTGTTTTAATTTTTAGATTCGAAAGCAGCAGAAAGAGCACGCAGAACTAATTGAGGAATATCGAATCAAGCAGCAGCAGCAGCAGCAGCAGTGTGGAATGGCACCCCATGCCATAATGCCGGGCATCCAGGCTCAGCCACCCATGGTTCCAGGAGGAACATCACCAGCAATGAATCAGCAAAACTTCCCCATGGTGGCACAACAGCTCCAGCATCAACAACATACAGTGGTACTCCCTGGGCAGTCCAACCCAACCAGAATGCCAAATTTAGCTGGATGGCAGTCTGCAAATGCCCCTGCGAGTCATATTTCCATGAATCCAGCAAGGATGCAGCCTCCAATGACACCGTTGCCAATTACTCCTGGTACGCCAGCTGCTGTGCCTGGTCCGAATGCGACTGCGCAGTCAGGGCCACCACCGAGGGTGGAGTTTGAGGACAATAATCCTTTTAGTGAAAGTTTTCAAGAGCGGGAAAGAAAAGAGCGTTTACGAGAGCAACAGGAACGGCAACGCATTCAGCTTATGCAGGAGGTGGATCGGCAGAGGGCTTTACAGCAGAGAATGGAACTAGAACAGCACGGTATGATAGGGCCCGAATTAAATAACAAAACCTCCTTATCTCAGATACCTTTCTTTAATTCTGATCTACCTTGTGATTTCATACAAACTCCACGACCTCTTCAGCAGTCTCCACAGCATCAACAGCAACAAATGGGGCAAATTCTGCAGCAAGGTCCCGTCACCTCGCCTCCTGCCCCAAATTTTATGCAAGGCAGTGAGCGAAGGCCAGTGGGACCTACAACTTTTGGACCTGATGCATCTGCTGTTCCAGGTGCAGCCCCTAATTTCCATAATGTAAAACAAACTCATGGGAATCTCCCTGGGGCCACCTTTGCGCAGAACCAAGTCAGGCCTCCGTTTGCTTCTGCAGTACCTTCATCTGCAGTACTCGGTAGCGGTGCCCCATGTGGTTCGGACACTAGCGTGCCCCAGGCAACAAACTTCCCTGGATCGAGCCAGTCTCTCATACAGCTGTATTCTGACATAATCCCAGAAGAGAAAGGAAAAAAGAAAAGGACACGCAAAAAGAAAAAGGACGAGGATGCTGAGTCAATAAAAGCCCCGTCAACTCCACATTCAGATATAACCGCACCATCAACTCCAACCATTTCCGATTCTACCTCCACCCCCACAGTTAACACCCCCAATGAAGCTTCCCGTCATCAAGATGAACAAGAGGCAGTGGAGTTAACGGGCCCATCAACATCAAACGCGGGAGAGAGCCAGACCTCTCCAGAGCTGGAATGCAAGCTCCCCAGCAGCAGTCTGCCACAGAAACAGCCCGGTGTAAATACAGAGACTGAAAAGGCTAAAACAGATACACCTACCAGCATTCAAGAAGTTAAACTAGAAAAGGCAGAAACTGATCAATGCTCGGGTCAAGCTGAGCCTAAACCAGAAAATCCAAGCAGTATTAAGGTGGAAGAAGATAAGGTCGCATCACAGTCTGCCTCTTCAGCTCAGAGTCCAGCACAGCCAGCTAGCGTTCCGGCAGCAAAAGGCGAGTCAGGGAACGAACTGCTCAAACACCTGCTTAAAAATAAGAAGTCCTCATCTCTTCTAAATCAGAAATCGGAGAATAGCGGCCGAACAGAAGAGGAGGCTTCTGGGGATAAAAAGTTAACAGAGAAGCAGAATCCGGCTGAAGGAATGGTGAGCCTGTTACTGGTTTTGTTGTACGGTGGTCCTCAACCATCAAAGGCGAGTTTGTGCCTTTACCACAGGCATTTGTGAAAAGGTGGGGAGGTAACCTACCTGCACAAGGCTGGAGTAAACAGCTTTAAGGAATTTTTACCTCCCTTCCTGCCTTTTCTCCGTGAGTGAATCATCTGTGTTACAAAAAGAACTAGTTTTAATACAACTTTGTAGATCAGTGTATTCAGAAAGTATTAAAATGCAAAAAGTTAATTTTTCTATAGATTTATTTTTCTATCTTAAAAATGCCCCTTTGTAATATTTACCAAGATAAAGTCAAGATTTTACAGAATGACTCTTAGTTACCTACTAGCATGTTTCCGTACAGTATACGGTATGTCTGCGTGCTGCTTTCGTCTGTGACTCCACCGTAGTGGTGTGCAGGGTAACCTGCGCACCTTTGCGGAGGGATAGCGCCGGGCTTCACACCCCTTCAGCTGCACCATGGGCGGTGTTCTGTGCAAGCAAGTCCATGCTCGTTTTTTGCCTGTGAAAATCATACGCTGTCTCTAATTTTAGTAGAAATTATGCTCTAGGATTTTTATCAAAAGTGTGAAATCATTACATCTCCTAAAATTGCCAGATTTCTCTGTTACAGAATGTTTCTCTAATTAATTCTACTTTAATGGAAGGGAGCGTTAATTCTTTATATTAATGGCATTATATGATTTAATAATTTATAAGGTTCTTAAAAACAGACCTAAAGAAAATTGCGTTCTGTGGAGGTAGGATACACTTTACACTTAGATTTGTTGGTAGTTTTATTGTAATATTTAATCTCTACTCAGTTTTGGTTTATGACTGTATAAGCTCTTAAATACATCCTTGAAAGAAAATTTACACACTTTGAAAATTAATAAAGACTGATAAAAATAAAGGTAATCGTGAGCAGCAGGTAACTTAGGTAAGTGTTAAAGATCCACGGTTAAAACATACATGACGGGAAGGGTGGTGAGAGTACTTGTGGTACAGGCCATGTAGAGCTGTTTAAAATAATAATTGATAAAAAGGAATTGGACTTTCTTTTGGCTTGCCACTGGCTGTTGCATTACCAAATCCCATTCCGATTGCTTTTACACAACTATCCTTTTTTTGTGAAGAATGGCTTTGCAAATTTGTGCTGAAAGTATTTAAGCAAATGGTACAATCCAGAAGTGTTTCACAATACTGTTTTTGTTTCTAACCTCAAAATCCATTTGTATTACATTAACTTACACACCCTTTTTCTGTAACCAAGTCTGCCTTTCATTATGCCCTTGTGCAGATCTCTGAGGTTGCATGCATGTGTAACTTTATTTATTTTTCAAAAGAAAATGTTTCTGGTCTGTGAGTTTTTAATGGCGTTTTCAGATGTCAGTGGTGTTAACGATAAGTCGTAATTCTGTGTGTAGGGACAGCACAGCAGTTACAGTTGCCAGTGAGACGGCAAAGTAAACAAACCGTAAAATACAGTTTGTTATCGATGAGATTTATTACATTGTGTGTGTTCTTTAGACTATTGCGCAGTAAACTTGAATGATCTGTATATTAAAATGTCAAAAATTCTGCTTTCATTTTCTATACCAGCAAACTGCAGGAAGCCAGATGCAAGGTGCGTTTGGGTGTGGTAACAGCCAGCTTCAAAGAACAGATGTAGGACCCGAAACCAAGAAACAGAGAAATAAGCGAACTCAGAGGACGGGAGAGAAGGCAGCTCCTCGATCCAAGAAAAGAAAAAAAGAGGAAGAAGAAAAGCAAGCTATTTACCCTAACGCTGATACATTCATCCAGTTAAAACAGGTAGGTGTACAGATGCTGGGTAAGGTATCAAGAGGACACTTGAAAGAGTGGACTTTTCATGATGGAAACGAAGTTGCTCGTTAAGTTGAATTTTGAGTACAGGGTGCAGAAAATGAAAACTTCCATAAAACTAGGAAGTTTAAAGATTTGGGTTTATTTCAGTTTGGAAGGTCCACTGATGTGGCAGGCATTTGGTATTCTCAAAGCCCCGGCGTTCCCGTCGGCTCTGGCAGCCTCTGTGGCTGCAGCGCCGGGGAGCGGAGCTGCGGCTCCAACGGGCAGGGGGCCGCCTCCCTTAACAGACAGAGAGGCCTCTGTTTGACAGTTTTCTGACAGCGGGTACATTCCAATTATTTTTTTAAATTAGAAACCGCTCTACTGATGTTGGGAGATCCGCAATGCTTCTGTGTTACAGTTAAATTAATTTCTAACTTTTTTTTCTTTTAATATAGCAGCTTTCTCTTCTGCCTTTGATGGAACCAATAATTGGAGTGAGCTTTGCACACTTTCTTCCCTATGGCAGTGGGCAGCTCAATGGTGGAAATCGACTTGTAGGAAGTTTTGGTAGTGCTACTCTTGATGGGGCTTCAGATTACTACTCCCAGCTCATTTACAAGGTACGGTTTTAATCTGGATTTCCATTGTGTGGGAAAAGAAGTTTGTGACATTGTAACTGCTGGTTGGTTAGAGTTCCTGCCTTGTATGCAACCAGAAGAGAACAATTTTCTGTTGCGAGACGAGATAGGTGGTGCAGGGGTGAAACGGTTACCGTTTACTCTCTGAAAGTGGGAATCAGAACAACACAGAAACTGTGTTGTTAATTAATTAAAAACTACAAGTATTCCTTTTACATCTGGATGCTAAATAGTGAAGATTGTAATTACAGTTTTATGGAGCAGAAAAGGCTGAATTCTCAGTACTTTGCAAAGTCATTGAAAGCATTAAAGCATTTCTTAATGTGAATTAAATGGGAAACAGACTTTCCTCATTTGTCCACTAAGCCCTAACTAAGAACCTGAGAACTCTGAACCAAATAGACTTTTTGTTGACGAGCGAAGAACACGCAGAATTTAAAACTCAGTCTCAGATCAGAGTGGCAATACTGGGAGAGCAGCAAGACAGCAAACAGACAGAATCAAATTTGCTGGTTGGCTACCCTCGTATAAAAACTTCAGTAACTTATTAAAAAGCAGTGGTGTTTACTCCAGCCTTACATGGCATGTAAACTGAGAATGTGACCTAGCAGAAATAGTTACTGTGGTCAAAAGTGAATAATACGTATTAGCTTTGTAGGCATGACTGCAACGAGAACAGATACTGAAGTTCCCACTTAATTTTCGTATAAACTATGGGCAGTTAAGTAAGCTAGCGAGAAGTAGCCTGGAGTACGAACGCGCAGAGTATCTGCTTCTCCATGGTAACGGCTGCAGTGAAAGCTCAGCCTGTGCGGAATGAGAGGTAGCTTCCCTTTTAGTGAGCATCGGGTAAGCTCACTTGTTTATGGTGGTGGAGAGTCACGGTGGAATAGCGCTCTCAATCTTAAGTTCAGATCTTTGCTTAAACTGTAGGAACTCATTGGGGTTCCCAGATCATTCCTAGAAATGCTTTTTTGTGCTTTTCTGCAAGTAATTTAGCTATATCTTCTTTCAATAATGTATATTCCTCATGTAAACTATTTCTCCGATAATATCATTAAGAAAAGCAAAATACAGTCTCTTTTACAGTAGGTACTTTTTATGTATTTGATCACATACTTGAGAATTAACGATTGCTACTTATCGGCGCTGCCCCTGGCTGTCGGAATATGTGAGTGGCTTACGTTACCTAGCGCTAGAACAAGGCAAGTTCTCACCTTGTGTTCCACGGCTGATTTACGGTTCTTTAATCTCGTGCAGCAGAATAATCTGAGCAATCCTCCGACACCCCCAGCCTCTCTCCCTCCCACACCACCTCCAGTGGCGTGCCAGAAATTGGTAAACGGCTTCGCAACCACTGAGGAACTTGCTGGCAAGGCTGGTATGTTAGGAGGTCACGATGGTAAGACTAATACGTATTGTTTCCCTAATAAATGGGTCGAGTTTGTAGCAAATAACAAAATAGATAACTGGGATGCTTTTCAGTTGCTATAGTCTTCTTTTATAAAAACAGTGTGCCAAGCCTCTGTGAGGTTGTAACCATTATCCAGCAGGATTTTACACCAGTATAATGTCAAATGATAGCCTTTTCCCTTTCCCGTTGGAAAACACGTTGAGAGCTAGAAGCACTCTTAAGAAATGAAAAAGAAAACCTTAAGATCATTTTTTTTCATGTCCAGTACAAATCCCTAAGCAGTTAGTTGAGTGAGTTCAAAATGGAATGTGTCCTCAACAGGCTTTAGACGTAGTCATTTTGTATTTTCTGATGCTTGTAATTGGGTCAATTAAGATTACTTTCTATTAAATAAAACTTCGTACTGCCTTTTCGTAAGGACTGCTCAGTGATTAAAATCCTTTTATCCAGCCCCTTTTCTTTGTTGTTACAAAGTTGTTGATTTTTTATTTTTTTTTAAGTAAAGCAAAAATCCTCTCATACTGGCAGAAGGCACACTCAAAAGCCTTTTGAGTCCTTTTTGCTCAAAATTTGCAGGTTTTTGTAAATATGGAGATTAATCATGAACAGTTAAAAATTTATGAACTGCAAGTGGATGAGAGTGGTGTTGCCATCTGCTGCAGTGCCTTGGTTGTGTCAGGGAGCCACCGATACCCTGCTGCACAGAGTGTCTATCAATGGGAGAGCGGTACAGATGTCTCACTGCGCTGTGCATTTCTGTTTTTAGTTACCAAAGCTCTGGGACCAAAGCAGTTCCAGTTGCCTTTCAGACCGCAAGATGATTTACTAGCAAGAGCAATGGCTCAGGGCCCTAAAACTGTGGATGTTCCTGCTTCGCTTCCAACACCACCTCACAACAATCAGGAGGAGTTAAGGTAGGTTTTCCTTGACATCTTCAAATACATATTTGGAGCAGATTCTGTGATCTTTCAATAAGAGATGAAGGTGTGAAGAAACGAAATCCATTGTGCACAGCCACACAGTGCAGAGAACTTCACGGGATCATTTGTCCTCGATAACTCTTAGCATTCCACATGTAGAGAGCAGCAGAGTGAAATAGGTGACTTCTGCCACTGCTGGACTCTAGATCCTGTTCGGTTGTTACGAAGTCATTACCTTGCTTGCATAGTGGAAGAAAACTGTGTACGTTTCTATTTTTCCTGGAGCACGTTGGTACTGTTGTACCATGACAGTACCTGACTGCTACACCAGACAGCAGTACTGTGCAAGAGTCAGCCTGAAAACTCCCCGGCCCTGCGCAGTTTGTGTTACCGTGTGAGAAATGCTTGCCAGAACATGAGCGTCCCTACAGGGATGTCCCCTTCTGCCTCCCTGTCACTTGCCTAACCAAAAGTTGGGTGGCTTTGAAGCACCGAAGGCTGTGCGTGGAAGGATAGACCGGCTGAATACACTTAAACCAGAAAGTTTGCATATTAAATACTAGGTTTTTACACAGGTGGAGCCGTGGGGAACAGGCAGTTCTGTGATGCAGTCTGGGCTTTGGTAGTGCCTGTTTGTCTTTACGTATCTTTCCCCAGAAACCGGCATGTGCAACGGAGTATGAGATACGTAGAAGTAATGGCGTACCACATAATTGCGTTCCATGACGCGTAGCGAGAAGCAAGTTCATGATAGCTCCGTGTCATGATTTATAACTTTGCCTTACCAAAGGTTTTTAGACTATTTCCAAACGTTTTCCAAAACACCTTTTTTGGGTTTTATTTCAGAGTTCAAGATCACTGTGAGGACAGGGACACTCCCGACAGCTTTGTTCCTTCTTCCTCTCCTGAAAGTGTGGTGGGAATGGAAATAAGTAGGTATCCAGACTTGTCAGTTGTAAAGGAGGAGAACCCAGAGCCTGTACCATCGCCCATCATTCCCATCCTGCCAAGCAGTACTGGAAAAGGTGAGACTGCAGCAGAGCAAAGAATTAGAACTAGGCTTTTTTTTTTGGCATTCACGTGTATGTGTGATTAACCTGGTGTGTTTTGTTTTATTTTCAGGTTCAGAAGCCAAAAGGAATTATATAAAATCAGAACCTGGTTCAGGAGCGTTACCTGGTTCTGCCTTCTTTGCCTCTCAGCTTGGACCATCCCAGAACGGTCCTAAATCTGGCCTTATATCTGTAGCAATTACTTTACATCCCACAGCTGCTGAGGTAAAAGCAATAAGCTTGTGTTACAGATATAAAATACAACAGTAGTTAAAATATTTTATATATATGAATCTGAAGGGGTTATAGCATAGTATACTAAAGCAGCTGTTGTAATCTTATAATAATTTATATCATTGCTATCTTACTGCCTGTCTGATGAAAACAAAGGTATGTTTTTATTATCGTTTTTAGAACATTAGTAGCGTTGTAGCGGCATTCTCCAACCTGCTCCACGTCAGAATTCCCAACAGCTACGAGGTTAGTAACGCTCCAGACGTCCCATCCTCCATGGCAGCCGCCAACAGTCACAGAGTGAACCCATCCGCGGAGTACAGGCAACACTTACTGCTGCAGGGTCCTCAGGCGGGACCCGGGGGTCCTGCCAGGATTGTAGGGTCTTACGGACTGAAACAACCGAACGTGCCGTTTCCTGCAAACAGCAATGGTGAGTAGGCATTAATTCTTTTAAGTTTTCGGTACCTAAATTTTAACTGAGTCAGTATTAAGGCATTTCAGCCTCATAAATTCATGCTCTAGAATGAAATAACGGATTTTTGTTCTAAATATTCTTACGCGATCAGTCTGTGTGAACCTGCTCCTGACGTTAACCATAAATTAATAGGTCTGATCCATTTCTGATTTCTGTTACGTTATCTACATCACTGTCAGTGAGGTATTTCTTCCAGTAATTCCCAACGTTACTAGGGTTTCTTTTGTCCCGTCTCATTTTAAATCCATCATTCAGAAAGATTGTTCCTATGCTGGAAAACTTGACACAATTGTTAAAGCATGCATTCCTACGTTGGTTTCATTATTCATTTCTCATACAAGAATGCATTTTTTCCTTGTTGTTCACACAGTTGGTTTTGGGTTAGATTAAACAATAATTAGGACATAGTTCAAAGCTTGCCTTCCCTGCCCTGGCCAGGAGGATGCTACTCCTCTAGACCACTGAAGAATACTGTGACTTCATAAATTTGGGTTAATCTGATCCAGCTTCTAACAGACTTCTCTATTTTCTAGGCGTAGCAGGCTATAAGGATCACAGTCAGAATATTGCAGAAGGCTCAGCATTGAGACCTCGATGGTGCTCTCATTGCAAAGTTGTGGTTCTTGGTAGTGGTGTGCGGAAGTCCTTCAAAGACCTGCCTTTCCTTAAACAGGTACTGCAGCGGAGCGTGGCTTCTTGCGTGTAATGGCCATGAGCAAACAAAAGTGCAACAGAGACTACCGCTTGTCATGCCAGCTGATACCACTTCCAAGTTTCTTTGTCGTCTCACTTCTACGTGTCCTATTTCAGGATGGGACACTGAACCACGTTCGTAGTACAAATAAGAAATGACAAAGTTGTTACTGCCATAAAATGAATTTCAGTAAATACAGCAGCTTCCCAAATCCTGCCACTAACCCCCTTCCGTGACCACTGCAGGGACCTCAGTTCAAAAGGAGCCTATTTGTAAGGCAGTGCCACGTTGCCGTGTCATAAAGTACTAGAAAAGCAAGAATACTTAAACTGGTTTTGAGCAGGAGTCAGATTTCGGTCTCAGTTGTCTTCTGTTTTACATTATTTCTTGTGGAAATGATATCCCAAGCTGCTCCTTCTGGCTCCACACAAATACAGAGTATTTGCACTGGGAACTGTCACTCAAAAAAGTACCACTGCGCTTCGTTTGAATGAGATTGAGATAATTATGCAACAAAGGTATATAGTCAAAATTTATATCCAAAAGTAATGGGTACCCGTAGTCAGGGAAGCACTGAATTTCCCGTAATGTTTGGCAGATGGCTCAGTAGATGAAGCAGTATGATCTGTCTTTGATTGGGTTGCAATGAGACATTCTTTTGCCATCTAAAGGTACAAGAAAACGCATTGTACTTTGCGGGTATGCCTATGGAGCAGATGGGCGCATGGTATAGAATGCTTGATTTTGATTGTTAAACTTCTGCTAAAGGCAAGAAGTGCTGGAGCACAAGGTTGTAGGTGGTGGTAACGTTAGATCTGTCAAATAATCAAGTATTTATATCACAGTATTGCTCATTATTTCACAAATGTTCTACAAATGAAGAGTTTCTGGCCAGATTGGAAGCCTTGTTTCGTTATACTTCTTATGTAAAGAATGGTATTAAAATACACTTCTGAAAGTCTTCCGTGTTTGATTCCCAGGATTCCCAAGAAGGCTCTGATAAAATGAAGGACATCGTATTCTGCAGCAACAACTGCTTTGTTCTTTATTCAGCAGCTGTGCAAGCAAAAAACTCAGAGAACAAAGTAAGTATCGACTGCTGGCAGACCCCAGCGAGCAGAAATTATTGCAGCTATTTCTTGAAGACAGAAATGATGGGGGGAGAGGCGGGAGTTTGCACTTTGTTTTAAAAGTTTATAAATGAATTGTTCTATATTTGGACACCGAGATTCTGAACCAGCAGCATGAAGTAAAACTCAGATTTGCAGAACTTTCTGTCTGACAGAGCTGCACGGCAGAACAGCAGTCAGTTACCTTCTCTGGGCTTCTCTGTGAAACCATGGATACATCTTTAAGGGCTATTTTCTGCATTTTGATTTGGCTTACGCAGTAAAAAAAATGTACAGCCGTGCAAATAATAACTGAACAGCGGGTTTGCAAAAAGACTTTTATTTGTTCAGTGTAACTGCAAAAATAAATCTTACTCGGTTACTTTATTTGGGCAAAGTTGCCATTTTAAAGCATTAATTACCAAAACTTTAATAAAGAGCCTGCTAACTGACAGCGACGAGGAAAAAGAGATTGTAATTATTGGGGAAAAATGTTTTAAGAAACTTGTTCAATTTCAAGTGGAATTAGGCCAGGGTTTTTTCTGGGCTGGTCCCGGCTGGCGTGCTGTGGCTCTCCCGCGACAGCCACTGCCGGGGTTACACACCGCCTCCGAGGAACGCAGCGCTGCCGCGCAGGGCGTTGGTTCTTGCTGTGTCCAGGTTCGTTCCCTTTCAAGGGAAGATAAATTTATGTCTGTTCATTTAATCATTAAAATGGAATAGTCTCCGTTCAAGACTAAATGATCCTGAGAAGTTTATTTTCTCATAGATAAAACTTTCTGAGTACTTCTTTTAACTAGCTTGGTTTCTACTTTTTCTTGTTCAAGTGTACCTTTTTTCCCCTAAACCAGTGGACAGTGCTTTAATCATTACCTAATTAACATCTTCTCATAGTCCTGTATTTACTGTAGAACACGCAGCCTTCCTTCAAATGCATCCTTCTTATTTTTTCAGAAATAAAAAAAAACAAACCTGGAAGAGAAGATAAATGTGTTTACATCCACATCTTTTAGTGTCCCGGGCAGCTCGTTTTCACTAGTATTTAAACAGGGTACCATTTCTGCGCAAGTGCATCAGCATGTACATAATTAAGTTAATTAAATGTCATGTTCAGCCTCTTGATCCCTTCATTTACGCTTTCAAGATTAATCACGCAAGCCACATTAAGCACTTTTTAATCTAAACTTCCTTTGTTGTTCTTGTTTTCTCTCCCTTTTCTTTTTTAACAAATCTCTGCAGGTTTAATTCTTGTTTACTGTGAGTGAGTAGTTAAGTCCTCAAGGTGTATGACCAATCTGGAGCCCTGCAGGAATTTCCTCCTCACTTGTTTCCAGGAAAAAATATGTGGCATTAATTCCAAATCTTCCCCATCTACCAAATAACGAGATTCTTACTCTTTAAAGTAATTCTGTGACCCATATTTTAAGATGATTTTGTGTTGTAACAAAACTTTGTAAAAATAGTTAAGAACTAAATCTGTCAGTTCGCTCGTCTGGGGCAATTGATGAGTTTTTCATTCAAAACCTGGAGAAAGCCTTGTTTGTGTTTCCCCTGCTGTGTTGAAGGGCGCCACGTTCTGGGTTGACTGCGAGCGCTCTTTTGCTCCGTGTCCCGGCACAGACCGCGATAACGCGCGTCGGGGTAATTTCCATCTTTGTTGCTGCCTCGTGATTTTTTGAGCAGCCTCTTCAGCTCTGACCTGACAGTGTTTTCAAGAGACGTTTAATGATTAACGGTTTGGGATTTATTTCTTAAGAGTTTTCTATTGATTTATCAGGAATCAGTTGCGTCTTTGCCGCAGTCGCCGATGAAAGACAGGCCGCCTAAAGCGTTCCATCAGTACAGCAACAACATCTCCACGCTGGACGTCCACTGTCTGCCTCAGCTGCAGGAAAAAGTTTCTCCCCCGTCGTCCCCCCCCATCATGTTCCCTCCTGCATTTGAAGCAGCCAAGGTGGAGGCAAAACCCGATGAGCTTAAGGTAACGGTGAAGCTAAAACCTAGGTTAAAAGCAATACACGGTAGTCTTGACGACTGTCGGCCTCCAAGTAAGAAATGGAAAGGTATGAAATGGAAGAAGTGGAGCATTCAGATCGTGATTCCTAAAGGATCATTCAAACCTCCTTGTGAAGAAGAAATAGATGAATTTCTTAAAAAACTGGGCACAACCCTTAAACCAGATCCCGTGCCTAAAGACTATAGGAAATGTTGCTTCTGTCACGAGGAAGGTGATGGATTAACTGATGGACCAGCGAGGCTTCTTAACCTGGATTTAGACCTTTGGGTCCATTTGAACTGTGCTCTTTGGTCTACAGAAGTCTACGAGACACAAGCTGGTGCCTTAATAAATGTGGAACTAGCACTGCGAAGAGGCTTGCAAATGAAATGCATGTTTTGTCACAAAATGGGTGCCACCAGCGGTTGTCACAGGTTAAGGTGCACCAATATTTATCACTTTACCTGTGCCATTAAAGCACAATGCATGTTTTTTAAAGACAAGACCATGCTTTGCCCCATGCACAAACCAAAGGGAACTCATGAGCAAGAACTTAGTTACTTTGCAGTCTTCAGGAGGGTCTACGTTCAGCGGGACGAAGTGCGGCAGATCGCCAGCATCGTTCAGCGAGGAGAACGTGACCACACTTTCCGCGTGGGAAGCCTGATTTTCCATGCCGTTGGTCAGCTGCTGCCACAGCAGATGCAGGCCTTCCATTCCTCAAAGGCCCTCTTCCCCGTGGGTTACGAGGCCAGCCGGTTGTACTGGAGCATGAGATACGCAAACAGACGCTGTCGCTATCTCTGTTCCATTGAGGAGAAGGACGGGCTCCCGTTATTTGTCATCAAGGTGGTGGAGCAAGGCCACGAAGATCTGGTCCTTACTGACACAACACCAAAAGGTAAATTTTGTGGACTTAGGTTGTGATTTTAGTGGGTCTGCTGTTTGTTTCGTTACTACTGATACTTGCCAGATATGATGGATGTTTCGAATGACGTGTCGCAGGCACTGTTCTGATGTAATGCTTACAGTGAGCTTGCAGGGCCCGTTTTTACTGTCGTGCTATGAAGACTGAGGGCGCCTTCGAAGAACCTTGTGTAAGCTGCAATTAAGACGACTTGTTACAAGTTCACAGAGGAGCCCCAACACTGAGTATTGAGAATTAAAATAGTAGGAACGTCAGCGTAGGTTTCCTTTCATGAAGAGTGACTTTAATTAAATGCAATATCGTTACTCAGTCCTCTTCCAATCAGCCGTGCTGAAGTTAGTAAGCAATAAAAAGACAGTGGAGTTGACCACGCTGTTGCCAGGGCAGGTACCGTCGTCTCTGGCGGCGAGAAGAAGAATACACGGGACCATAAACGTCTGGGCAGCCCTTAGGAACGTGGCCGGGAATGTGCACGCGGCCGGCGGGGCGCTGGGTCGGAACCCCTCGGCCTCGCTCTGCCCAGTGCAGCCACCGCCTGGAGGGTTGGCCACAGACCACCGAGAGCTGATAATCCATCCACGGAAATAGAATATAGAGTTTATTTTCAGAAGGTTCTACTTTATTTATGCAGGTTTTTTCAGCAGAATCTGTCTATATTATTGTTGTCAGAGGACTGAAAGTTTCCGGGCTGCGAATACTAAACGCTTTGTGCCCAAGAATCAAGGGCGCGGTAGAAATGTTGTGCGTGTTTGGGATGTGTTCAGGACAAAATAGGGACTCTCCAAATAATTCTCCGCTTCACTTTTTAAGCACCGGCCTCTTTGTGTATGCAACCAAGGACGAAATGCTTTCTCGGTATTGGTTTCTGGTTCCTGATACCCTCAGGCATTCGTTGTAAAACCAGTGCAATAGACTTTTTATTTTTTTGAATCACTGTAATTCTTTCCCGTATGGTTGTGTAGGTGTGTGGGATAAAATCTTGGAGCCCGTTGCTTCTGTTAGAAAAGAATCTGAAATGCTCCAGCTGTTTCCCGGCTATTTGAAGGGTGAAGACCTCTTTGGTTTGACAGTCTCTGCAGTGGCCAGGATTGCCGAATCGGTGAGTCTTCGCCGTCCTGGATCTTGCTGGATCACCCCAAACTGTCGGGTATCTCATATACACATGAGAAGGGGAACAGGAAGCAGCGTGGAAAAGTAAATATTTTGTTACGCTTGATTAACGTATAATTACTTGGATTGTTTTTTTTTTTTTTCTTTTTCTCTGTTTCGTTGCAGCTGCCGGGGGTTGAGGCCTGCGAGAACTACACTTTCCGCTATGGCCGAAACCCCTTAATGGAACTCCCTCTTGCCATCAACCCCACGGGCTGCGCCCGTGCCGAGCCTAAAATGAGTACCCATGTCAAGAGGTTTGTGTTAAGGTATTTTGTTTTAATTTCACATAGTACAGCCCAGGGTTTATAGGCTGCTTAGGGTTATCTGTGCTTTCGTCTGCTGCTTACAAACCCTGTCGTCTTTGGCTGTGTATGTGCATGCCCCGATCGAAGGAGCTGCTTTGTGTCTATGCTAGCTGGCTTTAAGTGTCTGTACGTCTCAAAGGATTTTTTTATTGGGTTTTGTGGCTGTTTTCGGAGAAATCTTCAGTTTGTCTTGTATTCTTTCCTGTTATATGCCCAATTCCTACAGGCCTCACACCTTGAATAGCACCAGCACATCGAAGTCATTTCAGAGCACAGTTACGGGAGAGCTGAACGCGCCTTACAGTAAGCAGTTTGTCCATTCCAAGTCCTCTCAGTACCGCAAAATGAAAACTGAATGGAAGTCCAACGTGTATCTGGCTCGCTCTCGTATTCAGGTCAGTTTTCATTTTAGGAAATGTATATTTTAAAAAATGACTTATACTTTTTATTTATATATATTTGATAGAAGTATTAGCTTTCATATAAATTTAATATTTTTAAATATTTTGTACTGAAAATTTATACTGAAAAATTTAAACTGAAGCTATTGCAAAATTCCTTCAAGTCTCGTCCCAAAATTGGCCGTTTTTACGTGGCAAATCACTTCCACAGATTTATCTTAAGTAAGATTTCTTTCTAATTATTGTAAATATCTTAAAAATTCATTTGTTACCGTCATCTAGGATAAAGGTTTCTTTCGAGTTTGGACAGGGGGGTTAGCATATTTCTCAAAAACGTAGTAAAACTTCATAAAAATACAAATATGCAGCGGAAGTGTGACGTGCTCAGACCAAGCTGAGTAAAGCGGTTTGAGACCAGCGTGGAGAGTGTTCATGCTCGTAAGAAACGCGTTGCTTTACGCAGTTCTGTTGGCGGTTTGCTCCACGAGCTGTTCTGCAGATGCTCTGTAATGAATCTCGCTGCGCGTGAACACGGTTGTTGTTTATTTTAGGTTGGCCCGAACTGTGCTGCTCTGTTCCTCTTGGGTTTCTCCGTTCTAGTAAGGCCCGTTTTGTTCGTCAGTGAATTCATACTCTTTACCCAGTGAGGTGGCAGAGCAGCTTTCCCACCTTGACACAACCCAAGTACGTTTTCTCGCACCTCCAAAATTGGACGTCAGGCTGGGTTCTGCATCTGGGCCGGCACAGCAGCGCCTGATCTGCGCTGCTCCGCTCTGTCCGGGTAGAACACTTTTCACGTGGTTTTCTGCAGGAACGGTTTTGGGGCACGGTGAGGAATGCAGTGTAAATGTAAAATTAATTACAGAATTCTAAACCGTAACGTATTTTTTGCAGGGCCTGGGCTTATATGCTGCTAGAGACATTGAAAAGCACACTATGGTCATTGAATATATCGGAACTATTATCCGGAATGAGGTAGCAAACAGGAAGGAGAAGCTGTATGAATCTCAGGTAGGGGTGGTATTTATTGACTGTTTCTTTCTCCTTTCAAACATTCATACAACAAAACAAACGCTCTTCTTCTGTTTGATGAATTCACGTCCCCCGGTTTCTGTTTCCTGCTGTGCTATAAATGCAGTGGGTTAAAAATATAACCAGAGGCGTCTACAGTGTTTCCTACCACAGGATCAGAGTATTTAAATGATGAATAAATCTCACAGCTCCCTGGCCGGGCAGGTAACCGCACGGCCTCTGTCCCGGAGGACAAAGAGAGCTCTGACAGAGATGTCAGGACCTCAATTTTTAATGAGAACTTCTTCAAATTTAAAGCGACCTCCTTTGTGCACCTCAGCGCTACTGTAACCGTTAGCACGTGTTCGTGACGCACGCCCGGGGCCAAGAGGAGAGGCACTACAGAAGCTGTTAGGGAAATGCTAATTCGCCCGGGATCTGGGTTTCTGCCCCATCCGTTCGCTCACAGACCGGGAGGGTCGGGGCAGTGTGACGCGCGCTTCCCCGCGGGGCCCGGGGGCAGTGTCTGCTCCTGGCCGCAGGAGGACGCTCCGTGGTGGCCCACGCCGCTGCTGCGTTTTAATTGCTGACAGTTACGTAAAATCTACAAGAGTCTCTTCTCCGATTCTGTTTTTCAGAATCGCGGCGTGTACATGTTCCGCATTGACAATGACCACGTCATCGATGCCACGCTGACGGGAGGCCCTGCGAGGTGGGTGGCTCTGCAGACGTCTCCGACCTCCTCCGGGGCCTCAGCCACGTCCCTGCCCGGGGGCTGTTTGTCAGGGACGCAACTTTGGGGGGTCCTCAATGGTTTTTATTCCGCTGAAATAACGGCGTCTTTTTCATTAGCTTTGCTCATCTGTGATTATGTTTCGTGGCAGCTATGAAGAAAGAATGGAAATTTTTTTTAACGCTTGATTTTTTTGACATTTTCTAGGTAAAGAAACAAGTCCAGAGTAGTGTAATTATATCTGGAAAGTCAGTGCAGCCCTGAAGCTGAGGTGTCATTCTAAGGTTTGGTTTAGATTTGCCTCAAGGGATGCGCTTTCTGAAAAGGTCACCTTCTTCAAACTCTGTTTTCGTAGGTACATCAACCATTCGTGTGCACCGAACTGCGTGGCTGAGGTGGTGACGTTCGAGAGAGGACACAAAATCATCATAAGCTCCAGCAGGAGAATCCAGAAGGGGGAGGAGGTAGGGCGCTCTCGCTTGCTTTTACTTCCCTCTTGCTGCCCGCATTCATTTCCAGATCCTTCCGTGGTTCCGGCGGCCAAGAGCACAACTCGTTTGTGCCGGGGGTGGGGGAGAGTGACCCTTCCCTTCCCCTCCTCCCGTCCAAACCCCGGGCCGTCCCTGCCCGTGCGGCCTCCCCGCCTGTGCCGCTGGTTAACGCGCGTACGGCCGAGCCGCGGCAAAGCCCCGCTGTTCCATCACCCTTCTCCTGCTTCTCCTTCCAGCTGTGCTATGACTATAAGTTTGATTTTGAAGACGACCAGCACAAGATTCCATGTCACTGTGGAGCTGTAAACTGCCGAAAGTGGATGAACTAGAATGCATTCCTTGCTGTCTTTGAGGGTTGCTTGTCCCTAGGAAGAAGTGATTCGCATTTTGATTTTGTCGATGGAAAATTGTTGCCTTTTTGAAGGGGAGAAGAAAAACAACAAAAAAAAACCAAAAACAAAAAAATCACTTCTGGAAGTAGAGATTTCTACTCAAGTATTTCAAAAGGAAAAAAAAAAAAAGGAAAAAAAAAAACCCAACCAAGCAAGCACCAGAAGCAAGCCGGCAAAATCCGAAGCAAACTTTCCAGAGACATGGAGGTTAAACTGAATTAACAGAATGGTCCAGCACTTTTGTTTTTGAGCTCACTAAGGAGAAACTGTGTAACTTGGGCAAAGAACCGATGGCCGACCTGCGGGCGTGCAGGTGGGCATCTATGAATGTAAGACTGAAATCACCAGCGAAAGGGAGAAGTCCAAAGTGCTGGCCACAGCCTTATTTGATAAAGGGGCAGGCCCTCTAATTAAAGAAAAATTTTAAATAAAAGTAGACACCACTGAACAAGGAATGTACTGAAACGACTTCCTTAGGGATAGAGCTAAGGGAAAAAATAACTTGCACTAAAATACATTTAAATACTTGATTCCATGAGTCAGTTTATTGTAGTTTTTGATTTCTGTAAAATAAGAGAACCTTTTTGTATTTATTATTGAATAAGTGAATGAAGCTATTTTTAAAAAGAAAGTTAGAAGAAAGCCAAGCTGCTGCTGTTACCTGCAGAACTAACAAACTCTGTTACTTTGTACAAAAGTGTAAATATTTTGAGAAAAAAAAAAAAAATTACAGTATAAAAATAGTTGTTGACCAAATGCTACCAGACTCTGCAGCAGTTCGGGTGCTTATTATAAACCGTCAATAGGGATGTCACAATATGAGCTCATGTACTAACAGGCACGCGGCTCCGATTACCGAATAACCAAAATCTCAGTTTAAAGAGAGCGGGGGGCGGGGAGGGGGTTTTTTATGTTTCGAGCAGTCTCAACTGTGGTCTTACGAGAATTTTTTTAAATAAACCTTAAGCCTGGTAAGGGCGTGTATATTACAACTCTGACTTTTGTAGATGTTTGGGTAATTTAGATTAATTTTATTTGTATTATATTGTTGCATCCCTATTTCTTAAGTCAGGTTTTTTTTGTGCTTACAATTTGTGATAACTGTGAATAACTGCTAAAACCACCCAAAATAGAGGCTGGACATCGTTTTGTTTTTTTTTTTTTCTTCAGCAAAAGTAGTGGAGATTTAGGTGAGCGTTCGGCCGGCATTAAACCATGTAAACAGCATAGAATCACGTAGTGGGAGCTTAAGTCTGATATGATACGCTATGCTACGCTGCGCTATGATACGGTATGGTATGGTATGGTATGGTATGGTATGGTATGATGATAGCCTTCGTAAAAGGAAAACACGGAAAAAAAAAAATTAGATGTAACGTGCTTGCAGCTGCAGGACTCTGGCAATAGGGGTTTGGAAAAATGTAATTTAAAGATGTGTTTGTATGGATTGTTTTTTGTTTACATTTCTTTAAAAAAAAAATAAAACACTGTTTTGTGTTTGCTTGTAGAAATTTAATCAGCATTTTGAACCAGGTTAGCTTTTTATTTTGTACTTAAAATTCTGGTACTGACACTTCACAGGCTAAATATAAAAAAAAAAAAATGAAGTTTTTTTTTGTGTGCACAATGAAAGTGGACTGTAAACTGTTGGTATATTCAGTAATACAGTTCTGAACTTGTAATGTATATGGCATGATGTATTTTTATCTTACAGAATAAATCAATTGTATATATTTTTCTCTTGATAAATAGCTGTATGAAATTGTTTCTTGAATATTTTTCTTCTCTTGTACAATATTCCAACATCCTACCAGTATTTGTCCTACAGTTTTTTCTGTTCTGTATAATAGTATCTAATGTTGGCAAAAAAAAAAGAAAAACAACACAAAAAAAAGAATTTTTTGAAGTATACAGAGTGTTATGGGTTTTGGAATTTGTGGAAACAGATTTAGAAGATCAGCATTTACAAATAAAAATATTTTACATCTATAAATTATGTCCTCCTGTTTTCGTTTGGGCTGTCCGGTTTCCAGTTCTTTCAGGAGCTCGGTGTCTGCTGCCATCAGCTCTTCTCCAGCGCCACCCTGAATTTTCCACGGTGGGGCCGCGTCCCGAGCACCCGCCAGAGACGGTTCCCTGCCCCCGGGGGTTCCCCGGAAAACCCGCTGAAGAGGCGGACAGAAAGAGGAACTGCTCCGTTCTGCTGCGCTGGTTTGGGCCGGGCTGGAGCGCGTGTTCTTCGCGGCGGCCGGCAGAGTGCTGGCCCTTGGCCTTGTGCCCAAAGCAGCGTTGGCAGCGCGGGGATGTTCTGAGCGGCGCTTACGCACAGTCACGGCCTTTGCTGCTCCTCACGCGGCCCCCGCAGCGGGTGGGCCGGGCCGGGCCAGGAGGGGACGCAGCCGGGACAGCGGTCCCCCGCTCACCAAAGGGACAGCCCGCACCGTACGACCTCTGCTCAGCGTGTAACGCTGGGGAAGGAGAGGGAAGGGGGACGTTTGGAGCGATGGTGTTTGTCAGTTACGCGTGATGGAGCGCCTGCCGGTGGGCAGCGGTGAATGAATTCCTTGTTTTGCTTTGCGTGCACGCGGCTTTTGCTTTACGTACTAAACTGTCTCCAGCTCAGCCCACGGGGGTGCTTTGCTTTCACCCCCCGCGTCTCTCCCCATCCCGCTGGGGAAGGGGTGAGCGGCCCTGGGCTGTGGGCGCAGCGGCTGCTCGGGCACAGCTGCAGCCACTGCGGCAGCACGAGAGAAACACGGCACGAAGCAAAGCCCATCTCAGCATCTGCCCCTCAGAGCCACAGTCACCACAAACGCCATGAGGCGTCAAGAAGCAAACATTTGACGCAGAGACCCAACAATCCGTCTCGGTTTCCTTACCAATAATAAATGTCTCAGTACAACAATGGCAAACTGAGTGCTGCGACAGCGTCGAACTCTGCGTAAGGCTTTTCCGTCTGTGCTTCCCGTTCAGCCAAATTCCCGAGGATCAGCTGCGAGCGGTCACTCAAATCTGGGACTAAAACGATGAATTTCCACCTAAGCAGAGGCAGCCCACGCAGGGCCTACCCACGAGCCAGCGCTGCTGCAGAACCCGTGCCAGGTCCGGTCACAGAACACACCAACAACCCCCGCTCGCTCAAACCGATGGCCTGGCTGTGCGGCTGCGGCGCTGAACGGACACCGCCAAAAAAAAAAAAATCACTGCAGAAACAACGGACACCGTCCAAAATACCGTCGCCTCCGTCTGTTCCTGGAAACCGGGACCGGTCCCCGAGGTCCTGGCAGCGGCCGGGCGTGCAGAGGAGGGCTCAGCCCAGCCCCACGACCGCTGGCGGCAGCCACCGGGCCAGGCACGCAGCGCTGCGAACCCAGCTAGCGCTAATTTTTTTAAAAACAAACAAAAAAATGTATTATTTATATAAGAGTGAGGTAGAATATTTATCTTCTTTATATAAAGGAACAATCCAGCTGCAACTTGGTGGTCCGTCAATTCAATCTTCCCGTCAATTACTGCAGGCTTAAAGACCACGCGCATTGAGCGGGTTGTGACAGCAGCCTCCAAATTTCCTCATCGAGAGCAAAAGCTCAAAAATTCTTTGTGGTAACAGCCTCAGACCATGAATAAAGCCAGCTTCTGCTTCGCGTGTTCAAGGATTTGTTTGGGTTTATGATTTTTTTTTAATCATTTTTTTTAAAAAGGACAACATAAAGGCCGCAGGAAAGAAAAAACAGCAGAGCGAGGCTCCGGCGCAGCCAGGCTGGGAGGCGCCCGGCTGGGAGCAGCCGTACCGCACGCGCGGCTGCTTCACATTCGCTCGTGGGAGCAGTCGGGGTTAATCACAGGCGTAAACGATGCTGCAGCGCATCCTTTCACCCCCCAACAAGGACTGGAATTAATTCCATATGTAACAGCCACGCGGGTGTCCCCCGGAGGAAGCAGGTATTTGTGCAGGGGCAGGCAGCACAAACCCGCTCGCGAGCTGTCGGCACGCTGCCGGCGGGTTTTACGCCGCCCGGGCAGGGGCTGAGCTGGAGGCGCCGTGAGCTGGCGGGGGGTGACCCTGCTCCAGCCCCCGGGGCCGGGCAGCCCTGCGCTGCCTGCAACAGCCTTTCGGGAACCGGGTTCAGACTGCGGGTGCGCCGGCACGGGCCCTGGCCCAGCGAGGTGCCCAGCGCAGCCCTACTGGGGGCTGGGGTTCTTCTTTTTTAGATTATTTTTTTTGGTAGGAAGGAACTTGGCTGGTGCCTAACTTAATTATTTCCATTGTAATGCTTTATCTGGATGAACTTCCACTTCAGCCTATTGTTGTGCTCTACAATTAAACCCTGCTTACCTGGTTCCTCCCAGCCCGTCACTCACTGCTTCCACGGCTGCTGAACCGGGCGAGAAGCTGCGCAGCGGCGAGGGACCGCTCTTACCTGCTCATGTTCTTCCCCTCGCGCTTCTGCCCCCTGAAGGGCCGAATGCAACCTGTCACAAGCGAATCTCTCCTCTCTGCAGGAAGGCGTGGGTCTATAATTACTCCAACATTATCGTTATTTGACTCACGCCACCCAAAATGTCAATAACTGGATGACGGAGTATGGGTGCAGTTGGAAAATGCTTCCACTGCGCAAGCGAGAGGGCAAGGCTGTCGCGGCGCTGCCGGCGTTTGAACTGCAGGCTTCCAGGGGCGGCAGGTCGCTGCGGCGGGAGCGACAAGGCAAGCGTGGCTAAGAAGAAATACGCTGGGTAAGAACAGCTTTTGTCTTCTGCAGCAGCTTCCACACACTGAAGACGCGCCCGGGGCTGAGGCAGGAAGTCAAAGAAAGGTAAACAGTGAAATAAATGAACTTGGAGAGGGAAACAGAGAACTGGAGAAAAAAAAAAAAAAAACCACAAAGAAATTACATGTCAAACCTTCCAGGATGTGCGAGAGGGGGGAAGAGCCGGCTGTCAAGGAAAGGGAGTGAAAACAAGGGCAGACCCAAATTGTGTGACCGTTAGTTTGCCTCAGTCTCTGAGTTGGTGCTTTCTGGTCCGACAGCTACAAAGAGGAAGGCCATGCAGATTAATAAAAAAATGATACTTTATTTTAAATGCAGCTACTGTCATGAGTCATCAAAATAGACTTTGTAATAGTTACTTTGTTTTAAATATGAGGCGACGAATGACAGCTAAGAATTTAAACTACGTGAAATGTCCTAAAATTGTAAATTAAAAGAGCTAAATTTAAATATTACAAATGACAATTTTCAGAAGAAAAAAAAGGGAATAAAAATATTTTCCAGAAAAAGTAAAATAATTTGGCTGATAAAACCATACTAAAAACGTAAATTAATGAGATACTGCACATGAAATACTTGAAGAGGACTCCTTTCTGCCATCGTCATTTAAAAGATTCACAAAGCTAAAATCTCACTATTTAAATTACATTGCTCTAATAATTTCTCTCACTTAAAACCAGTTCAATAATCCAGGATAATCCAAGGAACCGCCGATAAATTGCACTTCTACCTGTTGTTCTGCCGTAGGGCCGCTGCTGTTACTGCTGCACCTGACCGGGGACCAGTGACCCCCGGACCTTCTCGTGCCCACAGCTCTTCACAGCAGAGGGTTTCTCAAGGGTCCTTGCAATGGCTGGGCCGGGTGTAGCAGCTATGGGCTCCTCGCAAAGCCCTCCAGAATGACTTAAAATCATGGCCGAAAGGGAATCGGGTCTTGGCTTAACGCTTCTCAGCCGCATCCTCACTGTCTCAGCTCTCAAAATGCCACTGCTGAGGAAGGGACCCATCACAGATGGCCATGGTCACGTACCCTTTGTGGCTGAGTGGATCTACCACCTTCATGCACTGCCCCACGGAGACCTGGTAGAGGCGGTTGTTTTTCTAGAGGAGGAAGACAGATGGGATTTATTTATTAAAACTTCTGTTCTGCTCCACCGTCAAACTGATGCTTAAGGGGAGAGGATGCTCCTTCCTGAGAGCTGAGCCTTTCAGCAGCCCCTCCGATGCACCGCACCCACAGCAGCAGCACTTAAAACCCAGAGCACAGCACATCCCATAACCACGTTCAGGCCTTGAAACGAAGGCTCTCACGCCCTTCGGGGACCCCCTGCTTACTTTGTTTATACCGTAGTCGCTTAATGAGGTGGAGGGAGGTTCAAAACCATCCCCCAGCACTCAGCAGAGAGGGAGCCCACCGGGCTACAGCGCAGCGCAGCCACGTCCCTGCTCTGCACCCGGCCGAGCCTGAGCAACACCGCTGCCCTCGGCACCCGCACGCCGGGGACCCGCCACACAGGGTGCCAGGCAGCTGTCACGGTGGGTCCCAACAAGCAGGGCAAGGCCAGACCCTGGTCAAGTGTGAGAAGGAAACATCTTCTCCTCATTTTCCCCCAGAGGACCCTGCCATCACCCCCGCTAGCAGCCCGTTGCAGCAGCTCTGGGCACTCTGGGGGCCCCTTTTCGGTCTGGGAAGGGCTCTCTGCACCACCCCAGCAGCTCCCACAGGCAGCCACCTCCTGCTGTCCTGCACGGAGGGAGCAGATACGTGAGGACAGCCGCACCGGGCTCTGTGTCACTGCTTGTGGCCATAAGCAGATGTCCAGCGAAGCAGGAGAACATGGCAAGAATACACAGCGTTCCTCCAGAACACCCCACCTCTGCTCTTGTACTGTAACCGACAGCGCACCGTTGGCCTTTCTCTCTACCAGTGACTCACGCACCTGACGTATTTCTCCTCCCTCTCACAAGTCTTCACTTCTCTCATCTAAAGAATCCCAGCCTGCTCACATATTCCTCATGCAAAAGGTCTCCCACAGCTTCAATTTGCCCCGCCACCCATCTCTGAACCTTCTCCAGCCCTAATTTAGCCTTTGTGAGAGGAGGTGACCAGCACGTGCAGTGCAAGCAAACTACAGTGGCGTGATGACATTTTTCTGCTTTGGTTCCTATTCCTTTCCTAATCAAGCCTAATATTTGATTCGCTTTCTTTCGTTGTTGATCATCGACAAGCACCAACCTGACACTGTCAGAGACCCCCCTCCCGCACACCCAGTGGCACCGCCAGCTCAAAGCCCCGATTCTCCACCACCACCGCAGGTATCACCTCGCAGTCTGCGCACTGCATTTCAATGGCCATTCTGGTGCCCGTTCTCTCAGTCTTGTAAAATCGTTGTCCACTAACTCAGGCTGAAGGAACCCGGAATAATCTCTTAGCAGCAGCAGCAGACTTTTCCAGCTCACTACTCCCACTGCCATTTGCAGCCGTGGCTGCGGCACTGCTGGTGCAAGCGTGGGACACACACACAACCCTGGGCTCACACGATATCTGCCTCTGTACCTCCAAACCTTCCTGGACTGCAACAGCTTTCCTTATTTGACTGCGCTTAGGAACTCGTGCTGCCAACGAGCAGCGTGGTATGAACCCAAGGCAGTTTAGGCAGAGCTGTCCTGAAGCGCAACACGCAGTTCTGGCAGTGCCCTCCGCTTTGTTCAATGATATTTGTGCTACAGACCCACTG
This sequence comes from Pluvialis apricaria, assembly GCA_017639485.1. Classification (NCBI taxonomy): domain Eukaryota; kingdom Metazoa; phylum Chordata; class Aves; order Charadriiformes; family Charadriidae; genus Pluvialis; species Pluvialis apricaria. Next base: position 8,473,296 of record CM030008.1, on the reverse strand, counting down.
CTACGCCGAGGGCACGTGAAGGGGCAGCCTCTGAGTTAACACCCGGCAGCCAAATTTCATGTGCACGCAGCACTGGCTGTTTTGTGAAATCAGCCACTCCAGACTCCGAGCAATTAAACTAACGCGATGCAGTTATAGGGCAGAAGCAACCGCAAAAAATCTCCTCTGTCAGTGCTCAGCTCTGCCCTGCGCATCTTCGAGCACTAAGCAGAAAATGCCGCACGGACTGCTCCTGTCTCCCACTCCTGCCAACAAAGAGCTGTGGGGTGGATTTTGTTCTCTCCGGCACATCCCTGTGAGCTACGAGTGCTACAGGTGTGCTACAGTTTTGCTGTAACAAGCAAAAAAAAAAAGGTTGAATAAAAAAAAGGGCTACAGAAACCTTCCTGTGTTGCAAAGGAAAGGGCCTCCACGTCCCAGAGCTCAGCCAAAGTCTTATTCAGGCTGAAATGCAGCCACCAAAGCCCGTGCAACTTTTGTACAGCTGTACGAGGCTGGGCTTCCTCCAGTACAACTGACTTGGTACAGCTGAAGTTTGGTCATCATTGAACTCAACCCTGATGTTCTGTTGAAAAGTGTTATTTGCACTTATTGAGACATTAATTACAAGCGACGTACTATCTGCCAGCCACTCCGCTTACCCCAAACGTCCACTGCTGCGAGCCGCCGGACCCGTGGCATTTCATGAGACGAGGTGGATCAGATGAGCGAGTTTCCGAAACATCCAAGCAAAGGAGATTATTTAAAATCAGCTCATGATCTTCATTGTAAATCCAGACCTGAAAGAGAAGACAAAAGGCGTTTATCCCAAAGTTTGAGGGCAGGTGCCTTGCATCTTTTGTTCAGCGACAGAGTCGTCGCTTTAGCACCTGGATGTCAGAGATGCACCTTGCAACGCCCACTGCCTCTTCGCTGCCTTTCTTCCGGCAACTGAAACGCAGCTGTAATGCTCTGTTGTCTTCCCAACATCGCACAGCTTTACCCCACGAAGAGGCGCTAAAAGGACTACTTGGGATTCTGCTCTGTAACTAATGTTTTTAAAATTAAGCAGCCCCAGTATGCTCCTCCTGCCCAGGCAGCTAGACACGGTAAGGCGACAGGCAAGCGGTGGGTCTCCGAGCAGGCGACCGGCCGCGCTCTGAGCCACACCATTAAGCCAGGCAGTAAACCTTATCCAAAGACATCATGAAGGAGGCGCTGGTGGATTGCCTCGGCTCCATGTAGGGAGCCAGCATGTGGGCCACAGGGGGACACTGGGTGACAGCAGGTGGCCCAAGAGCTGTGGGGAAGTAGCTTGGCAGGCCTGCAAGGCCAAAAGGTATCTCCAGTCTTCTTTGAAACTACTGCATTTGTCCATAAAAACATAGATGTTTATTTAACATTGTGCTCTGGGCTCAGCTTGTAGATGCTGAATGATGAGAAACCAAAATCAGCTGTGCAAATCCCGGTGCCAGGTAGCGTACATTAGTCCCCACACTGGTCCCAAGGTCCTACTCCTTGCAGCTGGTGGCCTGGTGCTCAGAGATCTTTACTCAAGTAGATGATCACCAGCATCCAAGTGCTATCAAAACTTTCCATACTGCTCTCCAGGGAGTGAGAAAAATTGCTGCTTTACCATTCCCACACTGAACTACACACTCCATAACTGCTTTCGCTAGCTTTGCTGTGCTTAGAGGGACACCAGCCCTCCCACATCACACCCACTTTGTTTTAGCTAAACCAACATGAAAATGTGTTGATCTTGACCTCAAGAACCTACACAATGTCCTAGCAGCTCACACGGTGGTGGGAACTGAATTCAGCCGCTCTCTGGGGCCCACCTGTATAAAGCAAGAACGCTTTGGTTCACATTTGCAGCTTCAACTGCATTTGGGTTCCTGAATTTACATGACATTAGAGGAGTTTCTCTGTGACCACACTGAAAACCATTGTCACCTCTAAGAAGAAGCGAGGACACACTCAAGCTGTCAGTTTGTTCTCTCCTACTTGCTGCTTTAGCAGGAGCAGGTATTTTTACTGTTGGCATAAAAAAAAGCATCAGGCACCTTCAGGCGCTGCAGTTGATGCCCATACCCTGCTGGCTCTCACTGGGCTGCCTAAACCCCGCTTTGGAGCAAGGCAGGTCTGGCAGAGCTGAGGGTTCAGGGAAGCTGCACCATCAGCCTGGTCTAACTGCAGGAGCTGCTGGTCCTCCCTCCCTCCTTCAGTGCCTTCGGGCCTGCGAAGACCTGGGCCAAGATCAGTTAGGTGGAGGACCTGGAGCTTTCCTAACCAACAGGAGACTGATGCCTATGCCAGAAAGCAAAGAAATGAAGGAACTGTGGTGGTGCAACTCAAATACCCTGGGGGTTACACAGGGGTAGGGAAAAGGAGAAGAAAGCACAGGAAAACTGTAACTCTGCAATGCAGGGAAGATACCGAGACCATCTGGCTAAACACCCAACAACTGCTACTCTGAAGGCACAGCGGTGCCCCGGCATTCACACGGCACCCGGACAGCCTCTCCCGACCTCTCTGGCTGCTGAGCAGGCGACAGCACAGCTGGCCAGAGCTCCTGCTCTGCTGCCGTTCCCAGACCCGACCCCAGGCTGGTGTGTACCAGCAGCATCCCTGCCAGCATCAACTCCCTTCCCCCGACTTCTGGCCCTGGGAATGGGAGGGAACCGCCCCTCATAGCTGTACCAAAAGCACCTGTACCTACAGGCACGCCAAGTTCTGCTGCTGCACTCTGCTTCCAGCCCTCTCTTGATTTCACACAGCTCAGTGCTGCAGTAACCATGCCCGCTGCGTGATTAATTTTTTTTCCACCAAGTCTGGATGAGTTTCACACTCAGAGTATAGAATATCGACTTCCAGGCAGAAAAGTCAGGCAAATAAAACAAGTTCTGATTTTTTTTTTTTTTACTTTTTTTGTCTGACAAAAGTAAAACCAGCCTTCTGGAGGGAGCTGTGACTCAGGACACCGCCTCAGTTAGACAGCATGATTGAAAAGCACACAGCTTATTCATTACCACAGTGACTATAATAATACAGCGAAGACCTCCTTTGAGGAAGCACAGGTATTACATTAAAATTTGCCCTGACCTCAGGAGTCCTGTCCCTTCTAGCATACTTTTTCTGCTTAAAACCTGTCATGAGAAAAAAAGCACAGCAAGATTAAAGAGGAGGAGAGAATGGAGAAATAGCAGGACTTGCCAGAAGAGTGTTGTTATTAAAAGAAGAAGAATGGAGTCAAATCCAAACAACAGATGAAACTGGCAAGAATTGAGAAAGAAGAGCGCAGTGCCACAGGCAGCAGACCTTTAATCAAAACGTGAGTAACGGCAAAGAACACACAACAGTGGTTAAATCCAGTGCGATACTTCTCCAGAAAGGCTTATACATGACAGCCAGAATTAATTTAAAACTAATTATGTGTTTGGTGTAGCAAACAAAGGGAAGAGGAAAAAAAAAAAGGCCCAAATTCGGGACACATTATGGTTCCAAATTCACATTAGAGTATCAGTATGAACTTGCAGATTATTAACAGATTCAAGCATGAAGAAAGCAAAGCCATCCCATCTTCTTTTGTTGTTATGTAACTGCAAGCCTTTGCATACTCCTAAATTTATTAACTACTTTGCTGCTGAAGACTGGAAAGATGTTGAGTGCTTGTTGTTCCAGGCCGTCAGGAGCAACAGCCCAGTACAGGAGGCAAACCCCTCCTGGCAGCCAGCACCACGGGTATCTGGGCGACAAGGAGAACAAACTGCTCTCATTTTCTTTTTGTTCATGGCTTGCTTGGGTTCAGGCTCAAGTACGATATTAAAAGTCTATAACCAATCAGGTGCCTGCCTAGGATTTGTATTTCAGTTCTGAGTGTTGTCTCGTTTTATTGTCCTATGTATTATCTAAAAAAAAAAAATAAAGCCATTTAAAAAATTTTATTTTTTTGAAAAAAGGTAAGAGATGAGGTGCAGGACATTTTCATCCTGCATCCACTTTAACACCTAGGAAAGCATCACTGTCAGATTTTAGTTTCTAAAAATGGAATCATGCCCAGCTCCCACCACAAAAGAAAGCAGCACTTTTAATTGCTGTCCCCCAGCAATGACCAAGAACTGATCTGCTCCACAGCTCACTGACCGTTTTCACTGAGACAAAGAAAAATACTGGGATGTAATTAGAATAGAATTGTTTCTCTTCTCAAATAAAACCTAAATGGCAGATGTTATGGAAAAACCTCTCTCCATAATGAAAATGATCAAGCTTGGGGTTAAATAAATGATTTCATTTGGTGAATGCTGTAGGATTGGGCTTTCTAGCAGCTCCTTTCTCTTTTTCCCCTGCCTCTCAACACAGGCAACAGGATAAGAGGAAAGGTGCAAGGACCCCTTCAGTCTTGGAGTGCAGTGGCCCATTCAGCTACCGCCCAACCCTTCTGAGGTCCTAGATGGCCCCAGAGCACCTGGAGACCTTTCCTCAAGCAAAGCGTTCCAGATTTGGCAGTGCTCAGATGCCTAAGTCTCCCACCCATCAGAGTGAATGCTTTCACCCTTGGCTACAGGGGCACAGAGGTCCTGCTCACATGCCGTCACCCAGACCGCAGGAGCTGGTTCAGTTCCCATAGTGGAAATGGGACACACAGATCCGGGCTAAGCGTTCTCACGGCTAGAGCAAAGCCGGTGTGCGTATGCTTCTGGTCACCGACAGACAGATGCGTAGCACACGCTAGAGTAGGTCTTGTGGACAAAATAAGTGGGAGGAGGTCCAAAGTATGAACTCTGTTAGTATGAACTTTTTGGGGGGTTTGTTTGTTGTCTTGGTGTGGTGTTTTGGGTTTTTTTTTGTTTGGTTGTTTGCTTTGTTTTGGGGTTCTTTTTGGTGTTGTTTTTGTTGTTTGTTTTGGTTTTGTTGTTTGTTTTTTTTTTTTTTACACAGGTGTAGCTTCGGAAGAACTGGATTTTTAATTTAGTCACACAAAAAGGTAGTTCAGACTATTTACAGATTTAAAACTGAGGTTATCTAGGGCTTCTAGTACCCTCAGGATTTTACTTCACCTCCATATAACACAAAAAAAATCCCCCAGCCTTCTCCTGGATTGATTGCTAAGACAACTCCATTAATGTCATTTACATACAGACAGGTAGCTGGAAACAGGGCTTCATCTCATACACAGCTTAATGAACAATTTCAGCGATGACTACAGTTTAACGCCATGCAAGGACAGTGGTGTGACATCACTGAAGACTGGATAGTGGAGCTTTTTTGCACTCTCATTTTACTGAGATTTGGATTTCCTAACTGGTTTCAGGTTGCCACTGTTGGCAAAGGAGGAATGCTCTTCACTCCCTCCGTAAACCCCTGTATCCCAGTGATTCCCCTCTAGGATTATTTCTTACCATAATAAAGAGATGCAGGCCTGTGTTACTGAATCTTTTTTTGTGTGTGCGAAAGGTGAAATTATTCATACAGTGAGATTAGTTCATGTAAATTAGTTCAGCTAGCTGAACTGCTTCAGAGGAAATTCAAGTGAGGAAAGGACTCAAATGGTGCCTCATCATCTAGGAGGATGGTCCATACTATCATTTGCTTTTGAAACATGGACTTAACTAGATAAGATTTAGAGTCCAGTGTCAGTACAGACAACTGTATTAAACCAAAAACCTATCGCCTGACCTAGGGAAAAAAACAATAATCTGTAGTAGATAGAAAGTGTGAGCTCACTGTTCCCAGGGAATAAATATTTCAAAATGACATGAAATAAACCATGAAGCATCAGGCTAGCCTTTGGCTTTCAGAGTGCTGTGGAGTGTAGCAAAAGGCATGGCTGGCCAACTGGCAAAGCTTTGTGGATACACACTCTTATTTGGTCTGCAAATTGCATTAGCACTTGAGGAATGCATTGAAAAATTTCAGTAAATACAAGACAGTAACTACTACAGAAACAGCCCTTTGTGTGAAAGAAAATCCTTGCCGTGAACCATGCCGACAGGAGCAGCATTCCAGTACTTTCATCAGTTACATTCTGTTGCTGAGATTGGCACTACTGTATTATTCAGTCAGACAGTTTTTAAAAGACAAAAATTCAGCTTAAGAGCACACAAAAGCTGCCTCAGCACCGAGGAAGAGATGTGCCTAGCAACTTGTACCATCACAGCTATTTGCATATACTTCAGCTCCTGTTACTATGGATAACAACGACACCACAGCACCAAATGACAGCAGAGTTTGGGGGTCTATAATCCTTGTTTTAAGCTATTGCTATCCCAGAAACCAAACGTCCTCCTGAAGGTCATTCCAAAGCAAATACACGCTTTCTGTTTCACAGCTCAGCGTGTTGCTGATGTTTCACGATTTGTTAGAGGGACCGAAGAATTGTGTTCCTCCAACAGTTTATGGAAAAGCAGCACATAGACTTAACTTGCATGTCTTCACAATCACTCTAGACGTGTGGTATCAGAAAAGCAAACTAACAGCCATGATCCAGAGGTGTAGAGATAAAGATTTTACAGAAGAACTGTACATGTGAGCACATCCTTTTAGACTCTGACGCTTGAACAGTTTGTAAAGTACGTACGCTTACATTTACAAAGTGCTACAAGAGTGTTAACAGAGCTTTTCTGAAATTCCCTGCTCAAATCAGTTATTTTTTAAAGTTCCAGACAACCAATGCACATGCTTAGACACCTTAGCATCATCCCCAGCTTTTTAAAGCTTAATATATTGCAAAGTAAGAGAAAGGTTAAACTATTGAAATGAAGTAAACACACAGAGGAGAGGTTATAACAACACAGAAAGTAAAGCTTCAGATTCAATCCAGTGTATTTGAAAACAAACAGTAGAAAAAAATCCACATAATTCAGTGGACTTTAAGAGGAGATTTTCTGGAAAAGGAACTTGGCTTTAAGCATTTAGGTCAGGCAGAAGGCAAGCACACATTAGACATATGACAAACACAATCTTCTTTCAGCTGTTAGATCACAAACATTCACACTACTTAGTCCTGTTGTTGGCCATTATGATTCATTCCAAAACCCTTCCTTTTTAGTGTTCTTTGACGCTTCTCTTCCAAGTTTCTCAGTAACCAGTTCTCCTTAAAGTCAGCATCTAGCCCAAAGCCTAATCACCACCCAATTAACCTTGGCATGAGGGTTTTGGGTAGAAGCTACACCACATAGTTTTTTTACTTCCGCTTTTTACACATCTCCAGTCTTTCACGATGATCTTTCAAAGTGCTTAAATATTTTCTATCCTCCTTCAACACTCACGTTTTTGTGGTGTGCGCTACCTTGTGCATTCTCAGTTTTGTTTCCAGAATGAGGTCACATACACTACTGTATTTCAGGAGGGCGTTTACTTCAGCAATCTTGGGAGTTCCTTCACACAACCACTCTTCAACTACAAAATTTCTCATTCCATGTTAGTCTTCTGTGTGCAAAATTAATACTCAGTTTTTCCTGCTTCTTTTGCTACTTCAGACCTCTCCACACTGGCCTTCATTCTACTAAATCCTGTCACCTCTCCCCTACTTGTGCTATTTTTAACTACAAAAGCTCTATCATTTATTCCTAAAGTTGCGTTCAAACCCCAGTATTATCCCAGACTGAGTATTTCTGTTAGAGTTAATGAAAAGTCCCAGTTTTCATTATAGCCTAAAGACCCAAATATTGGAATATTTTCTAGATGTATCACCTATGTAAGAACCACTTCCCTTATTGCTTTTTTTTTTTCTTCTATAGTTCATCTTTTGCTATCACTGTCACGTCAAGTCCTAGAAAACAGGATACTTTGATGTGTTTGAGTAATTTTTAACTTAATGATGATCATCTAAGTCAAACTGAATTCAAAGTATTACCCTTAATGGTGATGAAACTGCAAGTTTCACAACATCTGTTATTTGTTTTAAATCAAGGAGTTAAGTGAGAACTTGGAATTTCTTAGCAGCCATGAAGGCTAGAGAAAACAAAGCAAGCATAAACTAAAGGCCAATCTCATGACTTCTGTGAGTCTGGTTTCCCCACTCACCCACTTTTCAAGGTCACCTCTTACATGCACGAATTGTCTACATCACACAGAAGACCATTTTCCAACCAAAAGAACGGCAATCAATGAGTTTTAAGGCAGTCCAGTTTTGTTTTCCCAGCCCTCAGCATGTTTTCCCAGGCAGACTGCACCTTGCTCCTTCAATTTACTGAGAAGTAGCATGTATTTTTCAAGGAAGGGTGTTAGCAAAAGTAGCCTGGAAAGAAATAAACAGTGATAACTTATTCTTGCTCCTCAGGGAAAAATTATCTAGCATCAAATGAGATCAGCACCAAGTGGCATCAAATTATATCCACAGAAAGCACAGTTAAGCTGTGGTACTCACTGACATAGGATGCCGAAAGCTTATATGATAAAAATATAATTAGACACTCGTGAAAAGCAAAAATTCTACAAAAATATCTTTGGCTCAGAAAAACACTAAACAGGGACAAAAATACTGCTTGCAAATTGTAGATTGGTATCTTCCAGAGTAACCGTCTGCACTGTGCTTATTAAGCGACACACAACTCACTGCCAGGGGGCAGGGTACAGGTACCTGCCTTTCACCAGACCCAACACCGGCTTTCTTATTAGGCCAAAGGCACAAAACTGATGGTTCTACAGCAAAAATCAGTTGAAAATGCCAATGGGTTGGGTGTTACCAGAAATGACAGTTACAAGCTTCCAACACTCAGGAAGTTTCTTGCTACTTTTATAAGCAGAAGCTGTTAAATAAGTGTCATCTCAATTTACCACTAGTAAACTAGATTAATGAGAAGCCAAATATCAACGATCTGAGCATTAATTTGTCTTTCTCAGAACCAAAGGGCTAACTGAAGTTTCTATCTCTAGGAGAAAAATCAGAAAAAGGTTTTAATAAGGAAGAACAACAGACTTCCTCCTCTGGCCATGTGCAAGTTCACTATTAGAAATATTGCAGGAATGAGAAGGGAAGCAGGAACTGTGAGGACTCGTCTGTTCTTATGGTGGACATAATCCACTGGAAGTCAATGCTGCTTTCTCACGCGCAGACTGAATGGCTCAGAAAGCAGCCTAACACCTTCGGCACTGTACATGTATAATCACTGCTGCCAATCAGTTACGATTACATTCACACAGGTTTTACATTTACAAGACTGTCTTTCTTACAGCTAACAGAAGAGATCACATAGCAAAACCTTGATTCCCATTCCAGCTTAAATTCATCTACCTTTAACACAGGGACCTACAATTTGGTCATAGCAATGATTACTCAGTACTCCGGAGGCAAAAGTGCAGGAATGTATTGCTTGGTCCTAAACAGCAACTGGAGACCATGTCTCCAGAGCCAACCACACTTATCCAGACACTGGCTAACACCCCTCACACTGTCTTCCTCTGTCACGTTCAACTGGTGAGACCACAGATAGGAGGCAGAAATTCCCATGAGTTGACAAAGCACACAACTTTTTGTTTGGGACTACCACAAATCATCCTGCTTTTACTGCTGCAGTTTCCATATCCTGAAATCTACTGCCCGTTTCATGCAGTACCAAGTTAGTCTAGCACAACCCACCTTTGGTAAAGCTACACTACGTTAACATCCCATGCTCCATTTATTTTTTGTCTTTGATTACTTTTCTCTTTAGATGCAATCTAGTTTTTAGACTTGGGTCTCGTGGGCTTCTAAATCACGTTCTCAATGTAGTTCTTAGCTAGGTAAAAATCTTCATGGCATTAGGTGACGATCTCTCTACCCTGGAGATTGTTTATCTAGGTCCTGAGTTTCTGTTGCCTGAAAATACAAGTCGAATAGCAAAGGCTTCATGGAGTAACATAAGAACTTTATATTTTCACGTCCATCCCCGATTAATCCCCAGCTCAGCAATTCACCTGTAGCGAAAGAATTTTCTAAATTCCTTAGAAGTCCTTCTATTTAATGATAACAACAAATCATTCATTCACCCTAAACTACAGCCACTCCAGCAGCAGAGGAGTGGTTGTACAGTACACGCAGAACGGCGGGCCAGGAAAAGACTGCCTTAAATCCCAGTATGAGAAAGTGACTGAAAGAGCTTCTACACATTCTGAAGTGTCAAACAGTAGATTATGAACCCATCGGGAGCCACTTAAAAATAGTCTTCAGCCACGTACAGAGATTCATGCCATAAAGATAAGAGATTATAATATCTAACACCAGAATTAGCAGGTACAAAGCAAGCAAGCTCCACAGTCTCCTCGGTCAGCCTTGCAGTTTGAGCAATACTCTGAAATCAGCCTGCTTGCTGCTGAGATGTTATACTAGGGCATTTTGCCAGCAGGAAAACATATTAGCAATTTCTAAGATGTGAATCGCTATTCAATATAATTAGGAATATCATACCTGGTTTGGATCGTTGTAGTCACATTCCCGAACCACTACCAGGCCTCCTTTCTGACTGGGGTGGCCCTGGGCGACCAGGCATTTGTTGGTTTGAAGGTGATACAACTATGAAAGGAAAACAGTTTGATGGACAGAGTAAACAACAAACATCACATACCAAAGGGAACATATGGTAATGCTTTGGAAGCCCTAGAACTCAGTGTGCTCACTAAAAAAAAAAAAAGACCCCTTGCAATCAAAAACAAACCAGCTTTCTTCCCTTTTAAAATACCATTTTGTTTTTCAGATAATTTGGAGAAAAAACAGCACTAAATAGATCCATTTTCTTTCTAATTACATCAAGATTTCCCTCTGTGTGGTACAAGTGCAGTACACAACCTGGCTCAGCACATGCTGGCCATCCTCTGTCAAGTTTCTTTCCCTTCACTCTCCATGAAAGTCTCAGGCCCCAAATACTGAGTAGCTCAGGAATATCAACTGCATTGTATAAACTACATCTTACTACAGTTTAGCTTAAACATAAGTCTCCTCCTACAGCCTCTCTTCTTGAAGCAGGAACACCTCTTTGAGAAAGGAGAAGGAATTACTTAAATACAAACAACTTCAGAGACTTAGGTTGTTTGCAAATTGATTTTCAAGAGCGTTTAGGTAGCTGAAAAGCCATAGTTACCACCTATGTTATTTTAATGACAGACCAGGGAAGAAGAGAAAGTTTTACAAACACTCAAATGCTCATTCCCATTCAAATGCACTACCTAGTCTGATTTGGAGTAACGTTGTATTAGAGGCCTAGATTCAGGTCAGGAGCCTGTCCTGTGATGCAAAAATGGAAGCAACTACCATCAAAGCAAACAAGGAGGTTCTCAGCAAGTTAGCAATCCCTCGCCTGGTTTGGGCAACGATGCCCACCATAAAAGTCATCCAAGAGGTTTTCTGCAGCATCTGAAGATGAGGTTGTCTTATTTCAATACTCAAGAATCATTAAGATCTTGATGTATCCCCACAGAGTTACTCAGCGAGACAAAACATCTCTATTGTGGCTTTAAATTATACGCATGCCCTGAACTTACTGGTGGCCAGCAGAAGCCGCCTTTTCAGCCTGATTATTTTTCTTCCCCTGATGTGGTGGGGAATCAGGCTATTCGGGCAGCAATCACTGCCTGCACATCAAGAACTGCACCACACGCAGCCAAGGGTACAAAGGGGAAAGGCAATTATTCCAGCAACGGCCACAACTCTGCCGTTTCCTTCCTCGCAGCAAAGAGCCCTGCTCTCTACCAAATGCATGGGAGCGCATTTAACAGTCACTGGGTGTGTGCATGTATGGGAGACGGCAGGACCCCAGATCATCAAAAATAATTATTTGCAATCTGGAGCTGAATGTAGAGGAAAAGAGTTTGCCGTCCTGAACTCAAGGCCAGACTGATTAATTGGTTAGCTGCATTTTATTATGAAGACATACACAGCCATCTCAGCATTTGTATTGATCTTACAGGTTTTTAGAAACTAAAAGACACTTCCAGTAATAAAAAGAAAGAACCATTCCATCACATGATAACAAAAATTAGAGAGCACAAATACCAAATCATATTCTTCACTAAACACCATTTCTGGAAATAGCGGTCCCAAGGCACATCAGCAGCCTCCTCAAATGCACCAAATTTCTCCTGTTCCCTACACACATCTGAAACAAATTACACAAAACCTTCTAAGTAACATTTCCTCACACCCCAGAGACTTCTAGGAGAGAGCTCATTTTCATCATTCCTCACTCAACAGAAGGCTTTCAAACCATAGAGCTACATGAGTTTTATATGATTTTTGTCCTTGTTTTTATTGGCTGTGGTGATCAGCATTTGATAACACTGTTAAGAACTGTCACAATTTGGGATCATTACAGTTCTTCCCAGCTGTCAAACCAGCACTTATCTCTGGCCCAATTAGTTTTTGAGAATAAGCTGGGATTTGGAGTGATTCATCCCAAATCCTAAAGAGTCTGGCACGCAGGGGTGACATTGGCTGATCGTTCTGTTCCTTGTAGGCATCTGGAAATAGTTTATACAATCATCAGAGCCAAAGCTGACTCTCTCACACAATGCTGGGTATAATTCCTGAACCCCGAAGAACCAAGCCAAAGAACTGCATTTTTCTGTGTTTTGTCTCCCCCTTCTTAAAGGGTGCACAAAGTTTTTCTCCAAATTGAACCATGGGAAATTATTGCTAGGAAGATTTTCCCTTAAGCGTTGTTGAGGGATTCAGATCCCTCAAGTAGCCTCCTCCACATCAGCCATTCCTTAGTTACACTTCTGTCTGAATGAAAGCAGAAAACTATTAAATTTAACAAAGGGGCGGGGGGGAAGGTCTGACTAGGGAAATAACAGCATTTAGCAACTAGGGGAAATCAGCCCATCGTATCAGTTTTATTCAGGGAAACTACAAATCTTTGCCCTAATAAATAACTTTACAGCTTGGCTGGGATACTATTATAAAAATACTGCACAAATTGTGGATTCCTGGGTAGCTGCTTCCAGGTGAAAGGTCTAACGATGTCAACAGGTTCTGCATGGTCCTCCAGCCTGCATCTACTTGCAGGACCAGCAGCCATCAACATCTACTGCAGCCTGTGTTACCTTGTGGAGAGGGCTACGTCGCTACTTAATGCTTCTGGTTATTGAGCTGGAAGGGAATCTGCTAACCATAACCTATGTGCACATTAAATAGTTTATTCAATGGTCTCCTCTTCCACAGAGAAGACCTTGAGAAAGTTGTCTTGCGTTTGAAGTTATCCAATATTTTTGGGAAGTGTAAAAAGCACACGTCAGATGAATTTGGCACTGGAGAGAACAGATGCAATGGTATGCAGGCTTCGCCTGCACGCAAACCCATAAACATAGGTGTCAGAACTAAGCCATGAATTTACCCATTATTTCCTTCATGAATACACATAAAAATTACCTCTTCACTTCTACTTTGAAGAAGACAGGAGCAAAACTCATTTTTTGTTCATTATCTAACAGTCAAGACTCAAAAAGCCATCATCAGTCTCAGATGCAAATATTCATCTTTGCAGAAAATTACCCAGTAAAAGCAATGAGTTTGGAAACTAATTATAGTTAGTACTCTTATCATAAACCAACAGAGCATGAAATTTGAGGCCAAATTTCTCTCTATCCAAATCCATCTTCAAAACCAACAGCCATGAAAGCGCATTCTAAAGACATCAAAACTTCATAACTCAGAGCTTTAAGGTAAGAAACATCATTGAACAGTATCTAGTCTGAAGATGACTTGAAATATAGATCAGATGTCCTCAAACCAGGACACTTGCCTTTGGCTTAAGACAAATTCTGTTATTTTCAAGACGGCTTGTTGCAGAACTAAAACTCAATGCTCTATGGAAACAGACTATTTTTATTGTATTGAGCAAATCGTTCAGAAAGAATATAAAAATAATTTTAAAAATAAGAATTCTATATGTTTAAGAAATTTTATCTTACCCTTCCATGCTGGATTATTTTTGGTCTTTTCTGTGCTCTATTAATGAAAACTGGTTGTGGAGCTTTGGCGTTGGGCCCAGATATTTGCATCTCAGGATAGATATTATCTAAATACCACTTAAATGACTTGCAGTTCAGTCTTTTTCTCAATTCTACACGGTCGGTAATATTTCCATAGTTCCTCATCCTTAGCTCGGGTCTCAAAGCAAAATACTGCTCCTGTATTTAAGAGAAACCGGTTGGGGGCAAGAGGAGAAGAATTTCAGGTTATTGATTTCCAACTTTTTCCTGTTTGCAGAACTCCCAAAGCTTCATTTCATTTTGCTAGTGCTTTCAACCATTAAGTTTGAAACTGGCATTAGGAAATTCCAGTGTTTAGATTGCCACAGGAGGTGGGATTTGTCTTGCCTAACTCTGAGCTAATCCTTCTAGACCACTTTTTCTGATGAAGACTTCTCAGGCATGAATCTGTTGATGCCAACTTGAGAAGGAAACAAATCAGCCTTGCACTTCATTGGCAATAAAGGCATCCTAGAGTCATTAAGTCAGAAACAGATGTGGATATGGTCTTCATCCTCACCTGGCAAAGGTTTCTTTAAATTAGTTTCATTGTCCAATTGATTGTTTCCATTGTTGTGGGGTTCAAGTATATTTAGTCTTCCAGTTTCCACCCTTCCAACTTTACAAGTTACCACGGCAAAAAAATTCCATATCAGAACAGACCTATAAACGGGACTATCTTGTGAAGTTCAGTGGGACCACGCATTTACTCACATGAAGAATTAGAACTGTCACCTGGGCTCTCTGTGAAGCCCAGTTTTTCCCAGTTTTTTTTCATCTGCATCATCTCCAGAAAGGCTCCCACAATGTTATTTTTTCATGTTCTAATTTATGATTATACTCAGAATTGTACCTGATTAGGCAAGGACAGATTAAGATTCCAGCTCAATCTTATGTGCTGTTCAACTCTAATGCAGAGACAATGGGGACAAAGAGGAATTCATGAATGTACAATGTGGCATGAATACTATTACCAAAACTAGAAGAAAAAAATCCCCTTGTAAAGTCTTTAATTCCAGCTAGATTTAGAGAGCTCATAGAAAAGGCATTGTATTTGCACATTAACTCATTTACCAGATATTATTTAGAAATCAGTTTTCAGGATACTGAGCTATGGTATTTTGTTGGATTAATCAATCTCTAGTAGACATCTGGAATTTACTTACCATAATGTGGTTCTGACAGTTTTCAATTCCCCACTGCTATCTCTGATATTCAGATGACAGACAGCGTCATCTCAAGACAAATTACACATCTGTCCTTATCAAGATCTTCGAGCATTTTGGATGCGCTTGATGTATCACTGCTATTTTAATAGCAGAGGAAGGGGAAGCATTAAGTACATTGGACTGTTGGACAACTCTGAGGAAGTTTGGAGACAGACTGGACATCACTGTCAGAAATTGGTTGTCTTCAAAAAAGTATCTCTCTTACTTTTTTTATTCCTGGTTAAAATTTAAATTTTAGTATCCTACATTTTCTGCATTATTTATTTCCATTGTATACATGAACTTCTTTTACATTTTGCTTTTGATAGTTATGAGAACTTTGCTGTTTCCCTTCCATTTTGCAATTTGATTTATTAAATATTGATATTTATGCTTTGCTGCAAAACAGGTCCTTTAAGTCTTATCTTTATACTATTCATCATACAATCACTTCAGTAAATTATTCTGGACCTAGATATTTGCATTAGACATATAAACCCAAAAATATTTCCAGGCTTGCCTTCCATACATAAATCTGTCACAATGACAATCTCTGGCAACTATCAGAGAATTAGATTAGAAACAGCTGGAGACATTCAGGACACAAATCTGCGATAAGAGACTGCTAGAACCAGCAGTTTAAGTCCTTGTTGGACAAAGTAGTATTAGCTGGAAATTATAACAAAGAATCAATTCCAAGCCTCAGAGAAAGCCATCATTAATCACAAAACAACTGTGCCCAGGCACCAATAAAGGGGAAAGTGATAGATCAAATCTACTAACACATTATGGAGATAAAAATTAATGACCCCTAATAGGTTCCTCAAACTGATGGAACATCAAGATAAAGGATGGGGTTTAAAACATAAACCTCTAAAGAATCTAAAGTTAATAAAATACATCTTGTATCGAAATTGTAGATACCACAGGAGCTGGCCACACAGAAAATCCTATGGTCTCACAAGGCAAAATGTCCTCAATTATCAGAGACATCAGGGCTTCACAAAAATCTGATCTACATCAGAAGCGGGTCCAGAGGAGGGCCACAAAGATGATCCGAGGGCTGGAGCACCTCTCCTATGAGGAAAGGCTGAGAGAGTTGGGGTTGTTCAGCCTGCAGAAGAGAAGGCTCCAGAGAGACCTTATTGCAGCCTTCCAGTACTTAAAGGGGGCCTACAGGAAAGATGGGGAGGGACTTTTTACAAGGGCGTGTAGTGACAGGATGAGGAGGAATGGCTTCAAATTGGAAGAGGGCAGATTTAGATTAAATATTAGGAAGAAGTTTTTTAATCTGAGGGTGGTGAGACACTAGCCCGTGTTGCCCAGAGAAGCTGGGGCTGCCCCATCCCTGGAAGTGTCCAAGGCCAGGTTGGATGGGGCTTGGAGCAACCCGGGCTGGTGGGAGGTGTCCCTGCCCATGGCAGGGGGGTTGGAACTCAATGATCTTTAAGGTCCCTTCCAACCCAGACCATTCTATGACTCTATGGTTATACATTCAAAAGCCTCAGCACCAAGATCTGAACACGAGGAAGGAATACACTTGCCCTGAATCCAGAACTCAATCCTGACTGCTGTTCCAGGGCAAGACAGACTAAGAATCAGACTGCTAATTAAGAGAAACCAAACAACCAACCTACAAAATCCTTGTCTCAACAATATGGAAACCACCTGGAGGCATATAGCAGTATATGGCTGCCATGTAATACTGATTTGGACACAAAGCAACGCAGAGCTTACAAGAACTCATTCCTCATCTTTTCCTTCATTAAAAAGGCATAAAAATGAATCTCCTGCAGGCAGTAGAAGCAACACGGAGGAGATCTGAGCACTCAAAAGCCAAATGACAATCCTACAGAATTTAGGAATTAGTATCAAAATTAACATAGGAAATCAGACTACAGAAGGAAAACCTCCTTAGAGGTGCTAACAGACCCCTCTGTAATACAGTCCTTTGACAAACAAGCCAGTTAAGAACCTTATTTCATGACCTGGAATTGCCTCTTACCTTATATTCATCCATCCACACATGTGCCAGCCTCAGCGAGTTGTGAGCCATAGTGTCCTGTCCCCCTGGTGAGCCGTAGGGACGCCTTTTACGGAAAATGTGTCCCACCCTGGAGCAGGGGATGATCAGAAGTCTACCACCACACATCCAGATCTGTCCATACAAAAGCAGAACATACCTCATTGTACATATACAAGTCTCACTTCTCCCGTTCTTCAAGGGATACTTAGGTAGGTATATACATTACAACAGGATTAGGTGTCAGCAATGTTGTCCTACATGTCATGCTTTCTAACAAGTCAAATTATCAGATCTTCAAGTTAGAAAAGACTATTTTTGTCATATCATCACACTTTCCACATAACACATCATGGCTTTCACAAAACAAAAGTAATTTTTCTAAAATTTTATTCTCTAATGACCTATTAGAAAACACTGAAATATATGGGCTGGGATTCAATTTACAAATTAAGATATCTAAATTTATTTAGATGAGAATTAAATGTCCACATTTCCATGATAGATAATGAAGATCATCAAGGGAGCCTGGAGAGCTTTTCACCTAAGTATAAGCGCTTATTTTACACAGCTGTTTGTTTCTGTTCAGTATATGGTAACTCAGAAATACAGTTCACATTCAGATGCTACATTTAGGTGCCTTAATCCAGCTCCATTGAGCCCCAGATCCAGACTTCATTTACGCTCTACTTCCATTTATTTTCTTAAATTTCTTTTTAAACTTTAGCTTCCAGCAAATTATTATCTTTGGCCCTTTGTTGGACTAACGTGTTCTCCGATCTCAGAAAAATCTTCTCACATTACCAGTTTATAATCAAGTCACTTTTAAAACTCCTCCTGGATAAGATATACTTCTTTACAACCCTCCCCAGGGAGACAGGGCTTCCAGACATTCTAAAGCTCTCTGATTATACTCCAGTTTTTCAAAGCCCTTTTTATTGAAACTGTGTATTACACATAAACAGTAATTTCCTCACACTCCATATACTTCTATTCAGATATCTAATAATTATATTTTGTACTGAAAACTTGAAAGATTTTATTTATTCAGTACACACCCCTTTAAAGTCACTCAAATGTATGAAATGCCAGTTATTAGTTTTGAGCTCTAATCTTGATGTCTCTAATGACCCAGTTTGACAGATTTCTCTAAAGTTTTGGGGGTTTTGTGTTTGGTTTGGGGTTGTTGGTTTTTTTTTATGTTACCTTCACTTTCTAATCCCCTTTTCAGATTTGTCATGATAGCATATCATTTTCAGGCAGACTCTTGTCAAACCTGTCGATGAATCCATTTTGCAAAAGTGAAGAGGCAAACATGACATTGAGCACAAAAAGTTGTTTTTCTTTCAGTGGAGAGACAGGGAAGATGAGGTAAAATATAGGAAGCCCAATGAAGTGTCACATTCAAACCTCCTGACGATGACTTTCTCATTAATTTTCCAACCAAGCCCACTCCTCTACAAGACTCTTAATTTAATTACAAAAAAATTTACATTTTCAGGCCCTCAAAAAGGAGGCTGAAGTGTCTGTGAAGCCCCATACACATCTAAGGGAATATAATAAGCTTATTTATTATCAATGTTGCTGTGAGCCACACATCTTTTTAACCAACTTGCAAAATTCATTAAACATTGCTTATAAACTCATTTCAGAAATTTGCGTGATTATACTTTTCTTATTTCTCTATAGATATAATGAAATGCTCCACCAAACACAGAAAAAAGAACAAACATTTAACTACAGAGCTCAAAATTCTCTTTAATCTTCCCATTAAACCTTAACTTAAAGATTATTGTAAAGGCAGTTACTGAGCGCTGAAGGCATCCTTCCTAGGAATAAAAGTGCCAATTTCTGTGTGCAAATGGCTATTCCAGTGCTAAAGAAACTCTACATAGGGAAGAGAAGCAGCCAGACACCGAAGTTCATACTCCAATACACATAAATGCTAGATTACCCGAAAAGATATTTCCAGATTTTCTCCTCCCCAGATGTCCATGCCACTATCGTACTGTCCAAGTTCATTAAAGTACTCGCGATCCATGGCAAAGAGGCCTCCAGCCATAGTAGGTGACCTAAATAGGAACATTGAAAGATGTTCATCTTCCTTTAGAGAAAAAAGCCAGTAATTTTAGCCGAATCTGCTAGTCCCAAAGCTTAAATTTAGACCTACATAATACAATTTAAATCCTGCAGACACTAGAAATCATCAGATCACATTTCTAGTCTCAAAACATTTTCAAAAGCAGATTTGTAAGTGGTATTTGTGATCTTTCATTATTCCAATACCTATAAGCCATATTCCTTTGTATAGTAAACTTGAGGAAAGGGGATAGGACACGGAAAGAGGAAGAGTGGCTGTTGCTCTACTAAAAAACCAAAACAAAAAAGTAAAAACTCGTGCAAGTTTGGAGTCCATCAAATTTTCTACAGTGAAACTCGCTAGCTGCCTTCAATTAGATCTGTCTTTTGACATCATCTACAGCCTTCTACATCTTCTGCCAGGCATTTGACACTGACCCACACAACATCCTTATCTCTAAATTGGAGAAACATGGATTTGACAGATGGACCACTCGATGGATGAGGAATTGGCTGGATGGCTGCACTCAAAGAGTTGCGGTCAACAGCTCAATGTCCAAGTGGCGAGCAGGGACAAGTGGTGTTCCTCATGGGTCAGTGCTGGGACCAGTAATATTTAACATCTTTGCTGGCGACATGGATGTTGGGATTGAGTGCACTCTCAGCAAGGTTCCTGATGACAGCAAGCTGTGTGGAGCAATAGACATGCTGGAGGGAAAGGATGCCATCCAGAGCGACCTTGACAGGCTTGAGAGGTGTGCCTGTGCAAACTTCATGAAGTTCAACAAGGCCAAGTGCAAGGTCCTGCACGTGGGTCAGGGCAATCTCATGCACAAATACAGGCTGGAGGAGAATGGATTGAGAGCAGCCCTGAGGAGGACTTGGGGGTGTCGGTGGATGAGAAGCTCAACATGGGTCGGCAACATGCACTCACAGCCCAGAAAGCCAACTGTATCCTGGGCTGTGCCAAAAGACGCATGGCCAGCAGGTCAAGGGAGGGGATTCTGCCCCTCTGCTCTGGTGAGACCCCACCTGGAGTACTGCCTCCAGCTCTGGAGCCCCCAACATATGAAGGACATGGACCTGTTGGAGCAAGACCAGAGGAGGGCCACAAAGATGATCAGGGGGCTGGAGCACCTCTCCTATGAGGACAGGCTGAGAGAGTTGGGGTTGTTCAGCCTGGAGAAGAGAAGGCTCCAGGGAGACCTTTAACAGTTTTAAACTGAAAGAGAGCAGATTCAGATTAGATATTAGGAAGAAAAACTCTTTATTGGCAAGGTGGTGAGACACTGGAGCATGTTGCCCAGAGAAGTTGTGGATGCCCCATCCCTGGAAGTGTTCAAGGCCAGGTTGGATGGGGCTTTGAGCAACCTGGTCTAGTGTATCCCTGCCTATGGCAGGGGAGTGGAACAATACGACCATTAAGGTCCCTTCCAGCTCTAACCATTCTATGATTTACCAGAAGCTATTTCCCTTACAGCTACAAACGTGCACACAATAGGGTACTTCCCCCTCTTACAGGGGGAAATTATACAGACCAGGCTTGACTGGGCTGCAGAAAGAATAGAATCCAGAACACACATTACTTTCGTATATTAAATTAGATCAAGAAACAAGGCCCAAATTTAAATGATACAAGCCAGGAGGCTGCTAAAAGAAATGCTACTCTATCTCATAGATAGAATTTAAATACCAGGAGCAGCACTGTTTCATCATTGATGCAATGTTCAGTTTATTGGCAAGTTATTTACAGTTTGTATATTTGCACAGATGTTCTCTTCAGGGTTTCCCAGTTTTTGCCTTGCCTGTGTGTTTACTCAAATGGCACTCTATTTTGTAAAAATCTGTATATGATCCCCACTGAAGAGGCTCTAGATTGAATTGCTACTGTATCACAAAGTTATAACATGTGGATGCCCTAGAAGAGTATAAGAGAGTAAAAACACTACATAAATGCCACAAGATATGATCGTTGGAACATACAACGGCCTGGGGAGAGGCCTTTTCTCATCCTTGTTAATAAAAACCTGTGATGAAACCAAGCCTAAGTCTATATTTTCTTTATTGTTCTCACACAATTTCCTGCTACAGTTTCTGTCAATTTAAAACCTTGGTTGAAAGGTTGCTCTCAATTTTTCCATCCCTGACACCAAAATATTTCATTATGAAGGTCTCAAACATAAAACGTTAATAGTTTCCATTTGATGGAAAGCCATTTGCAAAGGTTAAATAGTCTAACTTCTTTTTCAAAGCAGGCAGAGACCTCTGAGTAGGAAAAGTCACTTTCATAAGCAGAAAATGTAATCTTCCTGGATGATTAGACTCCCATTAACTATAAAGTTGTCTACCTTTTCCATGGGAGTTTTTCCTAAAAGTGAGTTGAAGGAACACAACAGTGTTGAACACAGCAAGAACTAACCTTCAGGCATTCCCCAGATTAACTTTGAGAACAGTTCTTAACAGAATAAGGATTTTAAGATTTTCTATGCTGGCTCTCCATTCAGATTTTCCCATTCTGTCCTTTCCCTTTTAGCTTCAGAAGCTGCCACAGTGACGCTTTCAAACAAGCCAGTCAAACTGTTAAGTAACTTAAGAAGTTTCCTGGCTTCTCAGACCAAATCTTGTGATGGGTAGATGTGGAAAGACTAAGTGCAGAGCTGTCAGACCACAGTAGAGAACCTTCTGCTGGAGCTGCTTGCGTCAGCCTGACACACTCTTCATTTACAGTCCAAGAAAAGAGAATGAAAGAGCGATGAGACTGCCCAATTTCCGATTCACTTTGCAAATCTTATAGAAGTACCACATTCTCTGCAAGGAGTCAGTTTGTAAAAAGAAAAAAAAGTTCTTCCACCTCACAAACCTGAATTCCATACTGAGATGGATACCTGCAACTAGAAAAAGCACAATCAGCTTCTTGCCATTGCTCTACCAGCACTGGCCCTTCTCCTCAATGGATTCAAACTGGGACAGCTTCTGCTCTCACGTCTGAGCCATACATGTCTGCCACTAAAAAAAGGTGTCTACTGACATCATTTTCTAACAGTTACATGTTCAGTAGGAACCAGAAATTGCCAGTCCTGTACAGGCGAGACAGCCATCCACGGTTAAAAGATGAAGGAAGGTAACTTTCAAGTCCTAGTGCTAAGTTTTACCAAGACTTTTGTTTCAAAACAACTCTCAAGCAATGCAGACCACAAGAACAATATGGAGAGGCTTCCAACAGACAGTTTTAGGCATTTGCCACATTGTGTAGAGACAAGTAATATTTTAAAGATGTTTTCCCATCCATGTGTGTTCATTTAGGAAGCTTTATGACAAAATAATTGCTTGTTTGAGGAAAAATAGAAATGAAATCTAAAGGAAAAAAGTGATGTTGACATAGAAAATTACCATATGCTCTGACATTCTCTCCCATCGGCCAGGAAGCTACCTTCCTGCTACCACAAAAGCATATTTTGCCAATCTAGCAATTCTTTAGCATTTCATCACAGAAATTGTAGAGCCTATATCAGTGGGATATGCAGGCTATTACTAGCACAAAGGTGGTTATCAAAATCATCATTAAGCCAAGCACATTGACAGACTGGAAAAACATCAATACATAGCTGAAAAGTGAAATTATTGGACAGATTTAATACAGAATAGCATAAGCTCCTTAAGACTTTTGTCTTTAGCAAAAGCTGCTGTTGTACAAGCATTCTTTAAAAGTGTGCTTTCTTGACCTAAGATGACAGATATATCTAATTCATGATTAAATGCAAGAAATTAAACTGAAATAGGTAGTAGTAACCAAAATTATTTCTAAGTAAAATAAACAAGTCAGGTATTTGACAGGTTAGGCACCTGCTTCCAAAACTGCACACCCAGATACACTCCATAACACTCAAGAAGTGCTTCTGATCACCCATATGTTACAGAGCACCACATAAGGAGGAACCTTACTTGATTGGAGCAGTGGCTCCCTCGGGTCCTTCCAGTTCTGACAAAGGAACAAGATCCCACTTAAAGTGCAGGCCCCAGTTAAACCCTCCACGCACAACTGGGGAAGAGCTGTAGGTAAGCGTGTCGGCACTGATTATGTCAATCACAGGGCACACCACAGTCCTGCGATCTTCACTGATGGGAGTCAGCAGAGGTTGTAACCACATCTCGTTCACCTCACAGTGACTGTCCAGGAATACCAGCACTTGCCCTACAGAGGCCAAAGCACACAAAACACAAAGATCCATGGTAACATGAACCACACACGCAACTACATCAGCAGCAGAGCATCAGCAGTATCCTCACCACCCTGCATAACAGAGAGGAGACACCATCTGGACTCGGAAACACTGACAAGGCAGAGGATCCACAGGGATTAGATCAGTCACAAAGGCAGAAGGTAGATCCCGGCCATTCACACGTTTAGCTAGGAACTGCTCAAGTGGGCCATTATTTGCTTTTCTTTGACAGGGTTTTACAGTCGTCAGATTTTCTACCCAGATTCAGAGCTACTTATTTTAAATGAAACATCATCAGACCAGCACTCTCAGAGTCAGGAGGGGCATTTATCCTAATGCAGAGCACCTCCCGTGCCTGAGTTAGACTACAGAGATAGCTGAAGATGGCAGATAATAGGCTGGATGAATTATCCCCATGACAAAGCTGGTTTTGTCCACTAACTGTACTTGCCTTGGGCTCGCCTCATATCACACTTCAGCGTCCGTGCAGTTACTGTTGCAGCTAAGATCTGTGGAATTTAAACCAAGCCATGCTGACGAATTAATCTCCATTCAGCCATGACACAGGCCACAGCATTTCAGTTCCTGAATATAAAGTAACATAGAGCACCTCCCCATTTCATTAGCTCCGGAGTGACTGTGGATTCATACCAGTTTAAAACGAGAGTGAATGCCCTAAATGGGCACAGCCAAATCCACCAGTATTAGACCAAGCAACGCTTCAGTCCCATCAGTTTACATGGGGATTATCTGCCATGGTCAGAGAGTGCAGTTTGAGCCATGAGACACCTTCAGGCTCAGTTTGTCTAAAGTCATCTGAACTTCTATGGCACCACAAAAAATTTATGTAACACTAGAATAATGTGGAAGAGATGGGAAAGAGCTTTCAAGAAAAAAAACTTAGAAACATACAAACATAATGAGTCACCCATTAACAACAGACAGTGACTGAGGAGAAAAAAAAAAAGACTCTAGCAGTTCAGAAAAATCAGTAAAATGACTTAAAATTGCACTAACTGAAATAAATCCTAGCACAGCTTGGGAAGTGCAAGCACAATTTTCTCTCTAGGTTATGCCATTACAATGCTAATGACTAAACACCAATTAAGAGACTTTATCTGCCACTCAAAATTATTTGAGAAAGTAGTACATACTTTCTCAGACACCAAAGAATTTAACTGGGAAAGATATGTCAAAAGATACACAGTGTACATAAAGCACCAAATATTGTTTAATCCAATTAACACTCACTGCAACAACAGAAAACCTTATATGAGAAACATTACAATTAGATTGGTAAATGAGAAACCAGATTAGAGTTTACCTTAATAAGGAAGCAGATTGCCATTTTAGAGCAACAGTTTTCATGTGAAACATGGATGTTCCTGAGACAACATTCTTTTAGGGCAGGAATTAGGAAAATTCTGCATTGCATCTCACTAAATTTTACCAAATACTGGTTTTCTTTTACTATTTCACTGACCCATTCTAGAAAACGAACTCATTTTATCAAAAGGAAACTTCCATAGGAAGAAAAAAAAATACAAATCAACATTTCAGACATGGTTTAAGACACATTCAAATTTGGCTCCAAATCTGCCAAGTCATTGGGTGACTTGAAAAAACATCTCCCTCTCTTACACAGCATAGATTTCCTAAAGTTAATTACAAACTATAAGAACAGAGAATTTATTACATCTGCTCTATATTTACATATAAGCAAGTACCAAGTCCTCCTTGCTTCCTTCTCACTGAGAACAGGAAAACCTCAGGTGAGGACTAATTCAGTAAAGCTATGTGGAAACACTAGAGAAAGCTTTGTAAAGATCATGGTCAACTGCACGATGCAAACATTTAAATACGTAGGTAATGTTAGTTAAGGTCTCCAATTGTCATTCAGGTATCACTGAAGACGCTTTGTGTAGCTTTTGTGACATAGGTTAGTATAACAGCCAAAGATCGATGCAATTAACTCATTTCAAAGTCACTGGAACAATTGCTAAAATGTCTTTCACCTAAAATAGCATTATTCTAAATCTTTCTTTCCCTGTGCTAAGTTGTATAGCTTAGAACATGGCATGACATGCAAAGCCCCCAGAGTGGGCTAAAGCAATCACAGGCCAAACATTCAACATCTGAAAGAGCTACACTACAGAAAGAGGAATCACCCAATTAACATACAAAGCATACAAGGAAAACAGAAACGAGAAAGTATACCTGTGGCATGAGAGGCTCCAATCATCCTTCCTCGAATCAAGCCTTCCCGCTTCTCATTTCTTACCAATTTTGTGGTTTTTGGAAGCTGAGTTTTAACATATTCACCCAAGTCTTTCTTCAAGTCATCTGAGAAAAGGAAAACACAAGTTCAACAACAGGATGGAAATTGTGAAAGCTTTGTTTAAAGTCCCAAGATGTTGAACACAAAAAGGGCCAAAAACTTGATCAAAATCTACCCTGATACAGCACAGTTTTAAACTGAAAGTATCAAAAGGACCCACATCCTCCACCTGCCCTCCAATTCCCGTAGCTTTTTTTTTGTCATTTTATTCCCACATTTTCCTATTAATTGCTCCACTTTTTCCTGCTGCATTGTGGAAAACCACATGGACAAAGCAGGTACATACCCAGCACTGAAAAGGGTGATGGACCACATGACTGTGCCTTCCACAGGGTACATTCCTGCTAAGCACTTCCTTATATTTTCTTAACCAACTTTTTATGCACTGTTGCTGTCTCAGGTTTTATACTTAGCCTTGGTTTCCCGAATGCAGACTGGATTGTTATCTTTTTATTCTGTTTTCAAAGCCTTTAGTACAATATGACTCAAGTTAACTGGAACCACTAGACTGTATGCTAAAAGGAATTACTTCTGCTAAAAAAAAATCAAAATAAAAACCACCGTACAAAGAAATAGCATTTCTGTTTCCAAATTCTTCTCAGAGTGACTGTCATTTGCAGCAGAAGTAATGAAAACCCTTTCACGCAGACAAATGATTTATGTTACTGCATTCCATACACTAAAACAAACATTGACACTTTTAAAAAGCATGAAGACACCTTTCATTATCTGCACTTGCTTAGTTGATACAATAGCAGGTACAAAGAATGACAACTCCGTGTCAGGTGGTTGCTTTTCCAAAGCCAAAAGGATCAAAGACACACCTGGCAAACATGTGCTTTTGAAGGAGAACAAAGTTCGCTGAAGTTTATAAGCGCTACTGTAACTTAACTAACATCAGGGAGGATTGTAAGAGTAACAACACTGTCCCCAAGCTCAGTGGTTTCTAACATTAAAGTGGGCAGCCAGGTTTCACCATTAAAGAGAAAATGCACACATGAAGACTGAAGTAACGGAAAACCGTAAGTTAATAAGCTTATAGAGAAATAAAGGAAGAAGTTTTTCACTTTAAGGGTGGTGAGGCACTGGAACAGGCTGCCCAGAGAGGTTGTTGAAGCCCCGTCCCTGGAGGTGTTCAGGGCCAGGCTGGACGTGGCCTTGGGCAACCTGGTCTAGTGAGAGGTATCCCTGCCTGTGGCAGAGGGGTTGGAACTCGATGATCTTCAAGGTCCCTTCCAACCTAAACCATTCTATGATTCTATAAAGAGGAAGGTAAAATGAGGAAGAAAAGCAAAAAGCCAGCTGAGACTTC
Organism: Pluvialis apricaria; assembly: GCA_017639485.1. NCBI lineage: Eukaryota > Metazoa > Chordata > Aves > Charadriiformes > Charadriidae > Pluvialis > Pluvialis apricaria. The sequence goes on along the minus strand of CM030008.1, from coordinate 8,446,190 downwards.
ACAGAGAACCTTGGTATAGAGAGGCAGGCAGACTTTCAACAGAGGATATGCTGGAATAAATATTATTATTCTGATGAATGTCAGTTCAAACATTAAAGTTGCTGTTAGCAAGATTAAATGCCAAAGGAATATATGGGGCAGGCAGAGTTGTAACCTTCAGGGAGTACAAGAACTTTCAGGCAGAAACACTGAAAAGGAGATTCCCAGAAGCAACTCCAAATGTTAAGATCTCAGCCTTTGCACTGCAAGGCGGCATCACGGATCAAGAATGAGAAGGCACCACAAAGCAAATGTGGTGCTAGAGAATATTCTAGGACAAAGAAAAGTCTCTGGAGATATGCAGAGTGGATTGAATTGAGTCACAGGAATTCTCTCCCCTGGTCTTGCATGTAACATCATATGCCAGAGACAACAGGAAGAATTTTTTTGGAGAAAGTCTCCCATGAAGTTGATGAAATAGTCATCTCTAGGAAGCTGCCCAAATGAGATACCCAAATAAGCAGGACAGAAGGATTTGCAAATCTAAAATAAACTAGTGCTTGAATCATTCTTCACCCAATGTATCATAGCAAGGGAAAGATAGTGTACACCTGCAAAACAAAAAAAAAGGGCTAGCACAGAGCACAAAATGTCAGTTATCAAACTCAGCACTTCGGGCAGATAAGGCTGCATCAAAGGACATCCAATACAAGAGGAAATAGTTTTGCATGTGCAATCTTCTGAAAACAGCAGAAGGAAGAAAAAAAAGGCCATGTCCATACTGGTAGCTAAACCAGGCCCACAACACGGGCTTGAACAGCAGAATGTAAGAGCCAGTAGCACCCAATGGCTAACGTGCTCTCAGAGTACAGTTTTGACCTGGACAAACTAGCATTCTGCTGGAAACTGTGCCCAGACATTGTCTGGGACCGAACATACCACAGGCATTCTCAACAGGCAGTTTAGTCTCAGACACCTTTTGGGGTTTTCGTTGTTGATGGGTTTTTGTGTGTCAGCTTCATGTCCACTGGGAAGACTGATTTCTTCTGACATAACCCAAAAAATTGCTTCGATACAGCCTACCTGAAAAATTTTGCTCCAGTAAGAGAATTGCTCCCTTTTAGCCAGTAGACAGTCTCCAAAAGTTACTTTAGTCATTATCTTGCTCCATATCTGTGTAACAAAGGCTCCTCCAAACAAGAGAAATCTAGGTTGGGAGTCAGGGGTGTTACTACTTCAAAGTACTGAGTTGCAGATAATTCGCTTCTTTTCTCGTTTTCAATCTCTTCTGTGTAGAAGAATGCCTCCAGTAACAGTCTTCAACGTATCTTTTTAGGCTTTACCTGTTATGAAACAGCCTAAATCAGGGAGAAGGAGGTTGTACTAGAAAAAGAAATCCTGCCTTGCAGCAAAGGGAAAGAAATATATAACAGCGGGCTCAGCTGAGCCATGGAAATGCCTGCTTAGCTAGTAAGCCTGTTGATGATTGAGCATAAGCAGCTTTTTGAGGCAAAACTAGACACAAAGACCCAAGCTCTGACATGCAGCAGAGCTCCTATACTTAAAGGTGAAGAAATAAGCAGAATTTCATCTAAGATACCATTTCAGGAAGTATGTAATGTAGGGAAAATTAATTTTTAAAAAAAATAAAAAAATCAGAGGCACAGAGATTAAGCAATTTGGCCGAGCTCACATGAGATCCACGGCACAGCCAAAGTCTTTGTTCATTTCCTCAGTCACTAAACCAACTTTGTTTTTCTTCAGCTGTAAAATTCCATCCGTTAAAATTAAGCAGCAGTGCCAACATCAGTAGTACTATCATCATCAAGAGCAGTAATTCTCTGTATAAACAATATCTCCTCCCATCTTTGGCTTCAAAACATGTTCATTTGAAGTCAGAAAGGCAAAAGTAGCTACTTGAATGTTTTGAACCTAATTTAGCCTTCGAATTAGCAACAGACCAGAAGAATGATGGTATTACTGCCTAAACACAGGCATCAATCAACCAAACGCCTTACTGTATTAAAAAAATTGAGTTCTGAATTAAGCTTAGTTCTGAATACAAAGGTTACAAAATTCTAAAACAAATTGCACATGAGACTTTGTAGCAGAGTGCATATTGCTTCCGAAACACAAAACAACGAAACAAGCTTTTAAATATTACACATTCTTATCAGCAAGGGACAGAGTGTTTGATCTTTGTTCTCTCCTGTATCCTAACATTTGATCTGACCTCAGAGAAATGAACTAGCTGCATAACAAGAGAATTTCATTCTACATTATACATATCTAATCAGTCTCTTAGAGCAAGTGAGACCTTAACCCAGAAACCAAACGATGAGACCAAGGGAGTTAATTATATGCACTAAAAAAATATAATCTAAAAATCATTTTAAAAATGCAAGAAGTTGTGGACTTGTACAGAGGCAAGCAGGGAACTTGCACAGTCCTGCTTGCAAGTACTGCTACGCTAACATATTCCTCAACAGGCATTTCGCTTTTGAAGTGCCAAAACGCTTGAATTGCATATCTGTCTTTGCCTTGTCCATCATCCGAGAGAAAAATGCCGAAGCTTCAATCTTTCAACAACAGTAAAGCCAATTCTGCAAGGTGTACCCCTCCAGGGCCGCCCCCAGACTGAGGAAGCAGAGGCTGCTCCACCAAGAGCCGGGGACAGCTAGTCCTAGGGTGGCCACAAGAGGCTGTGCGAGAGCCACGCAGAGCCCTCCCAGCAAAGGCCGAGCTCCGATCCCAGCACGCCACCGCTCTGAAATGCTGAGCAAGTACAAAAAACCTAACGCGCTGTTTCCATAGTGCCACATCAACTTATTTGCAAGACTGCAGCAGACACTATGTGCATTCAACTCCTTTCAGATGCATTCACAGTTAGCATTGGCCCACAAAGTTTACGGGAAGATCAGTGTCACCTGCTCTGAGCACCACAGCAACCCAAGCAAGGTACTGTTAAAAATAGCTGAACTATAAACAACTGCTTAATCACCCCCTCTGCAAATACATACTTCTCATTATTAGCTTCAAAACCTGGTTTTGAATGTTAAAGTCGGTATGATACAAAGCTTGTCAGTAAAACGGCACCAGTGTCCAAGGGGATGTCATCTTGGGCTTCTCAGAACATCATGCATCTCTACTAGCTGGCACTTGTTGGAGATGGACTGCAGTACAAATTGGTTTTGCATCATGGCTTCCACGTTTTTATTTTGACCCATCAATAAAGAACAGGAAGAAATAGGAAGGTCAAGAAGTGTAAGCACCAAACAAAATAGTACTGAAAGGTTCTCTCACCCAATTCACTGTTGTCATCCACCAAAATAATTTCATGAAGAAGGTGTGCAGGGGTGCGATCCAAGACACTATGTACTGTGCGAAGCAGGGCAGAAAGTGCTTCATTGTAGAAACAGATAATAACACTGGCAGATGGCAGATCAGAAGGGTAGGACTTCTCTCTACACCTGCAAACAGAAATACAGTAGATAATCTGATATAAAATCACTTTATTTTCAGTGGGATTTCCATAGGGCTAGGTCACTACTGTAACTTCATAAATAACAAGCAAGCGTTTAGTGTGTAGGAAGAAATCCAAATTTGAACACAAAGAGCCCAGGCAAACAACATGTATAGTAGGGCTCGGCATAGTAAGTTACTTTCCGCATAATACAGACTTATAATTGACATTGCTACTTGTTAGAAAACAGAGGATGTGATGGATTGGGGTGGGAGTGAGAATGACAGATCCTTAAGATATAAACAAGAGAAAACACTAAGGGCTTGTTTCAGCTGTCAAAATACTGTCTAGTCCCCTCAGGTAGCTCAGACATGTAGAATGGCAAATATGACATGAGGCCTACAGAAAACCCACAACTTTACTGGCCAGCTGCTGGAGACGAGGTTGAATATCCCAGAATACCTCCAATGGTGCTAAATACCTGTTTAGAGCGCCAAGGTTGGGATTCAGCCTGCAGATTAAGACGGTTAAGTCTAGTCACTACTGTCACTGGAGTCCAGATAGTGTTCGGCTCACCCAAAGGCTGACAAGTGCATTTTGTCAGCTGAAGAGCTTTGTATGCTCCATTAACTGTATTGAATGGCTCTCTGCTAATTATAATAAAAGCAGAGACAACTGACTAACGTGCAGCTATCTAAGTTTAAACATCTTAATCTGCAAGCTGAGTCCCACTCAAAGCAGATTTTGTGCCTACTTCTAACAGGGCACATTATCACAGATTAATGCCATTTGAAGATGCCAGGCATGATGGAATCCAATAAAAATAAGAAACTACAAATGAAAACCCAGAAGTATACAAGAAGAGTTTTCATTGACTTGGAAAGAACTTAGCTCTTGGGAGAGACATTACAGCAAGTACAATTCATTACATTTACCCACACCAGAGAAACCACTAGAAAAACAGCTGCAGTGTTATTTATTTTTCAGTTCAATGTTGACGTTTTGTGTTGTTGTTACAGTGGTGGTTCCGCCCCCCCCATAGGCATCAGATAGTTTATAGAAAAAAAAAATAAATCTGCTTCTAATAAAAGTATTCAGAGTAGTGCAATCCAGATACCAAGCAAGGACCTTAACCGAGAAAAAGAGAGCCTTTGTCATCAGTCATTCTTCTGTCTTCTCCTCTATAGGCTTACAACAAATGGGAAATAGTACATAAGTTGGAAATCTCTCATTAACTTGGGCACTGAGTTAACTTTCAAAGGTACCAAACAGAATTATAGCATCTCTTGTGGTACAGTACTGAGTATCTCAAACTGAAGCTTCAAAAAATAAAAATATTGTAGCATACCTTAAGTAACTGAGTACAGAGCTAGCAAGATGAAAGAGACATAGGATGTGTAATCTCAGTATTGCTGGAAAGAAAGTTTGATTCCTAGGTCTTTTCCACATTTACTTTTATTTAAAGTATTATTTTCGGGATCTTGTTTCTATCAAAATAGCTGTCTGCCAATCCTACTACTCACAAAAATTAAATTGAAATTATAAAAGTTTGAATAAATGCATATCCAATCTGGTTCTTCATTAAGCATTCTTAAAATGAATTAAGAATCTGGAAAAAAAAACGTTGCTTTGAAGGAGTAGCGGTCTGTCTTTTTTCCTGGAGCCTGGTTCCTGTGGGGCTTTATCTATCACACACCTTTTCCAGCTTGCAAAAAATGATATCTCCAGAAATTGTATTCAGTCAAAAGAGACAGCAGAGACCAAAAAATAAAAAACCTGACCTCAAGCACACAATATCTGAAAATCTGCCTTCAGCAACACAGGAGGCTGAAAGAGCACCTAACAAATGTAATACCAAAAATGTTAAATACTACATCAGGTATAACATAACAAGCCCTTGAGCACATGAAATTATACCATGTTCTCTCCAAAAATTATTACATACTTTGTATCTCTTGTATCAGGCACCTCCCTGTGGTATCCCAGCCGATTACTGATAAGCATATTGAACGCATGCTTCTGATAGCCCAAGTCTCTGACTTCCTGATCTTCTTCATTAAAAATCATTCCTGCAAAAAAACATGACAAGATCAGTTAAAAGGCTCAAAAATATCCTTTGGAAACAATCAAGGATCGAAACGTATGCTTTAGCCTCCCCTAAAACCCATTATGTTCTTCAAAAATCCCTCTGGTTTTGCAAAGTGTATTTTTGCGCAGCTATGTCACCCCTCACAAATAGGTAGTACTTATGAGTAGCCCTTGCAGCTATAATAAAATGAAATCATTCTCCAAAGACTGATGGCTCCATTGTGTTTATTGCCTTACCAGACACTCCCTTCACTTAAATGGCGTCTAATTCTTCACACCACCTAAAAAACAGTATCAAACAAAAAACAGGATAGACTTTGGCACACAATGCATCAGCATCTACCCATACAGCTGAAGAGTCCGTAATGGGATTTTTGAGAGAGAAAATGCATTTACAATGGTAGAAAAAAAACCTCACAATAGCAGCTCCAATTTCACAGTTTTCTCCAGTCTGCAGTAACATAAAAATAGCTATGAAAAAAGTGTAAGTTTTTGTTTATATCACCTGGGACTTTGACAGCAAGTAAAATTGCAACAGAGCTAGCTGTTCCTCTATTGATTATTTTAGCAGAAGCATCAACTGTTGCTGAGCACCACGGAGCAGAGGCAGCAACTGCTGGTATAAATAAGTACACCGCTAGAGGCCAAGGTTGAAATCCTCAATGCCATCCTGCCTGCTGTGACTCAGTGCCCCGGGCTTCTCTGTCACTGAGCCATAGACTCACCAGTGTGAACAGAAACAAAACATTATCATAGAACTGTTTAGGTTGGAAAAGACCTTTAAGATCATCGGCTCCAACCATTAACCTAGCACTGCCAAGTCCGCTGCTAAACCGTGTGGTGCTTCACTCAATTCTTCCACAGAAGAAAAAAAGAAGGGAGAGGAGGGAGGTGGTAGCCACCAGCTGTGTCTGCTAGCCACATCTGCAACAATTCAGGTTGAATGACTTTTTATTGTCGCTGCTCTGCTGGCTGCACAGAATAAGATGTATATGTCCTCTGCAGCCATTATCAAGCTACAGAAGCTATTTCACTGAAATTTCAGTACAAGAAGTGAGCAAGGATCATGTAATTTATCTCCTTCCACCCCTGCCCATCATCTCCATATGGTTCAAAGTCTCCAGAACAAGGAGGTTCCTCAATCACATGCTACCATACATCCAGGATGTTTCATAGAATCCTAGACTAATTTAAGTTGGAAGGGACATCTGGTCTAATCCCCTACCCAAAGCAGGTCCAACTAGATGAGGTTGCTCAGAACATGCCCAGATAATTTTTGAAAGCCTCCAGTATCTCCAAGGATGGAGATTCTATCACTTCTTCATGCCCCTGTTCAAGCATTTGGCCATCATCACACTGAAAATGCTCTTCCTCTTATCTAATAGAAATATCCTCCTCACTTTAATTTCTTATCATAACCCCACGCACCTCCGGAAGGAGTCTGGCTCCATTCTCCCTACAGCCTCCCATTACGTTGCTGTTGACAGCAATAAAATCTCACCCCTTCGCCTTCTTTCTAAGGCAGAATAAACCCAGTCCTCTCAGCCTCTCTTCATACCTCATGTTCTCCAGTTTTCAACAGCTATGCAAAAGCCAGCTGAGCTCAAGCCCAGAGAAAGTGAGATGAGTTAAAAAACAGGACAGAAGAAAAGATCATTAAAAAAGTTTTGAAGCTTTCTTCCCTTTCAAACAAGTAGTCCTGGTCGGCCTTCAGAGCACAGCTGTGTCACTACCAGTTGCGTTTCAGCAACAAAGTCTACCCATACGTACAAGATGACCTTCTAGAGGGAGTTCTGTGAATCCACATTCCCACCATCTGCATTTCCCACCATGTCGCTTTTAGTCTTGAGTACAGCAATGACAATGCAGCTGCACTATCAAACACCTCAAGGGTAGACACCTTGACATTTGTGCAGGGCCAAGTGGGAAGTGCTGGGCAGTGGTATCTGCAAGAGACGTGCGATACACTCACACAGCATGTCTTGTGGTGACTGACGCTATCATGCTCACAGAAGAGTGCTCCCGTGGTGGGATAAGCTGCATCACAGGGACAGGAATGAGCTCTGTTCACAGTGGCAGTGCCACTCTTCCAGCATCAGCGGTCTAAAGGGGTAAGTCAGTCCTCCTTTGAACCACATGCATTTCCAAAGTAAGGTTTCCAGCTTGTCAATTCAGACACCCAGCTCCACCAGTTTTGCACACTCAGTGCCACAGTAACACTGTGCCACTGGGTCAACTTAAAACGTTTTCTTCATACAAAGCATGAGCTTAAGAAACACATACCAAATGTTTCATTCTACAATCCACCCATAGCCAACCACTAACTACTTTTTTCTGATCTTCTAAATATAGATAAGAGGGAGTGCTAATATTTTTAGCACATTCTTGTGAAGAACAATATCCAAAATACATGCAAAAGGCTTGAAATATTTCAGTTCAAGCAGCAAGTAAAAGCCCTTGGAAAATAACGGCTTTGCAATCGAACCATCAGTTTAGGCTTTACTTCAGCGGTGTTATGTGGCTATCACAGACTAATAAGACAGATTGTCCTACCAGATGACAGTTTGTCTTTGGCTGTCATATGCCAACTTTCTTTTCTTTTTTTTTTTTTTTTTGCTTTGCGTTTTTATTACTGCCCTACCCTATATAGACAGGAAGCCTTTTCCTGCAGCACCTGATCTAATTCTAACAGAGCGCCAGCCGTCTCCTGATGATTCATGGAGAATTTATCCTGGCACTATAATTCCCCTTGGCTTTCACCAACCAAACCAGTCACTTGGTTTGAAGATCAAGGGACTTCTCAGTTAAAAAGCTCCGATTTCTTTCCTGGCCCATACTGAATAGTTGGACAGGAATAGCCACCTCTGGACTGGCCTTCACCTCACTTGGCTCTCATGCTTTTTGCAGTGAACTGATAAACATTTAGTAATGCCACAGGCCAACATGAATTGGCATTTTTCCTACATACTCACATAGCTCTAATGACCAACTCAGAAACTGAAGTTTAGTAAAGTTCTATAACTCTTGAAACTGGTGATGCAGCATTCATCCAAAGTAATGACAGAGGTCTTCAGAGTATTAAACTCCTGGCTGCAAAGGGTACTACGCCATAATTCCCAAAGCAGCAGACACTGATACCACAACACTCAACATCTACCTCCAGACTTAAAGCAAGTTTGCAGGCCAGTATGCAACACGCCTCAGTTTGCATGTTTGAACAAAACAGCGAACGCTGACCTGTATGCAGTTAAAATATACAAGCAGTTAAATATACACAGCATTTTGGTTTGGAAGGCAAGTTTGGAAGACAAACCCAAATCATCTCATTGATGAAATATGTTCCAAAGAAACACACAGACCTTTGTTGGTGCAAAGTAAGCAGGATTTGGCCCTAACCACTGTCATCTCAATAAATCTTTCATTGTAATTTGTCCCACACACATTTTTCGTAGATGATTTCATACTCCAAGGATATTCTCCAAATCAATGGGTCCTCTTCATTGTGTATTGTTATCAAGCTATTTTTAATTACTGCATACACGTAGAATTTCTTTGTCTGATAAAAGTTCACGTATTTAAGCCCCGTCAACATAGGAGTAAGATATGAAAAAAGCATACACTGAACCTTCCAAGAGTAAGAACTACACCTTGCGATAATCCAGTCCTCCTCATTAGCACTTACATCATACAGCTGTAAATGTTAGGAATAGAGTATTTTGGATTAAACGCAATAGTATACATTTGAAGTAATTCCTAATGAAGAGAGCCACCAGTACCACTTGCATTTAAAAAACAAACTTCATCATCACACAATTTTCCCTTCAATTCTTTAAAAAACAAAACAAACCAGCCTTAATATCTCATTTCTTCTACTGTTTTAATAATTTTGTCACCAAAATCACACTGAAAGCACTGAAAATCACTTACCCATTTCAGGAGAGAATTCTATCTCCCCCTTAATTGGGTCCTGGACATGATTTCCAAGAGGATTTCCTATCTTACTCTCTTTCTGTTGCAATTCAGGTATATGAACAGGCCCCCGCGTAAAACGGGGGTAGAATTTTTTTGGAAATGGCCTCTGAGGTTCCAGCCCCTTGACGGGCACATTCTTGAAGGATTGGTTCTCTTCACTGAAGTTGAAATAAACAAAGAGTAGAAGTGTCCAGGTCACGGATGTGAAAAGGCACCCATAGCAGAAATAGCGAAGTGTGACACTTCCCATTGTAAACTTAGCATCGTTGAGGACCCATTCTCAATTACCTGAAAGAGAGTGAAAGCACACATTTTGAGTACTGCCTGTTACCTCATCAGGCCTATACATTAGGAAATGCATTCTATAGGTTGGTCTTCCATTAAATGATTTTTGGAACTTAAACTTTAAGCATAGACCTTAAGAATGAAATCCCTTTTCACTTTCCCATTCAAAAAATAAACATGACCAGTTTGCACAATCTGTGTAGATACCACTGCCTTAAAACATGAAGCAAACTATCACTCAGAGCCCAGTGACACATCACAATTAAAGATAGAAATGCTTAATTTTTCCTCATAATATTTATATAATTATCTCTCTTCTACAACAGTACATTCCCTATATGCCTGCATTCATTTAAACATATCACTAGTTAAATATAGTACACACAGGGAACTGATTCTTCACAGAACGGTTAAGGTTGGAAGGGACCTCTGGAGGTCAACTTATCCAACCCCCTTGCTCAAGCACAGTCACCTTGAGCCAGTTGTCCAAGAGTATGTCCAGACATGTCCATTTTTGTAGTTCAGGTCCTATCCTAATGCATGGAATGAGAGAACACAGACTCAAAAAGCTACATAGTTCAGTCCTTGCCCCAAGTTTGAGAACAGCCATCATGAGCATCCCAGAAATTTCAGAAATCATCGGATGCAATTTAACAACACAAAGCACCAAGACAGTCATGTTTACAGATACTCTACTCTGCAGAAAGAAAGGAAACAGATATGGGATAGGGAAAGAACAAAAAGCTCCAAGGTCATTTAGTGGGTTCCTGCAGGCCTCTGCAGGCTCCAGAAGCGCTTGCATAATACTCCCTGGAGAAGATGTCTACTTAGAGCTGGAAGGAAGCAGCCTAGAGTTTTACTTTAGGCACCCATCCACTAACACAATTTCCCCAAGCTATATTGAAAATTACTATTGTAAGCAAATCCCTGAAGTGAAGCACATGAAGTTGGTGATAACATTTTGTTTATGGCCCAGGAGAATCGGGTAACCTTTCTGGAGTTTCTCAAATCTAAAAAAGGCTCAAAAAAAAAAATATCTCAAAACTACACAGCTCAGTTCCCAAAACTAAGAAAAACACTACCTCAAAGAATTAGATTTCTCTCGTTATCTAACCACAACAAATTCTTTGCATAGTAACAAAAAGTTAGAAAACTATTTAATCACCTTTTAATTAGCAAAGCGTTTATTTTAAGAAAATAAAGTATTGGGGTAAGAGTCAAGGGTTTGTGCAGATGCATTTTTCAGACTTCTCAAAAGTCAGAAACTACCAGAAGTCTTCAGGTCAGCCTGGCAAAGAGCAAATATTTATGAGTACAGACAGATTATTCCCTTCTTAATATGGAAAACTACTAAACAGAGGTAGAAGGCATTCATGATCCCAAAGAAACCTATAAAGATCCCACTTATTCTGGCAATGTAATTCTGAGTCCTAAGTGACTTGCATCCAAAAAGAATACACGTCAAAATTCAAGCTCACATTTCCCAGACTTCAACAGGTCATTGCCTCCCTTCCAAAAACAATATACCCAAAAAGTAAAATAAAGCAAAAAAACCCAAACCTCCTCAACAATAATTTACCCATTAGTCTTCCCACGTCAAACTCCCTCACTTCTACAAGGCAACAATCTACATGGCAGTTAAGCCCAAGGAGCTTAAAAAGGTCTTAAACGGGGTTTAAATCTCATACTGACCCCATGCATAGAGACAAATCGTATGCTCTGTGAAACAGGCTCTAACACTGTCACACAGAAATCTTGCCGCTTAACCATAGGGCCATGAAACTAGTCAGGCAACAAACGCACTGGGGGTAGAAGTGATTAAAAAACCCCTCATTCTAGTCAGCAGAATGGGTTTACCAGTTGGAGAGGTACAGACCACCAATCCCCAATGCTCTATTCCCTGTGAGAACAGTGGTCAGTGATCACAGCAAGGCAAATCTAGGCTCAGAAAAAGCATGCGAGGCTGCAAAGGAGCAAGATTAGATAAACAGTTATATCCTCTAATTATAATAATTCTTCTTGCCAGACAGTCTGCAGACAATTAATACTTATCCATAAAAAGATCTGAGTGTCTGCCAGTTTTTTTTTTTTTTTTTGCACAGCCACAAGGAGGTCATCTGCTGTAAGACTTGTCCAAGCCTAATATACTGCTCCTCAGAACCTGCTGGAGTTGTTTTTCCATTCACTATGGTAACGCAGACGCACAATCCTAATATCATGGCACACGCACTTACATTGTGGAACAGAATTGTTCTAACGACATAGAAATCACCATAAAGAGAAGGAACCGTCTCATTTCAGACCTGTTTAAGGATACATCTACACTGAACCTTGCACAGGAAAATGAAAGATAACCCTTGCTATCTCAGGTAACAGTAGGAAGACAGGCACGCAGAGCAGAATTCATCACGGACTAAGTATTTCCCCAGCTTTTTGCATCTCTCTTACAGCTCAGAGCTCCACCTTTCTGCTGTGGCACTTCTAGGCACACTCAAGTTAAAGTTTGCTGTGACTGGTATCAGTCACACTCAGATTAACGAGGAAGGGATGAATTAGTAATCACTGGAGTGAAGATTGCCTTACACCCCCTTCCGTCTCCAGAAAGCCCTCTGACCAGGCTGAAAGCACACACTTGGTTACTTTACAACGGCAATAAATGCAAACCCGAGCGTGATGTTGTTTCCACATGCTCCTTGCTAGAGCAGAACTGTTTCACCTTCTTTACCCCTCCTTCACTGTTTTGCAGTTTTGTAGAAGGATACAAAGGTTGAAATACTGCATCTAAATCAAGTGACAGAACCTCCACAATGCAGAAAACTAGGTCCTTTCAATAGCTTGCTATTCAACCAAGACATCTGTTAATACGTTTGGCAGGAAAATACAGACTCGCTATTTTCTTTAAGTACCAAATGTTTTGTTAGACACTTACTTCTGAAGGCAGAACAGAAAAAATTTAAACCCTGCCTATGAAAAGCTCATTGAGGCTTATTAGTTTACTTTATTCACCAACACTATCCCATGGACATGTATGGCATTCACACAACCACTGTCCTATGGATTTCAACCACTTCTACCATTTAAGCAGCCACAGAAGTCACAATCTGCATCACAGCTGCACACTCCAGTTTCAGATTGACCATGACTTCTTACAGATGTGCTTTAGCAAAGAGGCCACAGTAGATTTTCAAGTCCTAAGCAATGCAAGTTCTGCTTGGGACCTGCCCTGAGGAACCAAGAGAACCTTTCCAGCCCTATATGTCTATATATACCAAGTACAACCACATCAATACATTGCTACCTCTCCTCAATATACCAAGAAACAAGCATCCCCTCACTCATTTCAGCATGCAATGAGAAAATAACCACTTTGATACATGCCAGTGGGAGGGAGGACAGAATACTTAAACTGGTCACAAGGACCCAGGAGGAAACGCTTAGTTCAGAGGCAGCCACTTGGCCCTCGATTCTTACCTCATCCCTCTCCCTATCCATCACCACCTTCTACAAGCCACCTAGACCCAGCGAATAAAAGCCTTACTCTATCCAGACTCCTTTGGTCTCCAGTTCTGTGAAGTCTTCTAGGTAACATGCTTTGCCAATTTACCCAACAACTGTCTCTGACTGCCTATGCGTGGTCACAGTACCCTGATGATTGTCTCAAACATCCATCCTCTCTGAGCTGGTTTCTCCAAGCAGGATTTTGAAACTTAAGCAAAGCCAAGCCATTCTCCCCGCCCCCCCCCCCCCTTTTTTCCCCCCTCTCCTTTTTTTTTTTTCCCAAATGAAGACAAGCTGTTCCTGAATACAGGAGATGCACAGGATATGCCTTTCAAATCCAAAGTATTAGTATCTTTCGCAGCCCCAACACATGCCGCATGAGAAAAACAGATTATATACTTTTAACTCAACAGCTCTAAAGCTCTGCTAATGCAGAGCTAGCAGGTTTGAACTGTTAGATAGAAACAACTTAAATCAAAAAAGCAGAATTACATTATCCAGATAATAATAAGCTCATCAGAATAATTTTCACATATGCAATAAATACAGTAAAACCGAGTCCAGTCACCACTAAATTGCTATTTAGACAGTATAGTTAAAAGCCATTTCTATTTATTTATTCAAATGCATACAAAAATAATAATTGCCATTAAAAAAAATCTACGATTTAAACATTTCAAGAAGAAATGTTTCATAATACTGTTCCTCAATTACTGGTAATTGAGACTAGGCTTGAAGGGTCGATTGTGTTTCTCCCCTTCATTTCTGAAAAGCAACACAGCTGCCAAAAGTAAGTTTCCAAAATACCTCAAACAATTCTCTTTCCCAAAAATGCATGTAGCGAAGAACATCCAGAATGAACAGAAGACATTTCCTCTCCCTTGGCAATACAGAAGCTTTCACAGCAAATAATAAATGATAACACCTTGAAGCAAGCATTCATTCACATACACAAGATCCTAGTGACACATGGAGTTTATGGCTGTTCACAGAGGTATACTTTGGAATCCAGAGATACTTTAACATGACAAACACAAATCATTCATGGAGGCAGCATCTCCTGCACCAGGAAATTACACTCCATTTGGAGGCAAGGAGAGTGACCAAGAAAGGAAAAAAAAAAAAAAAACCAAAAATCTTACAAGCGGCCCCAATCAGCATCAGCTCAGAAGAGACCAAGACTGAAAGGCACAGTATTCTGAGAATTTCTAACCAAATATTCTGCCTTTCAGTCTCCCTCTTGTTGCTCTGTTTTGACTGTCATATTTATTGCCTGATAGTTTTCAGACTTTGGCAAAGCCTTGGAACTGAGTTTGCAGACCCACATGCCAGGACGCCAAGAGTAAAATACTCTTCTCTAATTTCCATGAATTCCAGTATAGAAGTCTCAGTTCCTTGCACAAGTAGTAAATCATTGATTTTTTTTTTTTTTAAAGAGAACTATAAAAGTTAAGTATTAGTAGCTTAGTAAAAGTCTTTGAAAGTCAATCAAATGCAAAGCTGAAAAAAGAACGTCCAGGAGCATACCTGCCAGATTTGAGCTTCCGTAATTACTATGCCATACTGTTTTCTATGTCACACCAGTTTCTTGTAGCATCCTTACAACACAGCAAGACATTCATTTCATACATCAAACCCAGTAACATTTACATTCATTTAATAATTGGCCCAACAATGATACAACTCTCTTCTCCCAGACAGCCTGGGAGAGCTTGTCATTAGTAACCTGTGCAGCTCTAACACTGGCCCAATGTGTTAGCCTTCAATATTTTTAATGAAAGAAAAAATATCAACCACATTTCACAATATTTTGGCTTAAAGAGCAAAAGTAGCTACAGGCTCTATGACCAGCCACTGCTTAAACACTGACATCTGCTTGGATTAACCTCAACAGTTTAGTAAACACACCGTATGACTAGATATTTCATGACTGTGCCAAAACTCATGTTTGTCAGAGGTCAAACAGAGGATCAGATTAGCCTCAAAATTTTTGACATAGGAGTAAGACTTATTTGAGAAAACCTTAAAGTCTGCTTGTAGTTTTTCCAAGAACAGCTTTTCTTAAAAAAAAAAAAGAAAATTAAGACAGAGGTACAACTCATACTACTCAGATTTCCTGCAAGACTGCCTGTGTATTTTGGACCTATATTAAGGGAAGGAACAGATGTGTATAATCTTCTTTTTTAGAGAGCATTCTAGTAAAAAAATCATTAAACTAATTTTATCTTTCTACAGAATATTAGGATAATTTGCTGCATGACCTTCTACAGACACTGTTAATTTTTATTTAGTTATTTATTTTGGTGGGGGGGAACCCCAAGAAGATAAAGTAACACTACTTAGAAATGCAATTTCGCTATTTTAACAGCCTTAACTCTTTCTTGGCCTCCAAGATGTTATGGCTGCCATCTCTCTCCTTCCATCAGCATGAACAGGCTTTCGTATTTCTTGTTGAATCACTAGCAAACAGCAGCACTAACAGTACAATGAACAGAGGCCAGATTAGGAAGAAGTAGTACTCCAATAATACACTTATCACACAGAGATGCCATTCACAGTAGCTTCCGCACATTCACAAGCATATTTTTTTCCAGGCATTGCAACCAGTCTTAAGAGAAAGTCACAGTTAACCAGCAAGATGAAAAAGGGACACCTTAGGCAGCTTTTGTTTCAGACTCTAACACACTGTCACTAGGAGCAACATCCATGGAACATACATTCAGAAAAAAAGCCAGAGATATTTCGAAGTAAAAGCTTAGTGTTTCATGTGCTCCAGAAGGTAAGTACCAACCCAATTTAACTCCTTATTAAAAAAAACCCTCTCCTACTGGATTGTTTTAGCACTAAGTTGGATCTACCTGCCAGTTTGTTTTTAATTAAACACAACCATTAATTTTTGACCTTACAGAAGGGATGGGTCATTGTATTTTATGAATTAAGTGGCTGTTTTTGACACGATATAGGCAGGTAACTACTCATGTAAAGAAAGGTTGGGCCTACAGGAACATAACTTGTGACATTCAGCAAGGACAAATGCTAAGTCCTGCACCTGGGACAGACAAACTCCCTGGCCACTGACACAGCCTGAGGAACAGCTCTGCAGAGAAGGAGCTGAGAGGTCTGGCTAAACACGAGCCAGCAGTACGCCCTTGCAGCAATGACAGCTGACAGCATACGGGGTTATCAACAGAAGCACAGCCAGCTGACTGAGGGATGCAGTTACACCACCCCACGCAGCACGCACAACACCACAGGCACAGTACTGTACCCAGTTTGGGATTTGCCAGTACAAGACAGACATCAGTAAACGGGAGCATGTTGAGTAGAAGGCCACCAAGATGGTCATGGGCTGGAACACTTGCCCTGTGAGAAGCCGAGGACGCTGGGCTTCTTCAGCCTGCAGAAGAGACGGCTTTGGGGGGGACCTAATAGCAGCCTGCCACTACCTACAGCGATGTTATTGAGAAAACAGAACCAGGCTATTTAGTCAGGTCCAAGGTGGGAGAATGAAAGATAAAAAAGATAACAAAACTCCAGTCAGAGCAACCCTCATTCACAGAAATATACCGTGGACCACAGGCTGTCCTCTTGCATAAGACCACTGTTCCCATTCCTTTTAATGAGATGACACACTAAGATCTATTTTTAATTAGCCTCTGTAAGTCACTTCTAAATGCAACTTTAAAAGCTTTGAGAGCCAACAGTTTAGTCATTTCAGCGCAGCTATAGAAATCTATATCATACCACCTAAAAAATCCTCCAGAAAGAATACAAAATTTTAATCAACACTTTACAGATAAATAATCTTAAAATACGAATAGCATTCATTATACTTTATAGATAAAGACACATAGATAGACTACTTGCATGGATTGTTGAAGACCTAAGAAACTATACTATGAGTATACCAAGTCTGAAAAGCATGAAGTATTTTAGGAAAAAATTAAAAATTCATCTTCTTTATGCCTTTAGGTTCTCACCCCTCACTATTTTACCACTGTCAAATGACTCACTTATATACTCATTTGTATTTCAGTTTTGGACTTTAACCACTGATGTCTAAATATTGCATACTATCACTTTTAAGTCTGTGGACTATATATTGAAACGCCTCCTCTAGGAAGACAGCTTTGCTTATCAAGCTTTTTGGAATTTCTCAGCTCCAGTAAAAAAAGCTTTTCTTAGCAAGCTGCCATACCAGAGTGAATGCAAATACTTTAGCATTTTTATAATAAAAATGTTAAGTTCCTTCTTTATCCGCCTCCATTTCAAATGCTCACTTAAAGAAATTTTAAAGTATCTTCTGCATTAACATCCTTCACTGCTTTGTCAATAACAAAACATACTAGGTTTTTTCCTTACTGATAAAGGATACCTTTCTCCCCACATAATCCTCCTCTCCAACAAGTGAGAGTATTTCACAAGGGCTCTCATTTAAGGACACAATTTTAATGAAAAAAGCAGTTACAAGTTTTGGAAAGGAGACGTTCCATAAGAGTCGGGATCTCACGTTAACGAACAACAGAAAAGAACACCAGTTTTAGTTACAACCAACATTGTATCAAGAAAAGTAACTTAATAGTCCAGTCTGATTAGAGAAAGCAAGTACACTTGGATTACAAACATGAGCTTACCAAAATCCTAGTGCTCAATACTGAGTAAATAAGTGCTATACAGTAGACAGTTTCATGCTGCTGTGGTGTCCTCATTCCCCCCCCGCCAAAGCTCCTGGTTTCCCAAAGCACAATTAGATGCACAGAATTTTCTTATCTATCCCCCTAACAAACGTTGCACTGTAGGGCTGCTTGGCTGGATGTTACTTTAAGCCATCTGGCACATAAATACATGCCATGCCATTCACGGAGTCCTAAAAATACCTTCTTCCTTTTCGTTGCTAATAAATACTTTATTCCAATTGAAACAGTGAGATTTTCTTTTCATTAGCAAAATCAGCTCTCAAGGAAGCCAGAATGTTCATGTACTGTCTCCAAAGAAAGATGCATGCATTTTGTCATACAGCCCTTCCTTTTCCACATACAGCTTAGAAAACAAGATTAAAAAACCAACACTGGACAACTTCTTTTTTCAATGCATCTCTCTCACATTAAAGACCCGTGTATCTAAATATTAGTCTAACAACCCTCCAGCACTATATACAATTGCAAAATGTAAGAGAGCTTACAAGGTCAGCCACACACAAGCAAGCTGCAGAATACCTTTTCTAAACGTTTCAAATCTACTTAGCTGTTCCTTGCATTTTATGTCTGCAAAGCTCACCAAAGTAACAGTAAAAATACAGATGCATGCAAAATAACTAGGTAAGACACACTTCTACATGAGCAGCCGAACAGAAGAACGCTCACCTTTTTCCAGAAGAGTCCGCACTAAAGAAGCAGTGCAAGGTTACATAGTGAAAACACATTTACTGCAGTAGCAGGCAAATCCAGTTGGTGTCTTCATTCTCAGTGAACAATAAAACGCTGAGCCTGAAACTTAACACTTTGTTGCTGAGTACTGCTTGCAAGTCCTAACTGGGAATGGGGTAACAAACACAAGCTTCTCTATGACAACAGGCTAATTTGGATGGTTCTTAGGACATGAATGCTGCAAGGTTATTTCTCAGTTAACTGCATACACTGCCCCAAGAGCACCAATCTATTTTTCTCTGTTTGGGGTTTGGGTTTTTTTTTTCATATCTCTCTTGTCTTTTTTTTTTTTTAATTGATGCATGATCCATAGGGATCCATGGGTCTGGCAGCATAAATAAGAATGGTCATTTTACTGCCACTCGCTAGAGAAGCATAACCAATCGGTGTATTCCTAAGGCATTGTTCATCAAATTATCAACAGATTAGACCATAGTAATGCTAGAGAAAACGATCATTAAATTGTATACAAATTTCAATTCTAAAAATTCCTTTACTCATTTTCCAAATCACTAATAATTTTACAAAAATTCCACATTTTTACTGAAATTTTGTAGGTATGCTTTCTGTTCATCTTAAGAAGTTTTCATCAAAAGTGCTTTGGGCTTTTTTCCAGTCTTCTAAAGCAAAGTGAAAACACATTTTCCAATTTAAAAAAAAAAAAAAAAAAAAGAAAAATCAGACTTCATTTGTACAGCCCTCCTGCCAAAAAAGCTGGCAGCAAATTCAACAACAAAACAGACCTCACTGAAGTACTTTTGAGTGGGACAACAAAAACTGGGGTTGACCGGTCTCAATTTTAAGCCTGTGACTGCTCAACATGGGCACTGCATTTTGCACAAGTTTTTTCTGCAAATACCAGTTCTGTAGTTAGCTCCAAGCAGAAATTCACCATCCACTTGTGCAGAACTCAGTACTGAAATCAACAGCTGTATACAAAAAAAAAAAAATACACAAAAGACATTTGCAAACTCAACAAGAAACTTCAAAAGACTATACCTGAACATGTTTAAAATGCAAAACTGCTGCAATTAAGTTGTTATTAGTACTACAGAATTGGAAACTGTCTTAAATGAGAATGGTCGCATTGCATCTTATTCTACAGCATCAGCTTACAGAATTCATAGACCTCCAAGCTTACTCCCCACAAATCACCCAAGTCTACCGAATTTATCGTTATCTGCAGGGTTTTCCTTTCCAATACGCAGAAACTTACATAAAAATCCATTAGAAGTGCCATTTTTGGATCCCAGACATGTTACGTTCACTTACAGTCAGATGTCAGAAATTGCCACAGTAAGACAGCACTAGCCTGTCAGCTCCCTGCTGTAGCACTGCAGTCTGTCCTTGCAACTTAGTTTGGTTAGCCTGGGATCAAACACCTTTATGGAGCCTGAATAACTGATATGGGCATACACGGACATTATTTGGGTTTTGTTTCGTTTTGGGGTTTTGTTTCTTTTTTTTGTTGTTGTTGTTTTTTTTAAAAAAAGAGATGGAACGTAGCACAAGAACTGTGAGCGAGGTTAAAACAAGTTACAGTTTAAATCCCCAAACTGCCTCTAATAGGAAAGTATTTAACTCGCTCTAAACTGCTCGGAGTTCTTAACTCCTGTTATGTTTCTCCATGCTATTAAGAGATGGCACTATCTTAAAGCTTTCTTCAATACATCATGTCCTAACTGAATTTTCCTGGGTGGATGGCCATTGTTAAAAAAAGTAGAACTGAAAGAAATACTAAAAGCAGGCGTTGAATTGAATTCAATGTCCATTTGCATTTCTCATGTCCAGAAACAAAGGTCACAGAGTTTTTCAGTCCAAGCTTTAGCACAGAGTCCACAGTATCCATGCCATTTGGAAGAGCAGAGGCATGGGACTTGAATTTTTCCCAGTGAGGAATTCTTCCTCAGAAAGACCAAAACACCCTGCAGTCTTCTTGCTTTTGGATCCATTTTCTCAACAGAAGTTTGAAGTAATTTCTGTGCACGAGTTTCTCTCTACTACTCTCATTTCTCACTTATGTCTCCAGACATTAATATAAGACAGGAATCTTAAGGATATACACCTATTACATGTTCTTGCTGCAACTCACTGACTGAACCAGGACACCTGTATAGTTATCAGATTGACCCATGGAACATTCTGGTTGAACTATTTGCTTTCCTACAGATTTTGATGAAATCCTCTGCAACTCGCTGTTTAAGCTGCCACCTACAAAAACTAAATGATGTGTTAAGGCAAATACATCAGAGGTTCTGAGGGGACAATAACCAGAGAGGATACAAATATCAAGCAGAATTCTGGGTTAGAGCAGCAATAACTCATTCCTTCTGCTCCCCCAGCAAGCCTATTTCTAAATTATACTTGCAAACTCTCCTATAGGAAACATTCTCCCTTTTTCCTTTCCTTAACACAATACAGTAATACTAACAAACAGGTACTGCTGCTGGTACAACCATACCTACAGATGGAGTCAATGAAAACACTTTCACTCACACATCTAAACTAATCTAAGCTATCGATTTAATATAAGATTATCTTGCTAAATATTGTATTTGACAATAGGGTATGGAATGTGCCAAATATGTAAACAAACAGACCTTCTATTAGCATGCTTCTGAAAAAGAACATTTTTTGTGGACATTAACTGTCCAAATAAAGACATTTTACACTGTCTGTAAGGAGAGCAAACTTCTGTAAGTTATGCCAAAAATGAATTTTCTTTGTCTTTCATTCTCTTCTACATGATCTTACAAATTCAATTCTCTTCTCCAAAGAAACCCCTTTGAGGAAAGAGTCGCATACCACTCCTTTTCCATCCCCTGTTGGTCTCTTCTACTTATCTACTGCCAATGTTTCTAATGGGAAAACATACTCAGGATTTTGATGTTGAAATCAAGGATGTTGCAACAGAATGAATAGCAGATCAAAAATATATTTTCCCACTTCACTAGGAGCCGTGCTTTCCAACACACTGCTAGCACAGAACGTTAGCACGCAATCCAAAACTTCCAAGTCTTCTCTTGCTTCACACACAATGAGTCTCAGCGTCTGCTGACGCAAGAGATAAGAGATTCGTGTTAACTGACAAAATTAAAGTATTCCAAGAAACAGCAAACTAAAGAAAGCACTTCTAGAAAGCAAATTCACCAACAAATATGAGAGGTATCAAGAGAGACAGTGACATCATTTGATCTTGATATTATACTCCAGGAATTGGAATTAACAAAATAGCCAAAATACCTACGAAGATTTAGTCATAAGGAGTTGTGTATCAAAACAGGATAGTTTCGTGCTTCCTGGAAAACGATCTGTTTTAATTAAGGCCACCTCCAAGGTTTAAAGCCTCTAATTTAATCCTTGTCTGCACAAGGAAATCTGTGTTATTTAGCCAAGCAACATTTGGATGGTTTTACATAAACTAAAAATAAGACCTCTATGAACATGCTGCTAACGTTCATTAAGTATTTGCTTAAATCAGTTTGGCACATAGCAATCATTTACTGAGGTACCTTCTTTTTAGCATGCCTCTGCAAGTTTATTAGCTTAACCTGTCAATTTAAAATTCAACTTCTTAAATGGTACCGCATCTCACGGTTGAAGTCAGGAACGACAAAAAGTTATTGCAGGTAAGCAGTTACCTCCCATCAGCCTCTCTGCAACAACTCTTCATGCACTTACTCCTTCCCTCTTGCGCAGCAAGAGAAGTTATTTTTGTCAAGGTAGCTTGCTCCATGAGCAATGCATGCAAACAGTGATTGTAGCACAGCTGCTAAGGTATAACTTCTCAGTCATGTCAAGCCTGCAATCTCAGAAACGCAGAACTTGCAATGCCACCACTGCCACAAGAGAGAAAACCACAACAGCTTACCTGCCCCAAATTGAACTTAAGAGCCAGCTAAGACATCAAAATACCTACCTGTGAGCACTATGGGGTAGTGGGGTCTGGACTCCTCCCTAGCCTGCACACGTGATTCTTTCTCATACTACAAAGCATAAAGAAGGCAGTACGAAGTCCTGAGGCCCTCTGCATTAAGGGTTTCTAACTAGTGCTAACAGTGGAAAAGTTGATTCACCCTTGAGCACTGTATTCCAGTCTCAGACATGCAAAGTATCTGGCTCAAAAAACCCTAGACTGCACAAGAAAGGGCTGACATACAGCACATAACTCTTACAGACACTTCAATTCATACTCTATCTACATTTTGGTAACACCATCAGCTGTTTAACCTACAGACCGAGCATATTTTTTACATCTCTGTGAAGGAGTTCAGAAGTTCATACAACAAAATATCTGAAACAGTATACTTGAAGTCAACTTCTGATTGAAACAGTATCATCAGCTTCCCAATTTTCCCCTTTTTTTGTTGCAGTGTATTTCTAGTTTTTACAGAGTTTTCAAATGAAGTATTTACACTAATTATTACACAATGCTGACTCACATGAGAAACATGCTAGAGCACAGCTGAAGGATGTGGTGGATACTGTAAACTCTTACACAAAATGAGCTGAACAAATGCATTTACTCATGCTGCTAAACACTGGTTTAACAGCCGAGACCTTTATACTGACAGCACTTTATACATTAACACAGTAGCTGCAACAGCAGATGCATTCATCTCCATAAGCCACCATATGTTTTGAAAAGAAACCATAGATAAGAATCACGACAGTTTATCTACCTCCTACGCTCTAACAGGGATTGAAACACACTTCACCTCTGTAATATTTTTGAAGAAAAAAAAAATAATTTCTGCACTTGAAATACACGAGCACACTTTTGCTCTTCCACAGCAATTAACAGTTGTATTGCAGCACCTCTCCAAAAGGAACGGTACTAAAGAAAATTACTTGATTTTAGGGATACCTGTAACTATAGTATTGCCTAGCCAGACAGACGGAACTGTTTAGAAAGTCGATAAACTGAACTGTCACAGAGAGGAATGATTGTATTTTTTCCAAAATTTTACCTTCTCCCTTCAGCTGGAAGTCTCTCCTTGCTCCTCTGCTTCAGTAATCAACACACAGCTGCCACACTGCCAAACTCCACCTGCCAGCTGCTCAGACCACAACCTTTTTACAGTACCTTCCAAGGTAATGTGACTAAAGAACAAACGATCCTCCCTCTGTTCTTTTCATCTCCACAGTTCCCTATTCTTTCTTGTCAGAAGATCCATAATCCCCGTTTTTACTGTCTGCTTAGATACTTCTAATCTCATCCATTTGACCCACAGTTAGCCCTGCTCCACACACATGCCCTAAGACTATGGTTAAAACTTTTGTTTCTCTAGCATTTACTATCAGAAAGCGTTTTGTATAGGCAAATTTTCAAAACACTAATAATTCATCTTTATTTCCCTTGCCATGCTGTTTCAGGGCTTTCTTCTTCCTAAAAAGTTTGAATCACACCTACTGTTATCATCACTATGAAAATGATGAACAGATTCACCCATTCTCACAAACTACTGTCACACAGCAGCTTATCAGGAATTCTTTCCAATTTCACTCCTATGCATAATGGAGTATCAATTTGCATCCTCTAAGACAAAGTGATTAGATAGCAGAAGACAAGCGACAGGCCCCAAAATCAGCAGTCAGAATCTCTTAAACTAGAACACATCACATAGCCTGCTGGCTTCCTCATCTGAGGCTGAAAGATGAACGCTCATTAGAGCTGCAGTGTTACTTCTTTCCATCCCTGCTGCAGAAGAGCTCCTAAAACTCTGCAGGAGCTTATCTTACCCAGAGATGAGAAAAAGCTTATGCAGAAGGCATGCAGTTCCTCAGAGGCAGTTATACTGGGGGAGGCCAATTGCTTGTTAATCAAAAGCCTCTTATCTGGAACCACCTGGATCTTTATGCTGTTCTAAAATGAGGTCTAGAAATCCCAGCCAGACTACTTCACATACGCAGAGGTTCTCTACAGGGTAGCAGGGCAGAAACACACTGTCAGGGAGAGATTGGTACCGTCCTTTCCTGGGCACAGCCTGCACTGGGATCAGCTTAACCTAATCAGATATGTCTGGGAGCAGTTTCCTATTACGATGAGATTCATATGAAAGAAAAAAAAGCAGACACTAGATCAGAAAGTATTTGAGAATATTTAATGTCACTTACAGACTACTCTTTCTAAGTAAGAACAGAAGGGATTTGATCTTATGTTGAAATAAAGTTTACAGAAAAATAGAAAAAAGCATATTGGCACAGCACTGATGATCCTGCCCACCTGCATAATTACTGTACTGGCATTAAGAGATTTCACCATTCCTTCAAACAGAAAGCAACACTCCGGATACACTAGACCAAACAGATAAAGTACAGATTGTTTATAGAGCAGCAACAAAGCCAAGTCACAAGATATTTTTTTTTCTTTGGAAGAGTAGGGGCTGCACTTTATACCTAGTTATACAATAAAGTTCTGTGAAGTCTACTGCAGCTGCCCTGCAACTGATATTGAAAAGAAGTCAGGATACAGTTTGGCAGAGACGCCATACTAGACAGCATTAGTGTTTTAATTAGTCTCAACTGCAGTTTTAAGGTTGACACCTATGAAGAAGCAAATGAAGGTGAAGCAGCTATCTGGAAAGGCAGCTTTTCAATGCAGTGTCTGCTTCCAGTGCCCTACTAGAGCAAAGAAGAGTCTGACCTGCTAAGACCCCTGCTACCAGCAGCACAGAGCTTTTGGTTGCTTGCTCAGCTCGATCTGTTTTCATGCAAACAAGGGACCAGAGAACCTTTCTTTTGCCTTTCAGGTAACTTTGGAGAGAGTTAATTTGCTATCAGCATTTTCTGTTGCAGCCTTCCTTATAAGCTTTAACACACACCAAAAAAAAAGAAAAATACCAGATGGCAATGGGAACTGACTGGAAGGGCTGAAGACCAGCCACGTCGAGTAACACATACTTGCTAAGAGGAAAAGGGAGCCGCAATGTTGCAAAGTATAAACCGAAAACCACAGGAACAAAACAAAAAAAAAAAGGAGAAAAAGGAGAAACAGCTTAAAAATAAATTTCCCAATCATAAAGATAAGAAAGCTTTAATACACCACGAGGTCAAACAGCCCTCGAAAAAGCAACGCCTGCCCTCGCCCTGCAAACGAATCAATGGAAGGAGCAGCGCCAGCAAAACTAACACGTACGGATGCCCACAGTTTGGGCTGACAGTTGCATAGTTTCAGCCTACCTGCAGGCGGGCTGCTGCCACTCCTTCACATGCATTTAAACACTTAAAAAAAAAAAAAAAAGATAATAATTACGTTGCTTCCCATCCTATGTAGCACAACCCACACCGGGCCCACGGTCTCTCCCCAGGGGAGCGCTGCTGGTCAGGGTCAAACTAAGGCGGCCGAGCTCCCCCAGCGACCCGACCAAGCGCAGCCTTCCCGCTATAAGCTCACACCGTTTATTTTAACCAGAAAAGGGGAAGCCCTGAATCTGACCCCGGCCTCTGGGAAACAGAAATCGCTGCTCCGGGAGAGGGCTCCGTCCCTCAGGGCAGGCGGGAAAACGGCGGGGGCCGCCCTGATACCGCCGCCGGCCCCTCACACCGCCGCCGGCCCCATCCCCTCACACCGCCTCAACCGCCGCCCCCTCACCCCCCGGCGCCGCCCCTCACACCGCCGCCGGCCCCGTCCCCTCACCCCCCGGGGGTGCTCCTCACACCAGAGCCGGTTCCCCCGCTGGAACCGCCTTCCCTCACAGCCCCGGAGCGACCGCCGCCGCTACCGCTGCCACTCCACCCCCCCGCGCACACACACACCGGGGCTGCCCCGCACTCACCGGGGCGGCGGCGGCATCGCCCCTCCGCCCGCCCCGTGCCCTCAGCGGCGGCGGCAGCGGCGGCGCGCACCGCTCGCGCGCGGTGACCCCACGTGACCGCTCCCGCCTCCTCCTCCTGCTGCCCCCCTCCCTCCCCGGCCGGTGACGTCACGTGAGGAGGACGGGGCGCGGCCGCCATGACAGGCGGGGCCGGGCCGGCCTCAGAAGATGGCGAACGGCGGGGGGGAGAATTGCGGGGCTCCTGTCTGGGGTTCCTGCTTGAGCGGTGCACGGCCGTGAAGCTATTGGGGGGGGGGGGGGGGGGGATTCAAGGCGGGAGGGGTGTGGATGTACCGCCTTCAACCCCTCTTTCCCCTCAAAGTTGTTGTGCATCTGCCCATCCTGCCGGGCTTGCAAGGAGTTCCCTTGCAGCTCTCTCTGAAGATTAAAGTCCATTCCAGTCCCCTAAGGAGACACCTGCTTTGAGCTTCATGGTCTTAAGTGGCCCCTGGAAGTACTTGTCCAGGGGCTTTGAAAGGGAGAAACGAGTAGGTCAGGCTGATGGAGGGTGTCTGGGCCAACTAGGAAAGTTTTCCTCACTGTGTAGTTTGAGTGGCTGGTTTCTTCAGTGGGAAGGGGGAGATAGCTGAGGGAAATCAACCAAAACTACCCTAAAATAACTTGAGCTTGGCAGTTAATGTGCATCTATAGCAACAAGAGTTGACATCCTCACAGGTGGAGAGGCATGTTGAATCCTCAGATTTTTCATATCCAGAGTAAGTAATTTAATCACTTAACTTTCTGGACAAATGAATGGTGGGGTAGCTTCATCACTGATACGTCTTTGTGTGGGACCTAACTTGGAAGGTGTCCTTTTGGGAGGGGGAGTGAAGCTGGAAGGCATATTGTGTTTGTAAACCCTGGTGAGGTTTGAACAAACGAAGTGTCAGATTTGCTTAACGTAGTCAGGACTGGGAGCTTTTTTGTGAATACCCAGATACAGACCTTGAGCTGCTGAGTGACACTTTGAAGATGGCAGATTTTATTTTAATGAAGTGGAAATTAAACACGGTTGACACACACAAGTCCATTCTTTGATGGATATTGCCCCTGGTGTCCAGAGATTATGGTAAGGTGCTTTATCATAACACAAATACAGCAGAATACAGAATTTATCAAAAAGCTGTACCTACAGCATTAAAGTACAGGGGCCAAAAAGGCAATATATAATCAGAAGGTGCTGTTAGAGAAAAAGGAGTGACAGTCCATGGAGGGGTTAGCACGCAGATGACAAGGAGGTAGCAGGGATCAAGATGAAAGTAATGTGTGCAGTTAAATGAGATAGCCACATAGTCACCATCCCTATCAGCCAGCTTTTCATAATACCTGTTTCATAATGGCTAATATGCAGCTTTGATCTCTCTCTTGTAATAATTTAGCCTGAGGACCGGAGGTGTGTGTTAAGCTCTTTTAGGTAAAAGCAACCTCAGCACATATGCTGTCTGCTTTCTGCAGAACCATTATCCTTGAAGTCCTCCTAATTTGGCCAGTTCTTGCCTACCTTGTAATTCCAAGTATTTAATCTACCCAAATAGCTATTTTAGTTCTTATCAAAAAGAGTTTCCCTAGTGCTTGGATTATCATTTTATTAACAGAATTAATAAACTGCTACTTTTTAGTGTCATTTACTGTAAGGTCTTTGAGACATGTTTCGTTTCTCAAAATCCCTGATAATGATAATCTGCCCAGCCCAATTGCTTAATATACTCTATGACAACTCGTTAGTGTTAACTAATTGATCCACTTCCTATGTGCTCACAGCACGGGATGAGAACTCATATAAAAGTGTTGGTAGGAAGTTGTAACCCAAAGTAATCCTCTGTCAATATGGGTTGTGGTCAGAATTTGAGATCTGTACGTACTCAAGCACTGACATTTCATTTATTAAATGTTTCTGTTGTTGACACCTATTGGACACAGAAATGACAGAAGAGAAAGTGACACACTGAGCTAGAAAAGATACTCTTTAAGTCTTGTCTTATTTCTTAGATTGGCTCTTCTGCTTTGTGAAAAAGGAGGCGAATATCCCCAAACCCAAGCAGAATTAATGTGGATTATTTTTCGAAACCCAAATTGTTCAGAGCAAATTTCTCCAGCTAATGTGTAGAGCTTGTTGACCAGCTGTGATAGAGAAGACTGGAGGAAACTCCAACTGTTCTTTCAATAGCTGGGAGAACTGGCATTTGTTTCAGTGGCTTCCTTTTATAATAGTTTGCCTATGGGCTGTCCATGACTGAAGTCAGAATCTGCACATCCCCTAGTAGAGTTTCTATGTGATTATGGTTTTGAGTGGAGTAAACAAGCCCGTGTTAAGTGCTGGTCAGTTTATTTGGAGTATTTGAGGAAGCAGGGCATTTATCTGGTTGCTCTCGGACTTTTCCTTCCTACTGTTACTTTTGCTGCAGATCACTTAACATGTTTTTTTGCCTGCTTTCCAAAACAAAGAAGGTTGAATGACAACACAGGGTATGTACATGGGTTTACATGATCTGCTCTCTCTTCTCAAATACTTTTGAAATCTTGGGCAATATTCTTCAAATTTGACAGTGAGTCGAGATCTCAAAGAGATTATATTCTAAATAGCTTTGCAAAAATAGATGTCTGAAGAGAAGAGAGAGACACTTATCTACTACTGAGGAAAAGCCTGTAGAACAAGTTCATCCCACATACCCTTAAATTCATTAGGAGCACTCAGGAAAGAATCCATGGAGCTGTTGTATCTAGTCTATTGAAAACATCAGTTCTGTGCTTTGTAGTAGGTGAAAAGGCAAAAAGGGTGTGATAGATTAGGATAGGAATAAAGAATAAAATGGTATACTGTTGTAAAACACGGAGTGCTTATGCATCTTGAATATTGTGTGGCATTCCCCCTAAAGCACCAAGAAAGATACAGAGAAAAGCAATGAGCTGATCAGAGGTGTGGAATTGCTTCCTTTAAAAAAAAATAAATAAAAAAAAGAGTTTAAATACACGCGAATGGTTTAACTTGGAAAAGGACTATGAAGGAATGTGATAATGGCATAAAAATCTATTGTCATAGAGAAAGCGAGTTCTGTGTTTCTTATATTCTTATAGCACAAGATTTAGGTGTCCTGAGTGAAATTTCCAGGCAGTAAATTTTAAAGAAACAGAAGTATGTTTTTTTCTTGAGTTACAATTGTAAATTGCTGCAAATGTATTGTAGAGGCCAAAAGTATAAATGTGCTCATGAGTGGATTAGAAATGGAAATGGAAAAAATGTCCATTGAGGCCTCTTAAATATAATGCTAATGCAGCTGCCAGCTCAGGAAATCTCCAAGTAAAGGAGTGGATTCAGCCAGCAGATTAAGACACCTAAATTTGGGTTTCGGTGTGTAGGTGTCTCCATGTGAACCAGATATCTAAGCTCTCTTTATACCCAGTAGAGAACTAATGTGGGATTTAGTTACATAAATGCAGGCATCAAATGCCATTTTAGGTATTGTGGAGTTTTCTACCTGGCCTCCTGCTCCAAGAAGCAGCAGATCTTCTAAAAAGGCTGTTATATCTGAAGTCTCACGTGGGAGTCTTTGGTATCTCAGACCATCACAGTTGTCACTAAGCACCTATGGTTAGCAAGCTGAACCTTGCTCAAAGTTGATACTGCAAGCTATTCAGATCACCTGATAGGTCAGTGTATTTTGAACAGCTGAATAGCTCTTAGCTTGATTAACTGTACTGAGTAGTTTTCTATAGACTGGAGGAGGAACTTCTATTCAGATGAAGACATCTGCATGGGGACAGAATGTCAGAATGTATAGGTTTTGCCGGGCTGTACCAGAGGGCATATAGCTTAGCTTTTTAATGCTATTTCCTTATGTTTCCTTAGCTAGTCAGACCACTGAGTTGATTCAGCTGGGATTGGTTTAGGGGAAGAATACAGGAGATTATGTATGAAAAACCGTCTTAAAATTGACAGATGTATTGATAATGAGGTTTGTGTGAAGATTTACGTTCACAGTGCATTGATGTGTAGTGACACTTTGAACGCAGTTGGATGACTCCCTAAGCCTTGTAGATACCTTATGGCCAAGAGTTCCGGGGCAACCACAGATACTGCTGATGAAGCCACCAGAATGACAAATTCTTAAGCCATTAGATTCTGTAACTGAAAGGGATTTTTTTCACAAAAGTAAATCAAAACTAATTTGGTTGATGACAGACTTTACACCCTTCTGTGAATCAAACCAGTTAGATCTTGTTAGAGTAGCAGAACTTGCCTAAGAAGAATTTGGGCTAAGATTCAGGCCAAAGAAATGAGAAAGAAAGATAACTAGAAAAGCCAGATGATAATTAGATGAGTTTTGCAAAGCAGAATCATTTTTTTCCTCAATCTCTCACACTTCAAATTATTTACATTTTCTAGTTGGAAAGACAAAACTTTTAGCACTAATGCTGTCCTCTTGGGCTGATGAAAGTTTTAACAAAGCAAGTCAGCAAGCTCAGACTTTGTTTTTTGGATATCTGAAAACAAACTATGAAAGAGAGCTTATGCTTTTAAAACTGCATTGTGCTCCTGCAGCAGTGTTCCCATTTTGTATTTATTGACAGAATGCCTTGATAGTACAATAAATAATAAAGACTCCCTCTTAGCATCACTGCTGTTAAGAGAGCAGCTGTACCTCTC
This sequence comes from Pluvialis apricaria, assembly GCA_017639485.1. NCBI lineage: Eukaryota > Metazoa > Chordata > Aves > Charadriiformes > Charadriidae > Pluvialis > Pluvialis apricaria. The sequence continues at coordinate 8,415,017 of CM030008.1, read as the reverse complement.
AAATGTCCTGCTCTTCAAGGTGAGAGAGAGACAAGAACAAACCTAGTGTGATATAATGCGCAGGCCCTCTCCCTTTTCCCATACATGGGACACAGGGAAGATCTACCAACCAGCTAAATGTATTAACATTAGCCCATGGTAATGAAGCAAGAAAGAAGTTGTGGGGTGGAATGATGAACATACGTGATGTGTCCCTAAAATCTGCATGAACACGAGGGAGAAGCCACTTGTGTGAGTGACAGACAGTGCTCGGGAGAATTCACAGATCTAAGGATCTTGCCTTGTTTTGTCTCAGCAAGGAATTGCAGCACTGAACAGACATGTAGGAACAATATTGTCATGCTCCATTAAATTCCCTTCCATTTTTTTCCTTCAATTTTCTGCCCAATCTGTGTTATTTTTCTGTACTTCTTAACACCTCTCTTCTGATATTTTCTGTAGACTCTCTCCAGAACTGTGGAAAAGTTGTGTTTTAGCTTTGAAGTGTTGCTGACAAAATTCCATCTGGTTTTGGTATTCAGAAGTTCTCACTCTTAAGATCTGGGACTGAGATGTTACATTTTCTGTCATTTCTTTTTATTGAAATAAAACATTCCTTGGAATCTGTGGAGGAAGGTAGTTGGCTAAAAGTTCAGTCCAGTGTTGCTCAACTGTGCTCAGATCACTTCACAAGCGTGGGCTCTGGGCCAGCCTGTGCTGATTTCTTTTCCACTTTGGACTGTTTTGCAAAGTTTTGAGAGTGAAAACAATCCTATAAAACCCAGAAACCTCATAATTGAATTCCCTTTTTCCCAACAAACTATATTAAAACTCTGCCAAGAGTTTCCTTCCATCTTTGTTTCTACTCCCTAGTAAGAGGAGGAAAAAAGAGGAGGTCAGTCTCATTATCTTCTTTTTACAGATGTGGAAGTTAAAGCACAGAAAGATGAAGTTGTTCCAGGTCATCCAACAGAGCAGTGGCAGACAAAAAATAGAACCCAGTCCTTCAGTACTTACTGTTGCATCACTCTGTCTTCCTGTTTTGAGGAAAATGTCTGAAATGTAATTTTCATAGGTAAGTATGTGAGAAAGATTCAGACTTCCTGAAGCATGGAAACCAAAACCTTTAGTTATATCACGTAAACAGAGGTTAGATAGAGTTCAAACTGAGACAAAGACTCCAAGCCTGAGTTGTGGCACTTGTGTTGTAGAAGTATCTTTTTGGTAATTCTTTCTCATAGTGGGTATAATCTTCCCAGTATCTTTCATCAAAAGATACCTCAGTCTCTAGCCCCATATCTGTTGTGCAACAGGATGCTGAGCCTTTCTTTTATTCTTTTTTCATACTACATTTTCATTTTCTGAATTCTCAAGGATGGGGTCTTCACTTTCCGAGCACCGAGAAAAGCATAAAAAGGAAGTATGTGTAACAAGCAAAGGATGATTATCCAGTAATTTTCATAGCTTCATTTTAGCTGTATTTTTCCATTGGTTTTACAGAATTATGCTGATTCATACCAACTGGGGGCAGTTCCTGCTTTTCTGAAGCAACTTTACTATCTATTGTAATCACAGGGCTTGTACAGCTTCGTCTTCCACCCCCTCCCCAATTTGTCATTCATCTGCTGTTTCTGTAACCCGTCCTAAAAAAATTTCACAACGTTACAATTTTCATGACCAACCAGACAACCATTTAGAAACTTCTACTCTAAATCATTATTCTTTTTGAGAGAGGCCTGAGATACATTAGCAGTATACCTCAACTTTGTATTGTTTTTTGAAAGGAGAATATGTGAAATTCAATAGTAGTTGTGATTCCTATCTTATTATGTATATGTGAGAAGCTGAAAAGAAATTACATTCTTATAGCTAAAAGGACAAGCGTTAGGAGACATGACTATGACCTCAAGGCACTCCTTCCATAAATCTGGGTTTATTGCTTGATGTCTTCATTTGTTATATACAATATGTTGATAAAATTCTTAACCCCACAACCTGTGTCTATTTTATCTATTTAGATAAGAAGCACTTGTGGCCTGACACAGTTTCTTATTGGACAATTATGTATCACTACAAACAAGGACACTTGACCTCTCTTAAGATTCATAGGCAAATCCAAAGCAAAACAAACAAAAAAATCCCTATCAGCAACATACTTTTTGTTTCATTACTAACTTGTGGTTTACCGGCGAAATGTGTTAGGGTAGGCTATCAAAAGCAGTGTTTCTAAAATGTAAGTTTTGGAAATGTCATAACCTTGACTTCAATAAGTGATGAAAACAAATTAGAAAGTATGTATTCTGATTGGTCTATACAGAACCCAAGAGGTGTGCAGCTACTTGTAAATTTACTCCTTATTTTAGCATGAAAAAAATCTATTAAGTAAGAGCTCGAGATAATTTTTGGGCCTGTTAAAAAACCCTAATACAAATAACATGACCTTTGTGTTAATGATTTTAGTGAAGGATTAGTAGGCAATTAAATGAATGACTGGAGGAGACCGTTATTGCACTATCTGAAAATGTCAAACTCTGAAAGAAGTATACCGCCTAAGGAAAATGGTGAAAATGGAAGATAAATACTGCTAAAATCTGTCCTGGGTAGGCCTTATGCTGTAGGAGGGTATAGCAAGTCTGTGCAAGTTGTGAGGTGCCCCCTGGTGTTGTAAGGCTCAGCCGTTGTACGTAGTCAAAGCAGGATAAAACACCCGAAGTATTGACAAAGGATAAGAAAGTGTAAAAGGGAAATAAATGGAAGCTACGGAAAGCCACAAAGCTGCAAGAAGAGGGGTTGGTAGCAATGCCATTTAGGACCTAACTGCCATTTACAATAAGCAGAATTAGCTGTAAACTTCTCAGTTTCAGGTAACATTTTCAGTAGGAGGAGTTAGAGGATGCTGTATGGTGATGGGGATCCAGGTGGTGAAGGGCTCAGCAGCATTTTGTGGAGGCTATACATGGAAGGAAGGCTTGGAGAGGCTTTTGAGAGCCACCAAGAGAGAAGTCTCTTCGTTCACCTGCATGTCTCTTCCATATTACTGCGAGGGTTATGGGACCCCCAGACCTGCCCTCGCAGCCGTGTGTCTCAACTCCATTTGCCACAAGCAACAATATACCCTGTCTTCTTCCTCCAGAAATTCCTACTTATTTGGGGCTGCTGAGAAGAGGAAGGAGAAGCAGGAAGGGGACAGGAGAAAAGGAACTATTTCAGTAAAGGGGAAGGGAGGACTAGAAGGTGACGAAGGATTGGCTCTTCTCCAAACCGAAGTGGTAGTTCTAGAAGCTAGCAAGTGGGGTGGGTTATCCAGGACTTTTCTGAAAATAAATTCACACAAACCATGTGGACCTAAAAATGTATGGACAAGAGCAGAATCAAAAGCAAGTGATTCTAAGAGTTTGGGGGGAATTCCTACACTATAACATAGCTATTTGTGACTGGATATTTAGTATTTGCAACTTTGTTTTGAGGATCTTCAGATGGCAAAACAGAAGATGTTTGCTGCTTCATTCAAGCAGAAAAAGACTATTATAAGCTATTTTCAATACTAAATGAATACCAAATCTCTACCCCTTTTGTATGCTGTTGTGATGGAAAAAAGGGTGTATCATTTTTTATCATTAAAAGAAAATACCAATGGTTTAGCCAGCTGTCTGATTTTAATGTCCACATATTTTGGAGATTTACTACTTATGAATATTTTGATTCTGTTGTGGATTAGCTAAGTGAGGACAGGGAAATGAGGAAATGAGGGTAAAACCCCTTGGAACAGATCGATATAGGTTGTAACAAAATTTGCAGCTCTTCATTACGTAAAAAATTGTTGTAAACCAAACAATCCTGGTGGTGTTCTTATAGCCTTTGTTCCCAAAAGAAATAAGGTAAGAATTTCAGCTTTCATTGTGATGAAAGCCTCCAGCCCTTGTCATAAGAGGAATAAAACCTTGAAGATTTGACACATAAAATGGTGGCTCATCCTATAAAAGTCAAATTAAAAAATAATTAAAAAAGAGAGAAAGTGAAATATCTCCTATTGTTTTTTAATAAAGCCATTCTTCTGATTTTACAGAAACCAGCTCCTGTTTTTGTTAGTGCTCAGGCTGGTAATACTGAGCATAAGTCCCAAATATGTCTTCTGGCACTGTACCAATTTGAGTTAAACCAAAATATATTATCCATTCCCCTAAATGCAAGCTTCTGCTGTACCATATTATGGGACTGAGTTATCTGAGAGTTGCAAAGTAATACCAGATGGTGATTGTAGGTTGGCTGGAATTTGCGGTCTCTCTCGTCTTGCCACATGTTTCACCACTTGGAAGTCTCTAAATTATATTGTTCAACTATTTGTCTCCTTGGCTCAATATTCCGTTTCTGTCATTTTCTGGTTTGGTGCAATTCTTCATGCTTTCGCTAGGTGGGTCCCCACAACAGTACACTGGGTAAGACGTTTGTTGAATAGCCTGAACACATTTAGGTAAATGTATTTCCCGGTCAGTTTTATTACGACTTTCTTTGGCAGAAGTTCACTGCACTGCGTGTTTCGATGTACAATTTAGTGATTTAAAAAACTGATTAGAGTTTTGGGAAGTTGTCATAAAGGGATTGGACTTGCTGATCTTTAATCTTTAATCCTTTGCAACTTTCCATACTAGTCAAAACAAAAAAAAAAATCTTTTTCCATGTGCATTAGCTATTTACGGACTACACAAGAAAAGAAAGACGTTTTAGTGAAAATCTTCAGAAATTTTCTTTCCAAGTGTTTTATGACTGTGTACTTATATTAAAAAAGTTTTACCCCCTAAACCTGACCAAAACATAATCCAAACACAAAACTTCTGTTCTCTCTATCCCGTAATGCTCTGTAGAGAAGATTAAGGAAAAAGAAGTTAGAAATTAGCAATATTTTTTTAATCTCCTATTAGAAAGCCAGTCTAACCCAATGGTGGGATAGCATAAAAGCCCTTGAGCCCTTTGAGATGCCTTCTCCAGAGTCTTCTCACCAGAGTCTCAATATGCCTGGGGCAGCACCCATCTGTCACTGTAAGTTGGGAACAGGGCAGCTTTTCACCCTGCTAATTTTTATAGTTAGAACTGTATGGTTTCACAAGTCATGGTGCTCTGAGTGAGGAGGCACATAGCTTCTTTACTGTCTCGGGTTGTGTCTTCATCCTGCAATAACGGGGATCAATTAACTTGCTGAGAGCTCTATACTGTCATGTCCAGGCTGTTTCTGACATTCAGGGTTGTACGCTCAAAGCTAACGCTCTTTATAGTGTAGTACAGTACTGATTTGACTTAGGAATGGGTAACTCTTACCTCTGAGGGGCTGATCTAAAGATATATTTTCAATGCTCACTTCTCATATCTTAGCACCTATAGAAAGAAAATCAAACCAGCCAATTTCAGTTATTGTGAGGTTTGGTTTTATTTTCTCTTCTTCTTTTGTTCCCCCTCTTATCCAGGCTCATTAAATGAATCTATTTCATCGGCTTGCTTGACATGGTAAGACAATTCATGCAGAAGTCTAGCAAGAAGTGCAAATTTTAATTGAACTAAAGGTTTTGTTTCATGTGATTTATGTTTAGACGGCAAAGAAAGATTTAGAAAATTCTTGCATTATGCATTGCAAAGATAAGCTGAAAACTAAAATTGATTGTTTCCTTGCTCAGGAACCAACTTACATTAAATAAAACTGATAATTATTACTGAATATATTTAAACTCAGAAAATCTTGGTCTGTCAAATAATTAATGCAAGACAAGAGAAGGGCTGTCAGAGTACACAGAGGCATGGTGGTACTTAATGTCAGACATCTGGCTCAAAAGTAATCCTCGGGAGTGACCATAACATCAGATTTCCTGGTTTTAGTAAGTAGGTAGATAGACTTTTCTGTGTTTTACCCAGACTAGTTTTAATGGTTTCCTTGTCTTCATTTTGATGGCAAGAACCCCAACTTGGAAAAAAATACCTTCTATATTGTTTTAGTTTAATTATGTCTGTAAGTGATGGTTATGACCTCCAATAGTTATCTCTTTCATCATCAAGCTAGTCTCAGTTACGCTCTAGGAATCCAGGGCAATGAGGAACAGTGAGAAATTCTGATAAAACTTTGATTCAGATTCTGAAAGTTCTTGTGTGCCTAAGCCTGGAGATTGATCTGGGTAGGGGGATCTCGTGCTTTCCTGGGTCAGAGTCACCCTTCTGCATCCCCGGGCAATTACACAAAGTGTAGTGGGAGTGCTCATCATTTCTACTTCCAGAGTTACAAACCACAAAGCCAGACATACTATATGAGGTTGGTCTGCTCACACTTGTCTGGCACCATCGTTTCCTCTGGGAAAATGGCAAAAGCAAATAGCAACTTGCCTTTTTGCATGTAGGCGTGATCCTCCTGAGAACATATAATTTGGCACCATGCGCAAGTGAAGTTCAAACATCCTCGAGCTATGAGTTGTTGACAACATCTCTCAGAATAGACATATAAACTACGTAAAGCAGTTTTGGTCCTGCCTTATCTCAGCGTTATGTTCAAAAACTGTAATGGTTCCCAAGTCACTAAGTCACCCTGGTTGGCGAAATACACTTACAGCAAAGGGTGTTAACCACTTAACCTTTGCATCGTTCCCCTTGACTGCAGGCAGAGGGTAACAATGCTTACCAGCCTCATCAGGACCGTGGGACATGCAGAGCACGCTTAAACTTTTGTGTGCATTGATGAATGCTTATGTCTTGCTGCCCTGCAGTGCCTGGGTTTACAAAGGGTATTATAATCCTCACAATAAAGGCAATGGTAAACATTTCAGAGACTAGAAGTTTCTCGGTCAGATTAGTAGCTGTGCAAAACGGGCATTACATTTAGACCTGTGTTCCCTGTGTGCTACTCCAAATGCAATTAAGCATAGCTGGTGGTGTCACACCTAGGGACGGACCTCTCCCTCCTTTATAGGAGGTAGTGTAGAAGTGCCAAGTATCACTAGTGTAATGAAATCAGAGGGAGGTAAATATACCATATAAATATTCCAAGGCCTCTAGAGACTGAAAGTCAACAAGCAAACCCTTGGCTACGGCACAGAAAATTTGAGAGTTGTTAATAAAGAGGATTAAAGTGGTAGGCATCCTCTGGGCTATAGCAGGATTTAACAAATGCCTGTGAATGCAGCGTTCGATAGGACTCCAAGGCAAAGCTTGAATGTAACTTGGAGTCTGCACAGAGGGAAAAGAGAAAGCAGTCCAGGATCGTGTTACTCATCTGATTGCAAAGGGCTCTGTTTTCAGCGCTGCCCCCAGGGCTTTACCTGATCTATCCAAATAGAAGATGTCTGCCCTTCCCACCCTGCAATCATTCATACATAAACAACTCTAAATACTTTTCTGACTGTTCTGCCAGTTTCAGCTCTTCTTGCTTATTCAGTGCCTGCTCTCCTGCCAAAACAACAAACTGAGCTCGTGTGGGTTGTGGTTGGGGGCAGAGGCAGGCAACAGCGGTCTGCTCATTTCCTTTGTTTTTCACGTTTCTCTTTGGCCTTTCCTTGGGTAAAATCCAAGGGATGGATCATTGCTGGTTCCATCATGATGCAGAAAGAACAGACATCACTTTTCAAACAATGACAGCTTTATGAAGCTTTACAGTCTCAGCCAAAGTCTTGATGCTATCATCAGACATGTCTTTCTTCCCAGTCCCTGCAGGTGACTGCAGCTGGCAGCAGATCTTTTGACAGTCAGATTCTGTATGTTATCTCTGTTGGTCCAAGCCTTTAAATAATTGGACAGGAAGATCTGGGAAACAGATATGCTATTTCAAGGCATAAATAACATCGTGCTGAGTGCTGCAGAAAGCCCTTATTTAATTTAGTTCGATTTGGTTCAGACGTGGTCATCTGGTTTGGCTTCCAACCAGGAATTCTGTAGGTGTATGCTCAGTTTCTTCTTATACCACCGTCATATACAAATCACTTCTCACTGTGCCTCCATTCCTCAGCTCTTCAATGGGAATAAGATGATGTTCTTGACTTACAGGAAAGGGAGATAAGGAGTGATGGGAAGTAAATTTGTGAGATTTTCTGATTTTCTAGTGATAAAGATCCATATAAATAACTGAAACAAGAGTGAAATGGCGAGAGTAGTTACTACTAACAGCAGAGAAATGTGGAGAGCATTGCTGGTACACTGCCATCAAATCACATCGTATAACAGTGAAATCCATCCCTGTGAAGAAAGCCAGACCATGCAAAGTAAAAACTATTTAAGCTGTCAGAGTTAAAGTGGAAACTAAGTTTTGGGTACTCTGTCTGACAATGTCACTGTGATGGTTTAAAGAAATTTAATTCTTCAGTTTGCTTATTGCCGCCTGTGATGATTACTCAGAGCTTCATTTTAGGTCACAAAGTATTTTTGATAGTGATCAACTTCACATTTTAATCTGCAGGTATTAGCCCGAGGCTATTTCTTTGCTTCCAACACACCAAAAGTATTTAGCTAAATGAAAAAAAAAAGAACCTTGACAAAGTACGCACACATTCCCATTTGCTTTTTTTTATTTCCCCACCCTTTTTTACAAAGGGGCAATTTCAGCTACCTGGCCTTTTCTGGAATGCAATCTGGGAGGTGATTTCATTTTTGCTGTGTAAAGAGGAACGACACAATGCTAGCAGTGACAGCCCTCTGCCAGCTACTGCTGCCACCAGCATATCAGCAATAGCCATCAGTGTGAGGACTAGCAGTTCCCTAACAGCTATGGATCAGAGACAGCAAAGAAGCATTACATGGTTTGACCTACGGCATTTTAGGATATTTGCTTGCTTCCCAGAAGTCTGGGAGGCTCTGGATTCCTTGGCATCTGGTTGAGCTAGGGAGATAGATTAACTGAAGGATTCTTACTGTTTTGTCTTGGGTGAGGCTTTCTGGGCAGCCAGCTGTTTTATTTTGTGTATTGCACAAAAGGTTGCTTTAAATCTGCCTGTTCTAGGGATGAGAGGTTGGAAGCGGGAGGGTAAGCTGCAGGATATTTTTTTCCTTTACACAGCAGTCTTCGCTAGCCAACATTGTTGGCAAAAGCAGGCAGAAGAGAGAATTTCCCTTACAGTAATGGTAATATACATTGCCCTGTCATGCAAAGTTTAAGCCAGAAGGGTCCAGTCCAATATGGTGCTAAGGGCCTGATTTTAAAATTATTCAGCTGCCTGTCCCTAGCTGCTACAGATTACTCTTGGAGCATTATAATATGCTGAACAATTCTGAAAGTCAGGATCCAAAAGTTTAATGCTGTAGCTGGACTACAGTTACCATGCTTTTCTGTACACAGTGAGCTCCACTGACTTCAGTGTGTTTCTCCATAAACAAAATTGTTCAATTAAATGCTTATCTGTTTGCAGATACTGGATCATTGGTGTCCTATGTGCTATCCGGGAGAGAGCCTGAACAAAACCAGGAGAAAGTGTAAGGTCAGTGATATTTGTGTAAACCACGTGACATGTGCTTTCTCAGATCATCCTTTTATCATGCAATATTCTTGTAACACAGTTCTTACTCTTTTCTGCATTTGAAAGGACAAAAATTGTTGTGTGCTTTCTGCAGCATATCACTTCCTGCCAAAGTAGACTCAGAACAGAAGGAAAAGACAGCTTTCCTTTTCCAGCTATGGCTTTTTAAAACATTTTTTTATGATTCTGTTAGGCTCCCAGAGAATGTTTCGTGGATATGTATCATATTATGTTATTACTGCAGTGTATCTGTTAAATCCTTTATCATTCCACAGCCCTTTGAAATAGGGAAAACTTGTAAGTCCTGGGTTACAAACAAGAAAATAGTAGCACAGAACGTAACCCCCGTAAGATTTCCCTTGGCCAAAATTCCCACATGGGAGGAGTCTGTTGCCTTCTTTGTTCTTGCCTCAGACCACTAACGTCAGTGATGGTGAATGAACCGTGTGGGATCAGGTCCACGCTGGGGACAGGGCACAAGGAGATATAACTGGACTTGCTGTAGCTCCCACTTACTTCAATAGAAACTATGAACACACGGTACTGTTGAAAGGCAGGTCTTAAATGATTTTGCAGTAGACATCCTCAGGCTGCTTGTAAGAAAACTGCCAGTGAACATCTCAGTTATTTTACCAGTTCAGTTTCTTCCTGACTAGAAGATAGAGAATGTGCTACAATAACAAGATACATCATCCAGTTTGGGGTACCAAGGAAGGCATTTGTGTGTAAATCTCGACATGTCTTTGTTTTCTTATGCAAACAATAATGAACAAAAAATATAATTGATAAGCGTATTAATAAATTAATGATTAACTTACTTAACAATGTTGGCCTTCAGATTGCCGTTAGGAGGCATTTAAGCTAATACAGAGGTCCCAGAATTCTTATTCCAGGTTCTTTGCACACCTGTATTTCTGTACTGATGAAATTCCTGAGGTTTTCCTCACAGCTGTTATGAGATGGAAGCTTTACTCTTTAATAGCATGAATGCATGCATTGTATGGCCAGGTTAAAGTCCATACTGCTAAAAGAAACTTAGGCTTCTCAGGTTTCCAGGTTTATATATTTTTTTTTTCTGATTCAACAAAATGAAAAAGGAACTCATAAAGCATGTGGACTCATCCCAAACTGCAGATGAACACACTTTAAACCAGACAATAAAAACAGAAAAGTGTTTGCTGCATTCAGGCTTCTGTCCTAGATTTACCTAGACAGTTTCAAACTCTTTTTAGTTTTCCTGTCAAGTTTCTGGATCTAATTGGGTCCACCTGCATCTTACTAACATGCTACATGGGATATATAACATTAGAGAATCTCATAAATAAAAACTGAGATGTAATTTGGATTGTCAGCTTAAAAACCAGCATTGTAGTGGTGACCCTATATCTCCAACCCTTCACTGCTTGCCAAGGAGACGTGGACTAAAACTTGCTAAGGAAGTGTTGCTTTTCACCCCAGGAACTCGTGCTGTCTGCCTGTGGCTCAGACCTTGCAGCTCGGTGGTAGATCTCCCTCGTGACTTGTGGGAGTCCCACAAGTGGTGTGTGATAAATATTCCAGGAGTTTGCCATTTACCCACCAAGTAATAGATTGATGATGCTGAAAGGAGTGCTGTATTCATATGTCAGATGTGTAGAATCTGCTTTACCACTAGAGAAGATCTGGGGAGAAAACAATACTCAAACCCACAAGATTTTCAATAATAGAGAAAATTACAAAAAGGTGGGTCACTAAGATTATGTTTAGGCAATAAAGCCCTTTCATAGCTGCTCCAACATCTCATCCAGCAAGAGGCTGAGACACTGATTAGTTTCTGCTGTCTATATCAGACTTTGTTCACCTAGAAAACTTTAGAGCTCCATCTTCTATGTTCTAGTGATAAGGAGGTTACTTAGAGTCTCCTGGAACAGCTGTTCCAGCCTAAAGCAGACTGCCTTGTCACCTACCCCTGGTAACACTTTCCCTTCTTATCTCTTATGACAGGCCACTCAGACTCGTGTAAAAGAAGGAGATCAGGTCATTTCTGTACACCACTCTCTTTAAAGTGCCTCATTAATTCTTCTGTTGTACACTTCGATAAGAACACATTCCTGGCTTCAGTTTTGAATCGGTTTTGTTTTGGTTTTTTTTTTCCTTTACAGGTCCCTTCAGACAGGATGCTAAATTTTGCAAATCATAACTTATAAATATATTATGTGCAATTCATAAATAATAAATAATTATTATAATTCCATTTGAAAATGCAGCTGAAATGAGCTCATTTTTAGCAATTTAAATGCAAACTTGAAGATAAATGGATGGCAAAACTGGCAATTGGAGTTTCTAGAAAGAGAGTTTCAGGAACTCTTAGTTACAAGGACCTTTTTCCTCCTGATCTCCTCACACCTCTGCTTAGCAAAGCGATGGGCGAGTTTAGCCACTAGATACATTGAATTTACCACTCAAGACTTCTTTGGTTTTGTGTGCAGGGTTGTGTATAGGAGTGTACAGTCCTCATACCTTTACACCTCTGGTGTAACCTTTTTCAGGGTTTTTTACCTCTGTAAGACTTTGAACTTGGTGCAGAATAAACGTGGTCTCAGCACAGTATGATAACCTGTAATACAGTCCTCCTTGCATTACAACTGCCTGTATCTGACACAACAGTACAAAGTTCAGGCAGTTTGTTGAAGGCTGAACTGGACTGTTCTGATAGGATTTTCTTTATCTTATCAAAAGTCCTCCAGTGAGCCAGGTGAGTCCAGACTACTTCTTGTTCTCTGGTTCCTTGGCTCAGTCTATGTCTTCAGGCTGCATGAGTCAGTTTGCTATTCCCTAGCTACCGTTCTCTAATTTTCTGCCTATTTTTTCTCTGGTCATTTTTATCTGTGACTATATGTTAGGAACATTTTGGTTCACAAAACTCTGACTTGCTTTAATCTGTCTCAGAAGAAAACCTTTGTCTCTCACATTTTCCTAGTTCTGTCTCTGAACATAGCCACACAAATTTTGATTGCTGTGCGTACTTTGCCTGGCCATTTCGGGTTCCCTGCCACTTCATTTCCTAGGCACAAAATCAGAGTAAACTTCTTTGCTCTTTCTCCATTTACCATTTCTACATCCTTAAAATGATGATTGTATATTAAATAGCAATTGCATCTTCACAGGTATAGTCATAGCTGTGGTAGGCACCAGTAGCCTGAAAAAGTGGGTTGTAAATTTGGCCCGCTACGTTTATTACATCTCTCTGATCTGAGAAATGTTAGAATCAGTTTAAAACTGTTATAGACAGTTCATCCAGACTTAAGTGAGGCTGGTAGCTGCGTGTCAAATGCCAGCCTGGGACTGCTACAAAACGAAAATAATTTTCATGTTTAGCTCCAGTTGTATTTCTCATTATGCGTAGCTAGTGGCTCATTTTTCTGAAAGGCCTCTCTTTGGCCAACTTACTTTCCAGCTGACCTTATAAGATTGCAATATGCGTCTGAAAAATCAATTAAAAAAAGGACTGAAATACACTTCTATTATATATTAACATGTGTCCTTGTAAAGAAAGGCCGTGATCTGGGTATGCAAAGGCTAATAATTGACCAACTTGTGGTGCCATAATATTTGTTCTATTTATTTTCTTTGCAGAAAGCATGCAAACACGTTGGAGGGACACTAAAAAAAATCTGCAGAATACTCATACCAAGTTTAAATAGGCACATTTTAAAATGTTGAGCAATGATTATCAATGTTTATCACCAAGGACTCCAAAACTCTCTGTCTAACAAAAGAGAAAATGTAGATTTTCTAGGTTAATGGTAATACATGAAAAATAGGTTTGCTTTGGCTCATTGTAAGACTACAAAAAAAGTTGAAGATCTAATGTGATAAAGGCACATGAAAAGACTGGTTTGTGGTTTTGTGTTACTCACGAGAGACAAGTTCACCATTTGATTTCAGGAAGTTTCTGAGGGCTCTATGGGGTGCTCAGCATTTACACAACTGTGTCTGCAAACCACTATAAAACTGAAGCTTAACTGTGACATTTGACTTGGAGAAGGTCTCAGTGACTTGCAGTGTTTGGGGGGGACAACGAGGACAATACATTCCTGTGTCAATACTAGCAGCAGAGGGCACGTAGCCTGGGACTCTCATGTCCGGTGGCAGCTGAGAACTGATTTGGCCTCCACCCTTGTTTGCCTTTCTTAACTTGTGTGCTTTTTTTTGTTGTTCACTGATTATACTCCTTTTCCTCCAACTAGAATTACCTTGTACCCTGGAAGTATTTCACTTCCACGGGTTTCATACCACAGGACTATTTCTTCCCTAAATTACTCTGAGCTATTACAAAAAATTACTTTCATTGCAGTAATCTTTACCAGGCTAATTGATATTTGGTTGAGAAGTCATTTTGAGTTGCTATGCTCCTGGTGGTGCCATACCTTCTTTGGCTTTCAGGGTACCTCCAGGAGACGCCAGGACCTCTGAAAAAGTCTTGTTATGTTCAGAACTAGCTCCAGTCTGTAGGACTATAGTAAAATGAGTCACTCTTACCCATTCCCAATGAATTTTGGGAGAACTCACCTTTCCTTCTGGGCAAGCACATATATTCTAGGAAAACTTCAGAGGATTTGGAGCATTTGACTAGTTTAGCTTCTATCCACATTCTTTTAAGGGAAAAATGATCTTTCACCCAAATGAGTAAATTCTTCCATTTCACTTAATAACTCAAAATGAGCTTGATAGATGAGCTGTAGTGCTTTCAACATAGGCTTTCTAGCCTGAGAGCACTAAGATTTTAGGGTTACGTGGTTTTTTTTCTCTGAATAAGAGGTAAGCTGGAGGCTGTACGTGAACAATATAATGGCAGGACAGACTCAGTTGTGGTATCCAGCTGTGAATCTGACACTAATCTTTTGGTAGTCACTCATTGTTGGGTCTAATTCTGAGATTAATATTTACATTCTGCGTGGGAGCATATTCCAATCACTTGTTATTACCCATATCATATTGTATATAATCCCTTTCATTAATATATTGCAGTTGGGTTGGGTTTTTTTGCCCCAGTTTCTCATTGAAAATCCATTCCAGAACTTGCTTGCTCTTAAATATAGAAGCTTCTAATTCCTGGACTAAACGTACACATGCCTTTTTTTTTTTTTTTTTTTTTTACATTTGTTCTTGTATCAACTTTAGATTTCAGCTTAATTGATTTGAGTTGGAGCTGGGAACACTTTCAGAGTCAGGTTGATGCTTTTTGAAAGAGCTTATAAATCTGTAATTTCAGTGCTCTCCGTTTTTCCTCAAGGAGAAAGTACATGTTTCCTCCTGCCCAGCAATGCTTTGATACCAAGAGCTTTTTATTTGCTTAGAGCAATTCTTCAGTTTTGGGGGTTTGTTTTAATTTGGCTTTTGTGACTTGAAGTATCTGGTCTCTCGTAGTAGATATTAAAGAGAAAAACAGCATACACTACTCAGGGTTGTTAGTAGTTGCTTACCTAGAGGATAAATAATGCAGAGCTTTACTGTGAAAAGAATTAATAAGAGGCATAATTTTTAACAGCTGACAAAATGATATCCTTCACTCAACATTACCATTGAAGCCATAATTTTTTGTGTGATTCAGTGATAAATATTTGTGTGAACTTTGAGATATACTTGCTAGGGTATTGGGATTTCTTCAGCTTCTCTTTTAGTGCTAATGAGCAGAATGGACTAAAAATATTTTTTCTGCAGTTTCATGGGGCATCTGTGTTCCCTTTTGCTAAGGCATTACTGTCAGATTCTGAAGAGATGAATGGGAAAAGTTGTCCCTTCGTTTTCAAACAGCTTAAAATGAAATGCCTGAATTTCCACTCCCAGGAATCAAGTCTTGCTGCTGAGTTGAATGATAGCAAACCTTAGGGATTTGAAGAATAGTGTAATTGTTAGTCCAAATACCAAAAAGTAAATTCTGAGTGTCAAGTGCCTAAGAGTGGTATCTGTATAACAAATCTGAATATTCCATTAAATCAAACACATTGTACCAAGTACTTTGCATTTTATTTTGGCAGTGAGATAATATTTGTTTAATATGGATCCTGAAGTCCTGATAAAGGGAAAACTTCTGTTAGGATAAGATTGCAGGATTAGCCCCAACTTTAGCAATTAATAGCCTGCTTCCAGCAAAAACTATCAACGCTTTTTCCTCACTAGAAAATACCTTTACCTTGGGGCCAATTTTGTATGGCATGCTTGAGACGTGTTTGAGATATATATGCCATAAGGCACATATGTTTATGTCTGCATATTAGCAATCCTGTATCTTTACTTTAGCATTACCTTTAATATAAAATTAGACCTGTGTATGGTGATTTTTACATATGGAGGGTTCTCCTATATTCTTAATTAGTTATACATTATTTAATTACTCTTGTAGTATATGCTAGTGAAAATACAGATGTGTTACAGTTCTGATTTGGAGTTCCCAGGCACAAAATACTTGCCATTATAATCTCCTAGATATTAACTATCAGTTCAGGTATTCATAATTCTGAATAACTGATAATTCTACTATCAGTTCAGATAACAGAATAATGCTCAGTAGAGCTTACGACTGTGCAATAAAAAAAAATCTTTCACATGATCAGCCTCATGCCGTCAGCAGTAGTGTTGACGGGCAGGAAGAAATTTGACAGGAGAACGACTGCTCTCTCCCTCCTTTCACCCAAGCTGTTGTGGTCGCATAACAGCTTACCAGGACACACTGGAGTGGAGCACCGAGACTCTTGGGACCCCCTCACCTCATGTTCATCTCACAGTGGAAATGGGTCTTGTGTGGACCACAGTAAACGCTGGGGCATAATGAACATATTTCACTCAGCTTAGAGAGTCTCCCACATTTCCCACCCACATTTTTCTGTATAGCAGAAAAGAAAATAAAATAAATTTATATTTAAAATGAAGACCGTAAGTTCCAGGTTATACATTTCCTGTCATCTGGAAGCTTGCAGAGATGCTTGCAGAAACAGATGCAGAAGTTGTTTGCATCTCACCTGATACGGGACTTTAATCTTCTTGTTTCAATCTTCCTGCTATTCATTCTCATCCAGTATGTAGGTTCTGTTCCTCTCCCGCAAGTGTTTGCTGATTTCAGTCTTCTGTCATACAGCAGTACCACTTTTTCACACTAGGAGCTCTGCTTTGTCGCAGGATTTCAGTAGTTCATGACATTAAGCATTGTCAGATCTAGGGGCTCTGTGAATAGGGAAGGGCACTGGAAGAGGAGGAGACATGGCCCTTTGCTTGGCGTCAGTGCAATCATGTCACCATATGCAAATGTCCTGTATTAGTGATGCTAAGGGGATGCTACAGTCCTTTCAGCCATTTAACTTTCCACCAGTTTGCCTGCTAAATAAACACCTGATGATCTTTGTCTCTAAATTGTGGCTCAAGCACATGCACCCGTCTTGGATTTGCTGTTAGTCTGTAGGTGGGGAGCTCTCAGGGCTGACATCAGGACGTTTTAGGACTTTATTATTACTCTTTTCATGCTATTTTGAAACATTTTTACCAAGAAGCTGCCTTTCAGTCTGCTTGGCACCTGTCTCACATATTCCAGCTGGGAGAGCTTTCTGCGTTGATTCTTGGCCAGTTTTCTCCCCAGCACCTGACTCTGTCACTTACCCTTGTGGCTTCCTTGGTCTGTAGAAGTGGATGTGACCTTGACATCTGTTCTTTTGAAGCAGATCTTTTGTATCTCATCCTTTCATGATTCCTGCAGGCACTTGCACTGTATCGATACTTCCTATTGTCTTCCACACTTTCCCAGCACTTTGAGCTTCTGACCATGTCCTCATTCACTAAACGAAGAGATATTCTTGCTGGTTTCTTCTGTATGTTTGACTCTGTAAACTGATTGCCAAACAAGCAGTAAACAGCACAAATGGGGAAGTCGATTTCACTTAAAATAACATAAATTCAAGACTCTGCTCTCCCTGCAGTGCTGAGTACCCAGAGAGCTGGGAAGACTGACTGCTTTCTGTTGAAAATAATTAAGTTGGCCCAAAATGTGGACCTATCAGTTACCAGTTACAAAGGTAAGAACTTTTTTTTTTCCATGTTGGTTTTCTTTTCATTTTATGGAGGACATTCAGTAGAAAATACTCTGATTGCATGGCCAGCATACCTCTGAGGATTCATGTTAACTGTACCTTGTACCTTTCATATGGTATTTTGTGCCCTTCCTAGGACACTACAACTATAACCTCTTCATCAGTGACAGAACACAATCAGTTAATGATTTTTTTTTGCTTTTGTCTTCTATCTTCAACACCTAAAATTTCTTCTTAAGCCATTCCTTTTCTTTAACTTACTTTTTATCCTACATGTACCTACTGAGTTCATACACATCTCTAGTGTTAGCTTTTCATTTTTCATTTAAGACTCTGATGTCCAGGTACTTTGCATAATAAGATGTAATCAAAATTTTAATAGAGAAAAAAATTAATAATCTTGATACAGCTACACTGAATCACACTAACTAGCATCTGTTGGGAGCTCTTTGGATCCAGGGTGGGGAGAACCTTGATGTTCTAGGGTCATCGCTAGACATTCATTCCTTCTAAAACTCTTCTGGTAAGATTTTAGACTGTCATCTTAAGAAAAATGATACAGGATTTTTGAGATATTTCAAAACAAAAGTTCTTCCTGATGTGAAATCATATTACCATAAATCTTCCCTTACTGTCATTTTCACCATTTTCTAATGCTGTTTGAGAGATTTAAAGCTATTCTCCTGGCTTTAGAACGTCAGACTGAGTCGAAAAACGAAATGTGTTAAATCTGTGCTTGCTACATTATAAATACATACTTCTTTTGGAATTCCATCGTTGCTATGGTAATGCGCAATCTGCAGTCTTTAACTGGATATATCCATTGCCATTCATGTGTCAGAATGATGTGCTAATAATTATGACCCTTGCTACCTTCAGCATGATACACCTCAGCACAATGTGAAGAGCATTTCTCCTTCTATCTCTCATTTTCTGCTGAAAACAGTAGTAGTGTATTAGGACATTGTGTTTGTCTCTTCCAGTGGAAGTGGTCTGCTGACAGGCCTTGAAAAGACTGAGGAGCAACTTCATTTTTGTTTGCAGAGAGCCCAGGCATGCAGGGGAGCCAGGATCTAACATTTCCATCCTGTGGGCACAGGACCAGGATACAGACCTCAGATGGCTTTCTTGCCCTGAGGCCAACTGGTACAGCAAGGTTTGTAATAAAACTTCTGAGACAGAGCAGCCATGTCCAAGCTTCCTATTGGGAATGATCCCTGACCGGCGTTAATTCCTGAATCATGCCTTGGCAGTGTCTTGGAGAGCTGTAGTTGGCCTGAGCCAAAACTCTGCAGAGACTCTGAACAATTTAACAATATGGACAGTCGCAGGACAATGCTCATGCCCATGCCCTGACGCTGTTTGGTTTGCTGGTGTAGATGAAAGCACTGTTTCTGAGCAACCTTTCTAACGTGTCGCCTTTTGTTCTGGGGAGGTGGCATCTTGGATCTGCATTAATGCACACTTCACACCTGCTCATCGTGCTTGCCTGTGCTCATCACACATGGAGAAGCATAAAAACAATCATCTGCAGCACTTCAGTTAGACAGAATAGCTATCTGGGGATTAAATAATGTGTTGGCATTGTTGCAAGCAAGACTAATTTGGAAAGACTGTGCTCTTAGTACAAGAGAAATACAATTTATTTATGACAACAAGGAGAAGTTGCCATTCACCTCTCATGCTTTTCTGATGTTTGGATCTCGTTGGTCGCGTGTTGTGATATCCATAGGTCCTGCCAAGCCGTGTAGGCATGCTAAGTCTCAGTGTGTATTCTGATCCTCTGGAAGGCATTGTGCAGGTGAGGTTTCGTATCGTTTTGCGGTTTCTTCCTTTTTTATTCACTCCTCTGTCTCATCCATAAATGGTCATCTTCTCATTGGTTCTCCACACATGATAAGATTTCTGGTGCTCTGCTGTTGTTAGTTAATACCATGTGAAAAAACACATTTGAATTGTTTTATGCAGAAAATACACTTGGTAAGTGCAATTTTGCTTTCCCTAAATAGAGCCTAGCCACTGGCCTTGGGTGGAGGTCAAGGGGAGGAACACTGCTACAGGTATGTTCTGGGCCACCTTGCCACCAAAACTTTGCAGCATCATAAATTTGAAGCTAAACACGCAAAAAGCATTTTCTTTGCAATCTTACAGACCATCCTGGAATTGACTGCTTATGATCACTTTTGGAAACCTCATCTCTTTTTACATCTGCACCACCAAGCAGTAACTGGCTGACGTTTTGGGGCAGTCTCACCCAGTTTGCTCCAGAAGGAAAGTGTTGTTTCTGCCTACTGTACTGTCTGAGGACCAGCACACTCTATGCCAAGGAATAAATTCTGAGATTACCACACAGAGAAGGCTCGCAGAAAGTGTGTTTGTAATTCTTCAGCTCTCTGAATTCTTCCCAATTCATGGGGAAGAACATGGAAATATTTTCAGATTTTTACTGCTGAAAACACTTTTTGTTCTTGTGCCCACACATATCTGGTAGAACTATGTCTCTGCCTCCTTTAAATGCTCTTTGAGCTAATGGACTGCATTATGCATACTGTTGGAAAAGAAAATGAAAAGCAAACTCCTCTTGAAGCCTATTCTCTGAGTTAATTTGCAGGACTGACAAAAATCGCGCTATATGGGGAATGAGTATCTTTCCACTGGTTTTGCATATAATCTACTATTTTAATTTTTGATTGAGGTTATCTGTCTAACTTGTAGGCCTATATATGCAAATCAAAAGCACTAAGTATTGTGTCTGGCTAACAGCCAGAAAGTCTGAATCTCAATCAGTAGAAAATGCAAGAGAAATTTTCCTGTATCAGTGAGGAAGAAATTAGGTGCTTTACAGGGCTTTGTCCATTTCTCCTGTGATTCTTCAGTACTAAGAAAACTTGAGGCTGAACAGCATCATTCCAGTCAATGGAAATCTTTTTGTATCTAGAAATCAATTTAAATATATATATATATTATTTATCTCAGAAGGTACTTTGATCATTGGAAGGCTCTACTGACTCTCAGATCCAACAGAGGTTGTGTGAACCTTGAAAAATCAGCTTCAAGGTCTTTTATCAAGCTGCTGTTGTTCAAAAAGAAAATGTGTTTTTCCTGTTTCTACCTAATCAGGTCTCCCAGACACTTACTCTGTCTGCAGAGATGACACTGTGATGCAAACGAGAATCTGAACTTACCTCTCACCGTAGTCTACAGTACAGTCCTGGCACTAATGTGAACCACGCAACAGGGTTCAGGTCACATCATCATGCACCCATCTGATTTACTGTGGTTGCATCTGTTCTTGTGGCATCAGTACTATGGAGTATGTGGGCAACTGCAGGAGAACTATGGCTGTGGAGCCGCGAGGATGTGAGATAGTCAGGCAAACATCGCAGCTGGTGAAACGGGGGTCCTCCTGCCAATCCTTGCACCAGCGCCCATACCAACCATGCTATGGCTGTCTACGTATCAAATTAATCCTTTGCATGGGCCTACTTACTTCAAACAGACTTCTGAAACTTTTTGATACCCAGGATCAACTGCCAAGCTGTGCAAGATCTGCAGCTGAGACACTTTTAGGAAAGAAAACTCAAAAAACTGCCCCTGCCTTTGGCTGCTTGGAGAGAAATTAGCAGTCAGATTACATTAGAGAAACAGCCTAGAAAATTCCTATGAAACTGCTTCTCTCACTTCCTCTCCTCTGCATTATGGTCCGGATGAGAAGACATCTCGCTGACTCAGTGGGTGAATCAGTGCCGCGGCTCTGGAGTGACCAGCACACCAGTAGAAATGGTGTGAGCAAGAGGGAGAGAGCTGTAGGGCAGAACGGCTCAGCAGGACATGCAGCTTTAAAACAGCACCGTGTGCTGCTGGGCTCCAGGTGACGAGAGAGAATTTATCTCAGTAACCACTCGCGTACCAGAAGGCGTCTGACAGCCTGGGGAGGAAGACAGCCACTTGACCACACAACCTCTCTCCTTCAGCATAAACATTTGTCAGTCTTTGCTGCTGTTAAGTTTCTGGGGACATGCTGGGGACCAGAAGTTCCTCTCTCATTAACCTCATTATCTCGCTTTACTTCAGCCAGTTTGGCTTTCCTGGCAGGCTTGCAATTTCCCCTGCAAACTTCCCCATGGAAGACCATTTTAATTGCAGTTTTGCTGCAAACAATGCAATTTCGCTGTCTACAGATATTTCCTCATCTTGATATATTCTGCTGGAGTTGAAAACTGCTCCCTGCGCTGTGCTGAGCGTTGGCGTGTGGTGGGTGAGTGTGAGTGTGGGCAGACAGATGTAGGGGTGTGTGTCCTCTCTGGCCTCTACAGAAGAGACATGTGCAGGGACTACTGCATCCTGATAGTGCATCCTGTTAATTACATTGTACTGTTGATTAAGTTAAGGAGCCCTATACAGCAGGGTAGAATTCAATCTAATAAATGTGTTGAACAGAAGCTGAACAATTGACTTCATGCATGCTCAGGAAAGTGAGCGGCAGACTGGAGAACAGAGAAAGATGGAGAATAAAAATGGAAGGATGAGAAGAGGTGGAATATGAAGCAGAGCAGAAAGGGACAGGTGGAAGAGGAACTGTAGAGACCAATGTAGATAAAAGTTAGCGTAAGAAGAAAATAAAGAGAAAATTAGCTGTGATGAAGTGTAGTAGACGCTGGGATACCAGATACCAGTAATAGCCAGACAAGTTCTTGGGCATCCAGATTTCAAAATCTATTGATTTTCAAGGATTTGTCTTTAAATCCTGGAAACATTTTAAAACTGTTTGAGAGTCCCAAGTAAGAATCTATGTGTACACATACATAAGAAATAATGTGATTGAACTGAGAAATTACAATATTTATCTGGGTGTAGTATAGGCGTTATTTATAGTGTGAAATTTAGTCCCCAAAAATGGGACTTCTGCAGGTATTAGTGGCTGCAAAATACTTATAGATTGCATATGTGAAAAATCTACATGAAATGCTAACAGTAAGATTAACTATGTAGCCTGAAGAGAAAGAATAACAGTTATTTTCATAGATAGTTTTTTTCTGTAATAAAATATATGTGTGCTTGGCAATATTACTAACAACAAAGTTTAAAGCATTAGCAAAAACTGCTGGTCTTAATAAAGATTTAAAACCGACCAGCAACTCACATGATTCTCCCCATGCACCACTTTTTTTAGACACACTTTTTCACTTAGATCTAAAGTCTTAAAAAAATCTCTACGTATCGCATGTGAAATTTCAGCACAAAAGTTAGCTGGTGACGTATTATTTTACTTACGGCAACTATAATCGATACAACCAAGGCCCAAAGCAAAATTTTATAGCTATTTTATAAACTTAGGAATGTACTCTGGGAATTTACCATGGAAAAATTGACTCAACCTGTATTTAAGGAGTAACTAGGGCAAGTCCTGTGGCGGGCTGTAGTCCAAACTGCACGCGGTGCTTGTGCTGAGTTACAGGTATGGCTTGGTAATGGGGAGCACTTGGGCGGTATTAGGGAGAGGCAAAACGTGGCTGGTGTGTTTGAGATCCTCTTCTGCTGCCCCCCCGAGGGTGCATGAAACCTCTAAGTACTCGCGGTGATATTCACAAAAGTATTTTGGTACTCATTTGTCTGTGTAATTAGTAATTTAGGTGCTTACGTGCCTCTGAAAACACATTTGTTTGTAGTCAAATTGGCAGGATTTAACATGGAAAAACTAATTTTAACTCTCATTGAAAGTATTTGTGATGTTGCTTGTTCATATGATGGCTGCGTTTGTCCCCAAAAGAAGGGTAAAACCATGATGCCTTACTGTCTGAAATAATTGGTGATTCCTTTATTTTATAGCAGGGTCTTATTTAACATTTCATTTTATGGGGAGTCAAGCTCCTGAAGTCTAGCAGCTGTAGGAGGATTTTGGCTTTGTTTTGGCTTTGTTTTGTGGGTTTTTTTTTGTTGTTGTTTTTTTTAATGTGTCTGTAATCCTCAGAGCTTCAATGAAAAGTTTAAAATTATGACTGGAGGATCAATGGTCATATTTGGGATCTTAGAGGATCAAAGGAGAAAAATAAGAATAACCCCACATTGTGATATTATTAAAGTTATAAATATGCTTATAGGCAATTGGGGGGGGGGGGGTGGAGGCTGATCATGGTGGTTTTTTAGGTTTGGGAGTTTGCCCATGCTGCCTTTGTATTACTTCCTAAAACTTATTTCACATTATCGACCATGGTTCATAGAAATAATCTACAAGAAGAAAAGGAATTTAGATTTAAAATAATAAATGTGTAAAATAAATTATAATATTGTGGGAAACAATTCTGAATAAATAAGGGAATTTGTTCTATCTATGGTAGATTTTATTCCACCTCAGATGTTTGTTAATTTAATAAAGAACAGCCAGGAGATCTGCTTACTTACGATACCTAGTACTAAAATCCTCCTAAAGACATTCTAATTTTTTTTTCCTTATTTTTTAACTGTCAAGACCAATACTGGCAATGAAAAATGTCATGACAGTTTTTTGATAGACATGTTTATTAGTAACTTTCTCACTTCTTGATTCCAGGGGTCAGTCATTCCCACACCCCTTGGCAGCAGCGCTGCGTTGGCAGAAGAGTTTATGTAAACACTGGGGGAAAGCGTGTTACAGACCCCGCTCCTCGTTCCCGGGGGGACTCCCAGGCTGCCCCAGGCACCGTTTACTGTCTGGGGGAATTCTGCTTCCTCCGTCCATGTGCCGTTAATATCCCTTCCTGACCCGGTGACAATGTTGTTAACCCCTGCGGTCTCATTTCTGGGTCTGTTTCCTTCCATGATGTCCTGTAGGAACCTATAGGACAGTTATACATAACATTAAAGAAGAGGATTCATATTTTTATTTGATTCTGTATGGTTTTAGAGAAATGGCTGCAGACTTTATACCTGACCTAGCTTTGCATCTGTTAAATCCTGAGACTTCCATAAGGAGGGAAATAAATCTGAATTCTTGTATTTCTTGAAGATAGCCATCACAATCCTGTATTTTTTCAGAAGATAAGATTCTTGTGGAACACGCTTCCCCTTTTCCCCTCAGGGCTTTTAAATCATTGTTTTATGGAATCCCATAAGATCTGACAGAGTGTAGGTTATGGTGTAGACCATGGATGAATACATACACAGCTTTGAACCCAGTGAAAATCTGTGTTTAAGTGCTGCGATGGAAGGTCTGTGGCTGTAACAGGCTTGGGCTAATGGTCAAATTCAGACAGCGTAAAATGGTGCAGAGATTGTCACGGGAAGAAGAGTCACTTCCAAACCCAAACTGCATATTTTGATCCAGAATGTATGTTTGTTTCTATGTGCATGAAAACCACTTGCTGTTTTAAGGCAAAGACATCTCTCTCCCTCTCTTTGCTGTCCAAAAATGTGAGCCCTGAAAGCCTGCCTGGCAGCAGGGGTGGCCTTGGCGTGGGTTTGCTCTGGAGCTGCAGCTCAGCGTGCTCCCAAACACCCGCAACCGGCGGCGCAGCCACAGGTGAAGCGGATTCTGGAACCTTTTCATTTTCGGATACTCCGTAACGCCAAAATCGTTTGCCCCGCGGGGTGCGATCTGCCTCTTTTTGCTCGGCTAAATTTGCATTGGCGTTTGAAGCCTTTTTGGAGGGAGGGAGGGAGCGGAAAGAAAAAAAAAACAGCCCGATGTTCAAGAGTGGACCGGGGCCCTCCTGGGCTTGGCACAGCCTCCCCGGCAGCGGGGAGAGGGGGGCAGCCCGGAGGTTTTGCCCGGCGGGGGTGAGCCTGGCAGGGGCCCGGGGCTGGTCCCCCCGCCCGGGGCTGGTCCCTCCGCCCGGGGCTGGTCCCCCTGCCCGGGGCCCGGGGCTGATCCCCCCGCCCGGGGCTGGTCCCCCCGCCCGGGGCTCGGGGCTGGTTCCCCCCGCCCGGGGCTGGTCCCCCCGCCCGGGGCTCGGGGCTGGTCCCCCCGCCCAGCGCCGTCCCTGGGGCGGCGGGGCCGCTGCAGCAGCCGGGCCGGGCTGTGCGAAGCCGGGTTGCGCAAGGCGGCTGCTGGCCCGGCAGCGCTGCGGGGCCGGCGGGGTGGGGAAGGGGCTGCCTCCGGGGGAAATCACCCTCCTTTCGGGCACGGCCGGCAGAAATCCCGGGGAGAGGGAGGGAAAGGAACCGCGCCGCCTTTGTGCCTTTCTGGCAAGGTGAAACCCAGCCTTCTCGCCCACCCCCGTGCTCCCCAGCGCCGGGGGATGCGGGCACAGCCCCAGCTCCTCTTCTGCCGCCTCCCCCCAAAAAAGAGCCGGCAAGGCGGCCCGGGGCGAGCGGGAGCCGGGGCAAGCGGCGCTCCCCGCACACGCGGAGCGGTGCGGATCTCGCCGCTGGGGGGGGAAAGTTGCGCTGTGCTGGCTTTGCACCTCCCGGCGAGCCGGCCGGGGGCTCTCGGCAGCGCCCGGGCACCTCCTCCCGCCCCGGCCGGGCTCCGCGCCGGCCTCCGCCGGGCAGCGTTGGCCCGCCGAGCTCCCCGCGGGGCGCCGAGCCCGCCCGCCGCGGAACACCCGCGGGCCGCCGCTCTGTCAGGAGCCTCCCCCGAGCGCCTTCCCCTTTTCGGCTTTTTGTGGCGTTTGGGTGTTTTGGGGGTTGGTCCTCCCCCCCCCCCCCCCCTTTCGGGGAGAGTGCGGCCGGGCTGGGCGAGGGGAAGGAAACTTTCTCACCCCCCCAGGATGCTCCGGATATTTTTGAAAGGGAGGAAGAGTGAGAAAGCGAACAGCGTTTGTAAGGGCATCTCATGCTCTTGAGAAGGTCCCTCCTGACACCTCGCTGCTGGGATTAAAGGCCGGAGCTGAAGAAACTCCTCCCCTTCCCTCTGCTTCTCCTATCCCCCCCCCCCCCCCCCCCCCCTTTCCTAAGGCCGTTTAAAAAAAAAAAAAAAAAGGAAAGAAAAGAAAAAAGAAAAAAGAAAATAAGGAGCCTGGAGTAACTGCGGCCGGTGGGACGGTGGGGAGAGGTGGAAGAGGAGCCTCCCTCTCCAGATCCATCGCCCAGCACCACGCCTGGGTGAAGGGATGGGAAGCACTGCCATGGACAAGAAGAAAGATGCCTCCAGCAGCAGCAGCAGCAGGAAGAGCTCCAGCCAGAAGAAACTCATGTTGCGAGTGCACATCCCCGTAAGTGGCTCCTTGCTCTTCCTCCCCTTCGGCAGCTGGCGTGGCTTGGGCGCTGGGACATGTTTTTCTCTGACATGTAGCGCAGCGAAAGGCGGAGAGAGGTGTTTCCTGCCGCTGAGGTCTGGAGTTTGGGGGATGCTGGGCTGGGGAGTGCAGCCTGTGCAACGGACGAGTCCTCCACATCTGAGGTGGGTTGGAGCACGGGGGGCTCCCCTGGTCTCTGCCCCCCCCCGTGCAGTGCTGGGAGCTCAGCGTCCGTGGCACGGAGGAGTGAGGGTAACTCCGGCTGCACCACTGCTCCCCTGCCCTGGGCTGTGGGTTTGGTTCAGTATGTCTCATCCAGTTCACACGCAGACTCGCAGGACGGTTTAGCGAGAGATGTGTTCACCCCCGAACGTTGGTCTCAACATCCCCGGGTTTGGCTGTGGGAACTGTCCGTGCCTTGTGGCTGAATCAGAGTGTTTAATCTGACTCTTCCCTCTCTCAAATCTAATCCACATCTGAATTTCCCAGGGCTGGGGAACCCAGAGCTCGCTCAGATTTGGACACAAGCAGTCTGTTTATTGCAGAAAGAGCAGGGACAGCTGTATTGCCGTGGTGGAGCAGACTTGTGAGCCACGGAGTCCCTTCACTGACTCATGTTTTGTATATTCACGCTATAAAGAAACACGCAAGAAACTATAGTATGTAGATACAGAATAACAGACTAAAAGTTTCTCAGTGAGTACTAAAAGGCTGGCTGGCTCTGTCCTCAGAGTTTACATGCCTTTCTGATCATTGTTTTTCTTTACTATTAGGACGTTCTTGTTATCTGTGTAACTGTTTAGGTTTTCATTCTCAGTCACTATGTGCTTTTGGTTTTAGTGCTTCTGGCAAGAAATGGCAGAGTCTCTCTATCTTTTCCTGTGCAATCTGGTGGTTTTTTTTTTTTAAATCTCATTATATAAAAGTGGGAAACAGTCCTACACGTGTCTCTGCCAGGCCACTAGGGAGCAAAAAGATGTTTCTGGTTCTATGTTTTTCCTTTGTTTTAGGGAAGAATAAGAAATCAAAGCAAATTTATTAGGTGTCTTGAGCATGTGGAATAAAATGGTGGAGAAATACATGGCTCTTCTGCAGATTTCATTTGTCTCTGGAGAGAAATGCAAGCCCAGGAGCCTACGCCAAACTTCTGGATCTCTGAGTGCATTCAGTACTAGGATAAAAGGGTCTGTTTCTGCTAACATGGGTGTTGCCTATGTGTTTGTGACTGCAGTTTTTAGGCAATAGTCTTTGCCATGTTACCAGTAGTATTTCACAATAGGGATGTAAAATACGAAGAAAATAAAATGAACCACACCAAAGTGCCACTCACCCTGTGCACCTTATTCCTTTCCATCCTGTCAGCTGCATTGTCTCTGCCATCTCTTTCCATAGCTCCCCCCCAACCCCGACTCAGTCTAGCCAGGAACTTCTGTGCAGCTGGATCGCCACCTCTGCCCCAAGAAGCTGCATTTTTTTGCCTGCTAAAGAGCCATAGGTGGTATGGGAGATGCTGTGGTTGCTGCAGAATCTTACAGGATCTATCTTGTGCTTTTGAAATACCTTCCGACCAGCAGATAACTGTGGCCACACCAGTACTTACAGCAATTTTCCCCATTTTATGGTTGTGAAGCTAAGGTGGAAAAAGTGCCTAAGTAACTTGTTTGCACTTAAGCATTATTGACAGAGGAAGGCTAGTGCTTTTTCCTAATTGCCTCCCTTTCTTCATGAGTGTTGCCTTAGTTCTGCCTTGGATGGAAGATCATTAGTAGTGGGCCATAGTTTTTCATGTTCATTAATCTCTTGGCTTCTTTGCTATGCAGCTTGTCACTTAGGTAGTGGTAGTTATTCAGATACAAGCCTGCAAATACCTGATATTGCACTGAAGTCGACATGAGTTTTATTGTTCACCTAGTTGGAAGCAATTCAAGATTTGGTAATGAAATAACACCTCCCACCCCACCTCTCCATCCCAATAATATGATCCTTCTGTTCCGTTCTGCATTGTTCTAGCACTCCTCAAACGGACTATTGGGCCCAGGATCTTTCAGGTTGTACTCACATTTTTGGTGGTTTTCTGGTACATGGCAGAATTTAAATATGATTGTGCTATAAGAAAGAACATTTTTCTCATTCTCCTCATTTGACAGTGGAATCTGCATTTGAAAAGATCCATTTAGACTGTTTTTTTTTCTCTTTCATAACGTTTTCTTGGCTGTTGTTTTGAAGCATCGTTCCTATTATTTCAGTGGCGCCTGTCAGTGTAGCTGTAGTTGTCAAGGGAGCTTTCACCAGACAGTAATTTTTATTTTGTTCATCCTCTTCTTTGTTTTGCTGTGAGATCATGTTTATTGCTGAGACATGTAATTCTTGCTCATTGAGATCTTCAAATTAGGAACAAGAGAAGGACTAGCAAGGTCTGAGTAGGAGGGGAGAGAGGAGTCAATTCTGAAAGAGAAAGTAGTGGGACAGAAAGGTACTGTTGTGATGCAGGCTACCCTAAAATATATTAGTCACAAAGAAATGCTAACTGAAAAAGTAAGACAAATATTGTGCAAAAAAAAAAAAATAATGCAAAATATGCTACATTTAGGTTAGAGGATTGTGGAATAATAGACATCTGAAAAGAAAGTTGTATGCTTTTCTTCTCTCTCCCACATATTTTTATTTTTGGGGTTGGTTTGTCTGTGACAGTGGGAAAAATGGATCAATTTAAGAAAGCTGGGTTTGTGTCTTGCAACACTCCAGGGCATTTCTCAGGTACATCTTTCTCAAGCAAGAACAAAACATGATACAAAAAGTCTGGAAACACTCTATTTTCACCTTCTTTCTGTGTTCAGTCTCCTTCGGCACAAGTGGGTGGTGCCCAACCCTTACTTCTGGGAACAGTGGTAGACCACTAAGTTCCCGCCAGTTGGGTTTCCTAGCAGCTCTCAACTTGTCATTCAGTAGCCAAGAGTAAAGTGAGGGCCACTGCATGCTGTTAGCATGTCAGAGAAGTATTTGCTAAATTGCTGGACTGATTGAACAACTCTTTGTTTTGTTTGTTTTTTGTTTTCTTCGCAAATACACAACTGACTAACAAACTAGTAATTGAGACGGACCATAATATAATTGCAGGAGCCTTTGTAAAGCAGAGGTCATACCAACCTCCATCTTTCCCAGCAGCATGTTCTGAAGTCTTGAAATCAGAGATGCCTAAATGGAAATTTCTGGTCCAGATATCTTTGAAAGCTGCTACAGATTTGAATAGGAACCTTTGCTCTCTAGATGCATCACATTTGTAATATGAAGACATTAGCATTATAAAATTCCTTTTTAAGCCATTAGAAGTTAATGCTTGTACATAGCTTTGAACATTTTAAAAACTCTATTCTAAGATGGGACATAATTGTCTGCTGAGTAGGAGCTCACAGCAGTGAGATCAGCATGTTCTTTTGTCATCTTGCAAAATTGATCTGTTCTAATGTTAATGTTACCATTGTAATCCCGTGTTGCTGCAAAAAAAAGAGGGATTCTGCTCTTGCTTTGAATTTCATCTGGGATAATTCAGTCAGTGCCAGTAAAGTTATGTTGTATTTATGCTAGCACAACTGAGGGCAGAACCTGTCTCAAGAGCTTCACCATGGCAAGTGCCAAGCACCTGCTGCTCCCAGCAGGTGGAAATTGCAGAACCTTGGCACTTCCTTGGATTTTTCCCAAATACATCACAAGGTGACTTTTTATTCAAAAGAACAAAGAGATTTTTTCACAATAAGGACAAAAATAACATCTGCAAATGAATATAAAAACATCTTTCAGTTCAGTGAAGTGGCTGTTGCCTCTGGTACTTCAGCCCTCACAGCAGAGTTGATGCAGTAGAAGGATGCTCTTGGAGATCGTGATCTTTTATTTTCAATGTCACACAAACAAATATCTCTGCACACTTTCTCCCATTTCTTTGTCAAGCGCTATGATTTTGAACAGGCTCCTCAATGTGCAAATTTATTGCTGTTTCCAGGCCTGTTGTTATGTCAGGATGCCAGGCTGAAACATCAGATGGCTTAAATATTTCTAACCCAATAGATGACAATGATGTTCTGACAGCTAGTGTTGGCTCGGGCTCTGCCCCTCCATCTTGCTTTCCACACTTGCAAAGTCATTAATGGCTGCATGCCTAATAAATCACTGTGAAATGATTTTGTTCTGTCACAGTTTTTGCAGGCTGCTTCTTGGCTCCCAGTAATTGCTGGGTGGGCTGATGAGAACAGCACTTCAGTCTAGGGATCACTTTAGGAAGCTACAGATGAGGAGTAAGCTGGTCAATCCTTTCAAAGGAGGTGAGGGAATCAGCTTCCAATGGGATCTAAGAATGAAAAAAATATATGTTTCCTTGGGAAAAGGAGGTGGGGGGAGAGGGAGGCAGAGGAGAGAGAAATGTTTCCCTAAAATTAAATCTGCAACTGTCCTCTCCCTTGCTCTCATAGGGCAGACTTTGAGTTGTCCTGAGGCTTTGTGGCCTTGAAGTTTAAATTTGGATTTCTCCCTAAAGGGCTGATATATTAAGGATCTGAAAGGGCAAGAGGTATTTGCTCAGGAGTGTTGAGGTTGCACTTTGAATCTATCTGAAGGAAAAAAGAAGGAATTCATGTTTGCAGTCATAATAGCTGCCGCTGTAATTAAGGAAGCTCTTAGTCTTTTTAGTTTTAAAGCATAACACAAACTGATCACCAGCTTATTGAAAAGACTGCTTCTTTAAAATGTCCCTTTTTTCTGGTAGGAGATTCTGCTCCTAAATGGTGTCATCCAGCCTTCTTTATTTATACCTGTGAGCCTGTGAGGACTGTGGGCTCAGAGGAGGGTGAATTCCCTTGGAAGAGTAGGTCGTGAATGTGGAAAGAACATCACAGAAATGTGGATGGTGAGACTTTTGGTCTCGGGAAAGGTATTAGGAATTACTGAAACAGAATAAAATGTCACGGTCCTAGTGGGATCGGGGTGAAATGGAAAGTAGGGATGTCTACCTGTGAGGTTCCAATGCCTGTTCACAGACCTGCAAGGTTCAACTTATGCCAGATTTCACCTGGGCACCACATTGCATTCAAGGGAGTTGCTCAGATATGACCAAAAGCAGAATTTGACCCTGAGACAGGATTCAACAGTCATTTTGGTGATGATGTGTGGACAGTCATGGAAGTAGGTTGGTGTGGCTGTGTGCTGGCTTGGCAGGGCTAATGGGAATAGAAAGGAGCCAAAACTGTGTCAGCATGGCTGTTGGTAGACCAAATTATGGACATTCTTGGTGACCAAAGTACCACATATAATTCTCATCCATTTGAAGAAGAGCTGAATTCATATCAAAAGGCATCCCATGCACAAGGAATCATAGAATCATAGAATTGTCAAGGTTGGAAGGGACCTTGAAGACTGTCAAGTCCAACCATCAACCTAACACTGCCAAAACCACCACTAAACCATGTCCCTCAGCACCACGTCTACCCTTCTTTTAAATACCTCCAGGGATTGCGATTCCACCACTTCGCTGGGCAGCCTGTTCCAATGCTTAACAACGCTTTCTGTGAAGAACTTTCATAATGAAAGAGCAGAGTTGGTTATGAGAGAAATGAAGGATTAAGGAAGCCATCAGCAGCAGACAGGAGATGTCTGTCTGGCATAGAAATAGCCCCTTTGAGGGCTACGTTACCTTAGACTGATCATCAGGCTTTGAGAATTAGCCTGCTTTCAGGGCCTGATCTGGTTGCAGAGGACTACTGTCTCAATTTTCTACAATTGTTTGTACAGTAGACACACTGGAAAAACTGTTATGGCCTAACAAATAGGGAGAGTTAAGCATGTCTTCAAAGACAAAAAGAAAAAGCAGTTTGAATGTATCTTGAATGGAGCATGTTTGTCTCCTGGAAAGGAGAACTTGTGTATACACATGAATATAAGATGCCATCAATAAATACAAAATGTTATTGGTGGTTTGGTGATACAGTGCTATGCTACTACTGAACTATTTCTAGTACTAGCAGTGAGCTGAAACAGTGATGTATGTGACAATTTCTGCTGCAGAATGACTTTTGTTTTTATTCTTTAGGTAGCTGTAGGAACTGGAATATAATGATTTCAGTTTAGTGTTTGCTTCTGTATTACTGTCTCTCCTAAATTGCTTGCATATAACTACATATGAAATCTTTAAAGCGTGAAAGCATTATTTATACAGTAGAGAACCAAAACATAACATGGTACTTCGGTTTTTGACATTGAGGATTCATAGAATGGTATATAGAGTCCTTAAATTTTCATATAATTTGGCATGACAGTAAATTACATTATGTTCGTGTGCCTTAGTGGGATGCATAGCAAATGCATTGCAGTATGTGTTTCATGGTTGTCATTTGTATCACACACCGTGATTGTTCAGACCTTACGGTCATTATTGCAAAGGGTGCCTGTGACCTTCTGCTCCAAAAACAGAACCTATGTCATAAGTTGAAGACTAAATCTATTTTTGCAATCAGGGTGATATAGCTATGTGCCTTTTTTAAGCTGCTGGAGAACACATTTGTACATCTGGAATTACATTAGGAGGAAGTGTGTGCATTATAAGCATTATCTACCATGTTATCAAGCCTTTATCATCATTTATTCACAACAGGCATTGTGCAATTTTCAGTCATCTTTTCATGTTGGTAATGCTGCTGGAACAATGAAAACAAGAAAATACTTGGCTTCTGCCAGCTGAAAAAAGAAAAGCTATCAGAGTGGTCAGAGTGCCGGTTTACAGCACTAAAACCCACAGCATCTTCCTGCTCAGTTGCAGACTTAGTAGTGGTCTTTTATGAATGACTGAAGTTCAGATGTGGTTTGTGGAAGCTATTGATCCCTTTAGAAAAGTTTGGAAACAAGTTTTGCATGGAATTAGAGAAATCAATACTTGGTGAGCTAGATTAGGGGTAAAATTTGAATCCAAGCATGAAGAAACAATAAAGACAAGCTCTCCATGGAAGAGGTGTAGTTGTAAGAATGTGATGGACTAAACAGGGGCAATTAGCATTGCCTGTAGCCTGTCTAGTGGAAGAAATGGATTGTTACCTGCATACCACTTATTTTGAATGGACTCTACATGGAAATTAGGAAAGACACCTGGAATTATGCACAGAATCCTGAAGTGTATCATAATGACTATTTTTGCTACCTAGCCGTGATCTTTGACAAGTTTCCACAGATTCAGGACTGTTCTATGCCTTTAAATAGTTGTGCATTTAATATGTTTGCTAAGCCTGTGTTGTCTTGCTTTTGTTAAAAGGTGTAACTGCTAACAAGTGTTTTTACAGAATCATGGAATAGTTGAGGTTGGAAGAGACCTCTGGAGATTGTCTAGTCCAATCCTCCTGCTGACCCTGTCAGCTAGAACAGGCTGCTTAAGACTGTGTCCCATCAGATTTTGAATATCTCCAAGGATGGAGACTGCACAACTTCATTGCTTTGAAGGAACGCATTTGGGCAAGTGAAAGTTCCTTGAGACTAAATATTGTTCAGCCACTACACAGGCACATTGAATTTAACTCCACAGTTTGTTGGATCTTGTCCCAAAAGTGTAGTGTCCATCTAGGGAGTGAAATTGGATTTGGTCATGTAGTGTAGAGACTTCTGGGAAAAGCATGCTCTGAGATGGGAGTTGAAACTGGAGGCACAATAGTCCCAACAAGGCTTGTGGAAGAAAGGGACAGTAAGGAAGAGATAAAAAAAGGTGCTTAGTCAGTGTTAATCACAATATATGTGGGAGTTTGCCAGCTTCTCAGTAGAGCATTGCATCTTCTGGAATGTGGTTTTCATCATGTGTTGTCATTCCTTTTGCATAAATTAATTAGAGGGGGATTTGCTGTTACTGAGTATTAATCATGGCTTCTGTGTTGTAAGTGTGATCTAAACCAAGAGGCATGAGGAACGACAGTTCAGGGATAAGAGCACTACATCCTCATCTAGCTGTCTGAATCTCGATCTGCTGTATTGCCTGAGGTTGGACAGAGGAGAGTCCTTGACATAAGCTTTGCATTCCTGAATGGCTGCAGCTTGAGGTCCACAAAGAATAAACTTTTAAAGTACCAGTGTGCCACATTGAAACACTGAAACATCTTATGGGATGTTCTTTCCGTCCATGACTGAATGCTGTTGAGCTAGATGTCTATGCATGCATAAGGATACATATGTTAGTGAAGACAAAGTCGCTGAAGGATTTAAAGCCTTGATAGATGTTATAGACTAGAGGCACATGAGAGAAAACAATGCTGTCTCTGTAGCACTGATATTCAGGTAGATGGTTGGAGTTTAAGCAACTTGCCCCGTGTTGTACAAGAGTGTGACAGTTGGACTTATGACCTCTTGAGATCTAGTTCATTTATCTTGACCATAAGCCCAACCTTCTTCCTATGGTATTTGTCCCATCAGGGTCCATGTGCAAGCTC
The DNA here is from genome assembly GCA_017639485.1 of Pluvialis apricaria. Classification (NCBI taxonomy): domain Eukaryota; kingdom Metazoa; phylum Chordata; class Aves; order Charadriiformes; family Charadriidae; genus Pluvialis; species Pluvialis apricaria. The sequence continues at coordinate 8,379,900 of CM030008.1, read as the reverse complement.
AACCTAAGTCAGCAGTGGTGGAAAGTATTTTTCCTTTTGCTTTTCAAAAAAACATGTGAAGTGAAAGGATTCCAGTCTAATGTCTACAGACAGTCATACCGTGTCCTAAAATAACACTGTTAGGACTCTTTTGGCAATCTGTTCAGGAAAACCAAGGATTGAGGATATTAGTTAAATGAGAGAAGACTATATTAACTTTCAGCATCAAAAGCGGTACTTCAATGAGTGTGCCTAATTATCACACCCTCCATGTGGTTCATGTGGTTGTTGAAAGTTGTGAAGCATTAGTCTTTTTTTTTTTTTCTGAATAGCTGGTGACACATCAGTCGTAGAGTTCCTGAAGCAAAGCATCTGCGGCCATTTAGCAAGTAGTCATCTATAAACTCAAGCGGATGGGGTTTGGGAAACAGCCATGTTCAGCCTACAGCACCCTCCAAAGAGTTTGCGGGCATCCTGTCTCCATTCCTGCACTCCGCTGACTTGTCCTTCCAGTTGCTGGAGCTGGGCATTCCCCAATACTGCTGCCAGCTAGCGCAGGAGAGAGAATACCAGCGTGGTCTCAACACTGTTCTTGGATACGCCTTCTACTAATACTTGATCAACTCTACATTTTTATGGGAAAACGGAGAGCTTCTGCTGCCTGAAGAGTTGAGCCAACATTATTCATAAACATAAGATTTATATCCTGAAATGAATGGGAGGTAGAAGATGTTATTCAGCTGTTCTCTTCACCCTTTTGTTTAGCTAGTTGATGTTAAAGGTAAATACTAATTTAATAGACTTCTTTTAGTTGGGTGACGATTAATTATACATTTTCCTTATATTTTTTATATTTTTGAGAATGACTGTATGTGCTCTAAGCTATGCAGAGGCAGGAGGGTACACGCCAGCATTTTTCTTCATAAAGTAATACCGGTAATTCAAAAACTGCAATTACTTCAATTCTTTTTTCTGCATTGTGTACTCAGAGATCTGGCTCCTTTCACAGTGGCAGACCTGTGGAGGCACCATCAGCTGGCATGTAAAAGTTGCTGTTAAATGAACTCTTCTGATTTTCAGCTGTAAAACACTGAAGTCAGTAAAAGAGGAAACATGCCTTACTTTACGATGTAGGGTAGCGCGCTAGTCTCCATTACTTAGCAAGAAAAAGCTGGTTTTCACCCAGTGTTCATCAGCTATCCTGGTGGACCTCAACCAATAGTTACCAAGGCAAAGCAAGCTGCTGTTCACCAGTGGATATTACTAACAAACAATGTGCATCTTCCTGTCCCACCACAACGCTGAATAAAGCATGTTGCCTTACAATGCCTTCTTAGTTAGCCAACATGTTTTATTTTCATGGTGTACATTGTCAGATAAAACAAGTGGGGGGTAACTTGGTAAGCCTTGGTAACTCAGTCACTTTTGATGTCCATCTGTCTATAATCTGAGATCCAAAATTCTGAGAACAGTTGATTCAAGTGTACTTGAAATGCCATTCACAAGATTAATCCTTGAGGAAAAAAATAGGTGCTAAGAAGCCTAGTAGTTCAGAGAGATGGGATTTTCAAAGGAATTTAGGCACATTAGGTCCCTTTGCAGTATTTGAAGATCCTGCTAGTCCACTTGCATCAGGATGTCCTTAAATACATTTGAAAATCGAGCTTTACATCTTTCAAGCTTTTGAGATGCCATTCTTCCCCCTCTGCTATTTATACGTGTATTACAAAACAGAAACTGATTTTCCTACTTTTCCACTCCCAGTAACATTCTCTTGTACCTGATAGATAAAATGAAAAAAGAAAAAAAAAAAACCAAACCGGAAAAAAACAAGTCAGAAGCTTGTTTTTCATGGAACAAAGATTGAAAGTAATACTAGGAAGTAATTTGGTAAGAGATAAATATCGGCTGTTCTCTTTGATAAAGACTGAAACTAATACTGATACTTAGTGCAGAGCAATCCGTTGTGACACATAATGTCTACGTACGACCTTATGTTTGACTGAAAGTGCCCATGTATTACCTATGATAAAGACTTTAGAAAGAAATTATTTTTCTGTTCCCTTCAACTTTTCAATTTAACTTGAGAAGAAGCTGCAATCATTTAAAATTTGAGAGAATTTTTTATTTATATGTTTTTTAGCTGTGTAAACTTTTAAAGTTTTGGGAACTACTGTAGGCATTTAATGTGTTTAGACTCACTGGAGAGAGACGGGAGGACACAAAGGAGCTCCTCAGGTTGTAAGAAGCTGATGGGGTAACCAACTTAGTCTTTGAAATGTCTCTGTACACATCAGTTATCAAACAAGCTTTTAGCCTTGACTGCATTTGGGTTGAAATAACTGAGGAAGAGGCACACACATAAAAGCGCAGGCTGGTAATGTCAGTGGCAGTGATCAGTATACGCACTTTACCAGATGAAAGCTGGAACACACAGGCTGAACATCTGGGGACATATGTCTGGGGAAAACCTTCTCTTGGAGCAACGGTAAAATCTTACGTCTTTGGAGTTTAGCAACAAAATGAGAGGAAGTATTAAGTGTACACTCTGAGGAAACATCCATTTTCAGAGAAGATATTTTTAAGAGTTCATTTCCAGAGAGCAATAGGTACCTTTGATTATGTTTTATGGTCTTGAATGTTCTGTGCACTTGACTAGGTTAATTTAAAAAACATGTAAGGACACCAAGTGCAGAGCGTGTGTGCTTGAAGGGAAGCTGCCCTGGGTGCAGCTGTTTACTATAAACTGAATACATTCGGTGTGTATGCACAAGCTGGCAAATCGCTCATGTTGCAGAGAAATGAACTGTAATGGAAAATGCAATAGATATTTAATTATTTCAGAAAAAAACCACATTATGAATATGCTTCTGCCTGATGTTAAAACATCTGGATTTAGTTTCTAGCTGTACTAAGATTATTTTCGATTTCATATCCTGTGTTTTAATGTCACAAAACAAATAGAACAACAAGCTGACTTTGTATCCTGACCTTTAGGCTGTTTTTATTTCTGGTGGGGTTTGGTTTTTTTTGGTTTACAGGACTAAATAATTTAAAGTCCAATCAATCACCTGGGCTATTGTGCTAAGAGATTAACACATATTAATTTGAGTCCTACTGTCTCAGATTGTTGTAACCAGGACTAACTTTCTTCTTCCTTGTCTCTGTCTGCTTCCCTGCATGCGGCCGTTGCTGTAGAAGGCCTCCAAGTCATGTCACATCAAATAATACATGGTCTTCAGAGCTCACTGGGGGAGAGAAAAGTCTGGGAACAATGTGAACATGCACAGCCAGGCACTTCCACTAATTGTTGGTGTGGACGATGGAACACAAAAGCAGAAGGAGGGAGGGGGGAATGGAAATGTGTCTTGGTGTGGAAACAACTGTGTAAAAACAAATATGCCTGGGCTTGCTCATTGGGAATGTACATGTTGCACAGGAGAACTCCCACAACAGGAATCCTCTGCTTTAGTCTGCCCCTGCCAGATAATTTTAGAAGGTTTCTTTTTTTTATTTATTTACTTCTAGAGGTTTTCTTGGCTATTTGGAGATGTGGACTTCAGCAATCATGAATTGCAACAGGTAGTGGCAATTTACTGCTGAGCTAGCTTGAAATTCTCTGTTAATTTTTGGTTCTAGTTATTTGGTATTGCCTAAATATTGGGAATGGGAAATTTAAATGAATTAATTATGAATGTAACATGCTAGTGGCATTTCAAAATGTCCTCTAACCCAGAGCAGACTGAAGTGCTTTGCAGAGCAATTATATAGAATAAATTAAACGGAATAAAATGACATATTTCGGGTTTCTTACTCATAATGAAAAACAGAATTTCCTGTCAAGAACTGTTGTGCTGAAGTATCTACACCGATCTTGTTTAAACTCCGAAAAAAAACAGGTAAAGGCAGTGATGAAATGATGATTATTTGGTAAAATGAGCCCAAAAATCGAACGTTTATCCTATAGGATGAGAGCTGTATGAAATTATGAGCAATTGAAAACAAAGTTAGTAAAGTTAGTGAGATTCATAAAGTAAAATGAGTAGATTTATACTTTATTACACAGTGGAACTTCAGCTACACAGGGAAGCTACCAGCCCATGCTGGGATTCATCATTCCCTGGAGATGAAAAGACTCTTTATATCAAGGAAACAGAAAACACAAGTGACACACAGGGCACTCGCACGTTCATCTATGCCTGCAAGATCATCGTTCTCATGCTGAAAAGTAGATATTTCTGCAGTGAAATGCAACAGCTGCAATTAGTAATCAGCACGATGCAACACAATTGGTAAAAGTCCAGATACTTACTTTATCCATTTACTAAATGAATTGTGAATGCCTAACTGAACTGAGAACTATTATGGAGGCAAGAGGAAAAGAAATAGCCAGCAGAAACACCAATTTGTTGATTATATAATGGATCTATCATTAGTAACTTGATTATGCCAATGCAATTGCTTTTTCTCCAAGACAGATACTTGTTCCTACCAGGGCTGATTGATCTTGAAAAGCAGTCTGATTATGCCAGAGTGTGTTTTAAATGGAAAATGATAGTAGAGTTAAGGAAGATGGAAAACTATTTACCGGTAGAAATATGATTGCTGATAGCATTGCAGAAAAGTGAGAATGCAGAAAGATAAGCTGGTTTATCCAAGGATTTAGATTTATTCCTTTTTAGTTAAAATTATGTAAATTAAGTACTGTGAAAGTTACCATGAGGACAGCCCCGAAGAGTGATTGTGACTCAGAGCGCAAATCAAGTTCATCATATAAAATTCCTCACAACAGTCCATTATGGTGCTTGTATTTTGGCAGGCAGGATTGGCCTTCCAGCAATTACCACTGAACATATTGATCATTGTAGTGTGGAAGTCCAACTTCCTGGCACTGCGTTGGGAACTTCATTTCACAGCGATCTAAACAGCTTTGCTAACTAAGACTGATTTTAAGCATATTGCCAAAAGATCTTAGTTTCTCGGTCTTCTTCCCAGTCTTCCAGTTTTCATATCAGATTTTTCTTTATTATGTGTTCCTGTTTTTGTAATCTTCTGATTTCTGAAAGCCACTGTAACCTCCATGCAAATAATATTCTCTTAGCAGTTTTCTCCCAGCCAAAAGCACTAGCTGCTATCTCTAGATACAGTTTCTAAAACCCACCACAATCACAAAATACAAAGACCACAAAAACCAGTCTCACAGAGTTCCATGTTGGGTCTTTATGGAAAGGATTTTTAGTTTTGTTTACATCCCTGAGATGTGAGCAAACGTTAAGGATACATATCAGGTTTTTCAGAAATTTTGATGACTTCAGCAGCCCAAGGGTGGGATAGTAAATGCTAATGGGAGCCACAAAGCTCCTGCTGTTTCATGGCGGATGCACACGATGAGCATTTTAGGAGATCTAAACAATATCTTTTTGGCTTAAGTGACCTGTTCAGTGCAGAGCAGGGAGCGGCTGAACCTGCTGGAGGAAGATTTCCAGCTGTATGAGCTGCTCACCACTCGATATGCTGGGTGTGATTCTGGTGTTACTTGCCTTAGCGGGAATAGTTTCCCTGCCGTCGCTGAAACTGCAGTCGTCAGTGGGGTTGGAGCTGGAGGCACTACGTCTGCACCAGACGAAAAGGTTAAGATTTCATTATGGCTCTCTGCAGGTTAGAGGGATGGGAGAAGGAACCACCTAAAGCTTGTGAGCCTATAAAGTATAAATGAGCAAAGTATGGTGTACTGGTAAGTACCTCATCAATGGATGCCAAAATATCAGGGTTTTTTTTTTTTCAATTTTGCAATAATTCAGTTTGACAAACAAGTTTCTTCTGGATGTTCTGCTGAGAGCTTTCTTTCCTTGCAGACAACTTTTACAGTGCTGCTTACCACAAATCTTACCACATTTAACAGGACTGTGCAAAATGCCTGATATAAGAGATCTGCGATGGAGATGGGAGAGTGAAACCAGGATAGAGTGGTAATATATGGCTAATGCTATGATTCACCCTCTCTGCTATTCTGATTGTGTTACGACTGTAATTCTGTAGCTGTGGTTTCTTCCAGTGGTCTAAAGAGGGAGGCAGGTAAAAGGTTGAACTCGCTGTGAGCCAGAAAACCTAAAATATCTCTGTGGGTATTGGCAAGGTGCCCAGACCAGGATAAATATGTTCAGCCTTTCTCTTTCACATCCCCCTTGTAGAAACAAAATACAAAAAAGCCAAACAGAATTCTGACAGGCTGTATTTTGTTTAAATAGAGGCCTGGTAACTATATGAGATCAAGAGACAGTTATAAGGCTAAGTCCTGTACTTTATATGGATTTATAATAGTCATTTCAATAAAGTATGCCTTTGTGCACAGGCTGAGGATTTGTAAATTCAAACTGGTTTATGTATGTTTGCATAATATATGAGGTCTTTTATGTGTAGTACATATACTCGGCTAGATTTTTTTTGTTGGAATCATTATGGTGATTTAGTTAATGTTGTTTTCTTTTCTGAGCATCATGTCAGAATTTATCACGATTTATTTAGTAGAAAAAAACCTTTTATCTGTTCCTGTTTGCCCACAAGGCCAGTTCTGAGGAAAGCTTGACTTTTCCAAGAAGCTTCCAGAAGTTCCCAGAAAGGTTCATTTCCATCTGGTAATTAATTAAAAATAGGCCTTATTCTAGAATATTCTGTTATTTAGGCTTTTCAGCACTGCTGTCCAAGAGTCTGACCGTGTGTCGTTTTACAGAACTGCTCAGGAAAGGATCTGTGATACCAATGGAGGGTATCTCCAATGGCTGGAGCTGGAGTTCTTGGTCTGACACATTGCTTCGGCTGCACAGGAGGTTTTAACTTTGGGAAGGAAATTTAATTATATGTTCTGGCAATAGCCTTAACATTTTCTTGCACTTGACTTTTTACTGTTGAGAAATTACATGTAAAGCAACTGCAACTGGTGCAATATATTTGTATATTTTATGTATAACTTCAAAGCAGAGCGAGTACGAATGTTCATCTTGGTTAAGTCTTTTCCAAGTATATGTATTCATTAAGCTGACCATAGAAATTCAGTCAAACGTAAACTCAGCTATTGCTGGTAATTCATTAACAGATTCATCCAAAACTTTGTCCAAAGCTTTAGTTTCTGAATTAGGTTGTGAATGTCTCATTTCCTCACCAGTCCAAAAATACACAGTCAATTTGGTGGTTAAAGCCAAGTCTAGCCAGACTGCGAGTAACAGTAAAACCTCCTAACCACAAGCTTGCTTTATCTTGGATCCAGCTGTGCTTCTCCTTCCACGTCTCAGGGCTGTAGAAGAAGAGGATATCCTTGAAGTATGAAACATGGCAGTCTTGACCCTAACAGCCTGATGGCTTTGTACTTGATCCTGAAGGGAGCATGTAGCCCAAACCAAGCGCTTGCTCCACTGACCTTCTGGCAGTTAGTTACTTGGCTGGGTACGGAGTATGTGATCTAAACTCTGGAACTGATACAAACCTTCTCATGTGTAAAGCTCTGGAAGTTATGCTTTGGAAGTTATGTTTTACCACGTATGACTGACATGTAGGTAGATCTGGGACAGAGATCACTAGGTGTTTCACTGGTGCTTAGCAGTACTAGGAAAATTTATGCAGGAATTCAAGAAAATGACTTCATCTGAAATATCTGATAGGGAAGACTTTGCCAAAAAATAAAATGTGTGGAACAGAGTCTGGCGTCAAAATTCATTTTCTGAAGGAAAGTGTTGTGAGATCTTGCATGGACACAAGTGGTTTACATCTCTTTCTCTAGAGAAAACCAGGTTTTTGTTCATTCCGTGTAAACTCAAGTGCTTCTGTAGCACTTTGACTGCCTGCGCTGGCCCTGCTTTGGATGGGTTCCTAGTGAACCGAGTAATATCAATGCCCTAATTACTCTGAATTTGAAATGTGAAATATCACCAATCATCAGACTGTCAATTCTTGGGTAATTGCAAGATCCTGATATTCCCCAGTCTCATCTTGTTATCCATATGCTATTCAGTTTATCCTCTGTAGATCGTAGCTCTTATCAGACAAGTGTACCCTCTAATATCAGCCTTCTGTGCATTCAAATTTTCACCTACACCCTAAACGCACGGAGACCTGCTTTATTTGAACTTGCCAAAGAAGTGGACTCTTGGAGGATATCCAGGATTTTATTGATGAGGTATTTGATCCAAGTATTTGTTTTAAAACTCTCCTCAAAAGAAAGCCTAGTGAGAGAGCCAACATAACATAATAACCCTAATGCACTGCCCTCTTCCGTCTCCTTCCTTCTGCAAATTTCAAAATGTTGAGGAGAAATGGTTGAGTTAATAATACCCATGTTGCCCTGAAAGTATCATTATTTCTGATTTAAAGCTTGGAAAGCAAAAATGTAACAAGTTACTTGCCCAAGTCTATAGCAAGCTGGAAAATAGAGCTCAATGGCTCCCTGGTCTTATATGTAAGCTAAAAACACCATCATGCTTAAAGCCAGAGTGTTTGAGGTAATTCAGCACTGGCAGATGTCTTGGCCATCTCTACTCCTGATTCTGCACTAACTCTGTATGGAGCTTTTCATATATACGATCAACTATAACGAGGCTCCCTTTGGTCTCAGGAGTTTACCTGTGATGAGGTCTGTTGCCAGACTCCTGTGTCAATAGATTTACCACCTTCAGTTGTGGATGAAGTCACTTTGACCCAGTTGAGGCAGAATCAGATAGCACCGTGAGCCTATGGCTCCCCATAAAACATCCCTTCTCTGCCATTCATTGTTGTTAAGGCTGATGGAAATAAGCCAATGTTAAATAAGGGGTGGGAAAGTATAGCCTTGCCTTAAACTGAGTACAGCTGCTCTTTTGTTACTCGAGTTGTATGCAAGGGCAAGCAGTGTTTTGGCATGCTCTTGGCTCCATAAAAGCACTGCTGAGGGAGCAACGGAAGTTACTCCCACTATTTTAAAAGACAGGTCACCAGACTCCCAAAGTTACAGCAGCTGATGCCTCTGGAGAGCCGGCTGTTCCCTAAGCCCTGGGGAGAGCTGAGGAAGAGCATATGCTGCGAAGGACGCCCTCACCGTGGGAACTGTGGTTTGAACCTGGAAAGGCGGTGACAAATCAGCTCAGCATTCTCCCAGTGAGGGTCTGGTTTATCTAGATGTGATAAAAGTAGTCTTCCAGGTGGCTGAGACAGGTGAAAGCAGGGACCATGGTGGTGGCTGGTCGAATGCTTGAAATACCAGTGCTGTATATTTCTATGTTCCCTTTCCCATCCATTTTCAGGAAGTTTGGGTGTTGTTCTTTTTTTTCTTTTCTTTCTCTGTCCTGTTTTACTTGTAATTTCACTTTTAAAGCATTTCCTTCCCCTTTCTCAGCTTCACTTTTAAATCTCTTAACAAGAAATTTCTTTCAGGTTCACAGAAATAGTGTTTGCTTGCTTGTTTTTCCAGGCTATTCAGTAGGTTACGGAGATAATTTCTGCATGTTGGTTAGTTTACATAGGTAAGATTGTCTTGATTCCCCTTTGGAGTCATTATACAGCTCTTCCTCAAATCCTGGGGCATTTGAGACTCTTGTATAAGCAGATGATATGTTTTTATGAGTAGTATCCCATGTTTGTCATGTATATAAGTATATGGGTGTGCCTGCATACACCCATATTTCCATGTGTATTTTTGCATATAATCCTTGCAGCACATTTGATGCGAGGTTTTTGAGAAGCACCAGAAGCGTGGAATTAGGGAGCAAGGACTTCTTATGACAAGTTTAATATGTTTTGATGCAGGTTTAGCAAAAGAATATGGTTGGCATACTCTGAACACTGAAAGGGTCTCTCTCTGACATGTAGCCACTTGTTGTGGGCCAGTCTCTTTCCAAATTTGGAAAACAGTTCAGAATTAACCTTTGTGAATCATCCTATATTTTTGTGGTGACCCTCACATTATACATAGAATGACTTCTTTCCAGATGTCTGCAGCCGTTCCTGATCTTCCAGTCATGAGACATCTGGACTGTTTCTGTTCTGCAGATCTGTCGGCTATTGGGTCTCCACAATAGGAGCAGAACTTCTTGAGCCTAGAAAAAAATGCTAGAAATAATTATTATTCCTATAATTAATTATAACTTGCCATTTATTTCCATTTCCTGCTCCTGTAGGAAAATCCTGTCGGTAGCCCCATCGTATCTTCCCTGTAATAAACTTCATCAGTCTGAAAAGTAGTGATGTTTCTTGTTGCCATTAGAGCTTTCCTCCAGCATTTCACTCTTTTCCTCTCCTAATTTCCAACCTAGATTTATTCATAATCACTTTCCATTTTCTAATTGCACCCACAAAGTGTCCTTTATCTCTCTCTTCCCTTGTTGGTGTTTATCTGCCTTATGTAACTTTGGAGAAGGATCGCATACACTCTCAGCTGTCAACTGTGAAACTAAGCGAGCCAAGCTCTTTTAGTCACGTCCCGCAAGGGAGACTCTGTGTTCCTCTCATCGTCAAAATAATCTTTTGGTGCACCTGTTCCCAGCTGAATTACCCTTTCCTGAGCACAGATGACCAGAACTGTACACATTATTCCAGATGAGTTTTCACAGCGCTAATATATATATGGTGTTAAAGCTTTTTAACTGCTCTGGAGGCTTTCTGATGCATGCTTTAATCGCACGTGCTTTATTCATGGAAGCATTACAATGATAGCTCCCAGTTAACCTTTTGAGACAAGTACACTTTGGTTCATTTCTATCTAGCCATTGAATGCTTTTTTAGAAAAAATTATTGTCCATAAGTACATAATTTAGGGATTAAAGTAAGTTCATTAAATTAAATTGATTAAATGAACTTGATTTATATTCCTCCACTCATTGATATTATCCAGTCCTTCCTGTCAGATATTCTGGGGCTTCTGTTAGGGAGTGAGCCCAGCAGCTTGGTATCATCACCAAGGTGTCTGGTATAGCTTCAGCATATTGAAGTTGTTTACCTAGGTTTCAGGAAACTGTTTCATGGAAAGATTATTGCTTCTCTTTGCACTAGGGACTTGAAATTCCTCGTTGTCCTCCACGCTGCCCAGGATGCCAGCAAGAGAGAGCACAACAGGCTCTTCCGTACTCTCAGCTCTGATAGCTGGCACTTGAGTGGCCCAATGTGGCAAAGAGAAACAGCAAGAGGATGTACAGGGGGGTAGCAGAGGGTTCGCTGTGTACAAACTAAATTTTGGAAGAATTTACTAGGAAATTGAGATCTCTCCCACAGCTGTCTGGCTTATCACTACGCCTGAGTTGAGCCGAGTCTCACAGAGATGGCACGAGACAGATCTGTGTTACCCCGTGAGACCCTACCAGATTTCACGGTCTTAGTGAGAGTGATAGATCTTTTTGATTGAATATTGTAATTTTTTTTTTTATTTGACAAATAATTTATTTTTCTAACTTTGCCCTTTTTATCCTGATTTTAGCTAAAACCTAGCTTGAAAAAATGTACGGCTGAGGGGAATGTCTGCCAAAGTTTGTCAATTTATAGCCCACTAAAACAGGGGTTGCGTTTGCTAAGTATGTGTGTTGTGTTTGCTATAGGTTGTATAGCCTACAGACCTCTTGTTGCAGAACTATGAGTGAAAATAGATCAGTTTAGTGCAGGAAGACAAAGTAATTATCTGACCAAATTGTTAAGGCAGAATTAAATGTGTTCAGTCAGGGCTACTTCTGTCATCCTTACAGCAGTAGTAGCTGTCTAGAGCTTTAAATTTACAGTAGAGAGAGTGATTAGGGCAAGCGGATGGGGTAGATGTTTGGTGGTTTGGCTAAAACAACATGACCTTTGGAGTTAAGCCTGCTTACACTTTGGGCTTCCTCTGTTTAGGGTAACCTGCCTTTCACACTTCTTTTGTGTATAGGTCTTGAGAGAAGCTGAGTTCATTTGAAATAGAAGTTGCTCAGATTCTGCTTCAGGGTCTTCTCCAGCTGGCTTAAGAGGCTGATAATGCTTGGAATAATTTTAAAAGCTTTGTTTCCTTTTTCTTTCTGCTACATTTTCTAAACTTTTCTTATCCCCCCCACTTTTCCTATCTGTTTTCGCTGATCTTTTTGCAGAGTGTGAGCTGTCCTTTTTTTCAGTATTCAAGGGAAATAAAAGGTTAATACAAGACCTGGGCAAATAATGAGTCCTTTCCAGCAGTGCTACCAGCCGAATTGGCTTTCAGCTGCATTGTGTGCTGAAAACTGATGACTTACAATTGGCTAAAGCTGACGGTGGGGCTGGAGCAGCTGTGGTATAGCAGCACGGCAGAAACTTGCAGAAACAACTGGTTTCGTTAAAGCTGAAAAAGAATGTCGTTTTCCCCCCTTTTTGTGTAAGTAGGCGCTCTGGAGGTTTCTTGTACCGTTAGATACCTGCTGAGGAGCAGCAAGATTTCAAGAACAAAACCGTTTGCATGTATGTGAACTAGTGTAGTGAAATGTTTAAGTAATTTATTTGGTAATGCTTATGCTTTAGTATGGATTATTATTTTCTTTTCTGATGGATTTAGTGCTTCTGGAAATGTTGCTGATTAACAGTCCTGTAGTAATGCATTTGTCCAGAGGGCAGGTACTGCCTAGCCCCTGGCCTGGCATGGCCGTTGGCTCACCTGCCAGTCTAGATCCTCTTGAGAGGATGCTGGTGTCCATTTTGGTGTCTCTTCACCCAGCCACCATCCTGTGGAGGTCTGAGAAGTTATGCTTTGCTGAAAGCTGTGATAGTTTTATGTTGCAGACAGTGGGCCATTTGAAATTCAACCAAGTACAAATTGTGGCAGTGAAGCTGATTTATGAGGGCACTGTCCTGGAGGGCTGCGTGGCATTTGCTGTGCCAAGGGAACTGTGTCTCTGTGGCTGGTGATTCTGGAGAGAAATCAGCTGCTGCTCTCTCCATTATTATTCCTACCAGGTCCTCTTTTTGCTCTGCTGCTATTAGGACCGATGTAGTTCCTACAGAGAGGATTTTCTTCTGGGCAAATGTGTTTTTATACTATTACCTACAGTCTTTTCATCTATGCTAGCAATGTTACTGCTGCTTCCCCTGGGGCTTCAGCACATACCCTGAAATGCGTCAGTGTGTTGCCATAAATGCTGAGCGCTTCGTTGTTTCCTTAATCCATGCTGACTCCATCGTTTCTGGGTATTATCAGAAAAGTGCTCACCTCGGTAGCAATTGCGTATGGTCCACTGGACTTCACGTTCTTGCCTGCGTCATCACATGAAGTGGCATTAGAACTGGCTAGATCTTCCCTCCAAAGAGAGGAGAAAACAAAGGGGAAGGAAGAGCGTAAGTGGCTCTTCTTATCAGCAAAAAAGAGGATTTGTTTTCGCAGACTAAGCTGGTAATGCTGAATGACATAAAGAAAGAGATAAGAGAGCTGTTAAGTCTTTGAGGAGGGTTGTGGGGACAAACTATGCTCTCCAAGGAGAATACAAAAGACAAAACAAAGCAAAACCAATGCAATTATGGAAAGAAAAAATAAGCCCCTCCAAGAGGAAGCTTAGCAGAGAAAATGGGCAGCAGGCAGCAAAGTTATGATGTCTACATCAAGGAAGCCAGGGCCAATAGAGGCTGGTGAAGATCATCCTCCAAGTAACAGATAAGATCCATAAGCAACAGAAGAGAAATTTGAAAGGGTAAGGGGCCTAATTTTCCTTGCCTTCCTCCAAAATAATTTACTATAGCTGTACTGTTTGGAACAGTTACTGCATCAGGATGGGTTGTTCCTGTATAAACTCCGCTGGCTTCCATTTATTGGTAAAAAATAAGCTTCCAAGGCCAAAGGTGGCAAATGTCTTCTACTTACCTTGTAGTTATTTCCTGAAAGAGAAAGAAGGATATGAATTACCAGAGACAGATATTCAAGAAAGAGTGTCTTTCTCGAAGAAGCTGGGAAGCCTAGATCGCCATAGCAAAACGTTAAAAGCAAGAGAAAAATCTTGCAGCGTGATGAGATTAGGTGAACAGGCTGCAACAGAGGTGGCAGGAAATCTGACCGTTGCCTTTGCTTAAGTACCCAGGGGATTACCTATGGAAAGAGAAGCTCCTGGTAAAAATTGTGATGAGATACCTTAGTGTTCCTGACAAATTTGAGAACTTTGTAAGAGTCAAGCAAGGTGTCCTGAGTATTGTCCAGATCTTTGATGTAGTTATGAGTGGGACATGGTGAAAAAAACTGGTGGAAAAAGCAAGACCAGCTTGCTTTAGGCATTCACCAGGCTTTCTGGCATTGGTGATGTCTGTTAATAAGCCATTTTACCTGGTTTCTTAACTTTACCTAGTAACAGTGGAAATGGAGATCTGAAACAGCACAGCCATACACAGCCTTGTGTATTTTGGTATTTCCCCCAAATTAAGCTTATTTTAGTGAACTGAAATTTTAACATTTTAGAGAAATAGAAGTGCCACTGATTCCTGGCGTGATCTACCCTTACTCCTCGCCACGGGTTTTGCTATAGTTGCCATCTGAGCTTCTCATGTGCTGGACAACACAAAGCAGGGCTGCTTGAAAACAGAACAGTCGACTTGTTATTAGTAGCTTGTTTGTTTGTCCTCAGGCCTATTTATAAAAACAGCCCCAGGCAGGGAATTCTGCCAGCAGCCCAACCGCTAAACAATTACAGATCTTTTCTTGGAGCAGTGTGTTCAAATCTATGCAATAATTCAGCAGCAAACCGTAGCTCCTGCTCACATGTGTATGAAAGTAGCCATTTTTGTGTGTGACACTTCTTTTTTTTTTTTTTTTTAAATAAAAACACAGTCTCAAAAAGTATCCATGTTAATGCATATAAAATTACAAACTTTATCTTAGAGAGATCACTGCTGGTTTAGTGAAACCAGGCCCAGTAAGATACACAGAACTCAAAAGGAAGTCAAAATGGTCAAATAAATATTAATCAAAAACTATACATAGCCTGAAAACTCGGACAAGGCATTCAAGGGGCTGGTACTCACAAAGGTCCAGGCTTTCCAGCTTCCTCCGGTTAGGTTTAAGGAAAAAATAAGAGGAAACCCCGCTGTGAGGGAGAAGATTCATCTTATTTTGAAAGAACACGGTGATATCTGGTTTTATCGGTGATATGGTACTTCATGGATTTCAGTTCACGAGTGTGATAGTTGATTGGTTTTGCATGGTTGATGTTGCAGTGCAGATGAGATGCGCTCTTTAATTAGTGGATGTAGAACTACAGGGACCAAATGATAGTCCCTCGTGGCAAAAATATGCTACAAGTGGAAGGAGGCTTAAACATTTGGATCAGACTTTTGGTTTTGTTCAGACTGCTGTAACGGCATAGCAAGAGGATTTTGTGAGAATAGCATGTTAAACAACAGGCAGTAAACAAGTCTCATAGATCAAATGAAAGATGCGAACATTCAAGTGAGACTTTTTGGGGGAAGTCCCCTCCAATGGAGATTGCAAACTGCGCAAAGCTGGATCACTTCCCGGTACAAAGTACAGAAGTCATGAACCAGAACATCTCTGCTTGGAAAATGTGCGATTTTTAACCAGCTTGGTTGTATTTCAAGGGTTGGAAATGTTCTTTCTGAACTTGAAATATGTGTCTGTGTTTGCTAGATGTGACGCAAGGTTTTGACAGTTTTGCATTTGATTTATAACTTAAGCCTTAAGGAAGACCTAGAATTTGGGATTTAACCTCAAATGACTATGGGACTTGTTAGATATTGTTTAGATAATTGGGTTCTTAAAAACTGTTATTTTATTGTTATTTTACTTTATTCTTTCTTGGAGGGAAAACAAAGCAAACCTGCCTGGCTGCTGCTACGGAGAGGTGTGGCAGGGACAATCTATCCCTCAAATAACCTAGGCCCGGATTATATAAATACACCCTTGAAACATTTAATCCCTCCATTGATGTCTGAAGATTGAGGCAAATCCTGATGTAGCTCAGCTGGTGTGCGCAGAACAAGAGTTGGAAACTCAGAAAGCCCACCTCCTTTTCCCGTGCACACATGTTTCTGGAAAACATGCTCTATTAAAGGTATGAGGAGGCAGAGTCGCTGCATCTCCCGCACGTACAGCAAATTGGAGGGATATGGCACATGGATGGAGGATGCCCACAGTGAGCTAGTATATAATAGGGGATCAAGGAGCAGATGCAGATTTTAACAATAAAGTGTTAAATTCTGCAAAGTTAGTGACCTACTGTTTCTTTTGCCTTTTTTCTTTCACTCTTTTCCTTTTTCTTCATCTTCATTACAGTTAAAAAACGGGGAGCTGAGCAGAAATGTAACTCTCAGTTTCAGTTCCTCCTTTTTGCGCAGAGCCCTCGTTGGATTGCCCCGATCTCCCTTCCCTGCAGATTATTCAGCCACTGTTCTTTATGTAAAGGGTTAAGATCTGATGATGTTGAAACCAGTCTCCTGTTTACAATCATTGCAGAACTGTAGTATGGAAATTTCCATCTGCAGCAAGATTAAAAAAAAAAAAAAAAAAATCCCTGCTGATTTTGTGAACATTTAGATCCAAATAAAGAAATAGTGGCTGAATCAAGCATATTAATTCTGATTAGCACATACAGTGTGTTCAGCCAAAGAGGTCTAAGCTAATAGCCCCCCATCCTCTGAAGAAATTAGCTTGCTCTGCTACTGCAGCTGGCAAAAGTTTTTCAGTATCGGCACAGGAACCACAGTTTCACTTGCAGAGGTACTGCTCAACTCTGATAATCTTTGTGTTGAAGTCTTCTAAAGTGCAGTGCTTCCTTCTTTAGGGAGATACGATCAAGGTAAAAAACTATTGACTTTGTAACTATTGCTAGCAGTGGGTTAACTTTTCATGTTATTTAGCTCTTTCATCTGTTTAGGCAATGACAAATACAAGGATGTCAATACTTTTGGAGAGTAGAGTTCATTGTGCAACATGTCTGTGATAGATTTAAATCTATGATTTGATTAATTTGGGAAGGAAAAAAAAAATCTGTGGATCCTATAGGCCTTTGAAGAAACTAGACAGTTGCTTAAATTCTCTAAAAGCAAGACCAGTGCTGTCTCTATTTCACATGCTGTGTTTTACACATTTTCAGGCTTACAAGGTGTGTTATTTCACATAGAAGTTGTGCTGGATTTTCCATATTAGTCCTGAGCGCTCATTAATAAAGCACCTATCTCCCTGCAACCACAGCTGCCTCTCCTGCTCCTTCCAAAGCCCAGCGGTGTAACAGTCACGTAGTGTTTGCACTGTGCACAGAAGAGTACACTGCTTGTATTTGAAACACTGAATACTTCAAAACTTGCATTGAAGACTGATATTTTCTATTAGCCCTGTGTCCCGGTTTGAGGACAGTTTAAATTATTATTGCTGTGTTAAGTTCCTGGTAGTAGTATATTACAAAAAGCAAACTTTATGACAGAATGCAGAGTTGTGGTTTTGGGAAGAGGTTCTTTCCCAAGTTGTTGCTTTTCAGTTGTGTACATGTTAAGGTTTGTCACTGGGCCAGTCTGAGAAAGAGCATTTGATATGTTTGCGAAACTGTATTGCTGGTCTGTGTGCCGCTGAGAGGCAGGAATCAACTGATCTCTTTCTTGTGGGCCGTGTGCTTAGTGCTCACTTGAGCACTCTTGTATGCCCGCTCATGAGCTTGGCGATCTCAGCATCTTCAGGCTGCTGCTCTAAGTGACTGTGTTTTTTCGTGAGAGCAAAATTGAGGGTGTTCCACTTCCTTCTATTTTGCTTTTAGGACAAGTTGTAATTAATCTTCTCTTGCCTTTGTAAGCCCCAACCCAAAGGTCTGCATAAGCAATAGTAATCAAGGTTAATAATTGAACACTATAGTGATTTATATTTTCAGAGGCCTTTACAAGTATTACAGAGTTAACTGTCACAACACTTTTGCTGTAAATGAGCATTATGCTCATTTTTCAGCTGGGGAAACCTCTTGCTGTACTGCAGAGCTGTGTTGAAAGCACGAGTGAAATAAATGGTGTCATTGGGATGGATTCCAGCAATGGTGGGATGCCTTGGGTTTACCTGACAGGGGAGAATATATAATAATGCATAACCTCTGTACTTGCTGGGAAGTGCAAGCATCCCCAGATGGCATCCGAGGGGGCTGTACCGCCTGTGTTTTTAGCTGTGCACTGACAGCTGTGGGTGATCTCCCATAGGATAGCACGGAAGGTGGCTGGGTCTCTCTCCATTGCTGTGTTGATTACGTGTAGAGGTGTTGGCCTCGTGCTTGCTGGTGCAGGGCACGCTGGAACAGTCAAGCAGGATTTGCCCTGGGGAATGAGGAAACACTGTAAGAATCAGGATCAGAATTTGTTTTTAAGCTGACTGCCTTTTGGCTGCCAGTCTCCATGTGAAACATTATCTATGGCACAAGGAACATTTCAGTGATTGCTTTTAGGCTGTTTTTTCAGTCATGGAGTTGTTCCCCTGTTAGTGTCCTCGTGGTAAGGGCAGGTGGATATTAAAAGGGAGAAAATGGATGTGCAGATGAAATGCTGATGTGAACAGTATTCCCAACCCCAGCACTCACCTGGGTCTCACAGGCTCTGCCCCGATCTCAGAGTACTTTTCTAAAGGATGCTCTACAAGCTACTGTGTGTCATGATAATGCCCTTGGGCCATTGTTGAAGATGGAGCATGGTCTCTCCAGCTTCACCAAAGGTGCGAAAGGCAGTGACACGGGAAGAAGGCTTCTATGCTCCTTGCTATTCCTAAAGCCATGGCTTGAAAGAACACAAAAATCTGTTTCATAGCTTTTTTTTCCAGACAGTTCCATTATTTTTGCTTGCACACACAGCCTTCCTAATTTGTTTAGAAAGAAAAATCTACAGCAGAAGAGAGAGTATCTTAAAAATGAGACAAAACCCACACACAGCTCTGGGGGAAATCACAAAAAGTTTTCCAGGCTTTACTGTTGCGGAGAGATGCACTCGTACGATACACCTGGGTTTGCATGCCTGGGTTTTCATGGTTAGAGGTGAAATCCCGGCAGTGGTCAAGCCAGTGGGATTTTTGCCAGTGATTTTATCGGAGCCAGAATTTCACCCTAGGTCTATAATCTTCCCTTTGAAGTCACATGGATTTTTAACCAATGTCTTATATAACACCAAAACAATTCACTATCCACCCGATATTGGCTGTTTTCCTGTGTAACCAAAACTGAATGTTCCAAATGTGTTTTCCAAAAACTGACATGATACTGAATTAAAAATATGATATTTTTTTTCCCCTTTTTAGAAATATGGGGTGTTTGTAGAGTCACTTCAATGGGGTGGGTATATTTTTTTTTAAACCCCTAGTCTGACCTCATAGCATTAGTAGATCCTTGTCAAATACGGTCTATAAGCTATCAGGTAGATACTACATCAGATAGTGTTTCTAGTGCAGATTGTTTTTAACTTCTGTACTCCTGGAGGACTGAAAGCTGTTTTTTTGCTTTAATTTAAAATTCCTCATCAGATGTTCTACCTGTAATTAATGTATTTGAGGCTTCAGTGCCAGTTACATTCGGAATTGGAGATCACCAGTGGAAGGGATACAACAGGTCAAACGCAAGTGCTTGGGATTAATGGAGAAATTACTGTTTAACATTCCTTGGCCTCTGCAGAAATCAAACTACGTGGGACGAATGGCCTTTGAGGGATTTACGAATCTCTCTTTGTTGCTGCTTGCATTAAGGTAAAATCCTGCTTCCTCTTGGTGCTGGCCCTATAGAGGCATATACTAAAAGAAAAATTTTGCTCTGAGGAGTTTATTATATTTATGGTAAGAGCTGAGGAGAGGCTGCAACAGAAACAAACACAGGAGAAATGATTTACTAGAAGTCAGAATGTATGTCAGCGACAGAGATGGCTCTTAATTCAGTGTCGTGCTGACTTGATGATGCAATCTTCCAGGATTTAGGAGTTGTAATCTACATCTGGGGAGATTTTATACTCCCCAACAACAGCATCTTAATTCAGGAGTAAAATTACTGTTGACCTGGGCAGGTTTATATACACATATTTTAATTTACAAACAGTTAAGGAAAACTTTCTGGCTATATTAATTACTTTATATTGACAGTTTAACAAGTTACCTTTTTCAGCCTTATTGTTATACCTTGGTATTTTGGCTTTTGTTAAAAATAATTGGCTTGCAGTTCTGTTTTCTTTGTGGCTTCTTCATTTGCATAATTTTTATCTTAATCCATTTTAACCTTT
This sequence comes from Pluvialis apricaria, assembly GCA_017639485.1. NCBI lineage: Eukaryota > Metazoa > Chordata > Aves > Charadriiformes > Charadriidae > Pluvialis > Pluvialis apricaria. The sequence continues at coordinate 8,359,758 of CM030008.1, read as the reverse complement.
CATTTCCTTTCAATTCTTCCCATCTTAAAAGAAAAACCTCTGCCTTACAGTCAGGTTTGAATGAACTTGTGCTTATCTGACTCAAGCTAAATTTGCTGTTAGAGCACATCTTTTTAAAGCTGTGAGTTTTCTTTGGTGAGGGTTAACTTTATATTACTTTGAGTTGAATGTTCCAGCCTGGGAATTGTTTCAAGTGGCAGATTAAGAGGTTTATGAAGAGGTTTGTCTAAAGTACTTAGGAATGCAGGATTTGCAATAGCAGGTGAAATAATTTGTCATTTAAGTCTGGTGACCTGCCTCCAGCAGTTGTCATCTCTAATGCCGTGGTGAAAATTTGTTCTCTTTTCTCAGCCTCCCTTGTACAATTGAGCTGGTTACTTGTATAATGCAATATAGGATAACTGTAGGAAAACATAGATTGTGCTTTAAAAGAATAGTTAAGCTCCTTACACTACAAATTTGACCCATATTTTAAATTTTTGAATTTGGTACAGAAAGTTTCAGACTGTAAATCTGGTTTTTGTTCTCAAAAAAAAAAAAGGGACAGAAGGCTTTACCCAGGGCCTGTTCTCTAATTTCTCTGAAGTAACATGTGTTTTTCTATAGAGGTCAATATAGTTCAGAGTAAAAGAATAAACTGGGCTTGGTGATGTCCCCAAGGACTACTTTAGGACAATAATTGCCAAACAAGAGATGCCTAGAATTAGAAATTGTGGATCAAAATTTGTTTGGTGGAAATAAGGCCCCATTTCTAAATGAGAAGATGACCATGCCGCTCACTACCACTTTCTGGCACTTGTCATTGGTAACCAGAGATTTTATCAATCTGCATCTGATATTTGGGGAGTTGGGGGCCAAAGGAAGCATGTCCTCCTTTTGGGACTGCCAGCCCGCTGTCCTCCACCTGCCCAACCTGTCACCACACTGGGCCTTCCTTGTCGTCATCCCGAGGAATGTCCTCATCAGTCTGGGATGGAAAGATGGACATACGTAACAGTATAATCTCTTTGTCTAGCTCCTGAATTCCACCTAAACAGGAAGGTTTGGGGTTTGGTGGTTTTTTTGCCCTCATCCCTCTTTTATTTTGTGTTTCCAGAGAGAGCTCAGGCTGTGATCAGTCATGCGGCTTTTCTTTTGCATCATGACTGTCAGCACCTGAAGGAAAACCTTAAATTGCCAAGCACTGCTGTAAATTGGACAGGTTGCTGCATGGCTGGTTGGGCATTGTATCATGCCTGTGTTTCTCCAGCTAAAAGCAAAAGGAATAAAGCACTGTGTTGAAATGAAAGCTTTACATTTTTTGGCTGCTTTAAACTCTCTTTCCTCACTTCTGCACTCGAAATAAAACACTTTTAAAGATAGATGCTGTCCCTGCCAGATTCCTCTCCCTGAAATGACCCCAGCTCTTCCTTTAATTATCTGTGAAGTGTGGCCACCTCTACATCAATCCTCCTTAACTACCAATGAAATCTGGGTGTTCCTTATGGCACTGTAACTCCTGTCAGCTTCTCACTCTGTTTGCTATGGTCAGCAATTTCTCTTGTCACGCTCAGGAGTTTCCCGTGGTGTGTTCAGTTAGCTAAGGCTTACGTCAGGCCCTGATCATCAGCTTGTCTGCCTTAATGAATACCCCCAAAGTTGTTTGCGTGTCGTATCATTTTTTCCTACCCTCTTTCTAGCCTTAATGTGTCAGTCTTCTCCATCCCATGGTGGCTCTGAGCACCCTCTTCTCTGACCCAGGCACGTTTTCAGCCCTTTTGAGTGACTCTTTCCCTTTGTGCCCTGCTTGTCTGCCTGCAGCCTCATTTTGCAGGTGCCAGGCGTGGAAGTCCTTGACTTGCACAGGAGACTGAATTGAGCTGAAGCACGGTTAGCTGTGAAAATTGGCAACTTTATTTTGAGAACTAAGTCAACATCACCATTTGTATACATTTAGAGGAGCCTGGGCAGGACAGAGCAGGCCTTTGACACTGAGGCTGCCTTTGGATCAGCAGGCATTGCCCCAGAAGGAAAAGGTCATGGAACACTGCAGCCTCCGATGGATCCTGTTCATCCTGCTGCTTAAGCCTTTTTTCCCCTTAGGACCTGCTAGAGCTCCTGCAGCCGAGTAAAGAATTCCACCAGCTTCTGGACTGGAAATGGGCAGGAGCTAAACCTGCCAGATTGTGTTGGTATCGGCCTTGGCCTCTGAAAGGGGGTTGAAGCGGTGAGAAAATGACTCCATGCCTGTGATGCTGGAGTAGCCCTCACTGCTGGTGCAGTCCCATCTGTACCAGGATCCAGTCATAAAAGTGCTGAGTGGAGGTGTAGACTCCGGGCTGGTTTGCTCTTGCACAGCCTTTTCCCCAGCTGGTCACTCCAACAAGCCAGAAGTAGTCAGCATTATCTTTGCACACGAGAGGACCACCGCTGTCACCCTGCAGTGGAGGAGAGATGATTAAGGTGGTGTTGGGTGGCCACTGTCAGCACTACAGCTGTCTCCTTCTCCCTCACAGCACCTGCCAGAGCTCGATTCACTGCCCAGAAAGGCTCTGCTCAGGTGCTGAAGCCTACAGAACCTTGTCTAGAAGGCGGTTGTGGGCCTGTAAGGTAGATTGATCTCTCTGCACAGTGATCTGGATGTGTGGAAGAGGGAGGTACTGGGATTGGGATCGGGACATCCCAATCCAGATCCAAATTTGGACATATATGGGCTGTCAAGAGCACTGGATGGGATTTCTGGGCAGAGTCCCCAGCCTCTGGGACAAGGTGGGCACTGGGCAAGGACCTGCAGTTGGAGAAGGGGGGGTGAGCCCCAATAGCAGTGGGGATCCAGTGGTGGGAGGGTGACTTGTCAGGCAAAGCATGTGCTGGGATATGTTTGGACGGCTGTGACAGTGCTGCCTGTGCTGCTGGGGCTTGACTGGTAGCACGGTCCTACCTGGCAGGTGTCAATGCCACCCTGCGGATAGCCGGCACACACATTGTGGGTGTGGATGGCCCCTCTGTACCACCGGCTGCTGTTACAGAGGTTGACATCAGTGAGGCGGACCTTGGCCTCCTGCAGAACGTCAGTTGATCCTCCAGCTGTGAGCACAGAAAGGAATTAACGCCCAGCAGCTCATTGCCAGTTCTGCTCTCCTGTCTGGGTGAACCCCTTCCCTAGGACTTGGCTTTGCATCTTGAAGGCATTGTACTGGTGCTTGCCTTCTGTCTTGTTTTTGGGTAATGGGTCAGGCCCATCTCTCTATAGGCATATGTCCCCGCAGCCTGACTCTGGCTTTCGCCTTTGCTGTCAGGAAGCCCAGCCCATCTCCCCAGTATGCCAAGCTTGCACTCAGGACACAAGTACTTTTGGGGAACTCGCATCTTGCGGTCGTGGAGCCCCAGCCACTGATGTAGCAGGTTCGCAGCTCTGACACTCCCAGCGAGGCATCGGGCACACAGGCGAGCTGGACGTAGCAGCTGCACTGGACAGGCTGGTCCAGTTCCAGCAATGCAATGTCGTTCCTCTCCGAGATATTACTATAGTGTTCGTGAAGCAGTAGCCGTTTAATATTGCGCACTTGGGCCTCAGGGCCTAGCTGAGTCAGCTGGGTGGCCCCGATCACCACCCACCACATCGTGATGTGCCTGGAGGGCAGATGGAGAGAGGGGTCAGAGGGAGCAGAGCTATGTGCTGCAGCAGCCCAGCAGTTCCCTGCCTTCTGCTTCACAGGGGAGACACGAAAGCAACACTACGGAGGGTGCGACTGCCCTAGCGTGCCTCAGGCACGAGGAATGTCGAGCTGGAGGCTGCTAGGAAGCAGTGGCACGAGCCCAGCCTTCTCCTGAGCAGTCTCTCAGCTGGGCTTGGGGAATGCCCAGGCACTGGGCGTACTGCAAGGAAATGGGATGGGAGTAGCACGTGGTCCTGCGGACACGGCACCTGCTAGTGTTGTGGGGATATCCCCATTCCCTGGTCCTCCTCATCTTGCCTCGATGAAGCAGTGGGCTGCTGTGAGGACCCACTGTGGGCTGATGAGGGACCCTCCGCATATATGCCCTGTGCCTATTTTCCAGCGGTCCTGGATGCTGATGATCCAGGGCCAGGCCCCTGGCTGGGCGTCTGTGCCACCCACGACACGCGACGTGCCGTAGTGAGAAGCCATGGGCCGGAGCCCGCAGGTCGCTCTGTAACCAGAAACTCATTACTGTCCCGCTTGATGGATTGCTGCTGTTTAGGCTGAAGGTCAGCCATCTTCCCTTCCCACAAGGCGCTGCATGGACAGCAGGGCTGGGGAAGCCCGTAGGGTGTGCGTCTGTCCGCCCCTGTTTCTACTTTAGCCCCATAGACAAGTTGTGTCAGTGGCCTGGGTGCTGGCAAGGAACTGAGGCTCCCACGTAGGATTTGGGAAGCTGTGGCGTGGCCCCGGGGGACAAGCGGGCACCCTCCAGTGAACCCTATAAGGGTTGCCCAAGCTCACCCCCAGAGCCTCAGGCCACAGTTGTCCCATGTGCCGTGTGCAGGCCAGCACACGGCCAGCAGGATGAGGAGGGCAAGCAAATTCATTGCTGCCAGTGGCACGTGGCAGCTACAACAACCGAGGGCTCGTCACCACCGGTGCAGAAGCCGACGAAGTGCCTGCAGTACTCGCGTTGCCCACAGTGCCCTTGTTCCCGGGTCTGATGTCAGAGTTGCTGGTTCTGGGTGCTGGGCATGGTGGCGTCCTGGAGGTGTGTAGGGGGGGCAACATGGGGGATTCCAAGCAGGAGGGGAGGCAGAAGCTGGCACTGGACACCCTCGACAGACCCTCGCTGAATGCTTTGCTTGTGGGATGAGGGTGTGCGGGCCCTGTGGCAGGCAGCAGCACCTGCCTCCGAGCACCGCCTGCTAACAGCTAGTGGGAGAAAACCAAGTGTGGCATCACAGCTTTTTTGGGAAGTTCACTGCCACCCTGCTCTCTGCAGCCATTTTCCACCACGTCCTTCCCAAAAAAAACCATACACCAGAGAACAGGACTACTACAGGCAGTATGCACGTGTTTGGGTATTGAAGAGCCAGTCTGGTTACAGCCGCAGCAGGCAAGCAGCGATGTGCAAGCCAAACAAGCCACGCATACCCACGCAGTGCCAACCCTCCTGCACAAATCACGGTGAAAGGCAGATGCAGCACAGTCCACAGTGGCTACGTCAGCCACAGCAACACCCCCTGGCAGGCGTCATGTCCTTGCTCTCTATGAGTTATAGCGCTGTTCTGAGCCAACACCAACAAGAGCAGTTGTGGCACCTGGTATGTGTGGCTAAAGACATGCAATTTTAAGCTCTAGACAGAGGAGGATCGTCCTGCTCTCAGCCCCACATGCTGTTCTCCACGGCTTGGGTAAATCCCGTATCAGCCTCATCTCATCGGTCTGCCACCTACAGCAGTGTGGTGGAGCCTTGCTCAGGTGCTGGAGCGCAGGGCAGTCGTGGGAGAGAAGCAGGAGCCAGCCGTGTGCGTTGCATTTGCTGAGCAGGACTGGGTCCCTGGAGGGCAGAGAGCAGTGGCTTGAAGAATGGCAGCCTCAAAGCTTGTGAAAAGTGTAGGAGCTTCTGCTGCCATCCTGGCTTGTGTGGATGGACGGAAGGCACACAGGTGAGTGTGCAGCCTGGTCCCTAGGATGACAGGGCTGCTTTAAATTCTCTTTCCTCACTTCTGCACTTGTAATAAAACATTTTCAAAGATAGGGTTAACTGCTTTGACACTAATGGGGCCAATGTTTCTGTACCTTGAGACTCCAAAACTTGCTGAATTATTAAATGTCATACTGTGCCAGGGTCATATTTCACCCTTGCACTCTCAGCACCTATTTATTATAGAAATATTATTACAGCGAGCCCACTATGGTGGAACAGGGCTTTCATCAATGTTTCTACTTTCATCAGTGTTACCCAGAGAGCGTATGAAGAAAAATCCATAAGCAGCAAAGCAAATAAGGACAATGGTGTGACTCAGTGTTACAGTACAGTGACAACCGGTTCCCTTCTCCCAGCTCCAGTCGTCTTCTTCTCATGGGTTCTGGAGCTGGTGTGGACAGGTGTGTTGGCTGAGGAACATTAATGAGTCAGGACAGTTTTTGCTCTTGAATCTGTGATTGACATCATTGGGCGGTCTTCGCTGCGTTCTCACTATAAGCAAAATGGAAAGTGTATTTTGCAAGAATGCTGAGATGTAGCTAAAGTGTTTGGAGAACAGCTTGGGTGGGATTTTTGCCTCGTTGGAGCATTTTGCAATGTAAAAATAGAATAAAAAAAGACCTGATCAGAAAATCTACTTGACCTGTTTGTGAATTAAACTTTGTACTTTTTCTGGAGCTCTCTTTCCCAAAAGTGATCCTGGGGTTTTGCTGAAGGGAAGGGGCAGTTTCTGCCAAAATAATGCCACGTTTCTGGTGCCAAAGAATAGGGGACTGTGCAGACAAGAGGATTTGAGAGACGAAAAGGTTGGCACCTAGAGGACCTTGCCCATTCACTGTGGGAGCAGAGGACTGGCTAAAACCCATTGTCTACCAATCTCAGTTAAAGTTCTGAGTGCACAGGGAAAATGGAGTTGATGTGATTGAAGGAACAAACAAGAATGGATATCAGTATCTACATGTGTGTTTATGTGCACCAGGGGTTATTTTCTGTTAATTATGTAATTTGTTAAAAATGGTAGACTTTGCATAGGATCCTGTTTGTGGAAAGTTGTTCTTTAGCATGAATAATTTGAATACGTAAGCACTGAATGAAAGGGAAAAAAATTATTACAAATTTTTTGATTGTAAGAATATGTTGAAGACTAATGAATGCAAGAGAGCTATTAGAGCCACTTAAGACCAGGACTATTCAAACATATATTTTTCTTTCCATTTGTGATCTGTGGTGAAGGGAGCCAGTTCTAATGTTACGAAAACTATATTTAATTCCTGCTGTGCATCATTGGACAGCTCATAATTATATTGTCTGCTGTGGGAGAAAACAATTGAAACTAGAATGGATTTGGCCTTTATGAAATCAAAGCCAAGGTCTTCAGCCCCATCTCTGTGACACAGCTTCTGGGAGCATTGGCTCCCATTCTGGACCTTGGGAGATCACTCAGTCCAGCCTCTTGCACTGAAGAGACTGGATTGAGGTCATGGATGGCCAATAGGTCACACAGAGCCAGCAGGACCGATGAAAAGAGGGAACGCCTGTTTAAGCAACACATGGTGTTCCTACAACCAAGTCTCTCCTCCTGGTCCTGCACACAGACGGGTACAGAGATTGAAAAGCTGCCTCTGCTGAATCCAGATGGGAGGAGATAGTGCTGTGGCCTCCCTTATCCAAGACCACCCTTTCCGACTATGTGGGACGTTACAAAACTCAGATCCAGCCTCCAAAGCTAAGAAAACCAGGCCACCTCTAGCTAAGCTGTTTTTATAGAAGTTCTTACTAGTAAGGTATGCCACCTTCCAAAGCAGCAGGTTCTGCAGCATCCCTTGGTAGTATCTTAAACTTTGTCATCATCTTGACAGGAAATTATCCCTGGTGTCTAATCTAGATCTTATTTCCTGCAAATTAAGTTCATTTGTTTTTGTTCTTGGCTTGGTGACCATGGAGATTATTTGACCATTGACAGAGGCATGTAATTTCTTGTCTTCTCTTTCCTAGTCTTGAAACCCCAGTTTTATCAACATATAGACCCATATTTGATAGTCTTTCTCTTGTTCCCTGGACCGATCCATTTTGGGGCACTGTGTTTTGAAGAAGGTCTGGCAAAAAAAAGATACAGAAGGGGACTCATAAAAGTCTTATGAAGTGGAAAAAATTGCCTCTAATGCTGTCTGACAGCTCTCCTAGTGTACCCATTTTGACATTTGTCCTTTCTTGCAGTAGTTTCATGCCACTGACTCATCCTCAAGTAGTTATCCCTTTTAGCAGCTCAGCTAATAGCCAGCTGTTCCCTGCTTCGTATTTAGGCATTTCCTTCCTCCTTTCTCTAGCACTTTGTAAATATGGTGTTTCACTTCATGGATCAGTTCTCAGTTTGCAAGATCATACTGGTTACTCTTGCTGTCCCTAAGAAAGCTCAGAAACCTCATGCAGTCTAAATGAAATAATTTCACAATTATTATCAAGTATCTACTCTAATCTCTTATCCAGGTGATAAGTAAAAGCACTGCCTACAACCAGGCCAACAGTAATGCTATGCAGGAATCTTCCAGCTTTACTGGCAAGCCCTTTTGAGGCCTTTTTGAGAGGGGACACTCTCATGGTGATTTTTATCTGTACTTTACTTCTCTAATTTGGTTATGGGAATGTCCTGTGTGGCAATGTAAGAAGCTTTACAGAATTCAAGGCATATCATATCTGCTGTTTCTTCTTGACTTGGAGGCTGTTCACTGCTTCAGATTATATTAGATTAGTTCGTGATTTATTCTTAACCTATCCGTGTAAGGTGTTTATCTTATCCTCATCTGGGTAGCTGCAGTAATGCATTGATCCCCCAAAAGAATCTTAGATTATAGAATAGGGTTGTGCCTCCTGCTCTGTAATTCCCTCATTTGGATGATGAAAAGCACCAGTCAGAGAGAAAAATCTCCAACGCAGTCATATTTTTGTATATATATATACACACACACATATTTTTGGATGCTTTTGTTTACTGCCTGTATACAAATTGAGAAAAAAGAATCAACATTTCCTCTGCAGACCTTGGTAGTAACATAGGTGACAGCATGGCTATTATTTGAGTAGGTAGAAACTGCTTCTCTTGCTGTTGGGGAGCATAGCATTATTTCCTTTGGCGACAGGAATGTTTCAGAAGCTTCTATACACATTTTTTTTCTCTGTGTGTGCTTAAAAATGACTGAGCTTTGTATTATTGCCAATCTAAGACTGTCCTATCATGTAACACATTGTACATCTCTAGAAATATTCCCTAATTTATGTCTGCTCTGACAGCTTACAGCATCTGTGTGTAAACCATGTTTTCTTGACTAGCTTTATTTTTTAATTCTTGTGTAATATGCATCTGGTATTTATAAGCTTTCCCTGGGTCCAGGTAAATAGAGTAAAGGTCTCGAACAGACAGCCTCGTCTGTTGATTTGTGACCCAGAGGGTCTGGGATGTGGAAACAAATCTGGCGAGGGGCTCTGGTGGATGGTGGGAAGGAGAGCAGCCTTGTGCTAAGCAGGTAGGCAAAGTGGGGTTTGTGGAGCCAAAATGCCACTCTGTAGTTCTTCCCTGGGTCGACTCTAGCTTTTTTTGGTAAAAAAAACCCCAAAACAACCAAACCACAACACTTGGCTGTTAGTTTGAACACTAGTTGAACTGTATATGTTTGTGTGTGTGTGATATGAACTGCTGAGCTATCCTGGCTCTGAAAAAGGAGTCCTGCTGCTCGAGAAGAAAGTTGCCATTTCCCAAAATCTCCTGGTGCATTTTTGCAGTGTTGAACAAAGAAATAAGGAGCATTTGTACATCTTCATCCCTCTGGGCAGTTCTCAGCCTTCACTGAATTACGAGCTGTGCTTACAGTTTTGTTTGAAGTCCTTAATTCTGTAACAGTGCCTAATCCTCACCTTCCCAATTATCCAGGTGTGACCATTTTTACTCACAGAGGCAGCCCTGTTAGCAATGCCCAACACAGAATATTTGCATTTCTCTAAGAAAAATTGCCGCAGAGAGAAGAATGCAAGTACAAATAAACTTCCTTGGGAAAGCAGCATCAGTGTAGGCAGTAAAGAAGTTGTTGAAGTGGAACAATGCAGTAAACCCGACATTGATTGGATTTAAGGCTCTAATCACTTTCTCTTGCACATGAGCCTCATATCTGTTGTTAACTTTAATGAGACTTATGTGCCAAGCCTGCAAGGAGAAGCGGTCCTTAATTCATCTCACTGCTGAACTGTTTCATTAGAAAGTATTCCCATGTCTTTTTGTTGAAATTTCGGTTGACAGTATTGACACAGGGACAGACCTGGCAATGAGGAATTTGCCTCAGATCTGGTAGCTGCGGTGAGAATCGGAGCCTGGGTAGATCCGAGACATGTGCCGACTAGTGTGAGACTAAAGATCAAAAGCTTGTTAGCTCCTGCTCGCTCCTGCAATGACTCTGGGTGAATGACTTTCTCTGTTTTTCTTTCCTTAATTTCTAAAAAGGAGGATAATTTGTCCTTATCTCCTCGAAAGAGCTATTGTGAAGATGAATTAGAATGTGTTTGTAGAACTCCCTAGGTGTGAGAAGCTTTATTTGCACGTTACTGTGAACTCCACTCCTTATTAACCCGATCAGCATTTCTCTGAACTTTGATGTTAAACTTTGGCCTACAAATACCTTACATGATTCCATAAAAACTGCTCCAGGTGAGCAACTTTGACAAATATTTGCATCGGCTTAATGAGTATATTTATAGTAACAATCTTAGAAACCCAGAATAATTGAAGAACAACCCACAAATCAGTCACAGCCTGGAAAATCCTAATTTGAGACCACGTTCTGCCTTCATCTTCATAATGTTTTTAATATGGTGCACTTCTTTTTCATGCTTATTTGCTCTGTGTGTTGCAAAAGCTACTTCAGCCTGTTGGCAGCTCAGGAATGGGAGCAGACCTGTCGCTCCTTGGCAGCAGGTGAATGCCTTGTCCCTTGAAAAGCCGTCCAGATTCACGTTTCCCTGGCAGCCAGCAGTTCAGCCAGGCCTGGCTGCAGAGCTTTTCTGGGGGAAATTCCTTGCTTATTTTCAAACTTCTGAATAGCATTTTGGTTTCAGAATTTCTTTCTGCTCCCAGCACCCCAGGTTTGCTTGCTGAGGTGCTGTGCCTCCAGAATTTAGACTTTTTTGGCTTGAAGGTGACATTATTTAGGAACTGCTTAAAAACCTTACAACCATGTAGGACAATCAACAAAGAGAACCAAATTAGCACTTTAAGCTGTTGACGTACCTGAGGGAGGTAGGATATTTTTCCTGGAGTCATTCTTAGTTGCTATAATTGATGTAAATATTTCTTAAGTTTTATGTAATACATATTTGTGGTCAAAAATATTCGCAGATATCGGTAGGGAAACATGACCTGTGGAGACTGCTTTTGCTGGCAATATGATATTTATTAACAAACAGTACTTGAGAGTCATCAGTCATTGGAAGGTCCGCTGTGGGTTGTTTTGGGCCGGTTTGGCTCTTTCACTAGCAAAGCTTAAGGGCCTTTTCATTTGGGATAACATTAAATTGCATTCTCTAAACTAACCCTGCGCTCTTTCAACTGAAACTGCAGTTATTTTGAGTTGAGTTGGTGATAGCTCTTTGGCAAAAAAAATTATCTCATTTTTCACTGATTACAATGCTCTGAGATCTCCTAAGTGAAACATATTGAATTATATATGAACTGGCGATCATGTTTTCCTTTTCCTGTACTTTTGCTATATTCTTACTTAGAAAAATAAAGTAAATTATAGATTGTCACTTCCTTTTGTAGGTCTTACAAGAAATGTCTCCAGTCAATAGCACAAATCTCAGTTGCTCATCCTCTGGCCAGTAATGATGCCTATAAAGCACTACGTGGGTGCTTGAGGTGTTTCTCTCATCTTGGATTGTTTTTGTGCATGTGGATGACAAGATGGGGGTTTTGCCTTGTTTTTCTCATATGCAGCTTTACTGGGGTGTTTGGCTTAAACAGCTGTCAACAGACAGCGAAATTCTGAGAGCATTTCTTAGCTATTGGCACGCACATATTGGAGCAAATGATAAATATGGTCATTTTTGAATGGTTTTGCTCTGTTGGTTTATATCAGAGTAAACGGTGGGTGGGGATATGTCTTTATGAGAACCAATTCGACTCGATGGGTTAATTTTTCATCAGGATACAGAAGGAACTCCTAGAACCACTGGGAGATATCCTAGAACTGCTCTAGCACTCCCTGGAGTTGCCGAGAAGACTCCGAAGGCGGCAGCACCTGGGATGCCATCAGCAAGGCCTGGCACACGGCTTGCATGGGAGCCACACAGGGTTTTGGTGTGCTGTTGGCAGGCACTAACTGGTCCTTGAGCTTTTTTTGGTCCAGTTGGATGTGCAGACTTCCAGTGTCCTTTCAGCTTTTCTGTAGGTCGGTCTAAGAGATGGACTGGGGACACGTTCTTGTTTGGGAACGCCTCTGTGTGGGCTCCCACTGGTATGCTGGGCCAGGTTGCAATTGTCTTCAAAGCTTTTGTTTTGGTAGACCTGTGTCTGGGGAGCAGCACGTTTCAGTTGATCGTGTTCTCCCCTCACAGTCCTCTAGAAGTAGATGTGTGAACCTGAGATTTTTAGCAGAGGTCATGGAAGCAGAGGACAAGAAAGATTGAGAATAAGCAGGATAATCCTAACTTTCAGGCCCTCAAGGGCAAAATGCAAAATTTGCTTCACAGACTTCACCTTCTCCACTGGAACAATACTGAAACTGAGAAAGGATGTAAACATGTTGCAATACGTGTATTTTAGGATGTGTTTGGGAGAAATTGTATCCTATATGTGAAACTAAAGAGCCTAAGAGATGGGGAACTGATATCTAACGAGGATGAAATTAAAGACTTTGTATTTTATATGTGTGTTAGTTGGCAGAACAAAATGATGAAAGGACAGAAATAAGAGGGAGCAAAAGAAATGATAATGAGAAACACAGGCAAATGTGTTATTGCCAAAATTAGCCAGCTGAATTGATAGTAGTGTATCAGCAGATTAGCTAAATAAAATGAAGTACTCCCTAAAGTTACCTGGTTTAGTAAGCTGCAGTGCACCATAACCAGATGAAGCCTGATATAATAACTTCCTTTAATATCTTAAAAAACCAATATCCTGTATGATGCTTTTTGAAGACAACTGCTTTTCCACTGTGGGAAAAAAATATGTGCATGCTAATGGATTAACCTAGAAGAAAAGATATTTTTCCAAAGTGACAATACAATTTCTTAAATAATGGGGAAATATTAGGAAAAAAACCTTCTGTAAAATACCTTTTAAAAGTTTGTAAGAACCACGAGAGATTTATAAGGCAATTGAAATATGAAAAAGAGCTGTTGGCTGTTTTTCCATCTCATCTTGTTCCTTCAGTGAAAGCAACAAATCAGAAGCTTTTTGTCAGAAGAAATAGCAACAGAATATCAAAATCAGTTGAAATATATTAAATGTTAGGACAGTTTGGAGATGACACATTGGCATTGTCCTAGGGATATTGTGGGGTTTTTTTCCAAGGGCATCTGTGCATTCCTTCTTAGGGGATCTGGCGTGGAGCTATGAACTTCTTATTGAAATACTGTACAGTTAGTTACAAAATTGTGCCTAAAAGGCTGAGGTTGCTGAGATGGCTTTGATTTAACCTTCCTGTATGTATGATACATAGAGCAGAAACTTATAACTCTGTTATCTGTGAAATGACAGACCTGCTTGTTTCTGACTCTTCTCCTTTTGTTCTCATATTTTTTCTGCTTTCTGTCCATTCCTATGGACATTCTCCTAGCTGCAGCACCATTTTTCTTTTTGTCTGTATTCTCCCAGTCTCTTGCCTGTATTCATGTCCACTCTTTTCTTCTGTCTCTCTACACTGTTCTGCTGTTCGCTCATCTGTCCCCTTCCCTTGCCCTTACTCTTTGGCTCTTATGATAGCTCTGTGACTCTTTTTCACTCCTGTGCTTTCCAGTCAGTCTTCGGCTTCCTCCTCTTTGTCTGGGATCAGCAAGGGAAACATAGAGAAAAGATATTTTTGACCTCAATTTCTGTGTCTGGGACTCCCCAGATCACAAGAGATGTGAAGAGCAATTTAGAGGTATGTCCTGGCTGAGTTCTGTATCCCCAGGTAGGGATATGCAGGGTAAACCCAATGTTAAGACATTTTTCTCTTGCAGTTTTCTAATGAGTATGTGTGAGCTATGGTTCTTTCTCATTGAAGACTTTTAGCTTCTCCTTTTCTGAAATGCATGGTTTGTTCTAGCTTTGGGTAGATCAATAACATTAAACATCTCAAGTATTTTCCATGGTAAAGGTCAGAGGTGGCAAAAATACAGTTGGATACAGTCTGGCAGAACATTTCACCTGCTGCTGTTCCTAAGGACTTCTTCAGCCTAGGTGCATGCTGTGTCAGATCACCTGAGTGGGGAGAAGGTCATTTCGGTGCTCATTGTGTGAGCATGATATGTCTGATCATGTGAAGAAGCACAAAGATACGTGCTGCTTAGTGTGATGGGGCTGCCTATGTGTTGGTCACCCATCAGGAGAGGGATTGGGATAGACTGCCCATTAGTGAATGTCTCTATGAAGGTCTACATAGCCCATCCTTGATGAAAAAGATACAGGGTCCCCTTGCAGGGGGAAAATTCAAGCTTCTGTCCCCTTTCACGAGTAGTCTCATAGGCTCTTAGGGTTTTTTTGCCAAAGTAAACTGGTAAGCGATAAATCATCTGCATCTTTTTTCTTTTTTTTTTTTTTTAAGCTAGCTGACAGTCGATTTCCTTCCTCATTCTCTTTGAAGATCTGAACTCTTCTTTTGTAGTTGTTTGTTGAACTGTTGGCCCAAGGTCTAGTAAAGTTCTCAAACCTTTGCAGTTCTGTGGTTACAGAACGTATTATAAGATCTCAGGAACTGCGAACTCATGCCAGAAAGTAAACAGCTATAACAGCAGTACAAAGAGCAGGGTTTTCTTTATTCTTTTGCACACAGATTGGTGATTGCCAAATATCCGCATCAGGTTTGAGGCCTGAATTGCTTGATCTTATGTTTGAGATTTCAAACAAAAATTGTTTGTGGTTAACATAGTGTGAAACATGTATGTGTTTCCAGTTGTTCACTTCACTAACCTTTTTGCGGTGCTTTGAGCTTCCTCTTTGGTCTTCACAAGCTACATAAAGACTTTTCAGTGAGTTTGAATTCCTCAAGCACAGAGAAACAGGAGGCAGAGAAATTGTGTTTCCAGAAACCATTTGTTTGACCATATTTGTCTTTAGTGGTTGGGAAAACCAGCTCTGGGGTTGGTTTAGTTGGCAAGGGTACCTATCAGTACAGAACATGCTGTGCATTATGTATGCATGGTGCTGTTTTATTGACTATTACAAATCAAAGTGGATTTGTATGAATTTCATTAGATGGTTCTGACTATCCCAGTCCAAATTAATATGTAAGGACTTTATATAAGCATACGCAAGAAGTGTTGAAAGAGTATTGGTAAGCTTACAAAGTCAGTGCCTGAAAAGTTGGGAAATGTTTTGATACAAGTAACTTGTCCAACTTAAATTGCTTTCTTTTCTACAGATGCATTAAGATGCCCATGTATAAGCCTGTAATATACCACTGGAGTTGTGCTAAGGTACCCTTAGACAGGCCTTCAGCTTCCTTGTTGGCACATGTACTGACATTGGGCTACCAGCTTCTGTCCTCGCTTTGGAGAGGATATGTCAATCACAAAGAAGAATAACGTATTTCCTGCAAAAGGATGCCAGGCGAATTGGTGAAGTGTTCTTCTGTAGAGAGCAGGTCATGTGTAGATGCTGTGGCAGATGTCAGCCCTGTTTCTTGTCCTCTGGTGTCTCAGATGGCAATAGGGATTTCTGTTTAGGCAACTGGATGCTACGTTTCCTATCCGTTTACTGTCCTATGAGGTTAAACACTAAGTCATATGTAGACACCTATGGTGAGACACCTGAGCTTAGGTGTCATAATCTTAGTTGAGTCCCGTCCATAGTGTCAGATGACCCAATCCTGAATCTTTACCTTCTTCAGAAGGAATTGATTCTATTTAATTTTTCGGAGGTGGGCAGCAGTGAACAGACTCTTCTGCCCATTCCCAACAAAGCCATCTCACTCCCATCCTATGCCCTCAGCCGGTCCCCCACTCTGCACTGTGTCTACCTCACGATTGCTTCTTAATCACAGTTTCCGTTCCGTGAGTGTCTGAACTCAATTTCAGTCCACTTACCCAGCAGGTGTTAGATTTTGTCCTTTACCTCTCAATCGCTTGCTCCTTTTGAGATATTTCCAGACACCGTAACTGCTTACTAGCTATTATGGCCAAATTCTCTCCCATGCTCCTTCTCCTCTTCGGTCTTTTGAGGATGTCACTTGTTCAGTCCCACTGCTCCCATTGCTTGTCCAGTGTAAGTGCTAAAGTCACTGTATAAAGTAGCTGAATTTAGGCGCAATTTTTTTAAGGCGAACAGAAATGTTTGCCTGATGCAGTCTGCTCTGCCAAATCAAAACTCTTGGACCCAAACCAAGGAGGAGCTAGAAATCTCCCTCTAAAATTCACCAGAAAATTATTTTGTATACAGAAATGACATATTTTCTGCAACATTTTTTAGAAATGGCTGAAGTATTTTGGCTGAAGTTTTCCCAGCCAGTTCCTGTTTGGGGCAGACACAGCTTTGGAAAATGTCTGCCCTTTCTCAAGAAAGCCTTGGCAAGGCTTACAGGCAACTTAAAACAGGTTGTTAAAATAGGAATTGCCAAATAGTAGATTCAGATGCAATCCCTGTTTTGAGCATGTGGCTGTAGCTGAAGCCATATATCAAATTTATGACTTTACAACTAGTTTTCTAAGGTATTAAAGCCGCTGACTTGCTGTGCAGCTTTCCGAGTAGCTGACACAGGAACTGCCTCTTAGTGATTTTTATAAACTGAAGATCTTTAGTAGTGGGGTAAGATCACTATGGACTGCTCTGTATTGTCCTGTTACATTTCCTCGATGAAAAAAAAAAGATGATTTTGGCCTGAGAGCTTAGTTTAAGCAGCTGAATGTTTGCGGTTACATCTGGAGGAACAAGCTGATCTGGTGGTTGCTTAGAACAACAAATTGAGTTTCTTAAAAAGATCTGTGTGCAATGGCACTTATTGCCAGTGAGCATATTGTTGTGGGTGTGTACATGTGTGTGAGAGATGGAAACTTGAAGATACCTCCCCAAAGTGCTGTGCTTGCTATTTGTTCAATGTGAATGACTCCAGTTCTTTCTAAGAGGTGCTCATCTGTCAGCATTGGTACTGGCCATCTCCATAGGTTTCCTGCTAGAACGATCTACAGAATATTTATTACACCCTATACACAGAGGCACACAACAGTCCATAGCACATTTCCCAGCTTCCAATAACAAGGCTTAGACCTGTCATGAAAACCAAAAGCCACCACCATAATGTGCTACAGGAAAGGGGCTGCAGTAATCAAGAGTGCTACCAGCTTTTTACTTTGAAATTTACTTTCCCAGGATGAAGAATTTGTTAGATAAATTTCCTAGGTGACCCTGGAAAAGGGACCACACATAAAAAAGAAGAAAACCAACCAAACAAAGCACTTGTCCCACATCAGGACAGGAAGGAAGGAAGAAGAGGAAATCCCTCCTGTCCCAAACCCCTCCATTTTTTTTAGCCTTGAGTGTGTGAATCACCTCTTCTTCTCCCAGTGATCCAATACTTAGTCCATGCAGGAACATACTGTTTCTCCTTACAGTACAAGAACCTCGAACTATAGCACTCAGTTAGATAAACCTATTTATTTTTGTAAAATTGAAGTGAGGAATGGATTCAGGAAGAAAGGTGGCCATGTAATAAATTAGTGGATGTTGCTGGTGTTCAGTTTTCCCTGGGTGGCTCTGAATCACTTGTCTGGGCAAGTCATGGCATGGAAGACCACAACTAAATCTATCCCAGACAGGTAAGTAAAGGCTGGGAGATTTTGGGGATACTGACAGGGCTGCCTTTCAGCTGGGATGTAGTCTAAAGTCTGATACGATACCTGAATCATCATTGACTGGACTAGATGTTGGACTTGGCCCTGGGGAAGGAAATTCCACCTTGGAAATGCACTGCTAATATCTCTGTGGTGGTAGGAAAAAATAACAGGCCTTGACATTCCTGTAGACGGCCACATGGCACCGTACTGGGCTCCTGTCAACGTTAGAAGTTGCGCTGGATCACTTTTTGGACAGGATGCCTGTTAGGAATAAGTTTGTACAGAAGAAAGGGGAATAGTTATTATTCTTGCCTAAAAATAAGCACAGTATTAAGCTTCATATTACATTTAAGTATAGTCCCAGTCAGTGGTCACTTCCTTCCATGACCTTGAAATCTAGCATTTAAAATAGTGTTTTCCAGGCAGTTATAAGGGTTTCATTTTCTTTTCCCAGTTCCCTTCTGCTTCCCTTCCTCCTGCCCTAAAGAAAATAAACCAAAATAGCTCTGTATCTACTGATGTTTGAGATGTTGTCACTGTATTACACAAAAATCTGACTTCACAGTCTAGCTTCCAAAAACAATGAAGGATTATGTTGCGAAGTTCAAGTTAGAGATATTTCTCTTATTCTTTTCCCAGAAATCGTGTCTGCTGGTAAAATTTCAGTGGAAATCTGTACTGAGGGTCCTAAAAGAAGTAATCAGGCTCTAACACCAAGGAGTGAATTCTGTAGAGAAAAACCTTGCGTAAAAATGCTTTATCTGAGGCGGAAGACAGTTTATTAAAGTGTGTGCTGTTAGAGTTTCAGCAGGATGTCCCCAAGGACCTCCTCCAACTTGTTAAACATGGGTATTTCAGGAGAATTAGAGTGGAAGGCTGAGGGACTGGGAAATTTGTTTTCAAAAGCTGCTTTGCAATCAAGACGAGAGGCAGCGGTCCTGGAGGAACAAATATCTCAAGCTGTACGTGGATGGAAATGTTTATTCTGTTTCAGGACATTATAACTGGTATATTATACCACACTCATAATGTTTTCACTTTGAGCTCTAGGAGAGGGCAATCCAGCAGTATTTTGTAGCTGTGATTCCTCCTTTTTTTTTTTTCTTCCAAAATAGCTGACACCTTGTGCATTCTTGAAAAAAGTGCTGCTAGTAATACATACATATAATAATTAACATATTCTTAAGTAAATAAAATTCTCTCTTCAGAATGTGTCAATGAACTGTACGGGAGAATTACCTTTGGCAGGAGCACTGCAGAGGTATCCAACAGCAAGGGCAAGGTTGAAAGACTTTCCGGAGTGGTTTGCGCAGCCCTCAGCCACGAGCTGTTTGTTGATCAAGATCCAAAGGTGCTGTTTGTCACACTTACTCCTGGTGTCCTGGCCAAATGCTTCCTTAGGTTTTTTGATGCTGCCCATTTAATGCCATATTGCTATCTTTATATCATAATCACACTAAACGGTACTTGTTACTATATAACATTCTGTGAAAAGGAGGTATGTCTGAAAGCATATAGTCTAAAGAAGCAGCAAAGGAGCGCAGAAATGAGAGAGGTGGGGGCAAAAGTCCCATGTACAGAAAAGTTGTGAGAACAACCCTTTATGATTTTTCCTTTTTCATGATAAATACAAATAAAGAAGAGCTGTGGTCACGCTGCCTTGTTCTAAATCAATACTCCTGCGTTTTGCAAAAGCGGGTGCACGGCCTGGTGTGGAAAAGTGATTCTTGCTGATAAATCAGTGGAAGCAAATAAGACCTGCCAGACTGAAGCCCACTTTTTTCCATGGTCATTCAGGGAGGCAGCTTAGAAATTGGGACCGGGACCCACATCCACCACCAGCTGCCTGCTGCGGTTGGAAAATCTGTATAGACTCATAAATACTGGAAAAGGAACAAAAAGACATTTTATCAAACACATAAGAATGTGCTTTAAATTACTGAATGTTGCCCAAGAAACAAGATTTCAGTCTCCAACCTGCAAAACAGATGATCCTGCTGTTTATGGGACTTGTTCCTGTTCAGAAGCTAATCTAGTGCTGACAGCTGGAAGGAAGCGGTCGGGCACTTGCAGGGTGATTTCTGTAATCTCGGCAAGCTTTTAGACATGTTATCCAACACAGTACTGTAACATAGTGGTTAAAAGAGATGCGATATAACAAAGTGTTATTTTGAGGTATGGAAATGGTCTTGCCAGGAGGTTTTCAAAATGCAGTTAGACAGGGTGCTAGATAATCTCATCTAGGTTCCCCTTCCCATGAAAGGTTGGACTGGATCATCTTTTGAGGTGCCTTCCAACTTTGGCTGGTCTATGACTTGGGGAATGTTGGATAAAATTGGTTAATCTTTTAAATGGATATGACATAATTTAGTATTCTTATTGCAGCCTTTAGTATTTTTGCAGCATAATTATAGAGGTTGTTTTTGTTGGAAGTGATGATAGATACGAAGGTGGGACATCTCTGCTAACTTCTGTTTTTCTTCAGGGCTGGTTCTTCAGCTGTACTGCTTGATTGCACTAAAGTGAGGTGCAGCTGGAAATAATCTCAGATGTCTACAACCTAACACTGTCAATGAAAATGTTCTTGGTGGGATTTTAATATCAGGACACCTTGTAATCACAAATGCTACCCTGGGAAAATTAAAATAAGTGCCAGGAATCGTCAATCAAATAGGCTGGCTGGATTATGTCTGTAGATAATGAGAAGAAGCTGTTGAGTAGTAAGTCGAAAATGGTGAAGCCTGAAAGACAGAAGTCCTTTTAAGTAGAAAATGAAAGGGCCAGATGACTCGGTAATGTTAGCAGGTTATTTGCCAGTTCGTGTAAACTGGTAGAGATGTCCCAAATTTGGTGCAGTAAACAATAAATGATCAATAAATAATGAACAAGGGTGTTGAAATAGAATTTTGAAGGGAAGAGTCTCAACTAGACAGCCAGGCTATGGAACCAGTGGATTGGAAATGCTGCTGGTACCCTGCCAGCCTCTGTGTCGCTGCTAATTTGAAAGTTTTTAACATTGTGTTTTCTTCTTCACACGCAAGATCAGTTCCCCAAGAAGATACTGACAGTACGATTATTAATATCATGATGTGTCCTTTCCTTGGGTAGGAGGATGGGGTTTGAACTGGGAGAGGAGTTTAGTAACATTTGCTCAGTTGAGCCCTGCCAGTGGGATAACGATGTGTTGGGCCAATTTGCTGAACGTGGCAGGTTTGGGGCTTGCAGTGCTGCCCCCAGTTGAGACTGGGGTGTTTGGGTCATGTCTGGAAGCCCAGGTGTCTGTGGAAGAGGGCTTCAGTGCGAGGAATCAAACAAGTGATGTTTCATTTGTGGGTTGTAGCTGTTGCTGTTATTTTGTTGGTAGGTTTAGGCCAGTATTGTTTCAAATGTACAAAAGTCTAAAAAAAAATAAATCCGTTTTCTTCCAGTTCTATGAAAATGCCCAAAGTATGTTAAAAATAAAAATAAAATTGAACTCTTCCTAAGCAAACCTAGCCAAGGTTTGCTTGAGAAGAGAGACCCATCAGCGTTTTGCTGGCTCCAGCCTTCAGGGCTTGCCGGAGTTTATCCAAGTGGTGGCTGGGAATAGAACATGGATACCCTGCCAGCCTCAACCACAAAGCCATCTTTCATCACTTAAAATATAGATCTAATGGGGAGCGTGGACCATGGGAGGTGGGAAGACCTAAAAATATTCACATGCAACAGGAGCTTTTGTATATGTATCTGTATCTATATATAGGCGTGTATATTTTCAGATAGGTGTATGTATTCGCACACATTATTACTGCTAGTGATCAGGATCAGGGTATGAGTAAGATGAATCCAGTGACAGTTCACACCCTTTTCTTCGTAGGGTGTAAAGGTTACAGCCTTTAAAAGGCTGCCCCCTTTAAATTATTTCATGTACCTTTTAAGTGAAAAAAAAACCCCTTTTTTTATATATGCCTTAGTGATTGCTTTGTGTGCAATGCTGTCTTACCTTTAAAAAAACAAACAAACAAAACCCAAAAAACCCCGAACCGAAACAAAACCAGAATACTAAAGAAACAGATGTAAGCTTTTTTCTGCAATGATTGTTTGTATTTGTATTTGTTTTTTTAAATTTTGTTGGTTGTTTATTTGTTGGGTTCTTTAAAATAAAATTGTGTTCACTTTTCTTTAGGCAAATTTTGTTTCTAGGATGTATTTAAAGTGCTGTTGCCTGTGGTCAGAGACTTTGAGAGCACAGTTTTCTTTCCGGTGTGGGTAGATTATTTTAAATTATTATTGACATGGTAAAATTAGGAAGTAAAACCTAAACTCTGTGTGTACTCTTATTTGTTTGGTTGGGGTTTTTTTGTTTTATTTTTTGTAAATAAGTCCCTGTGGTGGAAATTAAACATTTAATCTTAAAATAACTGCACTCTCACTGAGTGTGTCCTATATCCAGAGCTGGTATTTGCAAGCTTCTGCCCGTTAAATAAACACTGAATTTTTATCATAAATGGCATCTATTTCAGAGCTCATTACCATGTGGCTTCCACTGTGTTAGCGGATGCCCCAGTAAAACAGCGGGGCTTTGCCTCCGAGGCTCTTGCATCCTTTTGGGGAGGGGACGTGGCTGTGATGAGAGGTCCCTGAGCTTCAGCATCAGCGGAGGGGAGCTGGGCACCCCGGCCGCCGGCCCCTTCCCACATGTCTGTTTTGCCGACAGCCCCAGCCCACACTGGAGCATCCTTCCCCGAGAGCTGGGCAATCCGCAGGTGGTGTGTGAGTCTGGCTCTCAGGTAAATGGTCCATCTGTATTCCAAAAATCCCTGTGATCATCTGTAGTCACAGTCTAAAAGTCTGAGTGCCCTTTCTGATGTGAACTAGCATAATATTGTGGATGTGGCTATTCCTAAAGTGTTCATGCCCATCTACAAATGTCCGTGTTGCTCGTACCCATTACATTCAGCCCCAAACTGCAGTGCGCCCCTGTAAATGAAAATTAGTAGATAAGCTCATTTACTTCATTAAGCCGACAAATACATTTACCGCATTCTTTATGGCGAATTTGTGACTCTGTGTCAGTTTTCTGCATTGCAATATACTTATTTAAAAGTATTTATTTTCTGCCAATGCTGACCTACTTTAAATGCTGTGTCGTGCTGTCACCTCCGTTTTTTTTTCAGCAGCTGGTTGATACCAGCAGACATCTCTGTACTTCAGCTTCTAAACCTTTGATGACATTTTAACTGCTCATTACTGTATGTAGGCAGGCACTTTATCCTTTTCTAGGTGGGCTCTTGCTTCAATTCAGAGTTAATGGTTACTATTTATTGCATACTTTAAACCTGCATGCAGCAAAGTTGCTACGTGCACTTAGTGCCTTAGAAAACCCAACATGGAGAACATACCGTCCCTAGCCAGGCTGTGCAAAAGTGTGAGTACGTGAGTAATTTACCTGTGCCCTGGAGTCACGGGGACAACTGAGATGAAATAACTCAATGTCCAGCATGACTGAGTCCTAAGATGGGTGACAAATAGTCATGAGGTTCAAAGAAAATAAAACATGCTGTGCAGCGTGCAAGAGCATCTTAATTCCTGGATAGCCGTGCTGTGATGTTATTGTAGCGGGATGTTTTCTTTTGGGTAAATAATTAGTGCTCTCCAGAGAGCTGCAGATGTGCTGTACCATTAGATGTACTCAGCCAGAAATTCTAAGCCAGGCTTAAAATATTATAGACAGTTCAGGTGGGGCTGGTTTTATGTGGAGCTAATTCCCATCGCCTTTTTCTGACCTTTGCTGCCTCGTTGTTCCACCCCATTTCTCAGGCTTTTTTGGCACTGCCTCCCCCATCCCTGCTGCTGCCCCAGTCCCCAAGAGCAGTGCACGTTGCTGAGGGAGGGAACATGGAGCAGCCTGAAGGCAAAGGGATCAAGGAGGTGGCAGCAGAGCTGAGGCATCTCGATTCGTCCATGCTGCCATTGCCAAGTCCTCATGGAAGTGCTGGTCCTTAGAGGTGCCAGTCTGGGACCAGTAAAGCTGAAAAGTCGTATTGCAGAGTACACGTTCTCATAGATCCCGATAAAGAGTCTTGGGTATGCACACAGATATACAAGGATTTTATGCTGAAGCCTGTGGTTGGAGCTCTTACTCTTAACCCACCAGTTCCTACTCCCATGTGGTTTTCTCCCATTTCTAGATGCTGTAGTACCATCCTTCTGCTGCTGCCTTGCGGGACTATTTCTGCCCCACAAAGGGTGTTTCTCAGCCGAGCCATTGAGAAATACGCTTAGAAGCAGGGTAAGACCCCTCTCCTGTCTTTCAGGACTTTTAAAATTCAGTGCCTTTTTTAGAGAAGGAAATTGCTGGCCTCTGTGGTCTGGCCTCCAGGCTGTAGTTCAGGTCATACTGAGTCACCCCATCGCTACGCTTGAGTTTTGCACAATTCTGATGCAAAACCTCCCAGAGCTTCACTGATACCAGTGTCTCAGCCTCTCTGAATGCCTCGGGCAAGGCTGAATGAGGGACCACCAAGCCTCCAACATGAATTTTGTTCTCTGATTTATTTGTCCTCTGAGATCAGGACATCTCTGAGGGACCTCACCCCCATCATAGAGGATTACAGTCCAAAGCGTCAGTCCTTTGCTCCGTGAGTTATTGAACACCGTGTCCTAGCCCAACCCTCATAATTCTCCCCTGTCGCTCAGAGACCTCCGCTGACCCCAGACACGGCCCGGCTTTGTGCTGGCACTTCTCCAGGACTGCCTCCAGCCTCCTCCTCCCCACCATGAGACAAGAAGGAGGCTGCATCCCTCTGTATGCATAGGTCTAGACACTGGGACAAAGTGGGAAAGGCAGTGGGAAGGACCAGTGCGGAGCATGGCACAGGGCTGCTATTGTGCGGCTTCCAACACTGTCATTGTATGAACACCTGGTCAATTCAATATCATTTGCATTTGGGTGTATATGTAAATATAGAGAAAAAAACCCCAAAACTCTGCTTTAGTCCTGCTGAAGAACTAGACGTATTACTTCGATCACGCAGCCATCCTGCTTTTGGTACCCGAGCTGGCCGAGGCACCTCTGGTGCAGTGTGATCCACCTTCATTGCAGAGGCTTGCGGGATGCTCCCTCCCCCGGGAGAGGTGGGCACTTACTCGCTGGGGTTTGGCGTTTCTCACATCGATGCTCGCCTTCTGGCTTGTCAACAGTGAGTCAGGAATCCCAGCTATTCAGTTCATTGCATGGTAGATCATGCTGAAAAATTGCAAAGAAAAAACTGTGACTGTTTGATACAAATAAAGGAATGAACTGTGGATTTTTTTTTTTCCATGGGATATTTCTTTCTGCTCCTCTTTATTTCCAGTTTGTTCTGTCTCTACCCCCTGATTTCCAATTTTGCCTGATTTGAGAGGATGGACTCCACAGTTCATCCATACCTCTTATTCTTGGGGCTTACTGCTTTTTTTTGTTGTACTCCCTTTTCCAAACCTTGCAGGTCACAGCTGTCCTTTGCCAAACATAAACTCGAGAGACTACTTTGGGTGTCCTACTAAGAGCTGGTGTAGTTTATGGTGCAGTTCAGGAATTTTCTCTCCCTGTTTCATCTTTCTGTTGGGCTCTGCTGGTCCTCCAACTACTGCTGTCACTTTTCCTGCCCTTCAGAGAGTTGCTTCTCCCACCGGAGCATCCCCCACATGTGTTGGCTTCTTGGCTGCAGGCTGCTGTGGTGCACATCTGTATTGTGCGTCACTTTTGGTTGCTGCTCCCTGTGCTCAGTAGGACTGGGGATAGGGCAACCATGAATATGATGACTGCATTCCTTGTCAAAATATGAAAAATCTTTGTTAATTACGCACTGAACAAAAGCTCTGCCCCTGCCACACAGAGCTCCGGTTCACCTTGTGCTTTGGTAATCGCTATGTGCTGCCGCGTTTCTAAGTGGTATCTTCACAGACAGTAGCTCCATTGATTTCATGACACTGCTTGCTTAGTAAGAACAAGGAAACTATAATGGAAACAGACCCCATGAACTCATCTGATTTCATGTAGTACTTACACAACCACCAGATCTTTGCGGAAAATTACAGAATATAAATAACACCAACCAATAGCCAGGCATTTTTAATCTCCTCTGGGAAATTGTGGAAGGTTGCTGTACTGCCAGTTTGAAATTTATGATACTTCAGGCTTGTACTTGGACCAAAAAGATGAAATAGAGTTGGTGTTTTGGAACAGCTCGAGGGAATTGTGCAGGAATTGTGTGCAACCGAATCTGAAGCTGATTGAGGGTCTGGCTCTGAATTTTTGCAAACCAGAATCATGAAACTCTTCAAATGGAAAAACAAGATACAGCTGGTACAACACTGAGTCTGTCTCAGTTGGGCAAGTAATTTTGTAGCTTTACACTGGTGAAAATGTGATAGTTATTAATCTACTTTCCTCATAGTTTGGTCTTTGGACCGTAAGTGAGTGTTTGACTCACCGTCAAAGGCACAAGTGGGTTTTGGTGATTTTTCTCCCTCAGTGTAACTGCCTGGTGAAGTGTGAAAATCGTACGGTCAGGCCAAATGTGTGAGTGATCTAGAAGTGCTCCAAAATGAAATCCTTTTTAAAGACATGTAATTATAAAATGAATAATGACTGCTGAGCTTGAAATGCAAGGACTTAAGAATTTGAAAAAAAAAAAAGAAATCTGAAAAACCCACTTGCATGGAGAGTTGATTATATAAAGCATTTTCTAGAGGCTTATAAATTGTCCTTAATATATAAGAAAATTGCTAGAATTTTGGATCCCTTTTCATACAGACACCTAGAACTTGTCAATAAGGTACGGTTGAAAATATAATTTAATAACTTTATTTGAGTGATTTCACGTCGTACCATCTTGCGCAAGATGTTGTACACTAACTCCCTGCTGCTTTTTGTCACTGAGGCTCCTGCATTTCAGTCCTGAGCCTCAGCGTCTCCGATAGAGCACGTGCACTTGAAATCCTAATTTGAAACAAGGTATTTCTTCAGAAATCAGTTTCTTTTTTCTCCGATCTTCACTAGTTGCCCAGCCAGCTGCATCTGAGCACAGGTGTTTGATTTGGGAATATTTCAGTCATAAGAGAGGTTTTAATTAACTAATAAAGAATACATAAATATTTACATAAATGTGATTTGGACACCTCAGGCCTGTAGATTCAAGAATAGCTTGGGCTTCTTTGGTAGGACACATCAACATAAATGCAAGTCGTCATTAAATAATGGTAAAAAATGATAACAATAAAACCTCCCTGCCTATTTTTCATCCCAGAAGGGTGAGAGAAAATGGCAAATTATTCACTGTTTTTCGTGAATGTCAGAAACTGGACAGAATCCAAAACCGAGTTCAGCAAATATTTATGAAATGGGATCTAAACCATTAACTGGTCTGCTTATCTGAGATGTAGTTGTGCAATCTGTTTCTCCTGCTTCGTATTCCTTCTCCAAAGGTGGGGGAGGAAAAAGCATGTTTTTGAGGTAGAATTTGTGCCAAATCAGACTTTGAGACCAGAACCAGTTTTGAAGATTAATTTAAAAAAACCCACCTTAATAGATCTGGGTGGTTCTTGAAATTGGCTACATCAAACCAAGCCCTGTGAGCAATTTGAAAGGGATGATTTAGGAATATAGGACATTTTCCTGGCTGTTAATACCCCTTTTATTTGATCTGATCTCTAATCAGAATAATCCTTTTAAGTTAGCTATACAGAGGAGCATTTGAGCTGAACCTTGCTTTGCGGTCTGGCTTGTAGGAGAACCTCTTTTATTCCGAGATGAATCCAATCTTCCCTTTTACCCTCTTTAGGTCAGACACAGATGCCTTCCTTTCTCCTACAGCTCAAGTAGAAGAGACACAAATGTGTTTTGCTTGCTTCAGCTGGTTGACTTGTTTCTCTGGTACCCCTGAAACAGAATTTAAGAGGAAGCTTGTTTATTTTACTAAACTATTTGTATATTCTGCATGCATAAAATATTCATTTAGCTGGGGAAAAAAACACCTAAACACTAAATATTTGTTCATTTCTGTGTTAAAAAGGGCTACCACTGAGCTTATCTTCAAACGGTTCAAGTAATAGCTGCCATTTGTGAGTGAACAGTATGTACCATTTTCGGCTTTTTTGCTCGGAAGGGACTTGTTTTATCAGCTGCACTCAGCACACCCGGGGAAGGGAGGGCAGTGGCCATTTCCTAGGATGCGCTCTCTGCCTGGCACACGAGGGGCATCAGCTGAACCTCCCCTCTTGCTGCTGAAGAAAACATACTGCCTGGCTTCAGTGATATTTATCATTTTCTTTAGACAGAATTAAGGGCAGCGTTGGTTGCACCCAGTTGCAAAGGGTGCAGGGTGTTGCGATGAATAGGAAATAGACTGAGAGTGATGTGTAAGCCAAGCCCACCTCACTGTAATGATTTAGTGACCGGTAGCCATTAATTAAAGCGAACCCTCCATATTAAAGAGTATTTCAATACATCATCACAAATGTTATTTCGAAATGGCCAAGAAAAGGCTGGCAGTGCTTCATGGCTCAGGATCTGGCCACCTGTTTCTCCAGAGAGGTGTCAGTTCATTGCACGAGTATTTTGATGCCTTTTGTTTAAAATATTGGAAGCTGCAGAGGTGATCTTTCTGCCTTCATGTTAGCTTTGTCCTACCAGAGGTGACCTCATCTGTGGCAGCCTTCGATAGCGTCTTGGCCAAGGATATGGCCCCATGGTCTGGGGAGTGATTTCTTTGCCAGTAAAGGACACTGCGAGATTGTTTGGTGGAATAATCAAAGCTGAACGTGATTATAAAGAGGGATTTTTCAAATAATTCTTGATGAAGAAGAAAACTCAGTTCCTCACCATCCCTCAGCTCCTACTGGGAGAGTTTGCATTGCTCTGCTGGCACTTGCTCACATGATACCCTTTCAAAATCTCTGCTATTTTCTTTATTTTTAATGGTGATGTTATACTTCGCGCTTGGACACTGTGTTTTCCCAGTGAGGTCTTTATAATAAATTGCAAAGTCAATTAAGTCTTCCTCTGTTCATGCTGCAGGTGGGAAAACTTAAGCCCAGAGAAATAAGTTAAGTGGGGAATAAGGCTGTTATGGTGCAGCAGACACTCCAGCAGTTGAAAATGCGTCTGTGCTGCCTTCCCCCGAGTGTTTGATACTGATGCAGACGCAGCCTCAGTTATCTGAAACTTCTGCTGTTGAAAACAGGATCTTTTTTTCCTTCTGATCACATTAAAAACATCTGCGGTTATTCAAACTCTTCAACTTCCCTGGTGTACCCGCAACATTTAGCTAATGCACCCAATACGGTGCTTAATCACCTGCTTGTACCGTCCGTGCGCGTTGCTGGCCCCCGTCAGAGTTAATGTGGCAGGTTGCTGCAGTCGTGTAATCGAATCTTGCGATGCCTAAAGCGTTTTTGGCAGGGAGCCTGCAGTGAGGGAGAAAACCATCGCCTGCCTTCTCCTGCGTTTACCTACCGCTCCTGCCATCCTCTCGCAGCGCCGCGATGGGAAGGAGGAACACACCCAGCCCTGGTCCCCATCTGTTGCAGCATCGGCTCCAGTAGCAGAGCCCGAGATGTTTAAATGCGCTTGCCTTTAGGGAAAAGCTTTGAATGCAGTTCTTCAATGGACGTTTCCAGCCAGACTGCAGGATTTTTCAGAGCTGTAAGTCAGAACGGGGCTTGATTGTCTGTGCGTTTCTTCAGATTTGATTCTTTTCTTATTTTTTTTTTAAATTTATTTATCTTAGCAGGGGGAATAGGTTTTGCATTCATTTAGGTGGACGCCCCAGTGCACTGCAGGACTCTGCCGAGAGGCAGGCATTCTTCAGGCTGTGTAAGAAATGCATGGTTCTTGGGTGTTTTGGTTTTTTTTCATCGTGTTTTGTCTCTTTTGTATGCATGGCTGGCACAGGGCTGTTGTCCTGTTTTTAGAGCATTTAATTACAATAGATACTTCAAGGCTGAACAAAATGTTCTTTATCTAGTTAAAGAATGTAGCTTGGAGGGTTTTTTTTTCCTTGCATAACTTTTCCTTAGTGTTTTGGAAAGAGAGATTATCTTTTGGGGGGTGTTTATTTAATTTCAGCCTAAAACCATCTGGACTCTGCATCCTGCAATGCCTGGTTTCTCATACTGCTCATTTCAGAGCAGCCCAAACTGCTGGGCAACTAATTGCCGTGGCTAGTCATTGCAACCCCCAAACCACAGGTTTTCGGGAACTCCTCTTTTGCTTATTGATTTTAATTTAAATTGACGAGATTTGTTAGGATAAAGAGGCGTATTTCAGGCTTCATGCATTCTTCTTGCATCTTTCCCTTTCTGCTTAATGCTGAGCACACGCAGTTTGCGCTGCAATTAATGGACCTGTGAGATAATGAATGTCCGATAATGATGAGGCTGACTGTTTGCTGGGATCAGACCCGAAGCCTGAAGCGTTTAAAGGTGCTCTCTTAGTGGGGTGATGGGAGGGGTTTGGTGAATAGCAACTGAAATTTACTCTAGTATAAGATGCAGAGTATTTTGCCAGCATCTTTTGTGTTTTGCTTGTTGGTCTCCGTGTTTTAGCTGCTGTAACAGGCCACAGGAGAGACCAGGGTATCTGCCTTTGGGGAAGAGATTTCACTCTCAGCTGTATCCCCTGTATGGGCTGAGGAGTCGTGAGTCTAGGAGAGGCTGGAAAGCAGAGGCTGCACTGACTTCGAGCAGCCGTGGGAGGTGAGAGAAACCTGAAGTTGCCGAAATTGGGAGTCTGGGGGGCAGGAGCATCTGTTGGAAGAGGCAATGTCAGGCTGGAGGATGAAATGGATCCTGCTGACATGGGGCCAACCCTCGATCTAAAGGAGGGCAGCGGGAAACCCAGCAAAAGAGGACTGTTGCACTCCAATTTAGTACATTTTTATTACTGGGAGTGGAATAAAAATCTATTTCTTTTGAAAAATGCCACGGTTTGAAAGAAACAGCAACAAACAACCCCCCAAAACCCACCCCTTCAATCTGTGCTAGGATTTCTTACAGTCATGAAGAGGAAATTAGGAGTATTAAAAGCAATATTGTACCTTTAAAGGCAAACCGCAGAGTTGATGGAAGTCACCTGTAGCCAGAGTTTGCTTCAGGCAGCAAACAGCCACTGGTTTTCCATGAGGAGAAGAAAATCCCTGTGTCATTTCAGCACGTTTGGCCACTCAAGTAGGTCCAATGATGAGCTGATTCGGAGCCAAGAAATACGTAATCACCTTAAATTGAAAAGAAATGGCAGTTAAAAAACTGTAAGAGCTTTTTATCATGTCAATTTACACACAATATATGATTATGTACATTTAGCATGCATATCGTCCTATATGAGAGCATGTTTTATATGTGTGTAAAAAAACCCATGCCCTGTGAGATGAGCTCTAGCATGTCTACATCTGGGAGGACGTAGTCACCCAGTGACAGTCTCTTTCTCTTTCTCACTGTAGGTGTTAATGCTTTTGCTTTTAGAACTGATACATGTTTTGATAAACTTATCCTCTTGCTCTGATGCAAAAGACACTTTTCTAATAGGTATTTAATGACTTTTAGTAGCTGATTGCAGTTCCAAGTCCAATATCCATTCCTGATAGAGCTCGAAATAAATGTGAATAAAACTTCAATTTAAATGCATGCTAATAGTTGTACAGCTATTTAATACATATAGGTGGAAATTAACATTCATGATGAGAAAAAAATAACCAGTATTTTTGGGGGCCTTATTACTTGTATAAGCTTAATTTTTGGTAGCAAAGAGAAATCAGTATTTTTCTATGAAGACGAAAAAAAGAAAGCAAAGCAGCAATTAAAAAATGTTATTCTGAATCAAGATTTCCTGCTTGTGGATTTAATTCACCTTGAGAAAAAAAAAATGGTTTGGTTGTCTTTTGCTTAGTTTTGTTTCCTGCTTGTGTGCTTGTTTCTTTTGTGGGAGGTTTTTGGTGACGCTCCTCGGCAGGACGGGTGTCCCTGCTGGGGTGAACCGCAGGCAGAGGCTCTCCCTGCGCCTTGGTTTGGTGGTTCCAGTGTGAGCTTTATTTTTTTGTGACAAATGGGTTTGGACTGTCTGCCACATGGCTTGGAGCGACAGCCAGTTATAAAATGGCCTGTCCCACGCCAGGCTCGTTCTCTGCCCATCTGTCACCGTGTCCAGGGTGTCCTGCTAATTTGGAAATGTTTCCCACACTCTCTGAGCAGGATCAAATGCTTCTCAACACATTTTGATGCACAAAGTGCCAACCAAAATCAGTCGTGGATTTGCCTGTTTCAGCTCACCAGTATCTGCTGGGTTTCAGACCCATTGCATCGGGCAGAAATGGCTTTTGGCAATGCATGTGTGGAGGTGTCAAGCTTAAGTTTTCAATTGGATTTACCTGAATGTAAGTGTGTTTGCTTGACTTTTCTCCACAGTGTATTCAGCTAGGTTCATTGTAATCATGATGCTTACATGGACACATAAGAACAAGATGGTTAAAATCAGAAGAGTCTTGCTAAAGGAGCCAGAAATAAATATGGCTCATTTGTAAGGTTTTTTTTCCCTGCACTGGATCTAAACTAGGGACGATTACTGGAAAAAAAATAGTAGACACCAATGAAAGCCATAGCCCTTGAAAGCAGCCTGCAGTTTATTTGCGGTAATATCTGCCTTAAAATTTTAGCGTTGCATGTACAGTAATTAGAAAAAAAACCTCAGTGAGTGTTATTTCTGTCCTTCCCTTTCCATATGAGGATTATTTCCAAACTGGACCCACTGCAAAAACTTATTTTCAGTGATGGCTATTTCAAGGGAGAGTGAGTAATCCCTTTGTTGTGTTCTTCCATTTGTCTCATTGTTCACAAGATTTTCCAGATGGGTAAATATTTTATCCTCTTTCTTCCAGAGATGCTCATTGGTGTCTTCTAACACCTTTTTCTGAGCAGAGCTGTGATGCTTTTTGAAGCATATTCCTTGAGGGAGCCTTAATGAGTGGCCAGGGCTTGGTGTGAGGAGGCTTGGAAGTGCGAGATATACTATCCCTTGGACTGTTCCCTTAGATCATGCCAGTTCTCTTAACAAACATGCTTTTCTCAGAGGTTGTATAGCTGCCTGTTTTCTTAAAATTTAAATTCTAGTTGTTTCAATTGGACACAGTGGCTTCTTCGTTTTCACTCCAATGGACACTCACCCTGTCAAAGAGTTAACCGTGTTTTCTACCCAGCAGCCAAAGCCGTGTAAGAAAATGTACATTTTAGTAACACTTAGAAATGCCAACAGAGATTAGGACCTCATTGTGCTACCCTTTGTGTGGATGCTTATAGTGTGTCTAGACTGCAAGCAAAGACGTGATCGAAGCTGGGCTTAAATTAGCCCGGCTGAGTCCTGACAGCCGTACAACGTTGGGAGCGAGGAACTCGAAGTGAGCTAAATTGCCGGAGTATTTACTCAGCCTCCCGCGGGGATTTTGCAGCCTACGCTAACCCGTGTGTTGTCATGGCTACACTTTTATCAGTGCTGTGCGGAGCTGGGTGAAAGCGAGCTGGTGTAAACCACGATTGTGATTGCCGTGTAGACATGCCCGTACTAAGACGCAATCCCTTGTCTGGACAGCTTGCTTTCTAAACAGAGGGGAAAAAAGGAGAATAAGTGATTTTATTCCCTTTATAGGCAGTAAAGAGGGAGAGGTAATAGGCAGGGTTCATTTATCCTGTGTTGGATGACGCAAAGTTTAAGCAAGTTGTCTAGCCTCTCCTGTACCAGGGGAACAGGAGCGCAGCGCCCATTGGAGATGCTAGGTTTTCCGAGCTCTCTAGGCTGGACAAAAAGCGTGGGGTAGATGACTAGTGTTTTGGATGGCTGAAGTTAGGTGACAGATATCCCGTCCTTGATGCCTTCCCAGAGGTAAACCAGAAAGCCAGAGCAGGCAGTGAAAGTCTCATCGCTTAAGTCCATCTGTGAAGCTATTCTGGACTGGATATGCAGTTTGGATTCCCACAGGATGAAACATATAATGTAATTTATTAGTATTCCATGGCATCGCTAACTGGAAAAAATAATAATGGTACCAAATTTCAGCATCTCTCGGCTCAAAGCCAACAGTGGGACCTGAAAGACGTGCAAGCTGGATTTAGGGCAGAATACTGTACCATAAATGTGATAGTGTTTTGTAGATTATCTCTGAGAATTTGAGCTTTCTTCTGTCCTTGAGGGCTTTTTATGTTGCCAGCTTCAGCAAAATGCACCTTTAAATAAGTTCAGAGGGTGAAGAATGAAGACATCCATTCTTTTGGGAAAAGAAAAAGAGTAGTTTAGCCCATGAAATAAAGCATATTTTATATATTGATCTCTTGTGGTACGTGTGGTACTAAAACTGCAAGAAAAGCTATAGCAAAGTGACTGTAAATTTTGTAGACATGAAATTTTTCTCTGCAACTGCACAGCGATGTAGGAAAATGCAGCAGGAAAGCAGCAAGAGGGGACTCTTCCCTCGTTGTGGGCTCCATGTGTTGTTCCTTTTGACCTCCCATTCAGGTCTTCAGCACACCGAGCACAGAGCCATCCTGTTCTTCCTTTCCTTGCCTAATTTCCTCTTTGCTTCTACTTTTTTTTTCCTTTCTTTTTCAGTTGAGGGTCTGCTTGATCAGAGCAGGTCGCTCACTTGCCTGGCTTTCCGGCTATAAGCTTTCTTCTAATCGTTAAGATTATTCGCGGTTATTAACTGACAAGAATGTAAGGAGGACAGCAATAGGCAGCTGTCTTCCTAAATGCAGTGACCTGGAAAAAATAGTTGCAGTTCAAGTACTTACGGCAGAGATTTTCTGCCTGGTGTGAATGTCACCTTTTTTAGTCATATATATGCAAGAGAGAACCCTGCAAGTCCTTCTCACGTGAGGACATCAGCTGGAGGTTTTCAGTTCTGATTTTGTTTTGTTTTGCTTTGCTCTTCCTTGAGGAAATGTTTTTTGAAGACATTTTGCCTATAAGAGAGTGGGGAAAAATATAAAAAATGCAAAACACAGTGACTTTTAAAGTAGCTGAAGTGTAGGCATGATTTAGAAAGCCTCATGATGATCGTTGCTTTGAATCCCCTTCAGATTGCCCCCATGCTGCAGCGTCTCAAGTGTTTTCATTACATTATGGCAAAATCATCTTTTGTTTCCTGCGGTTCTGCTATTTCACTGTGGCTGAAGTTATGTTTTATAGCAAATGCGTGCTTTTCTCTGCAAATACACTGGGATCCTGTGTCTCATTTATGTAAGACAACCATATAACTATCAGGAAACGATTCTGTTGGCACTGAGTATGTGCCATCTGAAGGGTAACTTTTCCAGTCTCCTGTTGCCTCTCCCTTAGTCCTGTGTTGGATGATGACAGACAGACACAGTCCTGTCTCTTGGTTGTTTCGCTCACCTGACCACGTTTTCCAGGTCTGAGGTATGTTATCTTCTGCTTTCACCTTCTGTCTCTTAACTTTGGGTGCTTCTTGGAGGAAACGTCTCACCAGAGAACGGTTGTCTTTGGCTGAGCACCGAGGAATAGCACTTCATGATGAGTTTGTGTGTGGATCGCAGTGTCACAGGGAATATTGAGAATTTTGTTTTCCTCCCTGACTTGCTTTCTCTGCTGTTCTCTCACTTTCTCCTTTTTTCCAATGACATTTTGTTATTTACACGTTTGCTAGGTTGTCCATCTGCCGTTGTAATAAACATGCTGCCAGTCACTGTGCTGTGTGGTTCGTGGTGTGAAGGAGCTGACAAACCAGGCTGGCGTGTGTGTGTGGATCATATTCAGGCTTTGTCAGAGAGCCCCTAATGATGGTCTGGGATTTACTGATGAGGTGGAGAGCAGTACCCTTCATCACAGCATTTCCATACAGCCCTGAGCTGTCTGGACTTTATAAACATTATGGGGCTCTGGGCTGAACTGATTGCATCCCACCCCAAACTATGTCTGCTCAGCTCATCTGCAAAGGCTGAATCACCAAGAAGATACGGTGGTGTTTCCTGGCAGGAGAGCACAAGACTTGAAAGAAAATGTCATTTTTTTTTCCATGAACAGCATAGGAATGTGTTCTAGTGATTTAAATCTGAACTTGAGAAGAAAACCAAAAAACAATCCACAGTCTCTTGGCAGTTTTTGTTGATGAACCTTGTCTACAGCCTCAGAAGAAAAAAGGTGAATTTGCTGTACGCTGCTGGAGATTAATGCCTGTCAGGATCAGTCAAGAGGTTTAGAAATGAAGAAGGGTGGGCTGAAGGCTGACAGTAACCCATGATCGGAGTAACTCAAGAAGAGCAACTTGGAAGATAGCTGTTTTCAGGAAAATATCAAGCACTTATTTGTTTCATGGCTCTCTCTCTCCCCATCCCCTTTAAATTCTCAGTTTTAGCATCTCTTTCTGACCAAGTGGTGGCAATCCAAGCCAGGTGACACGTGGGTGAGAACAGGGGAGAAGTGGCTTCAGTAACTCTTCAGTACTTTGCCTGTTTGTTGTTGCGGCTGAAAGAAATACCTTTAAATTACATGTAGGATGCTTTTCTTATGCAAAGTCTTTGTGTGTGATTTTCTGGATAAAGGACATTGAATAATCACCAGATGGATGGTGATTTTTACATACCAAGATCTGGGTTAGGTTTCAGCCAGCCATAACCCTCTAACTTTTTAGATTATGCCTCTTGGGACTGAATATTACCCATTTCTTCCAGGCACGTCATTTAGGTGATTTACCCTCTGTTATTTCAAATCTGACGCTGTATTCACCTTGACATCGAAGTGCACACGGCTGGTCCTGCACAGTCACCCGGGTGACTTCTGGACTATGCTGCCTCTGGTATCTTCATGCTGTGGACAAAATAAAGTCTCTACATCTCATTTCTATGCCCTCAGTCTCTCCAGACCCACTCAATTGTTCTTTTTTATTATGAATAGCCTTAAAAGTAATAGCAAACAAAGAAATCGGAATAGCCTTGTGAAGTACAAAGCTGGCTTGCACAAATCTAACCAGCTTTGTACATCTGTTACTGCCCACTCCCATTGAGTCATACCGAGACTTAGTCACCAGCATCCTCAGTCTCACAGTACGACTTATATATCTGCCTCCAAAACACATGCTGCAGTCTAGATGGCATGGGGGAGGGAGAAAAGCAAAGCAATGAACAACGTACTCCTA
Source organism: Pluvialis apricaria (assembly GCA_017639485.1). Taxonomy (NCBI): domain Eukaryota; kingdom Metazoa; phylum Chordata; class Aves; order Charadriiformes; family Charadriidae; genus Pluvialis; species Pluvialis apricaria. Next base: position 8,322,949 of record CM030008.1, on the reverse strand, counting down.
AAGGAATAAAGCAATGTAGCAAGTCTTATTATACTATACTATGACTAGTATATCAAAATAACAAAAACAAAAGGACAGAAATTCCTGCGTATGTCAGTTTTGAATCTTTCCTTGTGCAATAATTGAGCGATTTGATATAAATCCTCAAAGGCTTCTAGATAGGATTGTTCTCAAAAAAAGAAATTTTTCTATTCACTCAGTGCTACCAAGCTATGCCCTCTATTCCACAGAGTTCAGACTTCGGATTCTCCTCACAGGCTATTAGCATATGTAGCGTATTTGCTATTCAGAGTTTTACATAGGCTTGTAATAGGTACAAATTTAAGGTTGATCTAAAAAAAGTCTGCTGGTGTGCAGACTGAGCTGAAAGAAACCGTTCACAGCTAATGTTAATAAAAATCCCTACTTTCTTTGTCCTTGGTAGGACAGTTGAAATGCTCATCGCTCCGTAACGTTAGCACAGGAGGAGACCCCGAGAGCCCTGTTAAGGTGTGATGCTGAGGAGCGCAGCTTTCAGCAATTTTTGTGAGCTCGGGGCTCTTGTCAGCACTCAGCTTAATTTCTCTAGATCTTGTTTTCTTTGTTTATTTTATTAAAGGAGCTGTCTCCCCATATTGAAAAGCTGTCTTAGTGAAGTGTCACCTCCTGCTTGAGCTATGTTGTAAAAAGAAACTGTAATGTCTGGCAGGCATTTCACATCCTTAAATTTGGTGCAATTCTAGTACATATATAGAACTTAGTGAAGCAGAAAAATACTGTCTCATAGGTGACACCATCAGTAGTCAGGACTGTGCGTGCTACCTACGCTAGGACTCTGAAGTTGCTTATAGCTGAGAAACCCAGCCTTTCAGCAGAGATGGGCCATGGGGCTGCTGTGAAGCCATGGTGACCTGAGTCACCTCTGAAACATTGCCAAAGAGTTGACCATGTTCATGCATCATGGACCCACCACCATGGGCACAGGACTTCACCTGACCATGTTGTTCATGGCCATGTCTTGCGTTTGAAGGGACAGTTGCAAAGGATGGCAGCAGGGAGCTGTTTGTGAAATACTCTTTTGATACCCAGCCCTGAAATTTTGGACCACTGTTGAGTGGGGCCACAAAAAGGTCCTACTTCCACCCAAAATACCTTGGAAATTGGTCTCTGACCTGTCAATCACAGCATGCCCCAGAGTGCCTTGCTGGCTCCTTGGCTTCAGCTGTTGCAGAGAAGCTTTATCAGCCTGGCTGCCAAAGTAGCCTTGAAACAAAACAATAATAAAAAAAGAATCCTTTTTATTCTGTGTTGTTTACTGGATTCAAGGCTTTAGTGGTCTGTTATTTAAGCTTGCAGCCTCCACAACAGA